>CM038707.1:29821191-31021191 GCA_021613375.1 Megaleporinus macrocephalus
CATAGATTATTCAATTAAAGAGGCTTTACAAACCAATGTTAGAATATTTGTACTTATAAACAATAATGAAGAAATAAAAGAATGAATCTGAAATTGCTTTTAACACATCATAACATAAACCTAAATATAGCCCAATGTTAACATGGCTATCTATGTATTATATTACAATTACTATTCCTTTATTTAAATGGTTTAATTCAGACTCATATGCACGGTTGTTGGGAAAAAAAAGACAACCATACTGATGAAAATATGATACTCTCCCCACATCAGATGTATCCACTCAGGGAGGGGTTCAGAACTGACCTTATAAAAATATGCATGTGGTGTGCAATTACACATTTCCACCAGAGAGGTCCCCAATTCCCAAAACTTACAAAGTGTAGCTTTAACCTCAGAACCCTGGTCTGGTCAAGAAGCACACAAGAGACAAAGGCCCTGTTTATATTTAACATTAACACCTGGGCACTGTATTCTGATTGAGGTGATTGGATTATCATCTTATCAAGCCAGGGCACATATTTAACCTTTGCAATTTTTTTTAAACGTAGTTTCTGCATCCAGATTTTATTTGGATCTGGTTTGCCCGAATAAAGTGTTAACATTAATAAAATCAGATTGACATAGTGCCAAGTAGGATCTATACGGGCTGTGCTGTGTTTAATACTTTATAAAGCATTTTGCCATTACGGTGCAGAGCTTTACAGGCAGAGGAAGAACAGAGCCAGTTATGTGTGCTTTAGTTCTCACAGACAATTGCAGCATGTACGAAACAATTATTGATTAAAAAAAGAGAGCTGTGGGCGGTCCTGTTCATCCAGCAAATTGCTTTCCAACTTTTGTGTTTCTGTGTAAACACCTGAGTACAAACACTTATGCCTGGTTCACACGACACGACTGTTTGAGTCGTCGTGTTTTTGTGCCGTTCACCCTACATGACTGGTTGAGCTGTAATCGCGAGTCTTTCAGTTGTTGTGGCTTTCACACTACATGACTGATCGGCAACACGGGGTCACAAATTACACGACTTTCACTCTGGAGAATCGACGACTCATCACGTATTTGTCACGAGAACACTAAAAAACTAAACGTGTGTGAGAGCTAGCAATACCACGTAGAACATAGTCAACAAACCAGCAGTACAAGTTGTTACTGCGCTGATTTGCAAGAAAGAAGAAAAGGAAATGGATAAAGACACGGGGCCAGCAGGGACGGTCTGTTCTGCAGAGAGAAATGGAGGTAAATATTTTATCAATGAAACGTACGTGTTGCCCGCAGTCGCAGAGAGATTGCGTGAACGGTGACGCGGTTCTCTCTCTACGTGATCCCATTGGCTGTAGCTAGACGCTGCTGTTGATTCACAGTTGCCGACTGGCCTTGATATTAAACATGCTAGATGTTTGCCGAGCGTCTGCGATTAGTCGGCGAGCACTCGGCGACAGCACAGCGAGCGTCTTTCAGCCGTTCACACTACACAATTGAGGGAGCACCGAGTGGCCGTCGATTTGCCTCCGAGCAGAGGTTTTTGTCGGCGATCTACAAAAAACAGTCAGCGACTGAAAAAGCAGGCTAAAATCGTGTGTAGTGTGAACTAGGCATTAAACTAGCCTGATCAATGAGGGAAGCAGAAATGACAAAGTATTGCAGGTGGAGCACATGCAATGTTACCCCACATATTTTACCAAACTGGCTGCACTACAGATACAGTCACAGTCTGGATTAGGATGACACTTCTGCTTGCTTCTCTCCTACTTTCTGTTTTCACATGTACTCTATTTTAATACAGCTGAAAACAGGGCAGTTTACATAATTATGTATATTCACAGATCTCTGCATCTGTAATGAGCGTTAAGGCTCAGGAATGTATCTATTCCATTTTCAGTAGTTTCTTGTGCACAAGAATAACACATAAAAAACTATTATTCTTTACAATTCAATAAGATTTTATGAGTTTTAAATAATGACTGTGTGATTAGTGCCAGTATTAGCTGATGTTCCGGTTTTCAGTAATGGCATAGAGAAAGTAGTATCTGTACTGAATACTGTTTGCAGCTGGTGTCACACAGTCTAGCTAAACCGTGTCGGTGCTCCCAGACTGCAGACACACAGGAGATCAGAAGCGTCTGTGCTCAGAAGATTCTCTCTCACCTCTTTCTTTGAGCCCTTCTCCTGCAGGGATTTCAGCTGTCTGTGTTGGTCTTTGTTCACAAGAATCCAGCCCCGCTCAATGTCGGACACCGTCTGAGGAGAGAAGAAAAGCTTTACCTCGCTTTGTCCAAACAATATTGCAATGCACAGCTACAGCCTTCTCGCAGGTGCTCTCAAACCTACTCGTGTAATAATCTGTTGATCTAAACCAAGTAATGCACATTCGTCTGTTTGAATGAACCTTAGGTTAATTTCTATGATAAAGTAATGGATACTAAAGACCAAATTCATGCTGCTGAGAATTATCAACACCTTGAAAATAAACTGAAATTTCACTTTAGAGTTGCTGATATTGTGTAAATGAAAAGGCATTTGAATTAAAGGGAAAAAAGACGTCTGAGGTTTCTGGGACTTAGTTAGTCGTGGCAATATTTTGGGCTTGTGCGCTGAAACCTTAAGATCACATACAAAAATAAAATTGCCAGACACGGAAAATTAAAAACTTCCCCTTTCAGCCCTATATATTGATGTCTTTGTCACAGATCTATCACTATAGTCACCGTTACCCCTGTGACACAACAGTGAACTTTTTATAAAGTCACTTTTCTTTTTGCCATTAAGATTCAAAAGCCAAGGTCAGCATTTTATTTGACCCATTACAATGCATGGTAGAATGGTAATCGTTTGATTGTATCATACAGTACTCTTGTGTGGAAGCACTTGCACTCATTAGGTTTCTCCATTCATTTATGCAGGATTTTCCCAAAAACTTGTTACCAATCTATATAAGACATTGTATGAAACCTGGTTCTCTAACATAATTTTAGCTTAAATTGAATATAAATAATATAAAAATCTAGTAATGAAAAGTTTGTGAATTAATTTAAGTTTGATTAACAAATGGCCACTGAAATGCTATCCTAGATCATTGCTAAGATCTGGCTATGCTGTAGATATGGTACCTCAGGTGGTTGCAAAAGTGTGTGTATGTCCTTTGAGAGATCATCTGTTGCAGCTAAGACTAAAATATTCATTTATATTCTTTTCCCATTTAGACTCTATGAGTCTGCACATTTTTGTGGTGTAGCTTGAAAACACTGAGCTATAAGAATGGTCAAATAAATAAATAAATAAATAAATTATTACACAATTATTGCATAAAACAGCAAGTTGGCTTCTTGATTTTCTAATTCTAGTCTCTTTTAAACAGTTTTACCTGAGCGTATAACAAGTTCAGGCCCACTCTGTTCTCCATTACATCACTGTCATATGCTGAGTCCCAGTAGCTGCAATGAAAACAAACCAAAGTGATTCAGTCATGCTCAAAGGCTTCGAAACATCATTTTCATGTACCGCAATGTACACAACTTGACAGCATTCATGACTTTTAGGCATTTGCTCTCCTGGAAATATCAACCTCTGAAACGTTGTTGGTAAAATATAAACAGTGCTTATAAAAGTAGAAAGCAGTATTTCAGAATTACAGGGTCAAGTGAAAATGATGTTTTCACACAACTGAACTACTGTTGCTGTTGGAACTAAACCTTATATCATGTATTTTTTCTTATTATTAAAAACATTAGCAGTCGACCTTTATACTGTGTGAAAAAATAGTTAATAATAGACGGGTATGTTTTAAAATTACTTTTCCATAACAAGCTAAAAACTGTTTTATTCCTTTTCCTGTTAAGTTGTCATTCTGGAGATACAGGGTGCAACAGTGATGATATGCTATTGTACCTACAGATAAATTAGTTTTGAGGGAAGTGGACTTCCATTCCAGTCATTCCAATACACTTCTATTCTGTAATCACCTTTCTTCCCATATTTTATCAATGAAACAAGATTAATGTCGTTCTTAAGGACTGTGCTGTAACTAATGATGGAGATATGACGTTTGTGTAAGTAGGAAAGAAAAAGGTATTTATATTCCATTTGTTATTATGAGCTGAGTAACCTAGACCCCACTCCTGATGTACATTTTTTTTTAATAAACATTCCTCTTGAGTCATGCTGCTGGCTGAAGGCTTGATGTCTGGACTCTATGGAAAAAGTAGGTCAGGAGGACTGGGGCTCTTCAACAGGGTCAGGAAGGAGGAAAGTCCACATGCCGTCGCTCTGTGTGCCTCCTCTAGGAGTGCGGGGTGTGTGGAGCAGGAGATTGTGTGTGAGGACGAAGGAGGAGGGAGAGTATTGTGAAACAGGGAGAGGAAACATTTCAACACAAGTATTTCACAACGCGGAACAAGCTGGCCAAAAGACTCAACATACCAGCGTATCAATAATTAAGCTTATATCAATATTTATCAACGACTAGAGCGAAGAAAGAGAAACAAGTTCCAGACCTTGAAGTACATCTCATTTCCACTACTTTTATGCTGCTTCGGTTTAAATTTCAGAAGGAATGCCTAAGCCCTGCAGCCTCACACTCCCCAAGCACCAACTCGGAAGCCTTTGGAGTCTCAAATGCACAGATTAAAAAAAAAAAAAAAAAAAAAAGCCAAACTGAGAGCTACAAAAAGCTTCAGAAACCAGGCTGGACTAATTATGCTGCTCAGCATTCACTGGCTTTGAGATGCTACATAATGAAGCGCGGGTTACAGCCAAGCTGGACAGGCAGCTGGACAGTCTTCTGAAGAAAGGCCCCAGGAGACCTCCACTGTATTGCCCTTTCAGTTTGTGTTGACTGTGATTTGGGAAGGGACGCTCAAAAACGTCTGAACTCATTAAGGGCAATAGGGCAAAACTGTATCACAATACTTGAAGACAACACACATAAAATGTTGCATTCTGAGTTTTTCTAAGTTGAAAAAGACATAATGCGTCAATCATTTCCCAAATCTTACACACACTGCCAAGCAAAAGTCTGAGACCACCATTCATGTTTTACTTTCAGTCAAAATAGCAATCCAGAGGTGTTTCTGTCCATCCATCCACTGTGAGTAGATAACTCAATGCTATAGGTCTAAAAAGATGTGCAGCTGTTAAGTCTTTAGACAAAAAAGAGAAAATCTGCAGATTAAACAAAAAATATGCTGGTGGTCTCAAAACACCTCATTGAATGTGTTTGGGATTTCTCGGATTGTAGGAAGTGCAATCGACTTCCGTGACTGAACTTTGGAAAATTATCTCTAAAGGAAGCAATTCTGAGAAGAATGGAAGCTGTAATTAAGGCTGGACACAAGAGGGACCTTTAAGTTCATTTTCAATGTCCATCATTTTATTTTGGGGTCTGCTTGAACAAATAACAGGTTTCATTTTCCAAAGCACAATGTTTCTCATACTGCACATCTGTGTTCGTCCTCTGTCTGACACTCTCCTGTGTCTATAAGCTCTCTCCTGATAGGCCCAGTGTGCTCCGATTGGTCAGCTCACTCACTCTGTTCTGACTGGTCAACTGCCACATTGTCGGTTCTGCAGTAACAGTTGGAGCCCGAGTCCAATCCTTAAGCTCAGTAGACCCGATCCACCTTTACAAGCTAGACTGGAGCGGGACAATTTAGAGTTGTTATGTTTTACTTGTTTAATCTCTATGCATGTTCTGTGAGAGCGTGCCTACCATCCCAGTAGGCAGGCAATAAGGAGTGTGTTACAAGATGACATCACAGAGAGAAGGGCAGGAATTCCAAGAAGGCAGGTTTTCAGGCAGCTGAGTAAAGGGTTTCTCCTTCTGGCATGTATTTTAGAACTTTTTACAAGCACCAAAAGCTACAAAACACTAAAAGGGAAAACTAGAAAAGCATAATAGGTCTCTTTTAAACAATATAAAAAAAACTAAAATCTAATACACAATACTTTCCGTTAAATATGTTTTCTGCTTTTTCCTGACATTGAAAAATCAATCACATGTACTTAATAACTTACTCTGTGGTTTTAATAAATGAATGAGTGGTGTCTGACTTCTGTACAGTACTGAACATTCAATTAACTAAAGTCATTTATGCTCTCCTGGATTTTAACTGTGGACCACAGGATAAAATATGGACACTGATTCTACTTCGAAGCCTCCTTTAATTACAACAGTGGGTCGAATACTGACAAACACAACATGCTCAGAAACGTGTACTGTGATATCAACAACAACATACTGTCTAATCAGCCACCTCTAAACTAATTAACAAGCTCTCTCACACAGTGATGCAGTGCTGTACCTTTTTCGGAGGACGATGTGGTAGTCTGGATTGTGCAGGCTGGTGACAGATACATAGGGCAGCTCAAATTCCTGCAGCTTTCTCACAACTGGCATCAAGGGAGACAACAGGGAGACAAGAGACAGACAGGAGTGAGAGTAGGAGTACCTTCAAGGACACTCAAATAAAAACAAGAACAGCAAGCAATGAGAGATGAGGACAATCCATCTGGCCAAAGCCCAGGAGGGCACAATAACATGTCTATAAGTTGGCAGGCAGAGGACACAAGGGACGGAGTTGGTGGATGCTGGAGAGTCTGTTTTCTTTTCTCAGGAGACAAAGAGAACAGGAGGAAGATAGCAGCTGGGAGGGGGGTGGGAGAGAACTGAAAAGGCACAGTAAGAATCTGAATCAAAAAGACTCAAATCAGCTGAACAACATTCTACCATTATTTCAAGTATGTAAATAATAACATTTTGTGTCTGTGATTTTAATGCAATTATTTTCCAGGAATAAGCTTCACGTCCTTTTTATTTTTTTATCTTTTTTTTTTCCATTGTGCATGTTTTAGGAGTTGAGGTTCAAATGTATGTAGTGCAGTACAGTAGACTGCCAGTTCATAAACTCTGCATTACATTACTTAAAACTAAAGACCATGCTTAATAATGTAAGATACAATTATAATTACAGCTCTTGTGCTATGAAGATCATTCAAACTGCAGAAATTCAAGCATCCCTAGTCAAATAACACGATCCAGAATAAATCATCTAAAGAAAACATACTTTACCTTTTATTTTCTAAATTTAAAACATTAAAAATGTGGCTTGTGCAGAAGTTATGGCTCAGTTTAGATTTTTCCCCAACATGTTAAAGTTAATAAATAGATTGTGCACTAGAATGTGTAAGAAATATTCAGTTTGCTCCATATACAGGATGTTGGAACTTATTTTTATTATATTATATTATATTAAAATAGTTATTTTATTCTAAATAAATAAATATGCAAACTGACCAGGGCTGTTCAAACTTTTGCATACATCTGTATTACCAATGAGGACATGGAGCATCATCTATTAACATTTCAGATACGTTATGCAGCAGCACATAGCCGGGAGCTGTAGCCTAGCTTTACCGTTGACAAGCTACAAACCTGTGTTAACATTTCTTGAGAAAGGTCCTAAAAACGTTTATTTTATATTCAGGATGTTCTTAAACCGCAGAATGGTTTGCATCTTTATGTTTGATTGTGCGTAGATTCTGTTCTTACTTAAAAACAAATACTAAATAAGAAAACACTGCTGAATGTCAGAGTCTTTGTGAAACGGTGTTTCAAAAGACATTTCTTAAAAATGTCAACAAGTGTGATTCCTGATCATCAGTGTAGGGTTTAGGCTTGAAGTAACATTAACAGTATAGCAGAAACATTATTAAAGCCATGAGCTACAAATGTGGACAAAATTGTTGGTACACCTCCATTAAAGAAAGAAAAACCCACAAGGGTCACTGAAATAACTTAACAAAAGTTATAATAAATACAAATTTTCTGAAAATCAACTAATGAAAATCAGACACTGCTTTTGAATTGTGGTTCAACAGAATAATTTGAACTACCTTTCAAACCTGAGACAACGGGAGCAGTTTGCTCATCAGGAGTGGGCCAAACTACCTGTGGACAGGTGCAGAAATCTCTTGATAATTGCAGTAATTGCCTCAAAAGATTGTGCAACAAACTACTAAGTTAAGGGTAACAGCATTTTTGTTCAGGCTAGTTTCGTTAGTTTGTTTTATAAAATTATTCTGTTGAACCACAATTCAAAAGCAATGTCTGATCTTCATGAGTTGATTTTCAGTAAATTTGTATTCATTATTATAATTTTGTGTCAATTTCAAGTTATTTCAGTGACCACTCTGAGTTTTTCTTTCTTTAACTGAAGGGTATCAACAATTTTGTCCACATGTGTACATTCAGGTGCTTTAGCCTTGGCAACATATGTTTTGGGAGCAGAGCTTTGCGGGAGATGCTGAAGGAAGTGGCCGTGTTCGTTTAACTGTTCTTACAAAACTGATGACCTGAGTTTTAAGTTTGCATTAATAAAGTTAATGACACTTCAGCACTTCCCCCTTAGTGCTGGTACTCTGTGCTGGATCTTCTAAACCAAACTTTTATCAGACAGTTCAGTTTTCCTTTTCTATATATTTCACCAAAGGAAAAACTTAGCAGTACTGCAAACATTAAACACCAATCTTATTTCCAGAAACAAACTTACTCTGTTGTTGAAAGCTTGTGTAAAAGAAATTAAGAGATGTGTTTCTAAATACATGTTAAAAAATAATTACTGAAAACACAAACAACTGTGAAGTATGTAGTACTGAATTGTGGACTTAGACTGCTTAACTATTAATCAGGTCTGAAAACATGGTATGATGACACACTGGAGTCATACTTAGCCTGACACCTCCCTAAACACCATTCTGTTAATTAAACTAAAAGCATCTGCATCAGCAATTCTTTTCTTACTGTCTACATTTTGCCGTTCTTCCCTGGATGCTACAATTCGCCGAACAGTTTGCCGGTCCTCCGCGCTACAGTGCGTCAGGTGATCTACGGAGCTGTCTGCTATGTCTAGAGAGCTTACCCTACTCGAGCCCCTTCGTGCTGCGCTCAGGCTACATCAGTGGCCAGCAACTACTTTTCACTAGGAAACCTGTCATGGAGTTTTGCTGCTACACTGCAAACCTTGGCATCCATTATGGCTTGCCGGTCAGCCAGTTGGCCTTCCTTTTAGACTGTTTGTTCAGTGCCCAGTGGCATTTCACACTGTGAGCCCTGGGCAAGGTTTCAGTGGCTTCCGAGGACACGCCCCCAGCGTTTTCAGAGCAGAGAAAACTGCTTATTTTTTCAAAACTTTGAAATGCATTCAATCGTTCAAATTTGGCTGTGAGGTTAATAACACATTTTCTACAGTGACAAACGAAGAACACATGTATTACTGCTTTACAGCAACTTTACATCGAGTAGTTTCACCTGAAGTCAAATGCATTCAGCAAATTACTTACGCTGCAGTTAACTCTTATATTGTTATTCATTTATTACTGCCAAGTTAAATTCCATAGTTTTTAACTGCCCCATCACTCAGCAGTAGATACAAGTTCACCGTAGTCTCCCTGTAAATCTGTACCAGAAATAAAAACAGACTAACAAACACTTATTTTTCATTTCCTGCACATGCTATCTGTGTCAGTACCAGTTTGTTTACTGATTGGCTGCTGAAGATGTTGGCAGGAACTTCCTATTTTCTCTCCCTCAACAGTCTGCCAAATCACTTATTGTATGTGGAGGCTGCTATACTCCCCTCCTCACTATCTGTCAGTCCACATACTACTGCCAGTGCTGACTGTGAGACCAGGCACAGCGCTCCTGCTTTGGGCTTACAGAGAACTTCCACGAGACATGGGTTTTATCACATCTGACAGATAAAACTCCGCTTCCAAAGAAAGACCTGGCAACCAGCAGAGTGGGAGAGAAAGGGGGAGAGAGAGAGAGAGAGAGAGAGAGAGAAGGAAGTGCCAAGGAAATGAAAAAGTGGAGTGAATTCCCAAATGAAAACGAAGGCATCCTCAATTCCACACGCTGGAGTCACTTCCAAAAGTGGCAAAATGGCAAGCAGTCATGAGAGGAACGATCGCAGGCTGGTGCTAATAGCAGTGCTAAACAGAAAGCTGACTCGGCTGAAGACGCCCAGCTAGAGGCAGACAGAAGCAACAGCAGGACAGACAGACAGACAGACATCTGCAGAGAATAAAAGAGGAGACACTGGCTGTTGGAGAGCAAAATCAAACATGCAGCAGGCCCTTTCAACAAGTTTGTGGAAAAACTAAATGCAAACACAAGCAACAACTAAACCACTTTCTTTGTGAACAGAAATATCTTTGTGTTGCGAGTGAAACAGAAGAAAAGGGGTTGAATGGAAACTACATGAGAGTAAATCCCCCAAAAAAATTCAATTTTGAAGCGATGAGGCACAATTCTAAAGTAAACTCCCCTTTACTCCACAATTTACAATTGCGCAATAATATTTAAAAAAAAAAATATATATATATATATATAATAAAATTTAAAAAGTATCACTTAAATGTTTTTCTTAATGAATCAACAAGGACTAACAGTCAAGTTGCATGGTAATGAACAGTTTAAATTTTTCCACTGGCCTTTCTATTAACTAGAATCAGAGTCTGAATTTATTTATTTTATCAATGGTCAAACAGGTAGATACTCAGGTTCTAATGTAACTGCTAATGTCTAAAATGCTCTAGAGCTGTATGTCTAGTAAAGCTGTGTATTGGCAAGAACCTGGTGACAACAACACACCATCCTACATATAGGTTTGCTAATGTTAACATTAGCGGCGCACCCTTGGCTACTTTTTTATGTAGGAGTCTAATGACTGGATTACACATTACAGCACTGCTATCCAGCTCCCACACTATTTGAAAAAAAATGATACAAAATAGACAGTCTATAAATTATTAATTAAACTGTGTTTGATGATCAACACCATGTCAAAAAACATAATATTGCAATATTTAATAGCATTGATTTTATTCATTTATTTATTTTTACACACCTATAGAGTTATTCTCTTGAGACTAGCAAGACCACTTTTTGTTTCACGTCAAAACAGCTAATCACTGCCGGTTATCAATTTTTCAGTATAAAGAAAACAGCAGAAAACATTTTAATAGATAATTAAATATGACACTACAGCAGCTAAATACAATAACAAAAAGATCTTGTTTGATGCACAGATGTTTTCTACAACTCCAACTGTCTTTGAAATTGGTTGCATTTTCTGCTTCTCATGATTCCACTAATTCCAGATGCTCTCAATTGTGTCTTGGACTTGGAGTGGTCAGTCCATTGTTTCAAGAACACCAGCAGCTTTTTATGTTTTTCATGCAAACGTTTTATCCATTTAGTTTTTTTTTTTAATAACTGTTTCTTGACAGCACATTCTTTTATGCTATACTTTCACTGTTGAGTTGTCTTCTCACAGTGGAAGGACTGCCAGAAGCAGTTATGGTTCTATAGCACAAGTGGAGCTTGATTTTCTCCTCTCTCTCTCTTTGACTGTGACATGATTTGGTGGTCTACCAGGTCTTGCACTGTCTTTATATTTTTTTAAGCATTATTTGAATTCTTTCTGGGACCTTACTCTTTCTTATGTAAGAGGATTATCCAATATCAAATCTCTACAACAATATCTCCTGTAACATTAACAACCTGAACATGACGAAATAAATAAAAGGTGGTCTGACTTTTCCACAGTACATACAAGTTTCAGTCTCCATCAAAGACAGTGCAGTGTTCAGAAATCAAACACAGCAGAGAAGAGTTAATGCACCAGACATGCAGACCATGTGAATCCAAGGACAATGGATCCAATTAGTCAATACAACATGTATTTGAATATTGCAGCATATGCACTTAATCCAAAAGGTTCTGTGGCAATCAGGGCTCAAGCAACCAAGCATGACTAACGGTACAACAAGTTCTAATCGCTTTGTCCTCCAAACTTTTCCCTAAAAAGGACTAAATGAGCACATTGAAAATCTTACTGAGATCTAATGGCCTGTTGAACTAATCGGGC
The DNA here is from genome assembly GCA_021613375.1 of Megaleporinus macrocephalus. NCBI lineage: Eukaryota > Metazoa > Chordata > Actinopteri > Characiformes > Anostomidae > Megaleporinus > Megaleporinus macrocephalus. Next base: position 29,833,119 of record CM038707.1, read on the forward strand.
TACAGCACAGCTGTTAATGTCATAACAACAAAGACTTACAACAACTCTCCCACTTGAACTTGTTCTCCTTTTTCAGAATAAATAGCTGTAGTGTTTCAAACTCTGGACTTTCTGAAAAGGTGGCTTTAGTTCCAATGTCTCTGTTAAGAGGATCAAAAGTGCTCCAGCATGTAAACCGATGGAAGTGTTAATAGCATAAGAAGTTTCAAAACAAGGCCCGCACACTTAAACACACGGATATTACTGACAGCATTTTAAATTCTAACCTTCGTAAAATATGTGCTTTGACCTTCTGCTTGTGCAGAAGTTTCTGGCAAATAAACAAATGAAAGCCATATACTTACACGTGCAGCCTCCCTCCACTCCTTCCTGAACTAGGAAGAGGCTGAAATAGCCCACCAAATCCTCTGGCAAGTCCAGTTTCATAGCAACTGCCTGCAGAGGGAAAAAGACAATGTTACTGTTCAAGAGAACTGATCTGTAACTCATCTCTAATCTTCACTCAATCTTATAATACAAAACCACAGGAACATTTAAGTGTGCCAAGATAAATGCTTAGGAAACTTCGGAAACCAATATCAGGACCGCCTGCCAGTTTTCTTTCTCTTTTTTTTTCTTATTCTTTATGCAAAGAAAGCGAGGCCTTGTATAACCATAAGACTCCACTCACCTGTTAAACTAAGACATAAAAGCATGAAGTTTCTGGTAAGGTAGTGACCCCTTGCTTTCATTACACTTTCAGTCTGAAAATTATATAAATGTCTGTTTCAAAACAAGAGTGGTTTCAATACACAAATGGCCTGTCAGAGTGAATTTAAAGGAGGGAAAGGGGAAAAAAAAGAAAATCAGTGTTTGAATTGTGGGGGAGACGGAGGAGGCTAAAAGAGAACTGAAGTTTGCAGGGGCTGGAGACTGATAGCCTCATTTATTAACCATTACACTATTATAATAACATATTTCTACTGCTGCAATACTTTGTGGAGAAAAAATGAGATCAAATAAAAGTCAAGTTTGTCTCTTTTGCCTCCGTCTACTCTGGCTCTTCTTCAACGCGGTGTAAGTGCTGCTGAACACAGGACAAAAGCACATACGATTTGAAGCTCTCCTGTGGGAGCTGGTTTATGTCTGTCCTGTGGTTTTATCTGCGTGAAGGTAGGGAGATGTTAGTTCTTCTCATGTTTGCATTTGTGTGGGTGTGATGGTTGGCACATGTTTTATTGGTTGATGTTGGTCGATGGTTACACTTTGGTTGCTGCCTTTGAATTTAATTTCGGAACAAATGCATCCTCATCTGTGTTCAGGTGTACAGTGCTGCATAGCCTTCATGTAATTAATCTCTGGTTTGGCTGGAGAATAAATAAAGTTGCTCTTTTTTCAGGAGCTATTTCTGAAGAGATCAGATATAAATATCTACTTGCTTAAGGAAAATAAAATAAAATCTATTCTTAAAAAAATACTGAATGTAAGCCTCCTGAAAACAATTAAGTTATAAAGAAGGCAAAGGTTGGACACATTAAACATTGAAAAGACCTGTAAATGATATATTGTATGTTTAGGCTTCAGTGTTTTTTGTTGTATTAGGCACACACAAATATAAAAAGCCATTTATCTGGTTATTATGCAGATAATTAATTATTTGCTTAGACAAAACTCTAATATTTAAATATGTAAAGAATATCTGTACAACAAGTAGTGATTTAATGCATGTCATCATGTTAGTTCAACCATTTTCAAATGTCTGCTCATGGCAGCCCAGTATTAACTGCAGGCATCCAATAATTATGTTGAATCAAGTGTGCTGGTGATGGATTTGAACAAATCTATGCACTGGCAGGGAATAATTAGAATACATCTGGATCCAAGCTCACAATATCTAATCTCCTTTTTGACTGATATGGTGTTTTTTAGTGTGATCTGGATTTTGACAACAAAAAAATGTTCTAAACAATAAGTTCTGTTACTCTACTGCATTGTAACCCCCAACCCCACCCCCACCCAACCAGCAACACGGATGTTGAAGATTAAATAACTTGAACTCAATGACCTTTTTTGACTGAAAATGAAATACAAAGGGTGAACAGTACTGTACCGTACTGCACTATTCGTGTGTGTGTGTGTGTGTGTGTGTGTGTGTGTGTGTTCACCATTGCAATGTGCAAGAGCTGCATTTTACTTTATTGCATACAGCTACTAATTTACGCATTATGGTTGTGGAGCAATCTTGCATTGTAGCCTATCGTTGTATATTGTTTGATCTCTGTAGGGATCTGCAGGTCTTCACATGATCGCGTGATTGCTGTTTTTCATAACTCTGTTTGTTCTGAGTGGGCTTTTCATGAGTTGGCCAATGTACGCACATAAAGGAATGCGTCTAACAGAGATTTTCTAAACTAAACCTAAAAAAGTAAACCAAGATACATCTTGTTGTTATCATTAGAAAAGCTGTTTTCTAGAGCTCAAACTATGAAGTGTTGCCAAAGTGCTACACTACCCCCAACCCTTAACTGCACTCTCAATTTCAAACATACTAAACAACACAAAGCACCATTATAAAGTGAGGCTCTGAGCATCTTCGAACACCACAAAAACAAAAAATCCACTGTTCCATGAAGGTCAAACAGCAGAGTTCCCTGTTAACTATTATACACTATAAATCAAGTGGAACTCATGATCAGGTTACTCATCAGCGTACTCATCACTTGCCTGTGCATCATCAAGTGCTAAAGGCCAGCTCTGCCAGGTGGTATTTTTGCTGTGGAGGGTTTGAGTGTGCTGAGCGAATCTGCAGGATCGAGTGTGCTTTAATGAAACACTGAGCAGGACACAACTGGTGGTGACTCAGTAGCACAGGGCCACGTGGGCCATGGCAAGAAACACGAGGGGGAAAGGCTCTAGGCTGTGCATAATAAACCCAGGAGCTCTGCAATGCATCACAGCCGCTCTGGCACAAGGTCAAACCTGTCCGAAGCAGAGTTCAAACTGCCCTTTTGTTAGCCAACTTCTGTCAGAGTTCAGCAAACAGCAAATGATTTCCCGATTCAGTTCGGATAGCTGGGAACAAAAGTCATCCAAACATAACTCTGACGACAAATGAAGCACAGTTGGTCTAAATTACATTATTGATACTGAGAGCCAGGCTTCGCTTTGTCATTCTGTCATATTTGCTGACTTGCAACATAAACTGAGGTCTTCCAAATGAGACCAGAAAACAGGAACACATTGTTGCTGACTCTGCTGCATGTCCTAGTTACGCATGTTATAGCCGGTCTGAATATCCTCAGTCTGAATATCTTAAATAAACAGTTTTCTCCCATATAAGAGATAAACATGGATGAATACAGGATATAGGAAGTCCTTATAAGAAAATCTGTTCACTCTGCAGCCATCTGTGCAACGCTGCCAGGCAGTTGTTTCCAGCCATACAAGACCAGACTCTTATCTTATGAATGAGGAGAGACCAGAATACCCAAAATTGAATGTCAAACTAGCATTTCTAAAATCCTTCTAAATCACTGATAAAATCTATGAGAAATTTCATAAGTGGTTTACAGCGATTGGCTCAATTGCACACCAAAAACTTGATTTCTGGGGGGGTGGTAACGGTATCGTTGACGCTTTCCCAGTCGCTGCATAATCAGTAAGCTGATTGGCTCTTTGTCTTGACAGGGCGGGACTTTGTCTGCAAACAGACAAGCTGTTATGAGTACTCATATCCAAATGGGCAAATGCCATCTAACTCGATTCTATAACGCATACAACTTTTCTCTTAATTATTATGAGACACTTCGACTTGAGTATGTTATACTACTATACGTGTTTATTATTGCTGTCATCAATGAATCAGGTGTCAGAAGTTCTAATACAAAGTAAACAATGAAGACCATTACCATGTTGTCAAGATATAAGCATAACACAAAACTGTAACATGACTACAGTAGCCTCGCGTAGCTCAATATTATACCCCATTCACCTTTATTATAATATAATTCCTTTGTTTTAAACCTAGTATACACATTTTTCAAATGACTCAAAGCCAGAGGTCATTTCTTGTTGTGGACTTTTCAAAATCTTTCAAAATCCATTTTGAAATGTTTTTAACTATTGCTGCATATTACTTTCTGTATATAAATTTCTGTACAAGTCATTTAAGCACAGTATTTTAGACGACTATTTTCATAATCTTCACTGACTGAATCACGTTTCTGTTAAATGGTTAAACGGTCATACAGAGTGGTCTGATGCTTCTTTCCAGAGAAACAGAGCCAGAATTCTTCACTGTGATGTTGATAAGAGCCAGACGTCTAAAGTGTTTAATGCCTTTAAAAGCTGCCTCACAAAATGTTACTACAGTCACGAATATGCGCTGCCTGATCCTAGAGGCTTTTTTCCCCTGACAGCTTTGGTTTAGTTCAGGCCTAATCTATTCCTGGTGGAGAGGTACATGCCAGGCATTTTAAAGCAAATTAGTTCCTACATAAAGCTTTATTTCAGAATTAACAAGCCCGGTACTGTGCCATGACTAAAGGGGTCTGCAATGGAGAGGAAATTCCATCTGTATGTTCAGGAAACAGGGGTCGGTCTCCCACAAAGAGAAATCATTTTAAAAAGAGCAGCACAGAGAACTGCACACCTGCATTGTTCTCTACAACCTTGGTCAAACAAAAACATGGAAGAACATGCTGGACCACAGGTGTAATGTATTTCCTCCAGAGACTGCTCAGCCAGACTCTAGGCCTTTCATTTGACTTTAAACTGGAACAGAAACCAACAACATGAAGCCACCCGAAATTCATTTTACTCGCCAAGACTTAACGTCTAACAGGGATCTCGGGCTCTCAGCAATACTCATTTTGTCTGGACAACTATTTTTAGGATTACTGATTAACTGGGGAAATTTCCTGATGAGACACAATGATGATAAGAATGCCACCAAGTTTTAAAGTCACTTAAAACAAACATGCAGTGAAAACAGTGAGTGGTCTCATTTTGCTCTAAAACCATGACATCCTGATTACTTAGCCTTGGCCACAACTACTAACAGGAAAGCATATGAAGAATTTATTTTGGCTAATGTGGCTAACCAGTCACCAGAGTTGTCATAGTTTCAGTATGCTCTGAAACAGGACAAACTGATTTCTTGTGCTTTGCATACACTACAGCTAAAAATGAGGTCGGATGCTATTTTTAACCGGGCACCATCAGCAATTCCATTAAAAAACTGTTGATTAAAACTGTTGTGGTATTAAAATTGTGTACAATATCAGTGTGTTCCAGCATGACATTTTTGCTTGATCCTTTTACGTACTTAGTCCTAAAGTAAAGCAGTAACCGCTCTTATTTATCGTGCGTAGGGTAGATTTGGGCCGTAATTTAGTCTCAAATTTAGCTGTAACAGTTTCACCTAGTCGGGTAAGTCACACAAAGCCATTGTGGTTAGGTGTGAAGTTAGGCTCCAGAGAGTCTAGATGATTCAGAAGTGAATGTGGATTCAAGGGTTTGCGGTGTGAAGACAAATAGTAGATTTTCAAATGGACTGATTGTTAGAATTACAATACAGCAGACTTCCTGAGACCAAATGTCTATTTGTTTTGTTAATTGTGTTTTCATGTGTTAGAGAAAGTAACAGGGGGAATATAGTAAATTAGATTTTTTTGGTCAAACTATGAACTTGAGCTATGTGTATAACCATAACCAGTTAAAAACATTCCAGATGAATGAATGTCTCCTATTTCAAGCTTGTTATCTGCACTGGCACAACAGAAAACCAAAATGGATCACGCAGGGTTTTAATCAGGACATAGCGATTAAGCCTCACAGCATCTTTACCTCAAGCACATCCTCCGTCTGGTCCGATGTCAGGATGTTGACTTTAACTTTCTGGCCGTTGGACAGGTGTACTTCCAGCTGGACCTCTTCAGTAGGGATTTGTTGTGTCTCCTGCAACAATGACAAAAACATCAATCATCTGGAGAGACTGGCTCCAATATGTGCTGAACAACAACATGACCTTCAAACTGTTCCCACTCAGTTCCTCTCACAGATAATGAACACTGAAGGAACAATGAAGGAGACGCATCATCCAACTGATAAACACATAGATTTTTGTAAAGAGCCTCAAACAGGGCCAAAACAATGCCAGTCGAAGACTCAACTTGCTGTGTGGCTGGCTTCTCCTAAGACTATAAATGGAGAGATCATGTATAAGAGAAGCTGACCTACAGAGCACAGGGATAAGCAGTAGATAATCATCAGTACAGCAAATGCTAGGGCTCATGCAAAGAAGCCACTAGAAATGACACGACACTGTGCTGAGCTTTTCCGACTGACGCTATGCAGCTTTCTGTCTACTCCTCGGTGCTCTCCTAATTCATCATCTTTCCATTCCTCTCCCGCACAGGCAGGGGGTCTTAGAGCAGCCGCTGATCTTTGCAGACAAGATGAGATGACAAAGAAAAGCCTGACTAATCTCTCATTCTGCTCCTGTGGCTCTGCCTGTGATGAGAAGCCACAGGGAAGTCTGGATGTGACTACGCAATGAGAACCTGTCTGCTACCAGAGAGAGACAGGCCAGCAGGGCATACACTTCTCACAGCTACACCGTCCATCCAAACTTTGGGGACAATTTTAAATAATATTTTTATACTTAACATTTTATTGTAGGGTGCTGTTCAGAAAGGCTACATTTACTGATATTGAAAAGTTATCGTAAGAAGCCTTTAACAGATAGTGCCTGTTGCAATAATTTAGAACATTTATTAACTGTTACTTAAGGTTATTTTTGTTGTCAATATAAACTTATAAAAGTCTCACATAGTCCCATGAATATTACCCTAGAGCAGAAGTCACTAATATGCAGACCGTAGTCCGGACCCAGACGTTGTCCACTGCGGACCCGAACCATCAGATGTGTGCAGATTCAGGAGTGTGGAGCACACACAGGTGAGGTACAAAACGAGAAGCAGCAGTCAGAGAATAAAGCGAGTCAGAGAGTAAAGAGAGTCAGATGAAGAAAGTCAGAGAGTGGTTACTTTTCCTTTTTCTATAAATAAGCACTTTATGCTGTGATGTTTTTTCTAAATGCATTATGTTAGGTTTTTTTTTTTTTAATATAGCCCTTGTTTTTACGGGAAGTTTTATAAATAACTCAATCAGTTCAGCATTTAAAACAATAAATATTGTTGAAATATACTGAACGGTATTTGTCATTTGTTTTGTCTTTCAGTTGCTGATGACATGAAACATGAATAGAAATGATACTATGTTTTTCTGCAACAGATAGCTACATGTTCATCAAAGCATCTCCCCTTCTATGAAAAGGCTTTGTCCAAAAAAAAAAAAAAAAAAAAAAAAAAATAGAATTGTGATTTAGAGTGTATATGCTGCATTTATGCACTTTGTGTTTTCATTCATGCCCACATGCCATTTACACACTAAAACAGACTCAATTTATTTTTACATGACTTTTCTTTATCCCGTAGTATTACTTCGCTAAACGCGGCTCGTTCAAAAAGCAGCCCAGACAAAAACACTCCTTTTAACTTCAGCAGGAATGGGTGGAGCTAAACTGCTTTGGGCTGAATATGTAGACGTATCTAAACCGTTCATGTTTGTGACATCACTTGAACGCAACAAATTCTAAACGGACTTGGTTTATATATGTGAACGGTATAGACCGGCGAGCGTTTCAAAACTTTAACAAACGTTTTTAGACCACATCAAACTAAATTCTATTTTCTATGATACGAATCCTTTACAAACTTGAGAAAATTGGTTGCTCACATCACAACGAGTGGCTATAGTGGGTGAGTTTTGTTATTATTCCCCAGCCAGTAGCTTTATTAGCCGTTCCTACAGTTTGGCAGTTTTGTAGCAAAACCTAAACAGCCTTCAATTTCTGTATTTCTATTTTAAAGTCGTTCTAAACGGAAGTGCACATTTATTAAAACCATTATTTAAATATCTTTCCCTAAATTAAAGACGAGCCGTACGCAGGCAAACTCGTACAAACGCTGAGGTGCTGCAGTGGCAGAGGGGACATGAGGCAAGCGTTCATAGAGAAAGGACACCAGAGCAGAGGACGTTCAAGCTGCCTCAGCAACAAACCTCTCATTTATGCAGGCAGCAGACATACAAGCTCCAAACAGCAACTAGTACCTGTTGAGCTTTTCTCAAAAAGCTGTTGAACATCTCACTCGCACCCAGCAGGGGATCTTGACGCACTGCAGAGAAAAAACAAAAAACAAACAGCACATCAAATTATTGACAGGAACACTAACATTTAAAACCACACAAGTCACATGTTTGATGACATTCATTAACACACACACAGCCTGGAGCCAAAACCTCCACACAGTTATTGACAGAATCATTAGCAGAAGAAATAAACAACGACTTGCATGTCAGGCTAGTGATGCATGCTTGTCAATTATTTCTTGCACTTGAGTAAGTTTATACATATATACAGTTAAAAATTAAGCAAGCCAGTGTGAACCATGTGATGAGCTGATTGCAGTCCAGTATTTTATAGTTTAATTTTAGTAATGTGCCACCGAGTAATGCCGTTCATGCTGCTTCTCTCCACAGACCCGTCAGTCGATCGCAAGTAAAAAGCTTTTGTGGAGGATGAATGAAAAAAAAAACAGAAACTGCTGGAAGAGAGGGAGGGCTGGATAAACTCAAATGTTTATTGACATTCTCATTATGGCACGTTGGCTATCAGCGCCCCCCCGCACCCCCCTCCCCGAAAGCCCACACCACGTTTGCGTAAACAAACAATTTATTCACTCTGAACAGATTGTGTGTTTGAGGCGGTTAATTTTCCATAACCGCGTTAAACCATGATGCAACTGCGAGAGCGGCCGGCCAAGAACAGCCTGTGTGCTCCCAGACTATGAGCAAATACGCTCAACAAGGCTTAGCTTGTTTGGCGGAATGCGCCAGAACTGGAATGGATTTGAACAAACGGCTCATGGTGCTGCCAGTCCAAGTGACTCGTTTTTTTTTTTTACCCTCTGTACACGGCGAACGCAACCCCTGACCTGCTAAAACCAACTGAGTCCAGTCCCAAGCCATAAATTAATTGGGTCAAAGCACATACGTGACAGAGAAGTGCCCTCCACTCGTACAGCGCGGCTGTGGTTTCTCTGCTGGTGAGCAAGTAAAGACGTCTAACCTCATCCTGCCTGGAGGTGAGCGCTTAACATGACTCACACCTTCAGAAGCTCTATCCCGTGCCCAGCCCTAGCCTGGGTCTCCTCCAACAGCCTGGCAGACCAGGACAGTCAGACCGCCCTTACTACGTGTCACAGAGACAGCTGGGTTCAGACGAGGTGAACTTTAAAAACAGCTGACCTTTCAAAACCTGGAGAGAATGAGTCTGGAGAACATTTTGATCTCACCCTAAACACAGGCTCCTGAAGATCATGATAAGGCTCAGTCAAATTCCGGGCTGTATATTTGGTTTTGAGGATGTAGCTCTGGTGCTAAAGTTTTAAGCTTTGCAGCACAAATTACAACCACATAGTTCTTCTATAAAGAATGAATCCCAACCAGTGGAACAATCTGTTACTTGATCTGTAACAATCTGTCACTATGAACACTCACATAGGGTGTGTCTCAAAACCTAGTGAGCTGCCTACATAGCATTTTACGTCATAGTTTACGCTCTCCCGACATGTAGGCTGTCCCAATTCTTATATACTTTAAACATGCTGTCTACTGAGGAACCTTATGACTTGATTTTAAGGAAGCATCGAACACTTCTCCAGCTGCTAAGGTAATCCCATAACGCAACACAGGCAAATCTACGAGCAGTGTCGTTTTAAAATGCAAGTTATTTTGATTTTCTCTGGTGTTTCTATGTGTTTTTTGTTATATAATCACACAAAACAGTATTTTATTTACAACTTTGTAACGAGTCATTCACCATTTTGCAGTTTTACACTCGAGACATTAGCATTTATGCTAAGAAATTTTTTGTTTTGGATGCCGGCTGGTAGCTTAGCAACCAGCTAAACCACCGGTCGCGTGCTGCAGTGGGCTTGTACAAGCCGTGATGCAGTTGCTCTCTAACTAGAGCGTCTCAGTAATCTGTTTTATGAGGAGAGATGTCAGACAGAACACTTTTACATAAACAGCTACCTACCTAGACAGCCTACTTAGACACTCACTAGGTTTTGAGACACACCCATTGTGTTTCTGTAGATCAATAACAATGACGTGTACCTACAAATGAACCCACACCAGCAGGAAAAGTGTGTATGGCTGCCGATAATGTGACTTGATGTGAAGATTTGGATTAATTACAGGAGCAGTGTGTACGATTTAGAGGGATCTATCAGCAGAAATGGAATATGTCTTCATTAGTGAATAACTTCCTAGGACTGCACTGTTGTGCTTTTATTAGAATACAATGGGACCTTTATATGTACATAGGATAAGGTCATCTTCCAACAGAGGGTGCCAAGCACAGCCACTATGTTTCTACTGTAGCCTAGAACAGCCATATTACACACTACCTGTAGAATACCTTCTACGTTCTTATGTTGAAACAACACCTTGAATAGGTGCTATAGCATAGGTTGGAAGATGAAGAATCATTAGTAAACGTCCTAACGTAGCACATTTAACAGTAGATCCATGTATAAAACTCCAGGTAGGATTTTAACTCCTTCTCCTTATTAAAACTCCAAGGCTGAAGTCAGCTTCCTGTTCATAATTTCTCGTTTCGCCTTCAATGGTGCAGCAGAAATTATAAAGCTTCAATCACCAGAAAGTGGCGGGAAAAATCCAACCAGAAGCTGGCAAATGTCCTTGCTAAAAAACGCCAACAGCATTAAAATAATTATTCAGATGTGTTAATAGCCTAAATCAGATTATCAGGGGAAGCATATATTACAGAGCTGAGCACGATAGGATATGCTGCTCATGGAGTTGAACAAACTCTTAAAACATCAGTGCTGGCGAATTAGTTTGTGTTTAAGAAACCAAAAAAATAACACAAGAAAAAGCAAAAGAAGTGAATTCTCACTGCCAAAGAATAAAAAACAAAGTGAAACTAAACTGGCCGGAGCACTGAGGCAACGTCAGCAAATCTTACGGCCAGTAATCGTTCTAGGGAAGGTTCTAAAGATTGTAATACGTAACCTCAGTGCTAGAGTTTTATACACTACTCCCTTAAGCCTAAAACATATTGGCTAAAGATTGCAAGAGCAGTAACCACATCCAGGGCTCTTCAGAGACATGTTTGGGTGGATGCTTATTTTCCAATAGCCAATCAGTGAAAACCCAAATCACTGCAAAATTAATTACTTTGCACATTTTGTACATCACAAGGCCCGTACAAACATTTAAACCACTTCTGCATGTATATATATATTTAACCTTAGCTGACACAACTTAACCTGCAGCTGACATGACTTCACTGAGGAGACGATGTGGGCAGTGGAGAAATGTCTAATATTAAATACTGCACACCTCAAAGTGAGATCATTTCTTGCGTTACATTATTTTTGCAGTTGCACAGATTTTTTTTTTCCAGCATGTGACATTATCTGACATCCCACGCACCAGCCTGCATGTACTTTTCCAGCTGCTCTCTCCGCTGCTCCACCTCTGCTGGCGTCAGGGTAAAAATCTTCTTCGGTGGGAAGGTGGGCACCACATTGTTCCCATACTCTTTCTTTATCTGTTCAAAAGCAAACACATGATGAATACACAATAGTAGAGGTTTTTTGATATGCATAGGCTTGTACAAAAAGAACAAAACACATTTATTTGCCCATCTCTGGCTGTGACAATTCATAACAAGTTACAGGAAACAGTCCCAGAAAATTGCAGCTTGTAACCATGGCTTCCAATTTTGTGGGGATAAAGCTGGAATTCAGTCTGACCACGCTGCCCCTTTTGCTCAGTGCAATATTCTTTTTTTTTTTTCTTTTAGCAGGGAATCTCTCAGGAATGGGACTCATAAATCACAAGCCAGAAGCTCGGAATTTCAGCACACAACTGTGTAGCGATGACTCCAGTTGGGTCCTCAGATATTTATTACACATCGTACTTTAACGCGAGGTCATGCAAGAATATTACAGACTGTAATGGAATTATCCTAAAAACATTCCAGCTCTTTTGCGTAGTAAAAGTCAGCAAGTGGTACCAGATACATCTTTACAAAGGGCAAACGTTGGCTCCTCTAATCTGGTGGAGCAAACTAGATTTGGGACCAATCAGAGCAAGTTGGCTGCATCTCTGCACCATGGCAACACCTTTAGCCAAGGCGTCTGATCTCACTAGGCCTCCTGTGCCTGGTCTCCTAGCAACAGCAGCTGCCAGACCAGAAAACATGGCTTTGAATCACTAAAGTTTTCTGCAATTCAACAACAAACCACTGCAGGCTCGGACAACCTGGACGATACGTACTATGAATTGCTGTCAGAAGACAGAAGGCACTGCAGGCCTGGTAGTTTTAAACAAACACTTTTCAGGCTTGAGTGGGTTCTATTGTATAAGCACTGGCCCTAATCTAGTCTAATGCTTTTTAAATACCTTATTAACACCAACAAAGGAATAAAGCCATTTCTACTGCACAACACGCAACACACACAAACAGGCTCAAATATGGCACACATTAAAGAGACACTGCTGTGAAAATCACTAAAGTGTGAGTTTCTGCTTTAAAGACTAGGAAGCCCTCCGCATGATGACACATCTTAAAGGTAGACATGGACAATGTGGCATGATTTAATGTTGTGTTACAATATTCTTCTCAGGGCCCGTAATTAGTCCTGTTTAATTAGATTTAGTGCAGCACAGTAAGAAATGTTAAATATAATTAACTAGATTCATAGCCTTTGATAGTACTCATTAAGTGTGTACTCATTACTGTGTTCTAACACATCAGATGTCAGAAAAAACATTGAGACACACCGTGTATTGTTAAAAAAAATAAAATAAAAAATAATAATAATAATAATATTGCATGTTGCCACCTTTGCTTGAAGGTGGGAGGAGCTTTTTAAAAAAAACAGTGCTTTACTATAAATTTTGGATATTGGATATCAGCGGTCCCCATTAGAATAAAGTCTATTTTACTTAAATAAATTAGAAGCGTACACAGTCAGAAGCTCTCTTCTTTTTTGAGTCGTTTCAGTGTTTAGGTTAACCTTATCAGTTCTGCCAGCTCTAGCGTTTCATCAATGATTAGTTTCTGACCACTACTCTGTCAGACAGTTATTTAAACAGAAAGTCAAGTGTACCGTCTCTGACTCTGACAAATCCATATGGTAGCCCAACATTAAGGGTGTGTCTGAAAATGCCTACTTGCCTACTACATAGTAGGCAAAATCAGTAGACGAACGCGGCTAGTATGTCCGAATACTCAGTAGGCATTGAGTGGTAGGCGAACGGTACCCGGATGACCTACTGAATCGGCAGAGATTTTTATGTATGCGACCGCTGCACACTGAGCTATCCCATGACTCACCTGGAGTTGTGGATGAATTCAAAGCGGAGGAAAAAAAAAATGATGGAAAGTGGTACGTCGGCTGTGTGTACGTAGCTACGGCTAGTAAACTGCCGCTACAGAAGTTAACGCTACTTCTGAGGTAAAGAAATATTACATTCCTCCTCACTCGTCTTCTCCAACTACAGCTAGACACCATGTGAGTACATAGTCAGACAAAAACACAGAGCAGTGTCACAAAAAGTATCTAAATCTGTCAGGAAACAGGGCTTTTAAATGAATAGCGGGACTCGGTAGTCCGACATCTTGCATCACAGGACGTTGGAAGGATGGCAGATGTAGTACGTCTAAGATTGCGTGAATACTAAACCTCGCCTACTTAAATTGCCTACTAGTCTACCTCTCAACCAGTACCTACTGGCTCTAATCAAGTACCTACTGACTAGTAGGCAATTTCGGGCGCACCCCAGTGCCAGCAGTTCAAACCTCGCATTATATGCAGTTGCCTTTTATTTATTTATTTATTTATTTATTTATTTATTTATATGAAAAATAGGAGCTAAAAGTTGAATCTCCAATTTGAACAGGTAAATCCAGTTCGAGCACTATTTTAGACGCAAGACGTCTTCAGAAATCTCGATATAACACACTGCATTCACGGACTTGTTATCAAAACATGCTTACCTGTTCATGCAGGCCTAATAGCTGGCTGTAGCGTACCCGGCAGTGCAGCACACCATTGACATGGATGTTATAGGCCTGAAAGAGAGAGGAGAAAAAGAGAGGAAACCACGTTTAGAAAGGTGGGTTTCGAGCACAGATGCTACAGTCTAAACTAAAGGAGGATGGTATCAAACTAACCTCTGCAACAGAGCTCAAAGGACATTTAACAGCGACAGCATGCCCTTTTCCTTCTGTCATACATTTAACACCACATGCATAATTAAAAAGAGCAATCACACTTCGACACTGAGCCATTGCAGAAAAGGGATGTGACCCGTCAAAGGATTTCATGGTTACGGCATCACAGTCACCATTGAATCAGGATTCAAAGCTATTTCCAGAATTGTGGGGTAAGAAGTGATAAAGATCATGCAGTTCCTGCAGATGTACTAGGTGCACTTTCATGCTGCGTTCTCCACCATCTCATGTTCTACCATATTCTAAAGCTGTTCTGATGGAATGAGATCTGGTGACTGGGAGAACCACTGAAGAACAATGAACTTATTGTCCTGATCTTGAAAGTGGTTTGAAATGACTTTTGCATCGTGACATGGTGTGTTATCATGCAGGCCAAGCCACAAGAAGATGGTAAACCATGGCCTCAAAATGATGCACAAAGTCAGTAACAATATTTAAAAGGGCTGCAGCATTGAAGTGACGACTAGTCGGTATTGACGAGCCCAAAGTGTATCAAGAAAACATTTTCCAAACCACTACACCACCTCCACCAGCCTGGACTGTTGACATAACAGTCAGGTTGGGTCCATGAACTCATGCCAATTTCTACCATCTGTGGACCTCAGCAGATTCATCAGACTAGGCTAGGTTTTTCCAGTCATGAGATGTCCAGTTATAGCTAGACGGTGTCCACTGCAGCATCAACTTTCTGTTCTTGACTGAGAGAAGTGGAGCCTGATGTGGTCTTGAACTGCTGTAGCCCATATCCTTCAAGGCTTGATGTACATTTTGAGATGCATCTTGCTCCCAGAACTGTACAGAGGGCTTATCTGAGTTATCATAGTCTTTCTGTCGGCTGAAACCAGTCTGGCCATTCCCTGTTGACTTCTTTCATCAAGGCCAACTGCTGCTCACTAAATGTTTTTCTTTTTTTCTTTATTGCAGCATTCTGTGTAAACTCCAAAGACTGTTATGTGTGAAAATCCCAGGAGATCAGCAGTTATAGAAATACCAGCCCATCTGGTACCAACAATCATGCCCCACTCCAAATTACTGAGATCACATTTTCATCCTAAATTCTGATGGCTGATATGAACATTAGCCAAAGCTACTGGCCCGTATCTGCATTATTCTGCACTGTACTGCTGCCACACATTAGGCTGATTAGGTCATTGAATAAATGAGCAGCGGTACAGATGTTTCTAATACAGTGCTCGCTGAATGTAAAAAGTTTGGTTTCTGTGACATCACATAAACGATGCATTAAAAACAGGTTGTATTTGAATCAAAGTTTCAGAGTTTGTGTGGGTGGAGTAGCCAACTTGTTTACATATGTTGACAACATTTACATATTTTTTGATTTTGAGTGCCCTTCTACATTTTATAGATACTTTTTCTTTGGCTAGCAAGGATATATTACACACACACACACACACACAAACACACACACACACACACAATAACATTAAAAACACCTCCTTAAATCTACACACACTATAGGAGCACTTTGTAGTTCAACAGATACAGACTGTAGTCCAGACTGTAGTCCATCTGATTTGCTGCACACATTGTTTATCCCCTTTTACCCTGTTCTTTGGTGGTCAGGACCCCCACAGAGCAGGTACTATTAGGAAGGTGGATCATTCTCAGCACTGCACTGGTGGTGTGTATTAGTGTGTGTTGTGCTGGCGTGAGTGGATCAGACACAGCAGTGCTGCTAGAGTTTTAAACACCTCAGTGTCACTGCTGGACTGAGAATAGTTCACCAACCACCGACGTACAGCCGACAGTGTCCTGTGGGCAGCGTCCTGTGACCACTGATGACTGTTCAGTAACAGATCGTCTCTGGTCTTACATCTACAAGGTGGACTGTCAAGGCAGGCTTGTCTATCAGAGTGAACAGTGAGTGTTTAAAAACTCCAGCAGCACTGCTGTGTCTGATCCACTTACAACAGCACAACACACTCTAACACACGCAACCACCATGTCAGTGTCACTGCAGTGCTGAGAATAATCCCAGCTGTGGTGGTCTTATGGGGGTCCTGATCTTAGAAGTACAGGGTGATAGGGGATAACAAAGTACGCAGACAACCAGACTATGGTCTGTAATTGTAGAACTACAAAGTTCACCTGTATTGTAAATGGAGTGAAATTGATGAGGTGTGTAGATATTAGAGATGGAAGGATTGATCGGCTATGTATCGGTATCAGCCGATTTTAAATCAAAATATGTGATCGGTGATCCGCCGATATTAAATCAAAATATGTGATCGGTGATCCGCCGATATTTCTCCAATTTAGCCGATCTCGAGAGCCGATGGATGGAGTTAAACCAATGAGCCTAATTTCTGTGTTTCCAGCTAGCGCTTCATCCAGGAAGAGAAGACCTCCGTGAAACCCCCTCCGGCCAGGTGGAAATACATACGGTTTCATTTTCGACAGACTGACTAAAGAAGCGGCCTCGCAAGTAAAAAGCATGCGCTGATAGAAAACATGTCGTCCGTCTGGCAGTTTTTTACTGTATGTGACTCAGACTCATCCAGTCGTTTAGTAAAATATGTCAAATCTGCGTGTCTCGTGGGAGAACCACAGACATTTAACACTACTAATCTGATACGGCATTTAAGAGTACACCACACAACTGAATACAGTGAGTATCAGCAAACAGCACAGCTAGCACACAACTAATAACCCAGAGCACCGTGCAGACCAGATCTGACCGGTACGAACAGTACAGCAGCAGCAATTCAAGATCCACATTTAATGACTGCAGTTTTTGTTTAAAAAACCACAGACTCTGCGTTTAATGACTGCAGTTTTTACTGCATGTATTTAATTAGCTTTTTTCGTTTTAAATTAAGGGTCTAAATTTAATGATTACAGTATTGGGGATATTTGTTTAATTTTATTTTGTTAAAAATATTATGCTGTTTCATATGAGCTCATCAAAAACGGTAATAAACCAGTTTAGACCATGTTTCATGACTTGCTTCCGCTAATAACTACATGTAGCCTTGCTGTGGCATATAGCCCCGCCCTCGATCGACTATCGGCCATTCATGCTGAATTGAGATCGGTGATCGGAATCAGCCTCAAAAACGCTGATCGGTCCATCTCTAGTAGATATGGGGGGTGGTTTTAATGTTATGGCACAGTATACATACAGCGCGCATATATATATATATATATATATATATATATATATATATATATATATATATATATATATATATATATATATATATAAACACTGCAACCCTGCAAAAACTAAATGTAACGGTTATTCGGCTATACTTCAGTACATGAAAAATATCACCATTAGCTCACAATTCCCATATCAGTGTATTCCTACCGATGGAGGCAAAATGGTAATAAACTTGAAAGTGATTAATGCTGATAGCCCCAGCATCACTGCAGTGCTGCAACTGGGACGTAACGAAAGCTTCAATAAAACAGAAAGAAAACAGCACCCTGTTTGCAAAGCAATGGGTGGAAATGCAGTGGCTTTTCCTATAAGCAGGCCAAAACGAACCATGAAAATAGGCCTCTAACCATATTCTCTGCCTGACACAGACCTTAACCTCGACACTGGTTTTACCGTGACCTCAGTAAGAACTATGGCTCCAGCTTCACGCTGCTTACATGGCACCCACACCAATAAGAATGTGCAGTAATCATGTATAGGCTTGGCCTTCTCTACTATGCTGTTTGTTATGATGGGAGATGCTGGTTTGTTGGCCTGTTGGGCTTGTATTTTTACTCTAAAACATTGACACTGGCGGTCAAGCTGGTGATCCTGTATGATGGCCAATATGACTCTCAGATTAGAAAAGGATATTCTTATATCAGTGTATTTCATCCAAAGTTGTAACTTGGGCCTTCACTGCGAAACAACAAATTCAGTTGACCTTTTATTTTTAACCACAAAAATCTATTCAAAAGAAAAAAAGAAAGAAAAACTTGCTACTGTTTGCACAGACTCGATTAAAGGATGTATATCTGAAGTTCATTTGAACAGAATGTGTGGGCTCGCATTGTGAACTTCCTGTATGACCCTCTCTCTGCTTTTTGCTTACCTAAACTGTTTAGAAGAAACTATTGCTGTGTCATCTTAACGCAAGCCAGTTTTTTTGATGAGCCATAATGCATACATCATGGAGGTTGTTACTTTTACAAAGTCGAAGGTGAACAGCAAAAACTGCAGCTGCAGACAGAACTCGAACTTTTTATGCTAACAAAGGCCGTGCACTGCGGCACGATTCACTGGCAAACATTTATTACTACTTAAATCAGGACTTTTCACAAAAACAACCACCTCAGAGAAAAAAAAAAAAAAAAAAACACAGGGTGGCATTCAAGACAGCATGACAACATGCACCGGGATTTAGATTATAGACTAGACAGCCAGTGTGACTGCAGGTCTTCATGCAGCTGGTCTCAATTGTACATGTCGTCTTGTTTTGTTGAACTGAAAAAGTAGAGTCAGGTGTGCTCAAGCCTGACTGGTATAAAAACCTGCACTCACACTGGATAAGATTGGACCCGCCTGACTTTAGATTCATCATACTTAATAAAAAACATTGCAATAAAGGCGTGTTGAGCATTTCAGCCCACAATTTACAGTGAGGGGAACCAATTGTTCTGCCAGTTGGTATTAAATAATACAACCATGATGTACTGCTCCAGTCATGTTACCTCCAGAAGTGTCTGCAGAGGAGCAGCCCCATAGCATGATACTCCCACCACCATACCTCACTGCTGAGGCCAGCGGTTCCCAAGGTGGAGGATTGGAGGATCCACAGCCCAGCAAAACACCCACTTCAACTCAGAATGGGCTCCTTAAGTATCAGATCAGTTCAATCAGGTGTGTTGGGAGCAGGGTTGACACTACAGAGCCCAGTGCAGGGGGTGCTTCAGTACTAAAGTTGGGAACTAATGTTATAGCAATCATATGAAGAACTCTTTTCTTCTAACATGATGTCTGTTGTTGATGCTGCTTTCTGGTTGCTCCTTTGAGCCACTGCTGGCTTCTTTCCTATATTAGTCTAAAAGCATGCCATAAAATTTTGCATGGAGCATCTGTCAGGACAATCAGTTCCAGAAACTTTCTACTTTTCCAAATGATCAAAACAACTGTACTAAGAGGAATGTTTCAGGTTTTGCTAAGCCTCTGCACCATTTCCTATTTAATGTTTTTGTTCCTGAAAGGTCCTTCGTCTTTAACATGACTGCTAATTCTTGCTTGGGATTTTACAAACTAGTGGCAAATACAGGGGGGGTGGGGGGAATGATACAGAATGTTATTGCAATATTTTGTTTGGCCATATTGGATACCAAGTAAAAATGATAGATCAACATTAGTTACATCAGTTTTACATACATTGTGAATATGAATTACATTTTAGTACTGGAATAAGATTTCAGTCCCATTTAGCTGCAGTAAAAACTTAAACTGTAACTTCGTTCAAATAAATCAGATGTTTAAGTTTTCCTTTAGGGACATAATTGCAGAAGAAAAAGTAATAAATTGGAGTATATATATTTTTGCAATATATAATAAATGGTTAAAACCACAGTACTATTGTATTATTACTGTAATAATATTGTATCATGGGGTACGCACACACCGCCTGAACACTTTTTTTCCACTCTGATCAATTTTGTTATAAACACTTTTTGATTATATTTATATGAACAAAGTCAAAAGACATTGTGTATAAAGCTGAAGCAGACACCGAAAAGAAGTTAGTACATAAAAAAGGGAATACTTGTCTTCTAGCTGTAATCATTCGAATTCGAAGAAGAAATTACTGCACCGTCCTGACTTGTCTCGATAAAAACAACCGTATTATGCAGTTTATACAGTACTTACACTAGAAAAGGAAGGAAAGTGTGCCCTCAAGCATCCAGGAAGTGTGACCATCATAAAGAAAGCTTTTGGCCTGCACAGGAAGTCTGGCTTTTAGAATGCAAACTCCTCTATTTTTTTTTTGTCCTTTTTTCACGGTGGCTTCACTGCAAAGTGTGCACATTCCGGGAGTCGAGTGGTTCCAAGGTACACCAGAAACAAGCGCTCTGAATCTAGCTTTACAGTGGAGCTCAGCACAGGCACACAGACACACTCCTTAAATGATTGTGTTGGCCACCGTATGAATGTTTGGAGGAGAAAGCGTAAGAAGAATAAAGTGCACAGGAGAAAAATAACTCCAGTCTTGGATGAATGTTGTGTGTGAGAGAGAGAGAGAGAGAGAGAGAGAGAGAGAGAGAGAGAGAGAGAGAGAGAGAGAGAGAAAATGAGAATATTGGCTGCTTTGCTGCTCCGCATTCCACAGATGTTGCACCTGGATGAACCATGTCTGGTGGAAATTAAGAGTAAAAAAGAAACGAATAAACTGACAGCTGTCTCCACAAAGCTCACCCCATGCTCTACGTTTCAAAAACAACCCGAGTTCCACAAGAGCAGAAGCAGCGTGATTACAGAGACACTGCTGGCTTTCAGTTAGCATCCACACATCTGCTCTCAGACATTTTTCCCCTCCCCGAGTGGCCTTGAAAGACCTATCTATTCCAGAGTGATTTACGATGACCTCAACGGCGAGAGTGAAAGATTTCCTTTCTGTGGATTGTAGAACGAACAACTTTACACAAACCACTGACAAAAGAGGACAAGTTCTTATGTTAATACTTTCTCTTTACAGCGTCTTTTTTCTCTTTTCTTTTTTTTTACCAAGCGCTGCTGAACTGCTTCAGGAATGCTAATAGCTTGTCACTGTCCACTTGAACTACTTATGGTAGCGCGTTTCACATTTGGCTCATTATTCTGTATATAATAGTTTTTAGCTGTCTATGTCCACTCAGACCTGAATATGTACAGATGTATACATATATACATCTCCTTAGGTCTCTCACCCTGACTTTCAGACATGCAGGCCCCAATATAGTGAACATGTCCAACACTATTCACATACGCTGTATAAATTATTATTAAAAATAAAAAGTTACTAATATGCTGCCTATTTTGTTTTGCACTGAGCGTGAAACAGCTATTTATATTAAATAAATAATTAAATAAAATATTTCACTTAACTCTTAGCATGTCGTCACTGTCCAATGAATAACAAGTATAACAAGCACTTCTATTGGTCCATTCATCATGAAATGTTCACACAATGTAAACGACCATTGGAGTGTACAAATGTTCTAGAAAACTCAAAGTCGACAAAAATGGAAATTTTATTGGACGATATATTGAACTGCTATCATATAACATCCTCACAGTGCCACACGGGTGGGTCGACTAGTAGTGTAGACCACTATTTGTCATACGTATTTTTTAATGATAAACATTCCCATTTAGTTTACAAGTCATATTTTAACAGCACTGGACGTACACACTTTTCTTTATTGTATTTAAGGTATTTTATGTATTTTCCCCTAATCTGTGTATTTATCTTATCGGTTTAGTCCGGTACATGTCGAACATGTGTGCACTCCCCAAGAAACACTCCTCATATGCGTGACATACTTGGCACCATAAATTGATTCTGTTTATTAGGCTAACTGTAAAGCGAGAACCACCCAAGCTGGAGAGTATTATTCCAGACATAACACTTCCAGGGAAGCACTCTGGCTACCAGACTAGCTGGACCTTCTCCACAATAACTGCAGCCTGATCTTTAGCCAGATGCCAGCATAGTTTAGGACGGACCCATATCTTTGTTTGTTGTGTGGCAGCGTCATTTTAGAATGGAAGTGTTGACAAATTAGATTAGACAAAGGTCTATCAAAACTAAACCTTTGTATCCCTGTTATTTAAGGTTGTGACAACATAAAAGTACCTGTCACCCAGTGTATGAATGTCATGATGAGTGGACGTCTGGTTCCATTGGTGTGCATTAAAGGTAAAGTATGTTTCTTTCCAATTCTTTTGTGCAGTCATTATTTTAGAGATATGAGGATTTATGATTTCGACAGCAGTGAAGTGTTTACTGGGTTTACCATATTATACTGGTGTAGGTTGAGATGGGCACTACTGGCCAGGCCTACATTAAATAAGGCTTTTCTAAGTCAGCTTCATACTGAGATCCGCCACAAATGAAGAAGACAGCATACCTAAAACTTTGACGACCCCCCCCCCTCAAAAAAATAAATACAAATAAATAAATCATGACTGCATTGACCGTGATCAGTGCAAACGCCAGTGTGTCTGTCTGTGTGTCTGTCTGTAAGCGCACAAATGGCCACGTCCGAGGACACTGAACCCGAGCCCCACATCGTTTTGGGCGTTTTCATATCGCGTCGCATTTGACTTCACATGTTAACAGGTCTCGATCCTTCTGACCCCCTCATACAAGAGCGGAAAATTAATAAGAGGAAAAATAATAACTGTCGCCGTGAACGACAGCTGCGCCAATAAACTGCACGAGCCAAACGTGCCAGACTGATTCCCCACTGTTGTTTAAGCGCTTTGTAGGTTCTGGCCATCCAACAAAGCTATTGACTCATAAATCATAGACATTCACTCACAAAGTTAGCAGCAGACAGAGTTTGGCAGCCATCGCACTCACCACATATGTAGATCCGTTCTCCCCGGAGCGGACCTCCGTCTCAGGAATGGAGAAGTGCATTTTCTTCACAGCTGAAACTTAAATGCTGAGAAAGACAGAAAGATAGAGAGAGTGGTGTTGCAGAGGTACAGATCACACGCCTTTTCACCAGTAAATCCACAGAGAGTCCCGTCTTCTTTTCCTTCTACCGCCAGGTCATCAGAGTCTTCCTCCTCGCCCCGGGTTCCCTGCCTAGTCCGGCCTCTTCAAATCCAAACCCTGTGAAGAAATGTTCTGAGATTCGTCTCTTCCTTCGGCGATCAGATGAATTCACAGAAACTTATTTCACGTCAGGAGCTAAACTTCTCCCATAAAACGTCTGAGCAGCAGCAGCCATGTTGCAATTGGAGGTAAATCCACCTTCATTGTTGTCTATTTATCAGCCCGGCTCGCTTAAAACCTTATCTGTTCAGCTCTTCGCACGACTGGAGAAGCTCCGGAGATCAGCACTGGGAGACTCTCCGACGTTCAGCGAAGGCAAATAAACTTTTATCGGGCTAAATCGCTCTGCATGGAAATGTGCAGTCTGCAAACCCCCGTCTCAGTCTGCATTGGTACAAACGGGTGAGGAAGCGAAAACAAATCAAGACATCTTTTGTCGCATGTCCATTCAAAATCTAGCCCACATGCGCGAGCTGCTCCACCCGATAAGCACAGATGAAAGACATTAGCTGAAAGGCTAGAATTTGAGATCGACTCTCCCCCGAAGCGCGATTTAACGTATTCAATGTGTGTCCACTGGTTCTCGAGGCATTGCAACAGTCCCTCGGACCAAACCATCGCGAAAACAGGGGGAATCTTTTCACGTGGGATTGCGTCAAAACGCTCATTTCGGACATTCAGACAAAATATGACACGTGTTGCGCAGTACGTGACGGAAACAACATGTTTTACCAAACTAAGCAGCGGTTTTATTTTTACAGTAAGTGAACTGTTTTACTTGAGCGTGTTCTGGACCTACCTCCGTGTTTTAGTGGTGTTTTCCGAGGAGTCTGCAGGGCAAATTAACATGCATTTCATTAGGAAGATCTAAGTTGAGCCGGGGAAGAAGCAAGTCTTATAATTTACCCTAATTAAACGAAGCTACCGTTTTATACGTTGTTATTAGCAGTTAATTGCTACAATTACACGGACATTTATTGAGGATAGCGGGAAAACATCACCAGGACTCGCCTCCTTCCTGCTTGTGCATTGCTTGGTTGTTTGCAATCACTAGAGACCCGGAGAAGTGTGAGAAATAAAACTGGAATTTGATAAAATTTTATATTCATATTTGACTCGTTTCTTATTTTTATTTTCTGATTTTAACAATTCACTGTATAACTTTTATCACTGGCTCGTGTTTTGTTTTATAGTGCCAGTGATTTGTCAGTGGTTACTTTGTTAAAAAAAAAAACAAAGTTAAATAAAAGATCAATGATCGATTAAATGAGTGCAAAACCGCAACTTTTCTGGCTGGAGAGAAGCAGAAATGCGGAATCGCAGCGCTGGATGGATCGACTTCAGTACGAAGCTTGTACGCTGGCGGTCACGTGGTGCATCACAAAGTCATGTGATATTAGAAACTCAGAAGGACGATGCCTGCTGGGGTCAGTGCTCTTACGCAGTCCGCTCTGTGTTTATTTTATATTTTAGTCCTTTTTCCCAGGGTACTCGTCCATTCTCAGCACACCGACTTGCAGGTATGAATATGAGAGAGGTTATAATTCATGTAAAATATTGAGAAGGACCAGAATAGCCCTAGAAATGCAGAATAAACAACCCGCAGCTCCAGTGTTTTTCTACTGACAGGGCGGGCTAGAGTGAAACTGATACTCGCTATCTGATTGCTGGAAAAGCTCAACTGCTTGCTTTTTAAAGTTAGCTTATTATTGGAATTGCCCGTTCCTCCTTAAATAGTGCAGCAGTTTCATTAGCTAAAGTCAGCCTGAGGTGCCAGAATGTTACTGCTGCACCATTTAAGGTGGAACGGGCAATTCCCTTAATAAGCAACGTTCAGGTTTACACTATACTGGGTCCCTGACAGGGCAGCAGCGGTGTTTGTGGAGTTTGGAGAAAAGCAGCCGGCTAGTTTATATGTATCATACTGGTAAGAAAGCTATGACTGTTGTAAAAGACCCCTGTTTTTCTGTTTATGTAGTTATGCTACATGTGCGAGGGGGCAGTGCAGGCTGGCAGTGCTGTGTGGAGTCTCTGCCTCACAGCCGGTCGGATCGAGGGCCGATGCTGCTTTAACAATAACAGCAGTGATGAGTCCAACGTTTTGGGGTAAGAATCCACAACAGCGTGCTCTTAGACATATGGCGGTTTAGAAATTTGCATGTTTACATTTTAAACTTGTACTTTCAGATTGGATTTATCGAATTGCTCTCTGAGTCATATAGAAGACCTCCATGAAGCATCTGCAGCAGTTATAATGTGAGTAGTGAAGAAGCTTATTGCAGAGAGGCTCTGGCTGTATAGTACTAATTTTCAGTAAAACTGCCATTAATTACAAGTAATTTATTTTTTCAGCATCAGCGCAAAACACATGCTTAAAAAATCACACATAAGCCCCAACAATAACAGATCAGTATTTAAATACTAATAAAGGTATTATTACAGCTTCCATTCTTTCAGTATTTTAAAGAAACATGCCCAGAATCATTCGTACCCCCAAAGTTAAGAGTCATTCTCAGCTTATCACAATCCAAGTGGTTCTATATGAGGTCAGTGGTGGTGAGCTCTAGACTCTGAAGTCGTTAGTCCATCGCCCAGCAAGTTATTTGGCTGATTTGGAAATGTTCTAGTTTTTTTATCTGTTTTCTTTTCTCATGCCTTTCTTGACAACTGCACATCCTGTGAGACACGGGTTATTATTGTTTTGAATTTTTTGTTTTATTTTATTTTCATTTCGGTTAGTAGATTTAGTTTTGGTTTCGTTTTCTGAAAAGTAAAAGTTTTAGCTTAGTTTTTGTTTAGCTGAAGGTATAGGATGTCTACATGGCAGGTATGTGGAAAAGAAAAGCTCAGATGGTATTTTACATGCAAATTTACAACACGTTGATTTGGCCCTAGAATGAAATGAGCTGTTTTCCCTTTTTAAAGTTGTTACTCATAAAATGTTCAGTTTAAAATGATCTGCTTAAACAAGGAATAAATAATACAGAGTAGCTTCTACTACATGGCTGTTGCTGCTGGCGTTGTGATGCTAACTAAGGTTTCAGAATCAGTTCTGATTAAACTGTCCAGAACAAACTATCAACTTGTCCGGCATCTTGTTAAGGATGGGAGCTGTAGTTGGCTTCCTATTGGTCAGCTTTTTATCGCATTGTCTGTTAAACAGTGCCAGAACAGTCTGTAGCATTTAAGGTGAAGCAGAAGCTTGTTTAAGGATGAACGTCAGCCATGCCCGCTACCGGTTCTTTTCCCTGAAAAGGGTATGAAATGTGCTGACGTCGCCTTTACAGCCTAGAAAGTATATTTCTGCTCAGTCTACCAACTTCAGCTTTAGCATTTAAGGTGCAACAGAATATTCAGTTAAGGATCTGGCAAATGAAAAGATTTTTCTTGTTATTATTATTTTAGCTAGTTGTGCAGTAAACATTGTGTTTTTAATTTAGTTTTCATGTTTTTGAAATGTTTTTGTTACAACTAATGAGCACATCATTACATTTTAGTAATAGTTTTAGTTTAACTATAATGACCCTGTTTTAGATGCATAGCGTTGAGTTGTTTTAGAAACTAATTTTTTTTGCCCCCCTTCCTTTTCCATGTGGATTATTAATCTAATCATTAAAAAAATTATGAAGTAATGGCTGTTTTAACTGAAAATGTAATATATGAATAAGATGTGTGTGTGTATATATATATATATGTGTGTGTGTGTGCGTGTGTGTGCGTGTGTGTGTGTGCGTGTGTGTGTGTGTGTGTGTGTGTGTGTGTGTGTGTAGCTTCCTTGCCTAATCTTAGTTGTGTTTGTTGCAGAGATCTTTCCAACAACCCGATTGCCAATCTGAGTGATTTTATATTTCAAGGTTTTAATCGTCTGGCACATCTGTAAGTAACACAACCATGCAATTCAATTTTAGGGCCGAGTACAATACCGTTTAATACTTAAACCATGTAGGTACCACAAGCTAGACACGGAAATGTATTTTCAGATGTTTTAATGAATATCTTAAGGTTTTAGCAAACACAATGAAATTATTAGTTGATGACTTAGTATGTTATAATTAGCATGTACAGCTATGTAAAGTTATCTGACTCTCATTGTGATCCCCACTTTTCTTATATGAGGCATTCTGAATCTTGGTTATATTAAAATTTGATATTCAGTGTTTAAAAAGACTTTTTATTGTTATAGGATCAGCTGCAGCTCTGTTTACTTTTGTGGACACTAAAATCTAAAAATGTCTTCATTTTCCACAGCTTGACAAATTAGTAAAAGCCTAAACAATTGTAATATAATAATTTGCTGCATGTACCTGCAACAATAATGACTTCATAATATCAAAACAAAAACAACTTTTGGCAGTTCCAGACTTGGGGCACTGTATGTTGATGCAAGGTTATCTTCTATTCAGTATACTGCCCGTAAAGCTGGAGTGTCCAGGGGGCAATACATCATGGGACAGAGTGGAGGTTAAGAGAGACACCCGAATCTGTGAAGGACAAAGGAATACCTGCAATCAGACTGGGCACATGTGTAAGTCACAATCCACTGAGCACTTCATCTTTAGCACATTATCATGATTGTTGTGAACCAGTTTTGTTCACCGTTATCTCTGTAGCCTGGGATTGCCCTGAAAACTCTCTCTGCAAACCTTATGGGCCGGGATTCTTTGAGTGCAGCTGTGTTAATACCTTCCATGGGTATAAATGCCTAAGAGAGGTAAGGATTCTGAACATGTAACTGGAAGATAGAAAATATGTTTATTAAAGCAGTAGTGACAGTTGGCAAGGCTGGAGGAAAGCCTTGAGGAGATATGAACTGTAGTTGTGTTTACTGGTGTTCTTTGCTGAATTGCAGGGCCAGTTTCCTATGCTGGAGGTCATGGCAATACTGGGTGGGTCCACAGTTGTCATTTCTGCATTATTATGGGTCACTCAAAGACGAAAGGCCAAAGGCATCTGAGCCCTGGCCTCCTCACTGACATAAAAGGGGTAGACGACACTGAACAAAACACAAAATTACATTTGTGTAGCAGAAAGTTAACTATTTTAGTTGTTTTTATTTTGTATATATATATATATATATATATATATATATATATATATATATATATATATATATATATATATATATATAAATTTTATTTTTATTTTTTTTCACAAGGGTGCTAAAGGCTATCCATTTTTTTTTTTTGCACTGAGCAAAGAATTAGCTTGGGAAGCTCAACGACGATGATGAATTTCACAGAAGTGAATCATAACTGGCAGGTTACATGACCCTCCCAGGCTGTGTGTTGATGAACTCACACTAAAATGCAGCTACTTTTCAGTTCCGCTCGAGTACTGCAACAGGACATCCAGAAACTCAGTGTAGCACAGCAGTATTGGCCAAGGGTTTTAATACCGGACTGCACGTTTACATTGTTTTTATTTTGCACGCAATAGAAAAATGTTACTTTTTTATTACATATATTATTTTTCAGGTAGATAATACATGTACCTACATTTATATGGTTCTTGGTATATAATACATTATGTATGTGATATGAGAGCTTGTTCTGTTTTTGCCAGACATGTTTACAGTTCCCTGACAGTCACTGGATGTCCAACGTTTAAGTATTATCTTAAAATTTGCATAAGATTGTTTAAAAACCTTGTACAGATAGCGGTGATATACTAAGCAGGAAGGTACATTAAAAACCACAGCACTCTTTATAGTGTAAACATTGTGGAATGCATCTAATAAATATTTGGCCTAAGTAGATGTGGCTTTACATGGTAACACACTACAGTAAACATACGTATAAAGGCTAAAACTTACTGTAAATGTATTGAAATAAAATAATTATATAACAATGTTTTGTACTGCATTTTGTTTCTTTACATTTTTTTTATTACACTTCAGAGAGGAGTAGCATTTCCACAAATTGCTTTATAATGAAGCCAATCTAACAGGCTTATTTAATTGAAGGGGGGGGGGGTGTCAAATCTTAATGATACATTTACATTGAAATGTAAACCTTTTTTGAATTGACTCAAATTTAAATGCTTTGGCTCAATTTAAACTATGCAAATCAACCATAATACTAAAACCACCTCTTTGTAGATACTCATTGTTCATTTTCTGAGCTTAACCATAGAGGAGCACTTTGTATTCTTGCAAATGTTTCTTTGCATACTTTGTTAGCTCCTTTCACTCTGTTCTTCAGAGCAGGTATTATTTGGGTGGTGGGTTGTTCTCAGCACTGCATTGACACTGGCGTGGTGGTGATGGTGTGAGTGTATCAGACACAGCAGTACTGCTGGAGTTTATAAACACCTCACTGTCGCTGCTGGATTAAATTTCTCTTGTTAAGTTGGTTAATGTGTAAATATAATAACTCAAAGATTCAGTTTTGATGTGAAATGATGCACAGCAGAGAAATGTACACAAGGGTGGTGATTGTAAACACAGGGAGTAAGCTGTGCAACACAAACTTTTACTAATAAATAAATATTTACAATGATTAATTTACTATCCAAAACAACCAATGACCCTATATTTGTCTTCTGAGTATGTATCATGTTGAGAAGGGTGAAAAAAGAAAAGGGAAATGTGTGTTTAGAGTCTATTTACAACACCCTGTATGTACAAGTATGTATGGATAAGTTCTAAGGTACAACACCTACTCTCAAAACTATCATAAAACAATATTCCAGACACCCACTCATGTAATAACTCACTATGATAGAGCTTGTAGGAGCATTATACATTATTGATATTCAGCACCACTGTGAACAAATCTGTCTTGCATAATGCATACACATCAAACCACTCCATTGTGTGTTAGGGCAGTTTTCTTTTTTAAATAAAATGTATCAAATTCTCTTTCAATTAGCTAACAAAGGGGGTCACACATTCATTTCTTAAAATTATGTTCACACACATTAAACCTGAGAAATGTGGACTTTTAACGCACAAATTTAAGGAAGTGTACAAACACAATCTGTTAAGTGCTTCAGGTGATAGTGTCGGGAGGAGGAAGAAAAAAAAGACAGAGGCGCTTTGATTAAAAAGCATGTGCCATTTTAGATACAGGTTTATTTTATGCCAAAAGCCACTGTGTGTAGTTACGTGGATGCACAGATTCAAGTGAGAAGCCTTCTTTATTGATCCACGTTCTTCACTCGTAGCACTACAGGCACAGAAGTACAGGGGATCATGCCTAGTTCTGTGATCACCAGGTCAACAAAGTCTGGCGGTGTTACATCATACACCAAGTTCAGCAAGCCCAGGGACATCACGCTCTGCCAGTCCGCCAGCTGTGTCTTTCCTTCCCGAGTCACGATTAGGTCATCAGGGTCATCTGTATATAAATAAAAGTTTTAGAAAGATATTCCAATCATCAGATTATCACAGTTATAACATTAACTTAGAGTGCACGCTTTATTTAAACGCCTCGAGTCATAATTACCAAGTTCGTTGGATACAAAGGAGTCTGTCTGTACTCGTTCACAGAACTTGTAGGTCTCGCAGCAGACCAACACAGGCACGTTGTAAGCCTTGGCTACCAGGGCAATTTGAGACGTTCCCACTCGTGACATAACGTATCCATTGGCCAGTAGGGCATGGGCTCCAAGAAACACTTTGGATACCTGAGAGGGTGTAAATATAATTGCTGTGCATACATCAAAAACAATAGTCTATTTGAAACGTTTCTATGTATAACCCCAAGTTACCTCAGGCAGAATGTAGGACACGGCAGATATGAGCACATAGGTACAACGAATGCCTCTCTTCACCAAACGCCTTAGTGCTTCCCTGCCCTCCAGCCTGGGCCGACTGTCCACCACAATGACTCTGAACTTCCTCTGCTTCTCAAAGGCCTCACACAGGATGTGATTGACAAGTGAAGAGCTAAAAAAACAAAAACAGTAATATCAAAAACTTTATGACAATACATACACACAAAACATGACAATGCACACATTTATATCAAGAGAGTCTCTCAATTAACATGGCCTCTGATGGGCTGTGCCCACAAATGTGAAACAGAGAGGAAGTCTTTTTAAATTCTCTTACCATCCATACACTAGAATAACATCGCCATCGCTAATCTTATCAATCGCACATTTAGAGATGGCTTTCGCAGCTAATGTGATCTTCTCATTTACATAGTTGTCAATACATAACAACAGTTTCTTCTTAGCCTGTGGACAAGAACGGACAGCACAGTTTAAACAATGTCAGACACTACATGTTAGATACAGTTTTCTTCATACTTTACATATATACACACATACACTACCGCTCAAAAGTTTAGGATCACTTTAGAATTTCATTTCATGCAATTTTCATACAACATTGTCCATTTCAAAATTAATTTAAGTGTATCAGATGATTTCTAAAGAATAAAAATGTTTGTATTACAGCCTATTTTTGTATAGAGGCTTATTTTGCATATAGTCCTATTATCAGCAATTCTCAGTCCTCTGTCTAAATCTCCTGGTACGGCCACCAATTCAAGTTAAGGATGTTATTGGACTAACTGGTTGTTAGGACACTCTTGCTCAATTGTGATGCACAGCTGAAAAACATTCTACTAATAAGTGAGCATAAAAGGGAGAACAACATTCTAGGTTAGTTTAGTATCTGAAGCATGAACAGTTGATGGCTTGCTGACAAACTCAAAATGGCCAGAAAGAAACAACTTTCTTTAGAGACCCGTCAGTTCATTGTTGTGTTAAGGAAGGCAGGCTACTCCATTTCACTGTGATTCCAAACTTTTGAGCGGTAGTGTGTGTGTGTGTGTGTGTGTGTGTATGTATATATATATATATATATATATATATATATATATATATATATATATATATATATATATATAAATAATAAGAGAGAGTGAGAGGGGAGAAAGGGAAAGAGAGCGAGAGAGAGAGTCTGGCTGTAACAGAATTGCTCTTCCAGATAACCTACATTATACACCTTCCAGATAAATGCATTAGTCCATGTAGATAATCCAACATATTAAAACTCCTCACCTCTTCTTCTTTGCATTGACTGGGTATATTAGAGATCTCCTTTTTGATGTACTTGATTGCATTACCCATGCTTGCTGACAGGGGGCGACACTGATTGAGAAAACTGCAAAGGACAAATATACACATTAAATGCATTGTGGTCAACAGTCTGAAATGTATCTATACTAGATACTAGACAGTTCATAGGCACATTACAAACTAGTGATATTAACATGTACTGGACATGCTGATCTTGTAAAAGACTCCAACCTGATGTAGGGCTTTAATTTGTTCACTAGGTCCCTGGGCAACTCCTCATTTGGAGGAGTGCTATAGTCTTGAATCACCTGCAGGAGTAACATAATTTCAAGATAAACAGGTCTAATACAAGATGTACTATAATGCTAGGTATATAACTATAGGAGTATATTTTATATATATATATATATATATATATATATATATATATATATATATATATATATATATTTATGTATATTTTTATATATGTATATTTTTGATATCTCATACACTCCTCATAAAAAGGCTTTAGAAGTACCTGTTTAAAGGCATGCAGCAGGGCTACAGAGCGAGCATTGGATCCAGCCACGATACCTTGTGAGTACTGCAGACCCAACCGCACTATGGAGGGGTGAATAACTGTGGCAGGGATGCTTAAAAAAACAAACAAACAAACAAACAAACATTGCATTACCAAAAGCTGCAATACAACAAGATATCAATCTACCATTGAAGAGCATTGTAACTTTTCTAATACAGTAACAGCACACTGACTTGACAGCAATTAGTACAATAAATTAGTGTGCAGTACCTGATTTGCTGAGTGAGGGGTGCTTTGCGGCTGTACTGGTGTAAGTGCGAGAACAGGCTGACTTTGTAGCCATAGTCTGACCTCAGTGGGATCTGTAAGAATAAAGAAAGAAGAGTGGCTATAGATGACAGTAGCGATTGGCTGTTACTGGGCAGGGGTATTCTTTTCTCTTCAAGGTCAGCGCTGACGCTGCAACAGAATAATGGCTCTACTGCCTAATGATATACTTGTAAAGACAAAGATGATGTACAGTGGCCAAAAATAAATATGTTGAATGCATCGCACATGATGAAATGAACAGAATAAGCAACTGATGACCATCTAGCCCTCTAGACACATAATGGCATATTTCCACCAGGAAGTGTGGTACAGTATGGTACAGTTACAATTCCGTACACTGCCAGGTGACCCATACAGTACCTGAGTATCAGTGATGAATTTAGTTACCCTTCTTGAAGGCGTACAGTACTGTGCAATAAGACCACCCTTTATTTCTGTTAATTTCAGACAACATAGTAAATAAGCTATTAATTTGTGCTTTAGAAAAAAGGCAGAAAACAGATTTAACAGAAAGTTACTCAGAATTCTCAGAAACTAAATTTATGATCAAAATTTTGCTGTATCTACTGCGTCCACCCAAAGTACAGAGGGAGTAAAACTCTACCACAGGAACTACTTTGGAATTCCAGCCCTTTTCTCTGTAACAAGTTGACATCATTTCATAACACAATGCTTACTACACAACTACTTGGCATGCTCTCACACAGGTGAAGTAAAGTCTTACCAGGCTAGCTTTGTTCTACATTAATTACATCAGTACAGATGCACAGTAAAAATTAAAGCATGTAAAGCTCAAAAATAAAACTTTAAAATGGCCAAAGTAGGTCCCCTTTAATGACCATTTACAATAGAAAGCAAATAAAAAAAGAGTGGTCTCTATTGCACAATACTATATAAAACTGTACAGACCCCTGACTGGTAAAAAGCTATCACCACATAATTATCACTTAAGCCACACTAACGTAACTTGAGAAATCATGTGAACACCTCAAAACCTCAAAAGAATCCACTTTCATGTTGTGTTGTGTTTAAGGAGAAAAACATGGTACAGATCATTTTAGATTTGGATTATTAACTGTACTGTGTTGAGCCACACTGCCTGGTAGAGAAACAGCCATAGTTAAGACGGAGCACCAATGTTTGTTACGTAACTCAAAACCAAAACAGATCCCAACTAAACAACATTAATAACTAGAACACACAATGTACACATCACACAAGTAATCCCATTTTCTCTGCACCGGGATAGAAAGAAAAAAAAATAAAATGCACAACAAACGAGACGAAATAACAAAAACCTCCACTGCAAACACAGTGTAGACCCAGACCTTGACTCGAGACATATTTATACTGGTTCCTTGCCCTGCTTTCTGAAAGAAATGGGAAGTAAAGCATCTGAAGTAAGAATGCTGAAATATCTTTAGGAACATTTGGGATGGTAAGGGGGAGTAAATTGATAAAGAAAACTGGGCTGAAGTATATATTACACAGAAAACACAATGAGGAGGCAAAATACATACATATTAAACTTTCTAACCTGTTGTCTCTCCAGCTTCTTGGCCAGTTTTTTCACCACCTCAGGATCATCAACTTGGATATGTTCTGGCAATCGTTTCACCGCTGAGCAACAAAACATAGCAGCCATAAGAACATACCCAGACTCCCAAATTAGTCACACCGTTAACTGTAAACATGCAGTAATGGACTGGTTTTGTTACCTGGCTGGAGCTCATTAGCTGGAGCTTTAGACTTGTTGGAGGCAGGTTGCGAGCCCGGCTCCTTTTTCGACTGTTTTGATGCACGTTCTGCTTCTTGACGCGCGCGCCGCTCTGCCTTTAGCTCTGCTTTGCTTTTAGCTGGTTTGTCCGTAGGTGCACTGGACTCTGCCGCAGGTACGCTGACAGCCACAGGCGCCGCTGATGGGGCTACAAGACCAAAACCAATCAGTAGAGTGCATCAATATATAACCTGAGGAAACACTGATGTAAACTACAGTAGACTCTAGGATCCAAACAATTAATAATCACGACAACGTGGCTAAAACTTTTAAAGGAAATTGGAAAATCATATGAATCAGGAATAAAACAGTACACTGTATATAACAGATCAACTTTAAAAAAAAAGTTACTCTAGAAAGTTATTAGGGACACATATATGGGAATACATGGGCCAATGTTGACATCCAATATTGTTCTGCCAAAGCCAATAGATAAACATTTATTAAAAATGTAGACATTATGACTTATCTACCTACAAAAAAATCTACAAAGAAAAGTAACACTCCTACTGGGATACAAATTTTGCAAAATGAAACAACAGCCCAACATCACCTAAAGTTCTGCTCCTATAAATACATCAAATACCAGTTTGAAATATTGGACAAATCCTGACATCCATTTTAAGCAATTATCTGATAAAACGTACCTCATTGTGTATCCCTACAAGCTATTGTTCTTAGGCCATCAAAGGTTTTGAGAAAAGCCTGATCGTGAAGTAGTGTGGGGTTAATTAGAGGCACTGTTATGTTAATAATGGATATATCTTACCTTTCTGTGCTAGACTTTGCATAACCGGTTGAGCAGCAGCTGAAGGGGCTGCTTTCTTTTCTTTATCCGTCCCTTTTTCTGTTGGACCCTTGTCATCTTTCTTTCCCTTTTTCTGTTGTTTCTTCTCTTTCCTTAGACGTTGCTTCTCTTCTTTCGTCAGTTCCTTACCTTCACTCTACAGATGCCAGAAATTCACACAACGTCACCATCTACAGCAATACAGCACCTACTTGGGCCAGGCAATATATAATTTATACTCATATATAAAAAGATACAAATACACCATAACTAAACTCATCTTTTTAAATATTCTGAATAATTCACTGAGATGTTAACCATGTCATTCAGAATTATTTGATGTAAAATGACTTACTGTAGAGAAACCTGCCAGCTTAGATTTCTTTTTACAGTGGAGCAGCAGATAAAAATAGCCATTTTATTTACTGTTTAAAACTATCAGTGAACCTACATGTCTTCTGACATTTGTTATTACACGTGGTGTTGATCACGGAAACATGGCGGTAAATCTGAGGGAGCTATTTTGCCTCACAAAGCCCTGCACGTACCCATTTGCTATGAATGGCTTTTAAAATGTTTAAGGCCAAATCACTCTTGTTAAACAATATTCCAGACATCAGGCAGCGTATAAGTAAGCATATAATGTAGGAACTTTCTCTAAATGAGGTTTCAGAAGCATTAAACATCAAGCTTCTCCCACCACTGCAAAAGATTCTGGCTCGGAAAGTGTCCGGGAACACACCAAACCACTATAAATGTTTACATCTTAATAATTAATCTTTGAATATATAGTGAAGTATATATAAATATACAGGTGGAATTATAGAGATATTTAAAGCCATAGATTTTATAGATAACCCATAATATAACACCTATAAGTTGCCAGGTTGCCAAGCAGTTTATTGTTAGCTATTTAACTGTGCTTTACTCACTATCTAGAACCTGACAGCTACATGCAATGCATAAAATGTACAGGGTTCATAATGTTGAAAAATATATACATCATCACTGGCTAAAGAAAAATGTGTATCTCCATTTTGGTCTATTTTTATTTTTTTCAAAGTTGCCATTTTGGAGATACTTGTTTTTCATTAGACAGTGACGATATACTATCTTTTCTTTTAGAAAAGTGTTCAACTTTACAATAGTACTACATCATGTTCACTTTGGTCCAAATAAAACAAGCCGCTTCAAGTTATTGAGATATGGTTTCAGTCATGAGTTAGGTTTATTAGTAGCAGCACTCCGGAAGAATGAACTCATTACCTTTTGTTAATTCTAACGCTGTAACTTGGCTTGAATAACGTGAGACACACTGACAGATTTGGAAAATATTATGATATTGCACTTTACCAATACTGACCAGCCTCCTATGCTCCAGCATTATCAGTAATGCGTATTTTACATACATAGTGTATATGCCATTAATGCAACACAACTAAATAACACTGGCATCGATGCAGTGACAGCTCTGACTCACCTTCGCTCGCGAAATCTCATGCACTTTCCCACCATCGTCATCTGTGGCAGAATAACAGACTTTAATTGTCCCAGCTACTACAGTATGGCCTTTCATTTTTAGGAGACACTACACAGTAAGTTCATGAGACACAAAACGAAAACGTGCCGCTAACTAAGTGCCTTGAATGTAAGCAGGTTTACCTGTTATGAGTTAGCTAAGCAGCTAACTTAGCTAGCTAGCTATCATCTTCACAGTAACAGCAGCTAAACAACTTAGTCAACTCCTTTAATTTTAATATCGCTGTTAGCGTTAATAAGTTACACAATTCGCTGTGGATAATTCGCAGTGCTTGTCTGGAAGTACAGATACGATGCATGATGCAATTTTCGTGTGAAGCCAGCAGCAGCCAGCTGTGTCACTGCTCTCACTCAGCTAGCACACTGCCGTTAGCCTGCTAGCCGCTGGACCCGCGTTCTTTCTTCTCAGCGTCCACAAACACTTTTAAACAGTCTTCACACCGCGGCTCACTTTGATTAGCTTCACATACACCGAGAAGAACGTTGCCTTAGTTTACCTGCAGCATGGTTGATGCTGCCAGTCTGTTTAGACTCTTCTTTTCCCTCTGAATCTGCCATGTTTCGAGTTAGAGCACATCACGCTGGGGACCCTGAAGAGAACTGCTGAGAACAAACACCGCCTCTAGCGACGGGAATAGAGCACTGCAGCCACCAGCCCCTTTACCCCGTTTACTTCAGCTTTTACTGTTAAGAGTATTAATGACATCTTTTTTTTTAAATACAGCTTTACAACAGGGGTCTCCTATATATTCTGTATAAAATACTGCTGTAAGTGTGGGGTCTGGTTTGTGTAATGTATACTAATATAAAGATATATATCTGTAATCTGTAAGATGTAATATCTAACCATGACAGTTAGCACTGACTCTTATAGTCAAAGCATGTTGAGATAATGGTTGGGCAGATATATAGTGGTGTTCATACTTCCAATACTGAATCCTGATGGTTACTTTTAGTCTTGAATGCTTCTTTTTTATTTTATTGAATCTCAGTATGTTTAACTCAATGTGCCTTTGTTGTGAAGTGATTTTAGCAAATGGATGGTCAGTTTAAGTGGGGTTGTATTTAATACCAATAGATTTATGCTAATTAGATTTCGACTAGTGTGTTTTCTGCTTTTGCCAAGTGAGAGCTAGGATACTGCACCGCTCGCAACCCAGCAGGACAAGCGATTTAGGTAATTAATAAATGAATATATAGATTTCATATGTACATTCAGATGTCCACATTTACTGTTAAAACTTTCCAAGAACGTTTTTAAAAGTATCTGCATTGGTATTGGTACATTAGCCTCTGCATTATTTTATTATTTTAGCAATATATATATATATATATATATATATATATATATATATATATATATATATATATATATATATATATATATATATATATGTGTGTGTGTGTGTGTGTGTGTGTGTGTGTGTGTGTGTATATATATATATATATATATATATATATATATATATATATATATATATATATATATATATATATATATATATATATAGTTGTATTGCCCAAACAATATTCCCAACAGACAGCTATATAGTCTTGTCTATAATGTCTTCACTTTATTCATCCCATAGTTTACTGGTTTTGGCAAATATACACACACACTGATCTACAGAATGCAATGTTTTTTCCCCACAATTTTGAGATTACAATTCCAAAATACATGGAACACAAGGCCACAAGACCACAACACACATCTGAGTATTTTTATGCCTTCTTTAAGTGGATGTCTTACAATTAGAGTATGAGATCTGTTAATTAATATTTTGTGGTTTTGGAGTATCTTTGTTTGGACTCCATCCTAATGTGAGTCAATTCCTTAGTAAGGCATATCCCTCCTTCCCATTCATTCTGTACCATTAAGCTTTACTTCATTTGATTCAGTAGGTCATATCAAGGTTTAGAGCTATGTAGATATAAGTAGAAATATAAGTAGAACATTGGTCTTACGTGATTTTTTATTTAATTATAAAAGCTTACAGTACTAATTTAAATTACTTTTATTTTCATAATCCAAATTTCGATATAGCCATATTGTTTGAATCATTGCCACCGTTTCTTCAGATGTGTGATCAAACATGGTTCCAGGACATATGGACCACAGGGAGTTTAATATCTCACAGACATTATATATGGACAGTACTGGATTAATCTGCATTGCTAGTAAAAGCCAAAGTGCTCACAGTTACAAGTTGCTTTTATATAGTATGGTGATATATGCCTTTGTGTTCTTTACTTTGTAAGACTAACACATGGAATTTAAGACTCTTAGGACTTTCATAATGACAAAGATCTTTTTATTCAGTGATTATTATGCAAAGTACAATAACATAATCTTTAAACTATGCACACTATTTAAAAAATACACTCTCTTTATTTTAAAGTAAATGGACTGTTCTTTTCAAAAATATTAGGCCTTATTCACCAACAAGAGGAAATTTCTTTCAAACCTACTTACACCACTTAATTGTTTTTTACACACATTTAATATCACAAATATGTGAGCAGTTCTGTGGTTTAAGATTAGGTCACAAATTTCACAAAACCATTTTTTGGATCTTTCTCATAAAGAAATGTAATTAAAAGCCCAGGAAGATATTGGTGAGTAAGGCCCATTCTTGTTAAATGACACATACACATAGTATACACATAGCATGTTTAATATAGCCAGTACAGTGAAGTAACGTATTCTCTCTTTGCCGGTGTTGCTGGCTGAATTCACAGCGCGGTAGCTGGTTGAAGGGGACCAAACCTCACAGAAACACCTGACTTGGTTCCATTTGACCAGCCACAGCAAGGTGTGTTGTTTCATGATAAGAGAGGGAATGGCAGAAGGAGGCAGAATAGCTGGCATGTCGTACTAATTGGCATTTGTTGCACTCTAATGACTCTTGACACTTACCTGTAAGAGAGAGAGATAACAATAAATGCATTGGTTAAAATGTGAAAAGCGGGCAAATCCAATCAAGCAAGTACTTCACCAAGTCCAGGTGCATTTTAAAACTCTCTGTGAGCCTGGAGAGCTGTGTATCTCGTATCACGGAGTCTAAAGTAGTATGTAGGACATATAGGAAACCCCTGTTAAGGCTGACAGGATCAGTATGGAGTGGGACAGCTGTGCTCTATCCTTCTGTTCTGGCTGTCTCAGTGAGACAGGATCAGGGTGTGGAAGCTCTGAGCGCGTGCCTATGGCCAAGCGGTCCTCATAAACGACAGCCTTAGCACCTCTCTCGCTGCCCACTGTAGGAGGCACATTACGTTCAAATGAGTTTTAGGTCTATTTTCTTGAGGGACAATAATACAGGTATATTTGCATATCAGTCAAAACCATTATACATACTGCTAAAATATAGTTTTGTTATTAATATCATATAAGAAGGCCTTGAAAAGTACAGCTGCCTGGTGATAGAGTCCCCCCGAAACCACACACTTCCTTACATTCCATAACTGGGTTATTCATATGGGGATATAAGGAAGCATGTCTTCACAGGGGGCAACAACTGGATTCCCCTCGCAGCGTAGCAGACAAAGTGTCCTTTCATATGGCACTGTGGTAGCATTGCTAACCCAGCAGCAGTTTAGACAGCAATGTTTGAGAGGAAATACATGCAAAGTATCTATAAAAAACAAAGTACGCCAAGTGAAATAGGCCACCCAAAGATAGTTAAAATTAAACATGTCTAGGAATCATTCAGAAGTCAAACATATTATTATTATTGTGTAATGCCAGCAGGAAAATTACCTTGATATATGTCAATGTCTTCAGACGTCTCAGTTCCACGGAGCTGGCAAGGACCAGATAAGGACAAGAGGGGTATACAAGGACTATTTAGCAGGAGAGGATCCTTTCTACTCTGAGTCCCACAACGAAATGTATCCCATCCCTTCTTTCGCTTTAAGTTTGGTGGGTTAGCCTGTTGGATCCGGCCCACCTTCTGAAGCACAGATTTGGCACCTGTGACGTTCTCGAACTCTACCACCAACTCTTACCTCGCCAAGGTGTGTAAAACAGCCAATTGATAAGGTCTATAATAGATCAAAGGCAAGTCATGACACTTTGAGTGAGAACAAGGTGACACACTCCTATCTCTGCTTCCTCCCAGCGCACCTTTCTTTATGGAAAGCTCCTGCCAACGTGCCATATCCTGCATTTGCTGTCTTCATTACAGAGTGAAGATACAATTCAAGCAATATCTTCAAACCTGATTCTCTTTTTGATGCCATCCAGCCCTCAAAGAAAACTGCTCTGATTTAAATAGATAAATAACGAAGTTCCTTTTGGCCTACGGCTAGAGATACTGGGACTAACCTCTTTGTCACACCTTACCTGAAAACTGGCATCTGAAAGTGGAAAAGATATATGCCTACCTTTAAGAGCCTGACATTTACTCTTTGAATCAATGCCAGATCAAAAAACCAACCTCAAAACCACATTTACCACCTCCTTCCTAAAGGCTACAAACCTCAATCTGCTACTAAATAAATTATGGTCCTCTCCACACCTCTCGCTCCCTCCCTCTCCTGCTGTGTCCTGCCCATCCTTCTCTGAGCCCGGCTTGTGGATTCTGCCCAGACATGGTCTCGTACTCCCGGCCTTTTCTATCGCTCCAGCTCCCTCGTGCTGCCCCCTCCTCC
Organism: Megaleporinus macrocephalus; assembly: GCA_021613375.1. NCBI lineage: Eukaryota > Metazoa > Chordata > Actinopteri > Characiformes > Anostomidae > Megaleporinus > Megaleporinus macrocephalus. The sequence goes on from CM038707.1 coordinate 29,874,882, forward strand.
CCTCTGCCACAGCGGCCTCCCACCTGTTGGTGTCTTTTAGAAGCCTGGGCCTCTCCTGTGCCTGCTGTCCAGCCCAATCAGGGCCATGACAGGGCAGAGGGAGCCTGTGAAATCACACCTCTCAGCTGTTCACACTCGGCCTGAGACACCCTACACCCGCCGCTCCCTTTTTTACGATGAATTTCAATGGCTGCCTCTGAAAACGAGAAAAAAAGAGTGAAGGAAGCTAAGGCAGCACCCAGGAAACAACTGCAAGAGCTTTTTTTTTTAGAGTGCATGTACAGTAGGTGCACAGCTGAAAGCTTTCTATAGGCACAGGTAAGCCATTATGCTTTAGCTTCAAGGCTAGACATAAACATATAAACCTAGGCTAAACACAGACATGTCTAAACCTAGACAGGTCATAGACACTGTCATACAGGGAGATTCAACAGTCAGGGGCAACTCAAATATCTGGAAGACGCTTAATGTTGGAATCATTATGCTGTTATATAATTAGATCAATGGGCTGCTGATGTTCATAGAACAATGGACTGGCCACCCCAGAGTCCAGACCTCCAGCACAGATTACTTTAAACCATTAGAGGCAGAAAATGCAACCAGATTCTATGACTGAACCTAGAAGAAAAACCTTCTTGAAAAACTGAAAGTAAATATCCTGAAAAGAAGAAAAACCCTTAATGAAGGTAAAGCTAAATGCTGTGATATTATATTTGGTTGTCATATTTGGTGTAGTAGGTTTTTGGTCTCTCCTGTTGCAATTTTGGAGATACTTGTTTTTCATTGGACAGTGATGATATGTTTTCTCCTTTTTCCTGAATCTGGAAAACGTATGCTTCATAGCTGTTTAACTGGAAATTAAATAAATAAGGGGTGGAGCTTGACAGAAGTTGCCCTATCCTTACGCCCTCTTGAAAGCTGCTATCTAACAAGCTAACATTAAGCATTATGAGTGGTTCCTGACATTTTAATCACCTTGTACACTGTTTATAACTTTGTCAGGAAGTCTGGTTTAAATTTAAGAAATCATTCAGAACAATGTGGCCCTGCCTTCATTTCTTGTGCTGCCCACTGTAAGATACATTCAACAGTCCATTGAGTAATTGTTTGCAATGTCATTTCATGACATGATTAATCAAATCAAGCTGTTTTGGCTGAATCAATCTCAGTGGGTTGTTCAGTGCTTTGTAACCGGTCCCAGTTTGCTGCTCGCCCTTGTGACTTGGTGTCGGCCCAGCTCAGCTCTAGAGGAGAAACAGGAGAGCTAGCCTGTGGGTATATTTTCCCCTGCGCCAAGCATGGCAGTACCCTGAAGTCAGCACCTGTGTTCTAAAATAAACCCGAGCAACAGGAGCCCCGGCCCCATTCACAGAAAGCCGGGGCTATAGAAGAGGCTTACGCTGAAACCCAATGTCCTGCACTATTTTAACAGTGTATAGCCTCCACAAATAGCACCTAACTGCAGCGCAGGCCCATTTCACTTCCACAGGGATGACAAGCTTACTCAACCTATCTTATTTATTTCCTCTGGTCTTTTATGTGACACTCACAAATGAAAAGTTTCCATTAACCTGCTTAGATGAAAAAATATGATGTTCCACAGCAATCATGTGTGCTTCAGCAAGGCACACCGTGTACCTGGTACCTGGTATGCTTTGGAACAGCTAATATTATGTTAGAAAAACATTTGTTCATGCTGATTGAATCAGAAATGAAAGAAAATTATGTCATGAGTTCCATGGATTGAACATCTTTTTTTTCATTGGTTGAATATGGTGAAATAAGAAAGAAACATATCCACATGGCTCAACACATGGAAGCTGTAAAACAATCGTTTGAATGTATGGTTAAGGCATTAAGGAAACAATGGGCAACAATTGTTCCCCGGGCTCAACAGAGTAAAAAAATAGGGGAAAAAAACCCTTGCCAGAGTAGGCGAGGCACGTCATTGCCGGATTGGGTCAGTGGGTTTATTTTTAAATCAGCCACACAGGCTGGGCCCCAGCGTGCTAATAACTTTGTTCCTCTCTGTCACACGAATTTGTCTGCCAGCATCTCCCCGAATTTTCAGAGGTCATCCCTCTCTCTCTCCCTCTCTCATTTGTGGCAGTAGGATGATGCGATTTCCCCTGAGACGGCCCAGCCCAAAGTCTACTGGTCTCAGTCTCAGTGATCTTCGATGAAGTATGTAAAGTCCAGAGCTGTGTCTGAAACTCTAAATGGGCCTCAGTGATTTCCCATCTGAGCTGAATTGTCCAGCTAAGCTCATGCTCTGAGCCATTCCTATTCACCCATCTAACAGACCGATATTTTTCAGCAAGTGAATGGATCTTTATTCCGCTTAAAGACACTTCTTGTTACAATAAACAAGCGTGTACTATTTACAATACAATTGTGTGCAAAAGTTTGGGTACCCCTAGTCTAAATACATATTTTATTAATTTACAAAATGGAAGTAAGTAAGAACATTTACTGCAAAGAGCTCATCTCTGCCCAGTTTAACCCACAGTTACTACTAATCTGCTGAATTGAACACTGGAAATTGTTTTTAAATGTTAGTCTGTGCAAAAGTTATGACACATTTTATATTTTACACTTTATTGTTTTTTCAAATCTTAAACTCTATATATATGTTAACATATATATTAATATGTTAATAGGACAGTGTGATGAGTTTCAGCTGATCAAAGTTCACATTATGCAATATTATACTATATGCACAATAATACAGATAATCTAGAACCATACATTCAAAAACATAACAAAAGAAAATAAACACACACATGACTACAAAAAACAGTAGAAGTCTCCATTTTCACTCTATGTTAAAGGACCCAAATTATGTTTAAAAGCTGTTTACAGGCCACATCCAGATGTGTTCTTTTAAAAGAAGAAGCTGGTTTTCCATAACATTCACGGTATTGAAGCTAGACTTAGTCAGCTGACAGCTATTCAGCCCGCCCAATTATGCTGAAGTTATAAAGAGTGTATCAACCGAGAGGCACGATACAGGCCAGCCACCCAGAACAGAGGACATTTACATATATCAGTCTTAAAGACAAGAGAGTGTTCAAATGGGAAGAGGTGCACCGCAGGTGGTGTGGTAATGTGATTTGTGAGAATGTGAAAGAGTTCTATTGACACTGAAACTGATAAATATATAGTAATATATGACAAAATTATGAGTAATATGACTAAATTGTATACAATATTTCGGTAATAAAAGAAAAAAAGAAGAATACAATTTATTTTGATCAAAAACTTTTCTACCATACTGGATGAATGACTTTTGAAGGTATTAATGACTGGTCAGCTGTGGATAACATATGGTGATTTTCCAGCTAATCTTTTATTTTATTTTTTTCAGATTGAATGCAAAGTGCACTGTGCTGGCTAGAGGAGCGCTTTTCAGTCATGCATTGCTTCACCAACAGCAATAAAGAAACTCAAGGAATTTAAAATGAAATACAAGTAAAATTCTGCAAATTTTAAAGCTCCTACAGCAGAGTCGCTTAGTGATATGGTATGACTAAGTGTTACGTTTTCTTCCAGAGCTGTACACCTACGCCAAGAACCGTTAAGTAACCTTTATTTTTAATAGCGTACATCCGATAACCTCATTACCGCTTCCGGTCTCGTCCAACCTCAAATATGGACCTGTTGCTGGGCCACCAGTTACTTCAGAGTTAAAGGTGATCTCCTTCCTTGGGGATAGCAGTTGCTCGGCCTGAGCTTGACACAGCTGTCTCTGAGTCCAGGCCCACACCAGGAGGGATCAGAATAGAAAAGGTCAAAGGAGACCTGTATTTAGGCTTGTAAAAGTAAAACAGGTGTCAGTGAACGAGAGGCAGAATTGTGTCCCATGAGAAAAACACAGACATGAAAAGAAGAAAAATGGTGACAGCAGGACACTGTAGTGAAAACCAGAACATTCATTTCTCCTCATACCAGGTTTCCTGCCAAGTATTATTTGCAGGCAACAATGTTTTCTAATACATTGCATTTAATACATTTAATACAAATTAATTTCTTTAAATACACAAGTAATTGCTAATACAGCTTAACTGCAGGCAACCAAATGGTAATATGACAGGAAACGCCCTGCTGACCTTAGTCAACCTGTCACCTCCTCTTCCACATGAAATGCACAGGGTGTCAAAACGGGATGTGTGTGGCTTCAGTTGGTGTCAGCAGCAGTGTTGTAAAAGCTGCTGTGCCCCCAGAATGAATGTGTGACCAGCGAGACCTGGAGTCCAGGGGCATGTAGAGGTAACTGGGTTCACTGGGTCAAAAGGGAGAAGTTAACATGAAAACCATGGAAAATCTTTTAATAACAATAAACACATGGTTTATCTGATATGTTTGAATGCCTCTCAGATTACATGCTTTATGTTTTTAAGGTAAATATTAGTTAACACTCATTTAGCAAACTAAAAATAGTTTTTGGAAAGAAAATGTGGCACAAGCTTTGCACGGGCCACAGTTTCTGCTTTATCTTTTCCCCCCAATATGTTAACTTCAGCAAATAAACAGTGATTATGCCTTAAAATGTGCAGAAGTGTGTAAAAATGTTATTCCACCAGCATACTACTGTATATATACACAGGTAAAGAAGACTTTGTAGCAAAAAGGAAAAGCTTTTCTGTGGCTGTGTTGTCATTGAACAATAATGTGAATCCACTAGACTATCAGGGTACCACTACAAAGCAGTACTGAAGTTTCATGTTGATGAAGTATTTTTAACACTGAATGAATCACAAAAAAAGTTACAAAGGCATATCAGCTCACTCTCACAACCCATAGACAATTCCCCAATTTATAATTCCACATTTGTATAATACCACACACAGCAAATATGCAATGTTTTTTTTTAAAACAACCAAACAACTGCAATAAAAAAACCCTTTATATATAAAACCTTCACCACATCTATCAGCACAGTTACAACAACTACTAATCTGGAATGACATTACTGTCAAATATGTACACTACATTCATTCATATTGTCACTGTCCAATGAAAAATATGTATCTTCATTTTTGTCAATTTTCATTTTTCTACATCATATGAACATGACAGCTGCCATTGACATTGTGTACAATTTCCATGATTATTGGACCAATAGAAATGCTTCAAAATCTGGTTCCATTAACTTACATTAAAGGAAAGACTGTTTTTGGCCTCTCCTGTATAGTACCTATTTTGAAGATACTTGATGTTCATTGGACAGCGATGATATGGAATTGAATAAAACATGTTCCATCAAAATATGTTCAAATCAATTTCATATAGTTTGTTTAAACACTAGCACATTCATGGGGGGCAACAAGTAACAGAAACAAAAATAATACAGCGTTGTAATACATTGTGCAAGTGGGCACAGACACCAAACAATACTACAACATACTGTGGAACATATTACAGTCATATACAAATGTTTAAGATGTTTTCTCTTGTTTTGTTGATTGCTGATTTCAGAATTACTCTACAGAGAACACAAACATGGCATCTGCAGTTGTTAAAAAATTCATATTTAATGTAAAATTCTGGGGGAAAAAAGCAACACAACACAAAATATGCCATACATTATTTTTTTAAACATATTTATTTACTATTCAGCAGTAATATAAGTAATACATAAGCATTAATGTGTATTAAAACAGGCAGACATGTTCCCTGTGGAGGATGTGTTCACTTCTGTTATATGACCGGGGTGTTTAAACATTTACATACGGCTGTATATACTCCACATTAATTACATTAATAAATTCACAGCATGTTTAATTAAACAGAACTGTCATGCCACATTTATTAAAGACTCCTGAAACTGGAACCAAAAGCTCTAGTTTTTCCAGCTCTCTTGCGCTTCTGTAGCTACTATTGTAGCTCTCATGAGATGAGGTGACAGCTGTGGAGTTATGGTCACATGTCTGAGATCATCGTTAACAAAGGTAACTGGGTGAAGCATGTTGTCTGTCTTGATCTGTTTCTATTAATGTCAGTCAAAAAGAAAAAGTCTAGAAATTCAAGGAAAAGTCTAGATATCTGCCTCACACAGTTCAACAGGTTTCTAATGAAAGGGTTTTTAATAAATTTAAAAATACTCGTCAAATCCAAAATTGGTGCTTGTTTGAATGTCCCTGCTTTCCAAAAGTCAGTACTTCCAGCTGTCAAATTCAAGCCATTGCAATTTTTTACACTAACATGTTATTATATGTAATATATGCTATAGTGTTGTAGATTATGTTAAAATACTAATTATAATAATCTAAAATGTCATCTGTCATAAAACAGAATATTCTTAACCCAAAGCTTGGCCTGTAGACTTCTGATGCTGATTTTAAAGAACACTGGGTCTCTGCTATCCCTCTAAATTGCAAGCTAATTAAGCCTATTTAGTAAACTACAACACTTGATAAGACTTTCTGGTTTGTGTAGTGTATTATGGCGAGGTTGCTAGAATTTGTGTAATTTAGAGGTTCCAGTGAAATTCATTGGAAAACTGTATATAAAATAGAACATTTTGATTTGCTACAAGGTGCAAAACAACAAACAAACAGAGAAAAAAAAACACTCTAAGCTGCAAATTATCACCAACTACTAAATGACAACATGTCATCAAAGGTCAGTGGAGGTCTGTGTGAGGTCATTTATTTGGGGGCATATCTTACTTTAGATGTATAAAAGTAGAAAGAAAATGAAAGACAAGAAAATACGTGTATAAAATGTGTCCTTGGGGTTGTACAAAGTCCACCGGTCTGAACGTTTGATTTGGCCCACCAGATCAACCTAACCTACCCCCCTCACTTTACCCAGTGAAAGAACAAACATTAGTTCACACAGTATACAACCAAAGCTCTAACATGAGTCTCTTAAATTCTAATTTCACATAAAAAGTACTACATACCACAATAAAGCGTATAATATAGAATAGCATTTTGTAAATGTTGTAAAATACTAAAATAATGTTATTAAACTCGATTTGAAATCTACCTGCCTTCTGTATTTAGTCTCACAGACACTGCAAAGCTTACATTTGTTCCGCTAAGACTTGTGTTTGGCACCCCTGCCCGTCTCAAACCGCATACTAGCACACTAAGAAGTGTCTTAAAGGCAGCGCGGTACCATCACAAGTGCACTCATTAGTGCAGTAGGTGAAGTGCAGAGTGTTTGGTTTGGGACGGATGCAGCGGTCAGTGTAGAAGCAGTGAACAGACAGGGGGCGGGACTCTTCACTCTGATTGGACAGATCTTCTTGTTATTGAAATAGCATGATGGCGGCGCCCACATAGGCTAAAGGACTCACGCTGTTAGACGCCGAATAAAACGTGCAAAACTTTATTCCAGAGTTTAATTTAACAGTAGTGTACCGCATTATTCGCAGCGTTTGAGGGTTTTTAAATGGAGTCGGTGGTGCTTAGCATTGCGAGATGAGAGCTAGTGTATGTACGGACGTTAACAGCGCTGAGCGGTGACTGTATGGACGTTTCCTTGAGTCAGTCATAAAGATAGTTTACACACGAGGGGTCGTTTAGAGTTCTTGGCTGTGTGGTCTTCAGCGAGGGTGATGATTTTGAGCACACTAAGATGTGCGAGGGTACTGCAGCTCACCCTTGCGGTCATCAAGCCGGACGCTGTTGCTCATCCTCTCATTCTGGAGGTGAGGCGAGGAAAATGGTCGTAAAATTACGGTCGAGAGAGAAAGAGATGTAGTCACTTACAGAAACGTGTTTTGAACCGTTTCATCAGTTGGCCAGTGACATTAGGTTTTCACATGGGTTGAGCAGCTCTACTACATATATATCATATTCTCCCTGTCTTATATACTCTCATATTCTTTCTCTCTCTCTCTCTCTCTCTCTCTCTCTCTCTCTCTCTCTCTCTCTCACACACACACACACACACACAATGGAACCTGAAATTTTAAAGTGATTATGGAGCATTTCTATTGATCATCATGACACTTTTACACCATGTAAACAACAACTGTCCTGTTTAAATGAGGCAGATAAAAAAAAAACACCAAAAAGGGAGATATATGCTTTTCTTGGACAGTGACTAGAATATACAGAGCGAGAAGAGACAGAGAGGAAGACAGAATATATGAGAAAGAAAAAGAATATGATTGGTCTGTGTGTCATATACATATACATATATTCTCTCTTTCTTTCTCTGCGTCTCACTCTCTTGTATATATTCCCTCTCCCTCATAAGTTTTTTTTTTTGAATGATCAACATATCATTTAGAATTTGGATTTGGATTGGATTGGATTTAGTCACTGTTCAACCTCACCTAGTCTTCGTCTGAGTGTTTTGTTAAGTAGACAACATTGACTCAAGCTGGAGGCAAACACAACACTAATTGGGAGGAAGGCAGGAAACACCCTGGACAGGTCACCGTAGAGCCTATATCAAATTAAATGGCCTAATTATGCTTGTGGGCTCTTATAATGCAACTAAATGTTCTATAATTTATCACAATAATGATAAAATATCTTCATGTTGCCCACCCCTTTGTTCACAAGAGCTAGCGCTGAAACATCTCATAATACTTCTCTTTCTAGTAGAGAAAAGATGATGACAGTGCAAGTTTTATATAATGGTTAAGTATCTGAACCTAAAGCAAGGTAAGAAACAGAAACTGCTGTTTTTGTAGTGAAGACGTGACTGCCGTTGATGCTTTCTGCTCCTAAAGAGAGGGATATTAAACACATGCAGTACAAGCTTGAGGCTTGTGACACAAAGAAGATATTTTTATATTTATGTGTTACAACTGTTCTACTGTACTCTGTCTGCTCTATGTCTTGTTAACTGCTGTTCCTGCTTTCAAGAAGAATATTTAAATTAAATTTGATTAATAATATTGCCATGTTTTAGAAGCTTGTCCACATAGTTTTGGCACCCAGAGCTCCACATGTGTCTTGACCTTGTAGCAAATGAACACGTACTGAAAACTTGTGAAGCTGTCTCTAGGCTATTTCCGTGAACATAGAGGAAGGCTATTAACACTCGTCTCAGCCCCCCTCCCCCATTTCATTTCCGCTGCGAGCAGCTTCAAAGAGATAAAAGTGTCTTTAATTATCAAAGTTTAGTGGGGCGGCTGGACTGTAGCGCTACAGCCAGCAGCCTTTAATCTGCGCAGGTGGATGCTGATGGAAATGAACAGCACCTAACAGTTCAGATATCCCAGGATTTAAAGTGAACCTGTATTTTGTACAGTAAATAGTATATAAATGGTATTTGGGATTTCTTTTGTGCTTTATACGGCCCTGAAAATGGTCAAACCTTCAAGATTATGAGTATTTAATTGATTGATTTATATGATATTACATTAAATTAATACGGTTAACAATTGAAGTATGTTTGATAGATAATTTTTACTTAGTTAATTTGACTAATAGGTAGAGATTTTAAACTCAAATCACACTGAGGGTTAAAAGAGAATCAAACATTAAATTTAAAACATAGGATCAAACCAGCAAAAATTATAAGATAAAATGTAAACTATTAAACATTACCTAATTTAAATGGCTAAACAATAGGGATTACTATTACAAATACAGTAAGAATAAATGAATGAATGAGTGATTTAATAAAAGCAAAAAAGCAATAAAACATGGCAAAAAACTACTGAGCATAAAGATCATTTAAAAGCAATAAGATAAAACAGTGTCAGACTAAGGGGAGGTTGTAGAGATTTGAGTAACACGAGTGAGCTAAGCTTTAGAGTTTTTTCCAGCTGACTGCTGCACTAAAGCGATTTTGATCATTTCTCTTATAAACACTAAGCATAGACTGGTATATGATGGTATAAATGGTTAATTTTATGATGTTCCTATTGTTTTGTAATATTTTGTAAATAGTAGTTTCTATAAGTTTACTCAGAAAATGCATATATGTATAGAATATCCATGTCTAAATACAGATATTCACTCATCTCTTTAGCGCTTTATGATTCCTTTATTATTATTATTATTATTATTATAATTATTCATTGTTCTAGTAAGTTATTTGTTAACAGTCTGAGTGTTTATCTTGTCTGTTTCATCTGTTTCATGTCATATATGTATGCACTCACCAAGACACACTCCTTGTATGTGTAACATACAACAAGTTAATATATCAGTAATATATTAATTAACAATATAAATAAATATAAATAATATTAAAAAAAATACTGCCAGATAAAATCAACCTTCTTTTACGTGCCGTGAGCAAAGATGAGTGTTGGGGTGGGAGGTGGGGTCGTTGGTGATGAGACTCAGAGATGAATAACAGACTGAATATAAATAAGATATTATCAGATGTCTGTAATCACATCACAGAAATCAAGGGTAGATAATAATGCTTCAGCAGTTCTTTTGTTTGTGTATTTTGTAAAGCACATTGTGTTTTGATGTTGGAACCCAAGTTTTTTGTCTCAATTTGCCTGCAAGGATATTTATCAGTTGGATCATTAAATGTGTTGTTTTTCCACATTTAAGGCTCTTCATCAGAAGATTCTAGAGGACAGCTTCTTCATTGTCAGAAAGAAGGACTTAATGTGGAGAAGAAGTGATTCTGAGAGGTTTTATGCAGAACATGAAGGTATGACAGAGTGTAGACACACAGATCACATTTTCAGAATGTAAAATGATAAATAATCATTTGTTATTGTATTCTGAATGTTTATTTAACATTCACTGGTGAAAATATTGGGAGAATAATTAAATCCACAAATTATATTCAAACTAGACCTTCAACAATCACTTCAGCAATGACTTAGGGTACGCTTTGACAGTTTTCAGTGAATATTTTTACTAAAGTACTAGAGTTAGATCATTTTGCTAGAGCTGGGTGGTATTGATACAGTTCAGCTGTATGATATCTTAAGAATCTAACCAGATGGGCTGCAGGTAAAGTATTATCAAATATTTTTTTTTTCTTTTTAATAGTAAAAAAGAAATTTAATGGTTATCCACAGCATAAAGCAAGTCATTGGTTAGAAATCAGTGGTTAGTGGAATGGCACGGTTATTATTAGAAAACATAACAGCACAGTTAGATAGTGTGTATAAGTTCACATTATATTTTAGGGGAAATTCCACAGACTTTTGCTGCATAAGTTAAATATTAAGATTAAACTATTCTGGTTAACTGGTGAGACATTTACTAACCTGATGTCTTTACACAGGTGTTGGCAGGGCTTAAAAGCTAATCTCAAACCCATCACAGGACAATGTCGTGGGCATCATGCAGCATGTTCACAGACATGTGGTCACTTTCTATGAGAGAGCTTTTAAAAGCATAAAGGTTACCACTCTGACTGGCTTTGTTTACCTTATTTTGCAGAAAATAAAACAAATGGAGGGTTTAGAAATTAGGATTAATAAATGTAAAGAGCCCATGCTGTACTGGTGCTCTAAAAAGATTACAAACTTGTTATAGTTTTTTTTAATTGAACAGTTTGGTTCTGTTTTCTTTTTTCTAAAATAACACTGAAAAGAATCTTGTACAATGCTGCAAATGCCAACCTGACAAAAAGGACATGTTCAGAGAGAACATTTATTTAATTCTTATGATTAAATTTAACTCTGCTTTTAAACCAATCTCAAACACTATGTAAATGAATACATACATTCCAGTCAGCTGTCAGGTCCAGGAGGAAAGTATAAATAAAAAAAAGAACAGCACTATGGTAAATGCTTTATGACATGCATTATCCATCAAATCTATTAATAAAAATATTGCTAAAATCTCACTGTCCAGATGGCTCACACCAGCCTATATTATTCAGATTTTTGTGTTAATTAGACTGACAACAAAATGCTTCTTGTGACTACACAGTGACATCAGTATCACTCACATTGTTTACTGCCTTCTGCGAGCATCTGTTTGTTCCCCTGGAGAAGTGATTGACAGTAGCTGTCATTAGTTATAACAGCTTGAAGAAGAAGCAGTCATTTCTGTTATGTGAGGTTTTGGATCAGTAGATGAGTCATATCACCATGGTTCAGCAGACTCTAGAGCCATCCTGATATTGAATCACCAGCTTTAGAAGATACTCGCCTCTAGGAGAGGCTGTACTACATCCCTTTGAAGTGCAAATTAGTTTCTGTCTCGCCAGAGACAGACCAGTCAGGTCATACTAACTGCTCACCTACCTGCAGCCTTTTACTAACCTGTGTGTCTTTTGCAGGTCGGTTCTTCTACCAGAGACTAGTTGAATTCATGTCCAGGTAAGTGTGAACCATCATCTAATTATGATCTTATTGCTCACCAGCTCCTCTCCCACAGTGCAGTCTATGGAATGATATCAGGCAGTGTGAATATGAAACTCTGTCGTCTTGGCTTTGTAAATTCTGGGGAGAATTACATGAACCACTCACAGAGCGTATGGCTCGCTAGCAGCATAAGAAAGTAATTCAAGTGATCATCTTGTGATCTGTTTTGTTTGCAGTGTAAGCCTGTTTAGAACTAATCTCTCTTTTCTGGTAAGGAGCCAAAAAGGTGTTTGCTAATGGGACTTGCCGTCAGTCTAGTTTAGCTTGTGAAAGCCTTGTTACCATGGCAGCCAGTCCTCTGGATGTCTTATTGCCTGTGAAAACAAAGAGGGAATGTCAGCGAACCTCCTACTGGGAAATTGATCAAATTCAATATCACACTATTTACTGAGTCAGTCACTGTATCAGTGACTAACGCTATTAGTTTGATTAAGAATATAAAGGCGTGGCTGCTAAAAACAAATTTTTATCAGTTTGTCCAATGTATGGATGCTGCCTGATGTTAGCGTAACATACGACAATCGTTTTAAGATCAAATCTGTACATACAAATGTTTACTAAACATGGACATCCATAAACAAATCACAAAATGCACATTGCATCTTGGGATTAAAACTAATTGAAAGTCAAAGATATTTCTAAAATATTGCTAATTTGGTATGTGGATTATATATATTTTATATCACCCACCCCTAAAATATGAATATTCTGGTGGACATGCTGTTGGTTTTACACATTGAGTCGTATGTCTGCTGGTCAAATCAGGTACCCTAAATGCATGATGAGTTATTCTATACAGTTATGGATCTGTTTATTTGTGTATGCAAAGACTTAATTTAGGCATTTTAGAACCTTTATGTGTGATTTTACTGGTAGAGTGTTGTTTCACAACTTACATTACTGGATTAAGCTAGTACATACTCTGCTACACTACAGTGGTCCAATGAGAGCCTATATCCTGGCCAGAGAGGATGCTATTGCCCGCTGGCGGGAGTTGATGGGTCCTACAAAAGTGTATCGAGCACGGTACACTTCACCGAGCACCATTCGGGCCCTATATGGACTCACTGACACCAGGAACACCACTCATGGTTCAGGTACTTCCAAACAAACAGCAGCTCGACAGATCAAAATCAGTACATACGCCGACACAGCGCTGCACATGGAATGTCCTGACAAAGATGAGAGTGGAGTGGAACAGCAGTTACTCAAATTGTAAATCACTCGCTCCAGGCTTCTATTTCCTGCTCCTCAGTCACTCCTCGCACACACATCAGAGAATGACTTCGCCTCGAGTCTACGCTCTATGATTTATTCCTGTGATATTTACTTTATGTCTTAAATGTAAAGGCAAGACACTACACGCTTCAAATCATAAATTATAGAATTTATGGCTGTTCTTCTTCTTCTTCTTCTTATTATTATTATTATTATTTTGTGCTAAGTATTATATGTAAGTAAATATAAGAATTAAATATAATTTAGGCTTGAAGTGACAACCTAATCACACACTAAAAATGGGAAAAAAGGGAATTCAGACACACATGCTCTTTTTTCTAACATTCTTACAGAGAAAACCCCAGACTAACTGTGTATAATCCACTCTGCACCGTTCACATGCCCTGACAAAGGTGCTGTTTTGACCCCCCTTGAGGGGTCCTGTGACACTTCTGTCATCATTTGTTTGTTAAATGATTTTATTTGCTAATGTGTTATGGAAATTGTGCATTACTATATTCAGTACTTAATTTAAGCTGTTATAACTTCAGTACTCAACTCTCCTCATTTTACATCAAAGAAAATTACAAAGATATAACATGTCATGTGTAGACTAGATCTTCAGTGCTACTCCATCCAGCACACCTGATTTAAAATCTTAATCATTTTCTGAAAGAGAGCACTGCTTTAGTAATAATAATAATTCATTATAAACGTTTTTTTAAATGCCTGCAAGAAAGATTCTGTGTGCTTTAAAGATCCCAAAAGTACAAAATGATGTACTAAAGTTGTGGAAATGACAGAAAGTGTTCAAAACATACCAAAGTCTACAAAGTCTGCACTCAGGCAGACTTTTAACACAAATGTGCATCACACTTATGTTTGAGTACATCTATTCAATTGATTTATAGTTTGTAAACTCGATTTGTATTGCTGGTATACGTTTTTTTTTGGATGAATATATTGCTGCTGTTGAGACAAAATCTCCCCGTCATGTTGTAGATGAACATTTCATAATGATTATAAAATGATTCATCCAAAACTACCTTTAACAAATGAACCTCAGCTATTACGCTTTTTCCTTCTCCTGAAAAGTTACCCTGTGGAGCTCTGTGTATCTACATGCTTAGTGGCTTTATTGTCTGCACGTACAGTCATATGTAAAAGTTGATAACAGCCTCATCAGAGAACACACTTGAGTATGACACTTCTCGAGTCTGCACATTTTACTGGATAATTGCTTTTATTTGATTTATTTATTTGAATTGCTTTTATACCCTGCATTGGCTTTATTTTATGTTTCCCTTGTTAATTATAAACAGTAACTGTGTATTAAAATGCGCAGAAGTGATTTGCTATAGTTTTGCATATAGAAGATCAACAACCTGTGATTTGACCACAGGTGCTCTGTGTATGACTGTAGGAGCATTTGTAGGTTTATAATAATAAACTACAATAATGTACTATAATCAATTATAAGTTTAATTTTAGGTAATTTAGTTCTTTTGTGTAGAACATATAGGCAGACTTAGTATAGAGAGGACAAACTAAACAAAGGCATGTCAGTATACACTCTCTTTAAATAGCACCGTGTAATAAATGCACATTATACTGCATTTTAATTGGATTAGTCTTTTTTATGTATTTAGTTTCTCTTTAAGATGCTGAAGCTGTGAATCTGTGTATTATCCACTGGTGTTTTTAAACTATTTCTTCTACAAGAAGATGAGATCTACACAACAACAAACAAACAAACTGCTGCTGCTGTTTATTAGACACAGCATGTGTGTGAATCAGTCGTAATCTGTGAATTATGCTGAAAACATAAAGGCCTTGACTGCAGCACGATGAGTCAACAGGGGTCTGTTTTCTTGCTGTTCCCAACAAGCTAAGAATTGATTTTCTATAGGAACAGTTTACACACTGTTCACTGAACAATTTCTCGTGCACGGCCTTAAAGAGGATAGGCAGCCTCCTCACAGGCTGATTGTAAGCAGCATTTGCACTCATTGACATGGTCATAGATTTTTTTTTTTAAGATATTGACTGTGTTTCAGAGAATCTGTTGCCCAAAAGTAATGCTGACAGCAGCACTACTCCTGCTTGTCCCTGTGCTTTCAGTTTGGCTAATTAAAGACGCCTTGTGCTCTGACAGATTCAGAGGAGTCAGCCCAGAGAGAGATTGCCTTTTTCTTTCCGGAATTCAACGCTGAGCAGTGGTTGGAGAAGGAGGAGCCGGGCTTAAGAGCGGGACATGTGGAATATGATGAACAGAGACAAATCCATAACCCGCTCAAACACATCTGACTGCCCCGCTGCCTTGACCAAAGACTGGACGAATGCTTATAAAGACCCAAAGCATTGCTCGCACCCCAGAAAATGTGTTGCTGTTTGTCACACTGCTGTGCTGTCATCTCTCTTGAGATTCTTCTGTTATCATGCCAATATTATGTGTCACTTGATTTGTTCTCCTGAATTTGTTCTTTCATTCCTGAACACCTTCTCCTGAACACCTTAGTAGTAGCTAAACCAGAGCCAGTGTAGAGGAGAACGTAATGCTCATGAAGGTCCAGTGGAGTTCTCTGTTCTTAATGAATAGCACAGTTGTCAAAAATCCATTATTCATCAAAGTTGCATACAGTCGAATCTGATTTAGCCATCAAAATAATCTGGTTTTGTTATTCACTCGCTTCGTCTTTGGTGTGACTGCACAATCAAACACACCTCCAGTATCATTTGATCTGAAGTACCAATAATAATAACAAAGATACTAAGAGTGTGTGCACATAGCAACAGTGGATGTACTTATGTGTACATGGGTTCCTTTTAAAGACATATTAGTCTAATGCTACTGACACCCCAAATAATGAAACATACAAACCACAGTGGAAGTGTTTCATACACTGCAGTAATAAAGTGTGTAAATGTGATATTTTAGGAAACTAATGCACTCACTGGTTGACCTCGAACTATGAGCAGACACTGTCTCCAGAGCTGCTGAATGCAAAAACTTTAATCGCTGTCCACCAAAACATCTGCATGAATTAAGGTGTGCTTTATATAAATGAAATGTAAATGAGGTGCTGGTAGACTGGCACTTGATTTCACACACTGAAGCTGATTTATCAGAGTAGAGATGCAGAAGTAGTTTGTTCATCATTGACACCTACTCTCTTTTCATTTATTGACCTTTTTCAATGTTTTGGGTCAGTGTCTCTTGCCCTTGTGTATACACTTTAAGAAACTTAGTTACAACTAAACAAAAACTTCTTTTAAGGTTTTTTAAGGTAGACTCAGAAAATGGGATCTGATTCAGTTTATTTTACTGGACAAATAAGACTGACTTGTTTTACTCCGACATGAACTCAATATGAAAGATAGACCTGTAGATGTTTCTATTTGTGACATTCATAATTCCAGGTCGATTTATAAACAATCAGCAACAGTTACTAACAAATGCATACCAGCTTTATGGGAGGTTTGATAACTTGTTTTAAGGCTTTTAGACAATTTTTTTTCACTCTGAGCTGATCAAAATACATTATATCATATGTAATAAACACAACAAAAAGGAATACCGAGAACGCACAACACAAACCTTTGGATCTCGCTAACACAACATTTAAAACACAAATCTGAAGTTAGGAAACATAAGCATTAAAAAATAGAATTTCTATTCAACAGCATTTCTGAATGATGTGTAATGACATTAGCACAGCATGGTGCTTCAAGAGTAGTCAGACTCGGAGGGCAAGTTCTGGTTGTTATTTTTGGTTTGATGGATGCGTCCCCCATTTTGGAAAAGGTGAAAACATTCTCAAAACATTAAGAGGTACTCTTGTTTAACACCCACATACTGTGCTGCACAAATGTCAGAAATCACCCTCCACTTGCATCATTTCCAATCAAAATGCCCATGGAGTAAAGTTATTTCTTGTTTCTGGAGATATTTCTGAACATATCAGATGTAAGATAAATCCAATGTATATGAAAGAGGAAGGTCAAAGGGGTTTCCAAACCTGGACTTCAAAATGTCAATAATAGACTGGAAGCTCCTAACCACCGCCCCAAGACCTGGCAGACCACCAAAACTGTCGCTATCAGGTAAATAGAAGTTAAACAAGCACAGAAGCTGCTTGTGTTCTCAGAACTATAAAACTGACCATGCCCAAGTCCAGAGCTTAACAACTTTTAGGATGTTTGGGATTACTTGGATAAGAAAATCAGAAACCTTTGGAGGTGTGGAAAACATCTCAGCAGATTTCTTTGAAAAAAAAATTTAAAAACAAAAACTAGTTTCCCAAAAAAACTGAAGTGGACACTGAAAATATAATATTTAATTCTAATTAAATGTTTTCTACTTTTGTAAGTTGTATTTTATGGACATTTTAATTGAAAATGCATGAAGGTTTGTCTCTGATTTTTGCACAGTGCTCTATCTCAGTTCAAAATGTGTTCCCTACTTAAAATAATGATGATTTTTTTAAAAATTGTCCATCTCCTCAAATGTAGTTGATCTCACAACACTCATTTGGTGTCTGAAGTTTGTTTCTTCAGTTTTGTCCTTGAGGCTAATGTAGCAATATATAGTGGAAGTATGTCACTCAAAATTGTCTTCTCCTATACCAGCCTTGTACCTTCAGGGCAAACTTCATACAACCAACACGTGTTGTGTAACCAACTACAAGTAGGATTAGAGGAAAATTATGTAAATGAGAGTTTTTCCCAAATGTTAAATTTCAGAGGTCTTCAGGTGTTTTCTTTTGATTGTCCCATCTGTTTATACCCTGTTTAACGAACATTTATAAAACACTGGCATTTGCAACATCCTTAAATTGCCATATCAAACAATTTGAATGCGAGTCAGTTACCACTGTTCCAGTACCAAATAGCAAAGTATAATAATCCATAAAAGTGCGCTTGTGGTATAAATTAGCGAACATGTGAATTACAAGATAAACCTTATGACCACTGAAAAGCCTGTGAGTTGAGACTGCATTGCCAAGCACAGGCCCAATGTTCTTCCTTAGGATTCCGTTCGGACCTGCCTTCTGTTTGTCTTTGGTCCCTGGTCCCTTTTGTTCATCAGTTTTCACAAGGCAGAGGCCTCAAAGTGTCCACTGGTGTCAGCCTTCACGTGCTGCCTTCATTATCACCATCCTCATTTCACGACAGAGTCTACTGCAGCTTCTTTCAGGCTATCTCGAGGTTTCATGACCTCGCAGGTGGTGTGAGACTTTTCCTTGATCTTTCCACTCTTGTCGACTTGACGGATGCTCTGAGTTACAGTGATGGTCACCTGCTTGGTCGACATTCTGTTGTCTTGCCACTTGGTCTAAGAGTGAGAACACAGAAGGACAAACATTGGAACCCACAGAATTTCTTCAGTCCTTCTTAAATAAAATATTTATTTTTCCAATTACCATCAAACAATAGACTTTTGAGGTCACCGCTTTTATTTTAGAGGGGAAATAAATCTTTCTATTTTTTTGCCTAATTAGATGATTAAGTCATGCAGAGCATTTTGGTGTGAATGCTATATTCGAGAAACTTGCAGGGTCAGAATTGTTCACTGTGGTGGTGATAAGAACCTCTGGTAATAGGGATCTCTTAAGGCTCAGTTACTTTAAGGTGTAGCCACTTTGGATACAGCTTGTTTTATCTCCATTGCCAGTAGAAAAGGACACTCTGGAACAGATGCAAATGTGTCTAGGGTTACCAACCCCAATATTGTTGCTGTCCAATGAAATACAAGTATCTCCAAAATGACAGCTTCACAGGAGAGAAGCCTTCTTTACCTTTAATGTCAATGTAACCAGATTTTTTTCCAGCCTATTTTGGAGCATTTCCATTGGTTCTTTCATAATGAATAATGCTACAAGCAAATGATGTAGGAATATAATTCAACAGAATTCTTTGGACAGCGAAGACATAAATCATCCAACTACAGTAACTGACCTCACTATCCTTACAGCAACGTTACAGCAGCCAAAGGGTTTATGTTTATGGAGAATCGCTGGATGAGCAAAACATTTGCATCAGGTAAATGTAGTGCCAGATATCTGGTTTATACTTGCTGTTAGCTGGAATGTGTGAAGTGAAGATTCTTACAATCTCCTCAGTGCATAAGACGCTTCTCCTCTGCACTGTGGTGCCAGGAGAGGACAGTCCCTCTTGGTCCTGGGTGGTTAATACTGAAGACGGACCACTGGCTTTGACGTCATTGAGGCCAGCCTCGGACATGGCAGAACACACCTTCAGATAAGCCTGAGCAGGAGCTGGCAGGCCATCTTCAAAGATATCTGTCAGTGCGAATAAAGAGGGACAAAAGTAAGGACGGCTGCTCGTTCATTTGGTGAACTAAGATGTAGTCCATTAGAGCTAAGAGCTGTATCCTTCATAAAGGCATGGAGAATATAGAACTTTCAGCTTTAGTTCAGGCTGTACACACTATTCAGACAGGAGGCTGATGATTCACACGCTCTAAAACCACAGATAATAGACAGTACTCTAAACATTTGTGCTGGCCTATACTTTGCTAGGTGTTACATAAAGACAAAGACAATGCCGGAACACTGACATCTACATACCTATTTAGTGAAATCCATTAGCCTAGAAAATAATGATGAAGCATCAAGCTGAATGCTAGAACATAACTAGGCAGACACTTTATTTTGCGCAGCTCAGAGTCAAGGCTTCCTCATCCTTTGCTTTTAAATTGTTCGTTCATTTAATCTGTGCCTGTTACCATTCAAGTATTTCATTCATTGTTTTAGCCTTTGTCACAACAGTTCTGTTTTTGAAGATGAGGAGCTCTTATTGTGCTGAGCCTAGACCATCCTCATGTAGTGAGCTGCAGAATGGATGAAGTCATCTCTATGGCAACAGAAGCCTAGTGTAATCACTTGCTCACCAATACTGGTATCTTGGCACTCGCACCCTGTCATGGCACTGCACTGTTTTGGTGAAAATGTAGGAGGTGGTCAGTACATCAAGGCCTACAGACTATAGACAATGGGCCATGATGTGTTTACTCGCCAACCCCTGCCATGTGTTTTCACAAAAAAAAAAAAAAACTGGGCGTAAGCCAAATAGCTCGCAGATGTTTCCAAGATTCCCAAGCTTTGCTCACCGTTATTGGCCGTTTTCTCTGACACAAAGCCAACCTCTGAGGAGTTCTCAGAGGGAATGCTGTGGATCGAGGACAGGGGTATGTCTGCATCCGTGCTGGTCAGCCACGTGGATTCAGTCTCCTTTGTCCAACTTTCCAGGTAACGTGGTTCCAAAGCATCTGTCCTAGAACCTCCACAACCCATGGTTCCTCTGAGAATGCTGGCACTCAGTGGGCTGTACTCTGTCAGTTCCTTGTTTAAGGTATCATGGCTTTTCAAGTCTTGTCTTTAACCCTCATGGCCTGAGACACTGTCAGGTGTCAGCATTCCTGATTTGTAGCTTTCCATTGATCACATTGTATGTCAGCGTAAACAGTGAAGCATATATCTGTGGAAGATACAAGACAGTGTTAGATGCCCTTACGGTGAGCCTTCTATGCAAAATGGGATTTTTTTTAATGGGACATGGTGCATTTTAACTTGCTGACTCACATTTACAGTGAAGGTGATTGGACCAGGGGTCTTAATGTCTACAATGAAAATATAGCCAGTTCATTGTTACCTAAAATGAACAAATAGGGATTTCCCCTAATTTAATGCCAGCCTGCATGTAGCTCTCTGCCATAAATGTATGTTTTAATACATTTCAGATTAAAACCTGATCTCGAAAGTACAGTAAACCTACATCTCAGGTATCAAGCAACACATTCATAACTATTTTGTTATAGCTTCCTGTGAGCTAGTAAAGGCATTAAACACTTCAGACATATGCCTCCCATCACCACCTTCAGCAATTCTTAATAATTTGAGGAATTATTCATCAAACCACTCTGAATTACTTTTTAATGCATGTAATCCTGCAGAAAAAAACAACTTCACTTTAAATACAAACAGAAGCTCCCACAGAATTGAATAAAATAAGGATAACAAATACACTCTTTGTTTAATAAAAATAAAAATAAATATTCCTATGCTGTTCAAAGCGCTTGCCTGGGATCACGCGATTCAGGTTAATGGGTTCGAGCCATTTACAGCCTTATTAAACATATTCCCCTCCTGATAATCAGAGAGCTGGCGCTAATACAGTGAGTGGAAGAGGAAACCCAGCTTAGCGCCACAGTCAGGATACAGTGTCATGTTTACATTCGCATCACGGTTAAGAAGGAGCGAGGGTTTGTTTTCTGCATGTCCGAGCAGAACAATAATTCATACGCGGCCAAATCAACCAGGCTGTCGACATACCGGGACGCCGAGATTCGAGCGTTGAACGAACCTTGTTGTTCAGTTTTCTGGACATTATTCCCGGAATGATGTGAGAAGGGAAACCCGGAGCGCTGATAAATCATTACTTACTGTGATTTCTGGGCCTTTTCGCTTGTTTTGCTGCTGTAATCCAAAGACGCAGCGGTGGCAGTGAGAATGAACAGCAGCACAGCAGCACTGAGTCTGACACGCCCCCGTCAGCCAGTACGTGCACGGGGAAGCCTCTCTCTCTCTCTCTCTCTCTCTCTCTCTCTCTCTCTCTCTCTCTAACCCTGCCTGTCTCTCTCTCTCTCTCTCTCTCTCTCTCTCTCTCTCTCTCTCTCTAACCCTGCCTGTCTCTCTCTCTCTCTCTCTCTCTCTCTCTCTCTCTCTCTCTCCAACCATGCCTCTCTCTCTCTCTCTCTCTCTCTCTCTCTCTCTCCCTCTCTCTCTAACCCTGCCTCTTTCTCTCTCTCTCTCTCTCTCTCTCTCTCTGCCTCTTTCTCTCTCTCTCCCTCTCTCTCTAACCCTGCCTCTCTCTCTCTCTCTCTCTCTCTCTCTCTCTCTCTCTCTCTCTCTCTGTCTCTCTCTCTCTCCCTGTCTCTCTATCCCTGCCTCTCTCTCTCTCTCTCTCTCTCTCTCTCTCTCTCTCTCTCTCTCTCTCTCTCTCTCTCTCTCCCTGTCTCACTCTCTCTCTATCTTTCTCTCTAATTCTCTCTCTTTCTCTCTCTTTCTCTCCCTCTCCCTGTCTCTCTCTCTCTCTCT
Source organism: Megaleporinus macrocephalus (assembly GCA_021613375.1). Lineage (NCBI taxonomy): Eukaryota > Metazoa > Chordata > Actinopteri > Characiformes > Anostomidae > Megaleporinus > Megaleporinus macrocephalus. The sequence goes on from CM038707.1 coordinate 29,897,481, forward strand.
CTCTCTCTCTCTCTCTCTCTCTCTCTCTCTCTCTCTCTCTCTCCCTGTCTCACTCTCTCTCTATCTTTCTCTCTAATTCTCTCTCTTTCTCTCTCTTTCTCTCTCTCTCCCTGTCTCACTCTCTCTCTATCTTTCTCTCTAATTCTCTCTCTTTCTCTCTCTTTCTCTCTCTCTCTCCCTGTCTCACTCTCTCTCTATCTCTATTTTTCTCTCTAATTCTCTCTCTCTTTCTCTCTCTCTCGCTCTCAAACATGTGCTTTGAAAACCTGCACTCTTCTTGTCCATACGTGTTACACTGTTACACTGCAGTATGATGCTGGATATGATCAGTTTGAGGAACAAATAGTAATTTTTTTCTCAGCCCTCTTTGTGCACCTATAGTTGAAAAAACGTCGCCAAAGTACCCCCTAGAGTGGCAAAAAATGCCCCGTTAGCTGCCCTTCACATGGGAAAAGATGACTAAGTGCCTCTTTTTGTAATAGATTATGATGGTGTGCCATCTAGAACCAGAAAGATTGATAATCTGTCTTAATAAGTGCCCTTATAGGCCTTTCCAATAGAAAAGGGCACATTATTATGTCCTCTATTGCACCCCTGCTAGACAGGGTACTAGGAGGGGTGCCCCTTCTAGTGGAGAAAATGGGATGCAGTGCTGTAGAGGGTTGTCCTGCAATTGTACATGATGATGTGTCTGTGTCGGTGACCCTCTAATTGAGAAGAGCCCCTCTAGTGCACTGTATCTACATGGGTGAGAAATAAAATGAGAAAAAGTGAGAAAGAAAGTGAGAAAAAAAATGTATGATGTGCCTTTGCAAGACCAATCTGTGGCAAGTTTTTCCAAAGTGGGTGCCACAGTCTAGGGGTCCTGTGAAATACTTTTAATAAGATTTTGAATGTATATCTCAAACCCTGTTTACATTTAAAACACTTAACAGCTGCTAACAAAATATTTCCACAAGCGGTCAGTAAGTTATACTAGTATATATATGGCATTTTGATAATCTAACCTGCACTGTCCTTGTTTTTGTGTCATAAAATGATCAAGCTTATCAAGCTTCAAATTTTCATTTTCATTGTTAGACAACATCTTTTCCATGCAAATAAGTTTTTAGTTTTAGCCACCCTAAATCACCCTAAATCACCTTAAATCACCCAAAATCAGAACTCACAGTAATTTAAAAATGCAATAAAATCTCAAAATCGGCTTCAGAATTCTACTTTTGTATTATAAACCCATGATAAAACCATGGTAATCATATTTAGCATACCTATTGCATGGCACATGTGTTGTCATTTTGATGTATGCATTTTGTGGTTTTGCTTGTTATGGGCATCATAGGTTTTGGCATGCTGGTAGAGCCTGTGTAGTGTGCCCTTTTCATTTTTTCGCTCTTGCCCTTCAAAGCCTCACACCACCCAGCAGCCACTCGACCATGAAGAGATAAAAAAAATACATTTTAGGTAAAATTATTCTTGTAAAACTATCAGAAAACAAAGTCTCATGCATCTGGCAACCAATTTGTAATTTGTATCCAACCCCAGCGTCATACACTACTGACAGGTCCCTAGTCCATCGCATGGCCAGCTCACACAGTCACGCACACACTCACCCCTACCGGCAATTTAGAGAGAGCGATCAACCTATCATGCATGTGTTTGGACTGTGGGAGGAAACCGGAGCACTCGGAGGAAATCCACTCAACCACAGGGAGAACATACACACTCCACACAGAACAGCCCAGACCGGGAATAAAACCCAGATCATCTTGCTGTGAGGCGACAGTGCTAACTATATTTTGAATAAATCCATTGTCTTGTGTTTGATATTTCATATATGTTATTTGTTGAACTATGTGCTGATGGTGTTTTTGAGCAGTCTGATCTTGTGTTTTATCTCCAGGTAGATAGAAAGTGCTGATGATCTGCGCTGTCCAGCTGTTTTACGTATTTTCATTGCTCATCTCATGCACCTGGTTTGTATGTTTAACACGCTGAAAGTTCTTCACAGGAGAGAGAAATTTGCATTAAAGCAGCTTTTGTGTGCATCATTATAATGGACAAACAAGGTTACGAAACATCGGTTATGATTAACAGCTAGGTAGTGGATGACCACAGGTAAAAAGCAGCAAGGGGCTATGTAAGAGTGGAAAAATCAGCATCAGTGACACAGTGTGAATCCACTTAACGTTCCCAAATTCCCAAATCAAAGAACAATCACAGAACCCGTAAACCTCTTCACAGTTACTTCTTTATTTATTTAGGTACCATCAATGATTAGTGGACCAAAGTGGACCATTGTCAGTTAAACTCTCTCCCTCGATTCCAGTCTGCTTGTTAACACATCCAGGTAGAAGTCTCTACAGGGCCGGCTGAGGCTCTCGTCTTTACAGCATGCCACAGTGCTGAGTTGAACTACTCAGTTATCATTATATTGCATTTAGATGTGACACTTTTAGCACAAAGGGTAAGGAGCAGCAGCAAGTAGCATTGGCAAGTAGCAGAAGCAAAACTAAAGCTTATCTTTCATACATTTCAAACCTTTCAAGACATTGGGGCCCATTCTCGCTTGGTTGTGTGCAGCCAGGAAGTTCGACTCAGCACGATAGTGCTCAGTAGCGGGTGTTTATGTACTTCCATAATAGCACCAGTCATCCTTGTGAAGACACATCGCTTTGCCACTTCGCCTTCATCAGAAAATCCACGCTGGAGACACAATTTGATCTTTCAGATGAAAAGCTAGTACAGTAGTCAAGTGTCAAGTCAAGTCAAGTGGGTTTTTATTGTCATTTCAACTACATACAGAGTACACTGTGAAACGAAACAACGTTCCTCCAGGACCATGGTGCAACATAGACAGTGCATACAGACACAAGTGCAACACAAACAAACAAGTACGGACAGACAACACAACACAGTACAGACAGAGAATAATAAATAATTGCTGGTTGTGTGCAAATTGTGCAATGTGTAATAAATAGAGTCCAGTGAGGTAGTAAAGTTATTAGTGCAATGCTTTGTGCAAAAAATGCTTCCCTTTTTTTATCTGGGGTAAATGGTTGGAGAAAGATATCAGTTCAGACGTTGAGTTGTGTTGAGAAGTCTGATGGCTTGGGGGAAGAAGCTGTTGCAGAGTCTGGTCGTGTTGGACCGGACGCTGCGGTACCTTCTTCCTGATGGCAGGAGGGAGAACAGTCTGTGTGAAGGGTGGGTGGGGTCATCCACAATGCTGGTTGCTTTGCGGATGCAGCGGGTGGTGTAAATGTCCAAGACGGAGGGGAGAGAGACTCCGATGATCCTCTCAGCTGTCCTCACAATGCGTTGGAGGGACTTGCGGTCAGAGGCTGTGCAGGTCCCAAACCAGGCAGTGATGCAGCTGCTTAGGATGCTCTCTATGGTTCCCCTATAGAAGAGGGTGAGGATGGGTGGAGGGAGACGGGCCTTTCTCAGCTTCCGGAGGAAGTAGAGACGCTGCTGGGCTTTCTTGGCTGTAGAGCTGGTGTTCAGGGACCAGGTGAGGTTCTCCGCTAGGTGGACACCAAGGAACTTGGTGCTCTTAACGATCTCCACAGAGGAGCCGTTGATGTTAAGCGGAGAGTGGTCCGGTCTTGATTTCCTGAAGTCAACAACCATTTCCTTGGTCTTCTCTACATTCCAGTGAAGGTTGTTGACTGTACACCAGTCTGTCAGCTGCTGTACCTCCTCCCTGTATGCTGACTCGTCGCCTTTGCTGATGAGACCCAGCACAGTTGTATCATCGGCGAACTTTATGATGCTGTTAGAACTGTGTTTCGCAACACAGTCATGAGTCAGCAGGGTGAACAACAGAGGACTCAGTACACTGCCCTGGGGTGCCCCAGTGTTCATGGTGATGGTGCTGGAGCTGCTGTTCCCGAACCGGACTAACTGGGGCCTCCCTGTCAGGAAGTCCAGGATCCAGTTGCACAGGGGGGTGTTGAGGCCCAGCAGGCGGTGGTGATGGCATCGTCCGTGGAGCGGTTGGGACGATATGCAAATTGCAAGGGGTCCAATGAAGAGGGCAGTTGGGTTTTGATGTTCCTCATGACTAGCCTCTCGAAGCACTTCATGATGATGGGCGTGAGAGCTACGGGACGGTAGTCATTGAGGCAGGACACCGTGGACTTCTTCGGCACGGGGATGATGGTGGTGGTCTTGAGGCACGTTGGGACAGTGGAGCTGCGCAGGGAGACGTTGAAGATGTCCGTGAGAACATCTGTCAACTGGTCTGCACACTCTCTGAGCACTCTGCCAGGGATGTTGTCTGGTCCTGCAGCTTTCCGTGGGTTGACTCTGCGCAGAGTTTTCCTCACGTCCACTGCAGTCAGGCACAGCGCCTGCTCGTCTGGCTTGGGTGTGATCTTGCTCACCAACGTGTTGTTCTGTGCCTCAAACCGTGCATAAAAGTCGTTAAGGGCATCGGGGAGGAAGGCATCACTGTCACAGGACGGTGGCATTGTCCTGTAGTGTGTGATTTCCTGGATGCCCTGCCACATGCGCCGCGTGTCACCCGTGTCCTGGAAGTGGTTGTGGATCCTCTGGGCGTGAGCGCGCTTTGCCTCTCGGATGGCTCGTGACAATTTGGCTCTTGCTCTCCTTAGGGCCGCCTTGTCACCCACTCTGAAGGCCGAGTCGCGGGTCCTCAGTAGCGCACGCACCTCAGGAGTCATCCACGGCTTCTGGTTTGGGCATATGGTGATGGTCTTGGAGACAGTGACATCATCAATACACTTGCTGATGTAGCCAGTGACTGATGCTGTGTACTCCTCCAAGTTAACAGAGTCGCCTTCAGTCGCAGCCTCCCTGAACACGTCCCATGCAGTGCACTCAAAACAGTCCTGAAGGGCAGAGATGGCTCCTGCCGGCCAGGTTTTCACCTGCTTCTGAACTGGTCTGGAGCGTCTGATGAGGGGTGTGTAAGCTGGAGTCAGATACACAGACATGTGGTCCGAGAACGCGAGGTGGGGGCGGGGCTCCGCCCGGTACGCGCTGGGTATGTTTGTGTAAACAAGGTCCAACGCGTTCGCTCCTCTCGTGGCAAAGTCCACATGCTGATGGAATTTAGGGAGGACTGACTGGAGATTAACGTGGTTAAAATCTCCGGCGACAATGAACAGTGCGTCTGGATGTCTGGTCTGCAGATCACTAATGCCCCCGTGCAGCTCCCACAGTGCCTCTTTAGCATTAGCGCTAGCGCTAGGCGGTAGTACTTAATCTAACTAACGTTAGCACCAATAGGCAATCGCCAAATTGGCCCTTTTCTTATTGGCTGCAGATTTTTTTTAGGGTGGTTTGTGCTATGACTCCACAGCTTCATGTTTCAGTTGTTTTTCTTTGCTACCTGGCTAATGCAAAGACAGCTACCTTTAGCCCAGCTTTAGATAGATTAAAAGCTATCCTTGTCAGCCTTCATCTGTCTTAGGTTGTTATAAGTTGTTCATATTTATCTTTTTATCTTAAGTTTATCTGAAGTTGTACATATTTATCTGTGTTAAGTTGTTTAAAATTTTTCATATTTATCTTTTTATCTTAAGTTTATCTGAAGTTGTTCATATTTATCTGTGTTAAGCCTGACAACACAAAGATGTGGCTTCATAGCAAGAAACACCCTATTAAGCCCATAGTCTATAGTCTATTGGTTCTCTTATAGTGTATTGTTTTTCTTAATTTGTTTACAAATTACTCTCTTCTTTTTCTTATCACAAGGAAAGGTTTAGTTTTTGGGACTGAAATCTATTTAAACAACAAGGACCTCAGCCAGTGCAGTAGAAACTAGAATCCAGACATGATGGGCGATGGGTCACGGCTTAATAAGCGGATAGGACAGAGCAGCAGAGTCCAGTACGAGTTTGGATCACTTAGTGATGGCTAATGGTTCTTTCCTGCTATTTGAGACAATCATGCCATAGATTTCAGCATCTAATAATATCTTAAAAATATTCTCTTAGGCTTATGGTGATATGAACATATTTATTGTTCATATACATTTCAAGGATGCTGTAAAGTTCTGTCATTCCTAAATCTTCTGTCAATAGCACAAAATGTTTACCAGTCTTATACTTATTTTCTTCAGTGAAATGGCAAACACATCTTTGTGTTCAGCTGACCCTGACTAATAATCATATTTCTTCTATGTTAGACTGCCTGCCAAACCTGAATTCTAATTACTTTTATATGTGAGATGCAATTTCAATCCTGCACCCTGGTTGAGATCCTTTTTTTTTTCATGACTAAAGCATCCTTGTATTTAAGTGACTCAGTTCAACAGTCAGTTGTACACACTGTGGGTGGTTTGGTGTTCTGGCCACTCATCTGTCTCAGTGAATAAGTGTATAGTTTTTAGTTGTTTTTAGGGCCATCAAAGAACAGAAACACAAAAATAGACTCCAGATACCTTAAGATTCAGTGCACCAGCAGTACACTTGTTTCCTAAGATAATTGCTACACAGGTTTGGTCTGTGAGCCTATATTTTTTTAAAAGCTCTACTGTACACGGTTAAATTAGTGCTGTCTCTAATTGCAATTTTCAATCAGAGCTTAATTGGCAAGCAGACAAGTGAGTTTCAGAAATGCACTGTATCAAAACCAATTATGATCAGGAATTTGTGTGTGTGTTTTTCTTTTTGAGTGACGGCTCTGTTTTGTCTCTGAGAGAGAGCTTTGTTGGTTGGGTGATGTTAGAAAAAATGAAATGAATTTGGAATTCATTCATATTCAATTAACAAAGAATAAGCAAGTGAGTCAGAGCTCCGAAACCACAAAAACAAGCTAGAGTGCAGCCAAATATGAATTAAGTTAGCTTAGCATAACCTTAGCCAAATGAAGAGACGCCTCATTTGTAGAGATGTTCACAACACTGAGGAGAGTTTTCCAGAAGTTTCTTTTACACGAAGGCAGGACTTTCTGAAGTGATGTTAAAGGGACAGGGATATCTCACAAAGCAGGATTTTGTTTGGTTAACCAAATAATTAATGAATAAATAAATAATAATAATAAAAACCCTACGGTGAGTCGGCAGGTGTAGAGGGTGGCACTAATTGAAGGTTGGTGTGTATGTGTTTCTTTTCTTCTATCAAGCATATGACAGACTTGACAAAATCAATCAATCAATCAATCAATCAATCAATCAATCAATCAATCAATCAGTAAATCAATTAATCAATTAATCAATCAGTCTATAAGTCAAACCATAGGTAAGTGACATTTTGCATATTATTCCTCACTTGCATAAGCCTTTTACACTTGCAGGCAGTTTTAATGGTTGGTTTAGCACATTAAAATCTTTAATGAAATAAGTCTATTCTGTTTATATGTTTACATTTGAATTGCATTTTAATTACATTAGGAATTTTTATTCAATTATATTAGTAATAATATCCAACAAGTCGACTTCCGTTCCACCTGTGGAATGGCTGTTATAGAGGTCTTGCAGAAAAGGGGTTTATTTTTATAATTTTTATTTTCATAGATTTTCTGCTTGGTAAAAGTTATTGAAGGGTATGAGGGTTAACTTTTGTAGTGAGTAAATCATTCACAGCATGGCCAAACATATGTGGAAACCACTTCTAATTTAATATAGATGTGATGTAACTGTATCAGCTATAGTCATATTTACCACACCTGCAACATTCAGCAGTGTCATAACCCATCTTTAAATATTAGTTTGGTCTACTTGATATTTTGAAACACTGGTTGTATTACAGGGCTTTTGTTCATGCCGAGTACAATCTTAATCTGCATTAAAGCCACATAATAAATGCAGCAAACATGCATGAGTAATTGCAAATGCATTTATAGTTCATTATTGAAAAGGCATTAAAATATGGTAGAATGTTTTACACATTTTGGTCTTGTTGGTATTGTGTGAGCTATGCTTTTAAGTCCCAAGCTCTTTTACGTCCCAAGTTTTATAAAAAACCATTTACATGATTTTATTTTTTCCACATTTGGAGGAAGAGCCTCAGTAAAACTATGCATTTTATTTCTAAAATTTTTAGATTTGATGGAAATCTATATGATTTTTAAACCTAGAAAGATACCGGCATTTCATCTTTATACATGAGCAAACAAGCCAGCATTAATAAACGTGTTTTCTTTTGTGTTTAAATGCTATTTTATTCTGGCATAATTTTTTATCCTAGTCTGGTTGTCTATGTGCAGAGGACTAAATTGCTCCCTAACTGCTCAACACAGAGCCAGCAGTGTTCTAGTTATTCTGATTAAAAAGGTATTGGGGAAAGCATTTTAATATAGCATTTAAAATACAGTGTTTGAGTTGATCTCCATTACGCTGGCAGACTAGCAGACCTGCAGAAAGCTGCTATCCTATTCTTTCCAGTCACGTTCTGCCAAACCTGAATTCAGAGCTAATTACTTTTATATGTGAGATGCAACTTCAATCCTACAGCAGTAGTCAGATACACATTTATTCACAGCATTTTCTGTTACACATCATGAACTGCATAACAGTAATATGGGAAATTCTTACAGCTGATGGGCAGCCCTAGTGGCCAGCCTGGTTGAGTTCCTCTTTCTGACATAGATGGAACTCATGACTAAAGCATCCTTGTATTTAAGTGACTCAGTTCAACAGTCCGTTGTACACACTGTGGGTGGTTTGGTGTTCTGCCCACTGCATGTATAATACCTGACTGCTGTAAACCAGGAGGAGTTAATGGCATAACTTATATAATCTTCAAAGATATCTGCCTTCAGAAAATGTATGCTGTTTTATATATGTCCCATACAAAAACTGGGATAGCTTACAAGTGCAAAGATTCTTTAAATCATTTTATGAATAATATATTTAAAATGTACGTATTACTCAGAGAGCAAGAATATATAAACCTACTTTGACCTCTGTTTAAACAGTACAAAAACAAGATATGCAATGTTTTACCTTGTCAACTTCATTGCTTTGTGTAAATATATGTTGATTCTAGATGTGTGATTGACCATGACTTTCAGCCCATCAGATAGCACTGCATTAAAAACCCTATGGTCTCAGGAAAACCTCGAGAAACCACGTCAGTAAACGCTGTTACTGCATCCACAAATGCAGCTTAGGTCCATACTGTGAACAGTGAAAGCCATATATCAACAAGGTCCAGAAACGCTGCTACCTCCTCTGAAATGGACTGACACTCAGGGGAAATGTGTTGTGGTCTAAAGAATCAACGTTTTAGATTGTTTAATGAAGATAATGGACTTTATTTTCTCTGTGCCAATAAAGAAAAGGACCATCCAGATTGTTACCAGTGTATTATACAAAATCCAGCATCTCTCATGGAGTGTGGTCATAAAGGTCCATCAACACTGGACGCATTGGAGCAACATATGCTGCCTTCTTTTTCAGTGACACCGAGTGCAGGTGCTAGACTGGCCTGCCTGTAGTCTGCTTCCAAAACTGATTCAGTTTGTGACTTTGTTCCTGAAACGATTATTAGGTGTTGTTAAAAGGAACTGTTTTTAAATGCACTGCAAGCATCAAACAAGCATATATACAAAAAACAACAAAGTTCTTAAGGGTTAAATTTACTAATCAGTGTCTTCTCTTTTTACCAGCATTTATAGTCATACTGTCCCAACTTTGTTTTGGAATTGGGACTGTACATACAACATGCAAAACCTATAAAGATAAAAGGTTTGGCCTACAGTCCAACTTTAAATAATTTAAAAAAAATTCAAAGGACCTATAATTTGGCATAATATACGTAGTGGTTCTCTGTGATTACTCCTGATATCTTCTTTGGCAGGAGTACAAACATACCTCAGTTCTAATTGAACCATTGAAGTGCTGGCACTGTTTCCTGTTTCCATTACTAGCTTGTCAAATAATAAAACGCTACCCGCCTCAGTCTTCATTTCATAAGCCATCAATTTGCACTGTCAACGGATTCACTAACCCTTCTATGGGAATTAGAGAAAAAAAGAATAGCCTGCGCTTTCCGATTTGTCTTCTGATATATTTATATATATATATATATATATATATATATATATATATATATATATATATATATATATATATATATATATAAAGGATTTTACTTTCACTAAGTATCAACTTTTTGCTTGCAGTAATTCTGAAGCACCAGTAATTGAACTGCAGTGTTTATGTGCAACTTGTCAGTGGAAGTAATGGCTGGACTTTAGCTTGCTATATCGTGCTGTGAATTAATGGAGCTCCAGCCAAGTAGGCCAGAGTTCCCAGCTTAGATAGGGCAATAAAAAAAAGACAATCTTTCAGCAAATTACTGTGATTGGAGAGAAGAAAAACACACTGTAGGCACACTATTCCAATACAGTGAACACAGTTAAGTCCCACACAGATATCAACACTGATTAAAATGATTTATCTTGGCAGTAAGTATTTTTATGAAAAAACTAATAATTATCTACCATTAAAACAAATACAACACACAAACATTGTACATTCAGTCAGTAATTATTGTATACGTTGTTTTTTATTGTCTTATTTTAATTATTTATAACTTGGTTAGAATATTCAGTTTGGTTTCTGGCTTTGCAGTGTTTGCCTGCTTCAATTTAATGAAGAATTGATTTACTAAAAGTAGGTACTGGATTGTAAATGTAAATGGTGGACATCCTGGAGGAAATCAGAAATGGACAAAAATATATTAAAAAAATTAAGCACAATATATCTTATTTGTGTATTGTTTATTGATTTTCTCAGATAGACAGATTTACAGTACACTGCAAATGACAAGGTCTCCTTGTAGACTAGCTTAAGCTGTGTGGACTCACTAGAAGCTTGTGCACTGCAAAGCACACTGAAATATCGTACTTGCTAAAACTGATGCAAACTAGAGAACATACTTACAAAAGCCAACACGCTTTCTCTCCACTGGGGGGCAGTACAGCTTCTGTTTTTGACATAAGAATCATTCACTTCCTCCATTTCTCCCGTGGTCCATAGCATTAGTATGCAGGAAAGCTCACACCACCCTTCAGTTCTTTAAAGTCAAAGAATATTCATTTCAAAGCCATCTTTACTGAAGCTTCCTTTACAGTTCATTATCAATCACTTGCAGACCTGTTTAGTTTCTCTCTTTTTTAGATGCATATTGTTTATTTAATTTATAATTTTACTTTTTTACAAGTTCAGCACATCTTATACACAAAGCAAGATCAATGGTGTGCTTCCAGTGGATGAAAATTTATGAGATTAATCCTGATCAGAAGAACTCTCTGTGTAGGTACTGGCTGAGCTATGATGAAGAAGAATGATAAGAATTTCATGATATAATGTTCAATAAATAGCAGCGTGTTTGATAGTTAACTGCAATGCATGTAATTTGCTGAATATGAGGAGCACGGGACATAAAATGCAACATGGACTTTTAATGCAGTGTTTATGGACATGCAGGAACTGTGGCCATGCGGAGCAGCATTCGCAGAGCACCATGGGTAGTGCCACAACACCAGTAAGACTGTGAAAACATGTAAATAGACTGTTGCTGTATATATGTGTTACATGGACCATTCTGTACTAGGCTATTGGGCTTTTTAGTGGGGTAGTCGTGCAGTATTAGAGGTGGGCCTGTCCCCACCGTAGAGGAGAGATCTATGGCAGTTGATGACTTGACTGGACAGTGGCCTCCTCCGCTTTGGTCCATGAAAGAGCTTTCATCTAGTGTGTGTTATTTTTCCATTCTATGCCCGTGACACAATTTATTTTTTAAATTACTGTGTTCTGTGTATAATAGACAGAATTCATCTTATGTTGTTCTAATTACCATCTTGGTTTATGTAATATACCTCTGTTTTGAAGCCGGAAGATAACTCACATTGAGAGCTTGTCAGGCTAAAGTACAGCCTCCACAGAGCAGGGCTAGAGAGAGAACTCCATGTTTTCTTATATAAATTTAAAACAGTCATACTTTCTGAGGTTTTAGGGGGAACAGATTAATTCTACACACACTATTGCAGCATACTGATGTTATGTAAATAATATAGTATAGCATATTCCATCATGTGTCTATGTTACTTTTGATTAATTGATTAATTGTTTGAGTTGATTCTGAGATGGAGATTGATCTGAGATTGAAGGCCGCTGTCTGTGGTGTTCTGTTTTCTGGACAGATTAGGAGTCAGTCAAGCGATGACGGCTGGGAGAGCAGGATGTAGCCAAGGCTTATAGTAAAACTTTCTTTTGTATGTACTCAACAATACTGAGAATTATTTCAGTGTCATTGTGCTGAACATTGTTCTTGGTAAAACACGCTACGTGAGGTTTGCTCACATTGACTTTGCTAATGCAAACTTATACCAGCAAGTATACCTCCCAACACACTACTTCTTGTGTGTTGTCAAGGTGACAGGAGGCCCTCTGCCTGAGGTCCGGTGAGATTCCCATCAGGCCTGTCTCTAGAGATACACCACTCCACTCCTTTAATTCCACCGAGCTGAGCCAAGCCCACTCTGCACGATGCTGGAGGCTAAGCCCACCTCATCAATCTCAGCCAAACCTGACACAGCCCCTGCACACCATCAGCCAGGCCAAAGCAGCCCAGAGGCCTGGAACCCACTTAAGTGTGAACGCACACACAGTTATGAAAGCAACAGTGATACAGCGTTTCATGTGGAGTAAACGTTTCTAATTGCTGTGTAGAGGAAGAATACAATACACGTATAATATAAAATATATGTATACACACACACATATAGCCCCTTATATCTACAGTTCTTTGTAGTTCTACAATTACAGACTCTAGTCCGTCTGTTTCTTTCTCACTTTTACCATGTTTTTCAATGGTCAGGACCACTATAGAACAGGTATGCCGCAATCAATCTTGTGACCATTGATGAAGGATTAGAGGACAACAACACAAACTCTGCAGCGAAAGATAAGCTACCGTCTCTGACTTTACACCTCCAAGGTGGACCAGCAACGTAGGAGTGTCTAATAAAGTGGACAGTGAGTGGACACATGTACCATCTCAACACACACTAACACAACACTACCATGTCAGTGTCACTGCAGTGCTGACAATAATCCATCACCAAAACCAGGTCTGCTCTGTGCCGGTCCTGACCACTGAACAATAAGGAGCCTGCAAAGTTTACAATGAATCAGATGAACTACAGTCTGTAATGTATGTGTAGATACTAGAAGGTGTTCCTAATAAAGTACTTAGTGAGTGAACATTGCGTATAATATATTATTATGTAATATATAAGTTAGCATTATAATATGAAGGCATTTAGTCATTATATTAGTTTAGAGTAATATTTCAGTCAAAATTTCATTTGATCTGCCAAGATAGATTTAATATCTGTTTTTAATTTTGCACTGGCGACTGCTAATTAAAAAAAAATATTCTGCAAAGCCAAAAACTCTAGTGGCATTTGGTCAGTTCAGAATTTTATAGGGCCCATATATACATTTCCTTGAAGTTTATCTTTTATTTGTGGTCTGCTTATATTGTGTGTGTACTGAAAAAGTCAGAATTTCCAACCTCTCTTCAAACAGGCTGGTTTGGTTAATATGCCTTTTAACTGCTATATGTAACAAACGTTTATGTAACTGGTTCTGATTGGCTGCCCTGTATTGTGTCTCATTATAAAAGCAATCCAGACTGAAGCACCTCAGTGTGAATGAGCAGAGCTAAACTACTGTATTGGGAAACGTGTGTAAAAAATTGTTTTCCATGACATCACAAAAACAATGAATGCAAAATGTGCTGTATATATGGACCATATGGAGTAGAGGAGTTACTCACATGATATGAACAAATATATGAACGATTTATGTGGTAATAATATACGCATGATTCCAGATGATTCCAGATGTCAAATTTTTATTCAAAGTCATTTTTGACTATTTCTATTCATTAAATGTGTATCAAGGCAGTTGATTGGAGATGTTTTTGAGATTGGAATTCATGTGAAATATTCCTTTGGTTCATCAAGTATTTGCTTGTTATCATAAGAATTCTTTGATCTATTTTGCAAGAACACATTCTTTAATTAAAATAGAAAAATAATAATTTACAGTGTTCATGTTACCATAAACCATCATATATTTAGCATTAATGGATTAATCTATTTATTTTATGACCACAACATTAATTTTCATGATTTTGAAAATATTAAAATGTGTAGAAAGAAAGAAACCACACAGATGGGTTAACACATTTGCAAGTGTGTGTTATTTTGAAATAGTACTATTTCTGTATTAAATTATATATATTATATTAATTATAAATTAAAAATTCATATCAAGTGAGTTAGAGGCAAACATGCAGTGATACAACTGAAAGTATATGACAGCTGAATTTACACCAGGGGGTAATAAACACTCTAATATCTGCTGTTTCCAGTAAGGAGGGCTATCAAATATGTTTTACAGCATAAACATTTCTGAGAATTAGCCCCAGATTTTTAGGCTGTATAACACTCCTGGATGATGTGGAGCTATGTCCCTCTGAGTGAGGAACTCTAATTGAGAACAGTGAATCAATGAAATCCATTACATTTTGATGGAGCTCATTGTGGAAAGGATTGGATCTTTTTATTGCAGTAAATTAAATGTAGGAAGCTTTGGTAAAAATGCTGATCCCATTTGCTGACTAAGGCTCTAACAGAATAAAAGAGCTGAGCATTAAAAACCATCTTTAACCCAAAGAGCTCATTTATATTAGCATAATAAATAAACCTGGATAGGTTTATGTTTTTTTTCTTTTTGACAGAATGAAGAATATGGATTTCAGTCGGCTGCTTGAATTTCCCTTTCATGGTTTCTCGACTTGAGTTAGATGAGCATGAAATCCACTTTTTCACTTTGTTTTGTGCTGCTTTATCCCGCAAAACACAGTACACACTAATCCCCTCAGAGCCCGGAACTGGTCCAGAATGGGCATTAGTGGTGGCTTATTGAACAAGAATGCAAGGGAAGTCTGGGTATTAGCACTCATCCAATTCCCCAGGACAGTTTCAGGAAGGCAAAGCCTCTCTTTAGAGCAAAAAGAACAATGTGGTTTCTTATGAAGTTGTTTTTTATTTAAACCAAAGAACAAAGTAGCACTGATTCATAAATCCTCTGAAACTCCTAGTTAGAGATCTACCTTAAAGATTCATTTGCTATTCACCTTTGCTAGTGTAAGAGTTTGATACCAAATAGTTTAATATAAAAAGCATATTCTTTGGCTGTTGTGATCCATAGCCATGTATTAGAATAACTGAGCAAAGTGGTATTGTCAGGTTGGATGCTTCCCCTCTCTTTGCCTTGGGAGCAGCTGCCAGGCCAACGCAAATCTCAGCTAAACTCTGCAAACGCTGGCACACAGTATGAGCCAATGTCACTTGAATTGGTAGGTCTGATCAAAGGTTTACGATCTGATGAGAAAAGTGTTTAATTAATATGTAATATATACATAATAATATACAATATATATATATATATATATATATATATATATATATATATATATATATATATATATATAAGCCCGCCTTGTAAGGAAGCATTGATGTAGTGTTGGTGTGATCTAAAACATTTTTTAGAAAAGCATGTTGGATGCTTATTGGTTGACTGTAGATGTTCAGAGGGTGTATTTAAAGTCGTTTCCACTGATATATTTAATCTAGAACAGTAGCTTATTTTCATGCAACTTAGGGCTGGTGGCCCAGCAATGTTAATAAGCCTAGTCATGGATTAAATCAAGGTGCCAGAGGTGAATCTCTCCAGTAGAAATGCATTTTAGTCTCGACTTTAGTCTAGAAACAGGCCCATTTTCTCTTTAAATGTCCATCTACCCCTGTATCCGATCCTTAGTTGCAATTAAAACCCTACATTATTTGCTATCTTTCATAATATAGCATTAGAAATGCTTTGGTGTAATAAGATTTAAAAATGATTTTTAAAACCCTAAATTATTTGCTATCTTTGATAATATAGCATTAGAAATGTTTTGGTGTAATAAGATTTAAAAAGAATTTAAAAAGACAAATATTCAAATTCACTATGAAGATAATTAAGTTTGTTTAAGTACTATGGTTAGTGACAACAAAGGTTGGTGAGGATTTTTGGGTTTTGTTTTATTGTTTTGATGTATAACAGTATAAATCAGATAACAAAGAGAAAGGTTGAGAAGGGTTGAGAAGGTAGAGAAATGAATATCATTTTATCGTCTTGCTCTTTTCACATTTTCATGTAATATGCATAATTTAAATTTCACAAGTGGCCCCATCCAGTCCTATTTGCAATTAATTCTTTTTGCTCTCTGAGAGGATGAATAATGATGTGGTACTATCTTGAAAGCTCCATACAGTGCTGATATCATGTCCTGCAGGCAAAACACACCTGCTGCTCTGAGAGAGAAACTGCAAAATCCTCATTCTGCAATTAATTTTCTCACCACAGGAATTTTGATGTCTTTTTCAGGGTTTTTGTGCACTGGAGGGGCTTTCAGATGCCGGTGCATGAATCTCTAAAGTTCTATTCAAGGGTAATGCTACCTTGCAGATGAATTGTCTAATTGCATGGATGTGCGCCCCTTGTTTTACTCAAAACTCTTTGGCACTTGCTCAAAACTGCAGGCTTGAAACAAAACACTAGGGGGAAATAATGCTGAAACCATGTTAACTCAACCTCTAGCTATAGTTGGGCAGTACTCATTTCATCACTTTAAACCAGGGGTCACTAATAGGCGGACCCAGACCCAGACGTTGTCCAATGCTGACCCAAACTGATAAACTACTGAGAATGATTTAATTTTGACTGTGTCTTTACAGTATGTCTTTACAGTATACAGGCTTTACAGCGTAGTGAACTCAGAGACCAATCGCGTGCGCTGTAAGATCATCGAAGGCCAATCAGATTAGCCGGAGACTAAAGCAAGTCAGAAAGAATAACGTAGAAAAGTCCACAGCAAAAACTGACAGTTTAACCAGGAACAGTTATGGAATGGACTCTGTAAAACCATGTCAATTTGTGAAGCTGAGTTAACAAGAAGAAGCTTGATTTATTTACTTTCTGTATAAATAAACACTTTAAGATGCACTTTTTTTCAAAAGCATTCTGGGTTTTTTTTTTAGATGTAGAGAAATAGTCAATAAATAATTCATTCAGTTCAGTATTTAAACAGTAAATTTACTGAAATATACTGAATGGTATTTGTAATGTGTTTGTCTTTCAGTTGCTGATGGTATATGATGCTGGTACTAGACTACTTCACTATACAGGATACGCCACTGAATCATAACACCAGTTAGAAATGATGACGGTCCGGAGCTTGGCCTGAGGAAATCTCCTCTAACTGGACCTTACTGACCTCTAATTAAATACCCCTGCTTTAAACCATCTCTGAATATTACAGTGTATAGCCTTACTATTATCTAATAATGACTAAATGTTAAACAGTGGTGCTAAATAGGAAAGAGGAGATGATTAACATTGACATAGATGAAAGCAGCTCTGATCACTAATATATGCCACCTACCACAATACCATCTTGGCTATCTGGTGCTCCAGCATGGATGGCAAACACTTAAGTGCGACTGGTGTTGGAGCTACAGAATTAGTCAAAATCTAATCTGTTCAGTAGTTTGGGACTGTGGCATTTTAGCTAAGCTAATGAAATGAGTAACACTTCAGCACAGATGTCAACTAACAGTTTCAACTAACTGACTCCAAAATGGCAGCCGCTTAGAAGACATCTAAAAGTGACCGTGAGCTCCTCTAAAATTATTTGTTTGTTGAATGTGTTTTTTGCCATACTGATGTGAAATAAACAATTAATGTGTCATTATTTTCCAACAAGCATCATTTTAAACCTCCATAATTTTTTAAATATCAGTATTAATTTTAGTTATATTTCCCTTTGACTGTTCAACTTACAGCAAACTCATTAGTGTTAACGTGATAAGCAGTGATGTTACTGCAGACAGCCTGTGGCAGAGTTATTGGAGTAGAAGCGGGGAAAACAGTTATGCAATTTCTGGCTGTTGGGAAGATAAAGAAGCAGGTTTAGTACTATACTGGTTTTCTGTAAACATCAGGTCATAAAATAAAATAAAATGTTATTTTTGTATTTATACATATTTTAATGAGTACTGTTTATTTGCTGAATCTAGTTCACTGTATTTTGAATGTTGAATACTTCTCTAATGAAGGAGATTTACTTCCATTTGATGCTCCTGTTCCAAAATGCATGGGCTAGTAAGAGGTCTGTGGAACGATTGATCCAGCACTACCTGCTCCTTGAAACTAAATAATTTCCACACGACCTCTAACTTTACACCTGACGGTAAGCTGCATGTTGGAGTTATCACATTTACAGAGGCCAAATGTCAAAGTAGTGCATGAATAGCAAATGAAGTGTGCATCAGATCTATACTGTGAGCTGGAGGAATGTAATTTCCCTGCAGAGACCTCACCTACCTGTGAATGTATGCATCAGGAAATTGTGAACCTGTCAGTAAAATATGTCCAGCTATGAGAAAGAGGAGGCTCTTGAGTGAGTCACAGAATGACAAAAGAAATTTTGCACTATAGAAGTATTGAGGGTTTGGACCTCTTGGTGGAAATGTGTAATTACAGGCAACATACGGAAAAACATTTTATGTTTAAGTTCAGAATTTAATTATTTTACTTGCACACAACGAAATTTGACCTCCGCATTTAACCCATCCATGCAGTGAAACACCCACATATATACACACACACACTAGTAAACATACACACTAGGGGGCAGTGAGCACTCGTGTCCGGAGCAGAGGGCAGCCCTATCCACGGCACCTGGGGAGCATTTAGGGGTTAGGTGCCTTGCCCAAGGGCATGTTAGTCATGTCCTGCTGGTCCTAAGGGATTGAACTGCCTCCCTAACCTTCAGGCCACGACCCAAAAAGGTAACGCCTACCCGTCGGGGAATCAAACCCGCGTCACAGGGGGTTCAGCGTCACAGGCGAAGATACTGTCCACTATACTAACAAGGACGACACGATGTCTGTTGATTTGAAATGTGCTGAAAGTGTATTCAGTTAAAACTTGGTAAAGGACTTGTCTTAGGTGAATATAATTAAATTATCTACTTTTATCATCATTTCTTCATCAGCGTAATGGTGATTTTGTTGCACCTTATTTTGAAAATCTGACATATAAAGTTCATATAAAGTTTTTTCTCTTTACTTTCTAATGCTGGTACTTTCAATTTGAACAAAAATACATAACAGAGTGCAGTATTAAGTAAAGCTTCTGTATTAACATTACTGTGCTTACAATTGTGCATATAATAAAGAATGTGTGATATCTTTATGCCCAGCACGATAGACCCTTAACCACTCTGGGGAAACTTTCTTTTGCACCCACTACGCACTATGTTGCTGACGATCGCTACCTGACAAAATACATTTGTATTGTGGTAAAAGAGGAACGATTTCTAAGTGAGGGAAAGAGTGCATGTGATGAGGAGAAGGTGTTTAATGCTGAGTTGTTGCAGTGTTTTACAGAGATGGCGACAATATGTTCTCCAAGTTCGGTTGCTGATGAATGCTGGGTCAAACCAAAACAGACAGGCAAAACGACAAGAGCGGCGTTCCACCAGTGCTCCAGCAGCTTCAGCGCAAACTCATTTTTCCTCTCAAATGGAGCTGCAAACCTCATAGAGTGCTACATCAACGTGTTAGCGTACATTATAGTGTTCGGCATAGCTCATGCAGAAAATCAGGGAAAGGATATAGGAAAGTGTGAGGAGAGAGAGAGAGAGAGAGAGAGAGAGAGAGAGAGAGAAAGAGAGAACAATGATGCATCAGGGTTGAAAAGGCTTTTCCAGTCAGCTGGTGAGGCGGTCAAAGATGACAGGCAAATGACCCTGGACTGACTTGATGTGCAGACTCATCAGGGAACTGACAGGGTGAGATGATCTAATGCCCACTAGGAGTGTGTGAGTACTGGTGGACCTCCTCTCCTATTTCATTCTGGGTTCAGTGTTTAGGCCACGTTAAAAAGTGTCAGAGATTTATAAGTCTAGGTTGCACTTGATCGAACACAAAACCCTGCAGTTCTTTGCCCCTGCAGTCATGAGCCCAGAATGAGTTCTGCATTGGGTGATAGAATACTTGAAACAGGCTTTGCCAATCATCTCACTGGCATACCTCGGCCTTTTGGAGATGAGACCAGGACCTTCAGATTTATTATTTCCGTCTTTACGGGTTTTACTGAATTAGCATTGCGGATTTTAGTGAATCAGTTATTGAAATGGCATCTACTCCTTGTTCCAGAGACATCTATCTGATATAGCTCACAGCACCCCCTATGGCTTTTAATCATGTCACTTAAAAATCACTAATGGAGTACCGCAGGGTTCCATAATGAGACCACTGAATTTGGCTTTGTTCTTAGAAAATCTACACAGATAAATGCGCTGTGTGACTGCAAAGCCCAACAATATTATGATTAATTAATAATAAATCATTGATTCACGTAGATCAGTATCTCTTATTCTTGGTCCAGGGGACCCACTATTCTAAAATACTTCCTAAACTGCAAACACACAACTTTGTCACAACTTTCTTTACTTTCCTACAATGTTGCCACAACAATGTTAAAAGGTGGTGCGGTTTATGTTGTCACAACAACTGATACTGGCAAAATTTCACATTCTTGGACGCTGACAACGTCGTCACTATGTTGTCACAGTGTTCTGAGAAACTGCATTGCAGTGTTGGTAACATTGAGCGCATCAAAACAATAGACTTTGTTTACTGGCTACCCTAAGATACCTGATCTAACTGATGTGCTGGATGAGGTGTGCTGAAGTAGGGAGAAGTGTATAGGACACCAGGTCCTCAAGAGAAGAATTAAGAAACACTGATGTAAATAATTTGCTGTGAGAAGCTGGCTGGTAAATAGGGTAATGCTGTTTTACAGAAAACATTCATCTTGTCTTGAGGCATTTCTGGGGCAACAAGCAGTTTGCGTTTCTCACTACAGCTAGGTGGAGCTGAAAGTATGGCAAGAACTAAAATGTTACATGCATAAACCTCTAAGCTCAGTACTTTAAGGGACATGTGGCTTCATAATCGCTGCTTAAAAAAGCTGTTTTTGTTGTTGAAACCTGCAGATTAACGAAAAGCTAACCGGCTAACACTCCAATAATAAATACCTAAAAATAAAGTTTGAACCTTCCCATAAAGGGTCATACAATGGGAGGAATGTGTTATTCACATGCCTGTTACAAGCCTAAAATGTATTTGAACTAGAGTTTCTAGATTTCTGATTTTATATTCAACTGTGTCATGCTTATTTATAAACTTAGACTATTTTGCTGCATTTTTCTTTTCAGGATTCTTTGGGCAGGCCTAAAGTCATGGCTTGATGATGCACTGGGTCCATAGATTTCACTTTGTGAGCCTTGGCTCCTGTTCAGTTTGCCAGCTGTGGACGACAACTGCTTTTCTGATTTACTCTGATTGCCAGGTCTAGCCGACTCAAAGACCATGCAGGGCAAGTGTGTTGTGTCTCTGGGTGATGCCTCAGCTGGAGGAACCACTTACAGAACAGCACTAACAGGCTACAGGCTCCTTCTTCTCTGGTAGCTAGATACACCTTGAATAAATGGGAGGAAATTACTGTTCCGTTTCAGACTCAGAGGAACAACGTTGATTGTCTGGTGGGTCAGTGTCCTCTGGCTCTGGTGGTTCAAAGATGTATGCAAGTCCAATTAAGGTGCTAGATGCATTCACTTATCAGGTCGTAGTGGTATTTCATACTTAAAAGAAGCTGCACCTTTCCCACGACTGGACATGGGTTAGTTACCTTCAGTGGACACCCCCCTCTCAGAGTTTTAAGGCAGAGAATACTGCTTATGTTTTAACCATTTTGAAACCTACTTTTATATACTTGTTGATTATTCAATTGATTATTTAATCATTCAAAATTTGCTGGGGGTTAATAACACATCTACGTCCCAAGTATAGACAAACTTAATGTGCTTAGCCTAATACCATATGAGATTGCAATGAGGTGTAGAGCTATTTTGACTTATAAAAGACACTCAAACCTTTTGAGTTTGCTGTTCACAAATTGTCTACAAATGGAAATGTTTTAGTACTGTGACTACTCTCCCTAGAAGCGGGTGCCCTGCCAAGTTGACTCCAAAGGCATAACGCAGAATGCTTAGAGAGGTAAAAACGAAGAAACCCGGAGTAACAACTAAGGCTTGAGGGAATCATTGGAACTGGTTAACATCTCTGTTCATGAGTCTACCATACGCAAATCATTGACAGGCATGGCGTCCATGCTGTGCAATGACCTCGAGAGAGCTGTTCACAGAGCTGAAGCAGTTCTGTAAGGAAGAAAGGTCAAAAATTCCACCTGAATGTTGTGCAGGTCTGATCAGCAGCTGCTGATAATGCGTGTTGGAGGTTATTGCTGTGTGTATATATATATATATATATATATATATATATATATATATATATATATATATATATAGTAGCATGCCGGCTCACAGTCTTGTCACAGATAGCAGTCCTATGCTATGTTTAGCAGATCAATGTTCTGATCTGACAACAGCCACTTTAAGAGAGTGTGACCAAATGGGATTTTACATTTCATTCCTTTCTGTTAATATTTAAATAAACAGTGTTCTGTATACAGCCTTTGTGCACAACCCTTAAAAACTTTTATTTGATGTCAGTTCTTTTCAAACCCACAGTATGATGCTTTTTTTTATCTTTACTACTTTCTATCCATATACCAGATGCCCCTTTTCTGTGGGTGAGTAAGAGTTATTTTGGAATTATTTATGGAATTCTAGATTTGGAATGCATAAGTATGAACATCAAAATTTGACAATAAATCGAAAACAGTTTGTCACACTTGCATTTCAAAAATCCAAGGTACAAATACAACAGGGTCAGAAACAGCAGGATGACATCAATATGACTGACCAGACCTTTTGTACCACTTGGTGGCATTAGAGACGCGTTCAGTGTAGCACACATCGGATGACCCATCTGTGTAAAGAGTATAGTGCCCTTTTTCATTTGCTTTAAAAGTGTTGCATCACGTTTAGTCTTACCAACGCTGGTAATTTTGTTTCATCATGCGTGTGTAAGTATAGAAATCAAAGCTATAAAACATGCTCTTTTTTCATTCATTTCTATGTCTGTGTGACTGCAAGGTCAGATCAGATCAAATGCTCAACACTCGCCCCTGCAGCAAAAAGTTTGTAGAGACTTTGGAAGAACTGATCCACTCATGGATACACAAATAGAAGCATGATAGTCATGAGTTCCAATTTAGTCCTAAGAACACCCCCAAAAACTTTACTTTGATTACACATTGCATATACACAATTCTACCAAAACAATATAAACCCTTTATATTTTTGTTGAAGACCTCTACTCTCAGATTGACAACGGATGCAACACCCACAGACATCAATACAGTCATCACTCCCACCTTGAAGCTTAAATAAAAGGTTTAGAAACTTTTAAATTAAACCACCTAAGTAAGCTAAGGATATGAAATGCCTTCAACACCCTTTCTAAGCATATTCAGAATGATATTACTGGATCCAGCTTGTGGCCTTGACCTAGCATTGCTTATTTATGGATACAGTAGGTGGCTGATTTGCATTAAGCGTAGACGCAACTGCAAAAATGGCTAGACAGCAAAAGCAATATTGTGCAGTTATTGAATTAATATGGAGTATTATGGTGTTGAACATAGAGACAGTAACATGCAGTAAACCTAGTTATATTTCTAAACTGTAAAATGATAGTCTTTTTTATCGCATGCTTATGCTGCCACACTGAGCATGAAAGCATATAAAACCTCTTTATTTAAATATCCTGCAGAACTGCATTTTCATTAATTTATTCCATTTTGAATTCACAAGCATAAAGCAAGCTCAATTTAATCTCACTGAACTATGATAATAGTGAGGTGCTAACTCTTGACCTTTTCTCTGTGAATCTGAGCTTATTCTTCCTCATTACTGCAGAGAAAGCACTGACAACAGCAAAAAATATCTAAAAAGGGTCCAGGTAATAGAGCGCCTTTCAAGCATAGCAGTGAAACATAGGGTGACCTTAGAGAGGGTCTTCAGTCTTGAGGAAAGAAAGACTGTAATGTCCACTCTTTAAAATAAATGTGCCAGAGCAATGCCACAGAAGAACTACTGTTGGCTTCCCTGAAGAACCTTCCACTGGCGGCTAGTCAAAGAAGCCTATTGATATGAGTTGAAAAACCTTTCAAAAGTACAAAGAACCTCAACAGAATGTAAATGTTTATAGGTGCACTAGTCAAGATTCAAAATTCCCAAGTAAGCGGGTGAACTGCAAGAACACTGGAAATATTTTTTTTACTGTTTGGATCCGCCTCCTATTCCAAATGCACATCTGTGGAGTGGAGAAGGTCCAGTAAGTTTCAAGTTTGCCAACAATGCAATTATTGGCTTTACATTCTAGTGATGAGACTGGTTGTCTGTTAAGAGTATTGCCATACTGTTTCCGTTGACTTGCACTGAAAGTAAAGTATGTTTTTTGGTCTCTCATTTAAATTTGCCATTTTGGAGATGCTTGTTTTTCTTTGGACAGTGAGAATATGTAGATGAGAGATTGAGATGGAGATTAGACGAGATCAAAATACTACATCTACTACATCTCAATTAAGTATATGAAGTACACTAAAACAATATTTAGTTACACATAACTAAAACAATATTTATAGCATGCTGTAAGAAACCTCGCTTGAAGCATCAAGAGAGAAAGCTACAATACTGTTGCAGCTAAAGTAAATTAATACCCAATCATGCTATCTAAGTGATCACCAAATACTTCTTTGCGCAGCATCAAACTCCCATGTTACCCTTGTCTGTGCAGGTATGATTGTGTTTATAGCCTATAAACATACTGGCATTTGGTTCATACTGATTTCTCACTGTGAGAATAATTAAGTGTCCTTGCTGTCCAGTTTTTGCACCCCCTCAAGATGTTCAACAATTTGTATTACATAGTTAGCATTGTTATCTGCATAGAAGTTTGATGCAGATGACTAGCATTACAAATATCTCTATGAAGGTGGTTTATCAAAGCATTATTGTATGATGTATAGCTGTTTTCCAAACATTATTCTTTTCCTCACCTCTGCTGTGCTAAAATATTATTGATAGATGTGAAGCAGCTCACTCATTCATATTTAGCAGGCTGTAGATTCTCCAGGAGATGACATTATTAGCTATAGCTTTTGGTGTTTCATAAGAGCGGAGTGGTGCTTCGTAAGAAGATATACATTATACGATACACCAACACGATTTACAGCACTGAGCAAAAAGTAAAAGTCCATAGAAACTACAGGGAGAAATGGAAAGATGGGGAACTGTGGGGAACTGTGGGGAAATGTAGTGACGTATTTTGTTCTCTGGTTTGCCACCACTTACAAAATGACGTTTCAGAGATTTAGGAGGCTGTTTGTTTGATTGTGAGCACAGCAGCGATTGTACAGCAGCGATTGTACAGCAGTGGCCAAACGCAAATATCCGCCGAATTTATGAGCCTAACTGAGTGAGCTGCAGTGGTAATGAGTGATTATGTGCTGAAAGGAAGTGATAAGACTATTAATATATTATTGTAAGTGAGATAAACCAGATTTTTATCTATCTATCACTTCTGTCGGCTCCTCTGTGTCCACCATGTTTGTTGTAGTTTGAGAGGTGTGTTGAAGTGAGCAGTCAGTCACGAAACCATGTGCTATCAGCCAATAGCGTTCGGCCCATGTCCCGCCCCAAAGTGTCAAAACGACCCCCTCAGAAAACTTAAGCCCAAAACATTAGGTGCGTCCGAGATCGCTTACTAGTCAGTAGGTACTAGATTAGAGCTTGTACTTACTGCTCGAGCGGCAGACTAGTGGGTAATTTCAGTAGGCGAGTTTTAGTAGCCACACAAGCTCGGACGTACTTCCTGTGACGCCAGACGTCAGACCACCACCGTAAAAGTCCTGCTATTCATTTAAAAGCTCTGTTTACTGACTGTTTGTGACACTGATCTGCGTTTTTGTCTGAATATGTTCTCAGACGGTGTCGAGCTGTAGCTCAGAGAAGGAGAAATGTAATCATTGTTTACCTTGGCAGTAGCGCTAACTTCTGTAGCAGCAATTCACTAGCCGTAGCTGCGTACACACATTTCGCTTTTCACCGTTTTTTTCCTCTGCTTTGAATTCATCTGCGGCTCCAGGTGAATCATGGGATAGCGCAGTGTGCTGTGTTTGCCTACGTAAAAATGGCTGCTGATTCAGTAGGTCATCCAGGTACCGTTCACCTACTACTCAATGCCTACTGAGTATTCGGACATACTAGCTGCGCTCGCCTACTGATTTCGCTACTGAGCAGTAGACAAGTAGGCGATTTGGGACACACCTTTTCTCTTGCGCACAGACAGCAGACAACAGTATTGCACTTTGTGCGCGAGGAAAAAAGTATCAAATAGCGAGAGCAAAAAAAAGCTTTAAAGAAAGAAAAAAAAGTTGTGCATGTTTATAAAAAAATTGCGCGTGCGGTTCCTCTTTCTGTGCTCACGAGTTTCACATTTGCACTCTCGGGTAAAACATTTCCATGCACAAAATGTTAAAACGTGCACCTCGCATTTTTGCGTGCTTGAGTTTTGACATTAATGTGACGCCATAGTCGAGTCTTTTCAAGCCTTAAAGCTCAAGTCTGATTCCAAGTCCAAGTCAGTAAAGATAAAGTCAAGTCACAATCATCAGTTTAGTGACTCGAGTTAGACACGAGTTCAAGTCATGTGGCTTGAGTCCAGACGTCTGGCAAGTGAATTAAAATAAATGAACACTGGACTTTTGTGCAGCCCTATACATATATGTATTTTATATGCTGTAATGTAGTTGTGATGTATTGTATTAAAAGGAGCTGTAGAATGAAAAACTGTATTTTCATTGTCATGGTTGATGTTCAACTTCCAGCAACACTGACATTGGCTTTCTATTCCCATTTAAGGTGGAATGGAGAATTCACAAAACAAGCTGGCAAACAGGAAGTCAGCTCAAGCCATGAAGCCAGCTCAAATCCACCTTCATCTACCATCACAACTCCAACAGCAACCTGTAGCAGTGTTGCTGTATAATTTTATCCATGTTTTGACAGTTGAAGCAGTTTATCTTAAACTAAAAGTTTCATATTGAGTAACAACAATAAATTACTTTATTCAACATGTTGCTTCTAAACAAGCTGATCAGAGATTAGCTCAACAGTTATTAATAAGCTCACCAAATAAGGGAAAACAGCTAGTTTCATTCCAAGTCCAAATCTCAGGGCTGTAAGTGGGTGAGTATGGGTATGAGTAATGGGCGAATAAAACCACATCTGGACATTTTTTTACCCCAACTAATATCACACACCTTCTATGTAGACATCTGAGACCAGTTTAACATGCTGAGATAATGCATCCTATGGCACCTTAAAAGGTAAAAGAAGAAACAGAAAATTAATCCACATGATAAATTCAGTCAAATGTGATTATGTAGCATTATATAAAACCCAATTAACCACAATTATTAGTTCTGCACTTTTCAGGGATACAAATGAGAAAATCAATACTATTTCTTTTAAATATTACATCCCTTAGATATTTCTAAGTGTCTAATCAGGCTTTTACACATTAATAATGTATTAATATATAACACAATGAGATGTAATGAAGTCTTAGAGCGAACATGAATGCAATTGTTTTTGTAGCATTTGAACATGACCAGAAACTTTACACGATATGATCATTTGTTCTGTTTAATGTGCACTTTCATCTTACAAATATACATAAATAAGTTATAACCACTGAATGGCCTTTCATAATATTTGACAGAATACATTATACTTCTTTTGTGGACCGAATACTGACTTAGCGTTTTTCTCAACATGGTCCCGTTTACTCTCTTTGAGTAATTACATACACAAGACGTTCATTTAAAAATGATTAAGTCATTGACCTTTTCAACAGATTACACTCCTTTCATTTATTTCACCCTGTACTCATAAAGGTCAACGTGTAGAAAAGCTCATAGGGGTGGTAGAATACAGACTACTGTGTCAGAGCTTAACACATTTTCTATTTAATGGGGAATCCCACCTATTTTTCAAAGTAACTGTAGAATCCAATCGATAAAAAACATTTAGAGAAGTCATTTAGAGTGGTTTGATGTGAAATACCTTATTCTGAAGAAACTTAAGGAGTTAGAATTACTCACAGTGGTGGTGATAGTAATCAGAGAACAAGAAATCTTCAACTACACTAAATGGCTACAAGCATAGCCTTTTTAGTTAGCATCCCAAAACAGCGAGCCTATATGTGTATTTATTAGTTTGATGATAATGTTTAAAAAATAGTAAATAGAGATGGAAGGATCGATCGGCTATGTATCGGCCGATTTTTAATCAAAATATGTGATCAGTGATCAGCCGATATTTCCAATTTAGCCGATCTCGAGAGCCGACCGATGGTGTTAAACAAATTTCCTAATTTCTGCATTTCCAGCTAGCTCTTCATTCAGGAAGTGGAACCCTGCTTAAAAAACCCCTCCGGCCAGGTCCCTGCAATTCCTATCTGAACCACTAGGTGGAAACACATACCTTTTCATTCTCAACAGACTGACTAAAGCAGCGGCTTCGCGAGAACAGTTTAAACGTTCACCGCATGTGCGGAAAGAAAATATCGTCCGTCTGGCAGTTTGTTACCGTATGTGACTCAGACTCATCCAGGGCAGTTAGTAACATCTGTAAAATTAGTAAAATCAGCGTCTCTCGCGGGGGAACCAAGACAAAGACATTTAACACTACTAATCTGATACAGCACTTCAGAGTACACCACGCAGCTGAACACAGTGAGTATCAGCAAAGAGCAGAGCTAGCACACACAGCTAGCATAAAACAAACAACCCAGAGAACCGTACAGACCAGATCTGACCGGTATGAACAGTACAGCAGCAGCAACAGCCAGAGAGCTACAGGTATCACAGCCAGAGTGATTGAGTTTATAGTTCTAGATAAGCAGCTCTTCTCGGCTGTAGAAGACGTTCATTCTGCTGCTTAATATTCCACCTGGATCCACGCGGTTTACTCCCAAATAGACCAACTTCTAATTTAGTTAAACATATTATGCTGTTTCACATGAGCTGGTTAAAAATGCTAATAAACCAGTTTCCACCATGTTTCATGACTTGCTTGTGCTAACAATATGTAGCTCTGCCGCGTCTAATAGCCTCGACCTCAATCGTAACGGCTATCGACCGATTGCGCTGAAAGGTGATCGGAATCTGCCTCAAAAACGCTGAACGGTTCATCTCTAATAGTAAATGTTAAAGCAATGTAAAGTAAATAGTAATGTTAAAACTAAAACTGAAAAGAAAAAACTTTTATACTTCATCTAGCAATCTCTCAGACTATACAGGGCATTTGCAACCATTTCATGTAAGAGCTCTGCGAGAGAGCTTTTGGAGATATTAAATGGTTGGGATGTCTGCCTTCATTCACCACTGCTGTGAACAATTCGAACCCTGTGAGGTTCTCTAGAACAGAGAATTTCATATCAAACCTCTCTGAATGATTTTTTTGTTAGTTATGCCAATATTTTAGAACATCAGTGGAGTTCCTCTGTAAGTTAGAACACTGGAGATTGATGAAGACTGAAATGCTATTTGCACTGCTTTGATGATCCTGTGTGCAGCTCCTTGTGCTGATGATTTTTCATGAATAAAAAATGACCTTTATATTAAAAATCAGCACTTTATCAGGAGTTAATCAGGCATGTAGTAGGGCGTTCTTTGCAGTGGAGGAGATTTCCAGCGTAAGAATCTAAAATCAAGGACGGTAATAATAGGGAGTTTGCCTTGTCTTCACTTTTCTGTTCTTATATAAAGGCTTTACACTACAGTGGATGTTTAAACATGTGAGCGCTTGATTGCATTCAACCATCAAGAGCATTAGTGAGGTACTGATGTCGGATGACTGGTTCTGGCCACTCCAACTCATCACAAAGGTATTTTGGTGTGCTCCATGTTCCATGACTCCAGAAGATGCATGCTTAATGCCAAGCATTGACTAGAGGGGTATACTGTCTTGCATGCACTCTGTTTTGAAGGTGGAATGTTTATTCCCACAAAAACAGTCAACAAAATATTTAAAAGTAGCAGCGAAAGTGAATGGAAAATGATGCTGAACTTCTTGAACATCTTGCGCACAGCTTGCGTTTGAGTAGCGACAACATGCAGCCCTGTTTAAGTGGTATGCAGTACGCTTGGTGTTTAGAGTCCTGTAAGGAAACCTGTCCAAAGCACTATCCATTATCAGGCTGGGGAAAGCTTCCACGGTAATAGCGGCGGATTGATGGGGCTGACAGCCGCTGGCAGAGGGACACGGAGCTGCACTTTTGGTTCTGGCTCAGAACACTAGGGAACCAGAGGGGGCATAAATCAACACTACCTGCTGGACCGACGACAAAGAAAATCTGGCGCAAGCTCTGAACAGAAGTGGAGAACAGAACACTTTTGTACTGTCCAAACACTTGGTACTGTATAAGCATTTTCTGTGTGTTGCGTCACTTTGTTGTGATCTGTGTAAGAAAATGCTAAATGTTTATCTCCAAACTTCATTTTCCTAATTAAAATCACAGAAACTCTTGATCAGGGATGCACAAATCTACCTTCTGTTCTCTTCTGATACAGATTTCAATATCTGATCTAGGTACACGATACGGATCCCATGTTAAAGCTCTCTTAGGTAGTCACCACAGGGGCTATGGAACAGTGTGGAGATCACATGTACTTCTTTCGCTCATTTTAAAATAAGGCTTAAAACATACTATTATGCGTGAATGTTCAGAATTGGTGACATACTGCTAGGAATATGAAATATTGTCATGTTTTGTGTGTTTTTATATTAATTTAAAATTTTATACAATCATTGACAAAAAATAATGTATTATGCACCCATATAGGAATGATAGAGATATTAGATTTCTTCCCCACTGCCCTATAAAATGGCTCCCAGAGGCTACCTGTAAGTCATGTACCTCTTGGTGAGCGATTGTTGACTGCTAGACATGCTGCCTCCACTATACAATTGAAGACACTTCGCCTAGTTGATAGACATGGAGAGGGGGAGCATCATTGGACTAAGAAGCAGGATAGTCTTTTCAACAAATTGGCCATTGTAACCAACCTGATGTTGGGAGGAGTGCTTATGTGAGGGCATACAGATTTCACCCGATTTAGCACTAATTGAGCATTTAAGGAACCAGCTGTGACGCCAGCTTCGCCACCCTACGAGTGTGCAGGATGTACAAGCTCAACTGCAACATCTGTGGGCAAATGTTCTGCACAAATGGAACCTACATACCTTCAGGCCCAACCGTATCTCATCACGTATCCAGAATAGAGGCAGCCCAACAGGAAAGTAGAGCCTCCTTTCCATTGTACAGTTTTTCTCAATAAACGTATATTTTCCCTATAATGTTGTAATCACTTACATATATCATCATTACATTCACACATATAAAGTTCCAGCAGCTCCATCTTGAAGTATTATTTTTTGTCAGTGAGTGTATGTTTTCAGTAACACACAGTATGTGCCAGTGTTTTAATATTTAACTTTGTAGATTTCTAACCGTCTTCTACAGAATTTTGCTTCAGGGTAAACATTTTTTTAGCTTTACAACGTAATACATATTTAAAAGCTGGGAAGGGGTTAATAATGAAATGAAGCATTGGAATAAATCAATAAAAAGCCTGATTGGTGACCTTCACACGTGCTAGGCATTTTGAAGTGTTTTTTAAATGAGTAACATGCAGCTTGTGGGGCGATATGTTTCTGTGCTTGGCAATTTCGCTCCGAGAAAATATTTTCCACCCTTTTTTCATCCATCCAAAAACATCTGCAGCTTTACATCTGATAGAGTGTGAAGGTAATTGTTTTCACATTCAGTAGAATATACATATAAAGATGTTGCCTAGAGGCAACAGCTGGCCACAGTGGAATAGATTTAGCCAGTAGCAAAGTAAGTGTCACGCATGTAGCCACCTGAGAGAATTCAGATATTAGTTGGTTTTTTATTTAAATATTTTTAATGTTGGATTATTTTGTATTTTTGGTTATTTAGGAAATCTAGCTTGTTTAGTATTTAATGACTAGAAACCCATTCTAGTCAATCCTGTCATGGAGCAATAAGCATGCAGTATATTTTCCAAGTGTCATCAGTTTTGTTCAGAACATGAATGTGAAATATGGCTAAGCTATATTTTAGCATGGTTCTGAACTAGCATTGTGTTTTGTCTTTTTAATAATGAGTCTGTGAGAAATCAATAGTTTACAGTGTTCCGTGGTAACATAAATAGGATTTTCTTATTTCTCACACACCTGCAGCCCATTTTCATGCACAATTAGGACTCAAATAGTTTCCCAGTGTGTTTGCAAAGTCTCTGTGTATCTTACTTGAGTTCTAGGCCTGGTTTCCTTGTATTGTTTTGCCTGCCTGTGTTTTGACCCATGTCTGCAGTAAGTATTGGAAGTTTGGTGCATTTATAGTCTTCATTTATTGATAAAAAATAGATAAAATGCTCTATAGTTTGTCAATAAAAAAGTTGGATGTTGCTGCTTAGGCAGGCTCCCTAGCATCTTATGGCTTCGGTGCTTTCAAAACGTTGTCCTGAGCAGGCAAGCTTGTCTTGTGAGTTGCTGACCTGGCAGTTTCCTCATGATGAGCACTCTTTTACAACACATTAGCTTTACATTTAAATTTCCTCTCTTATGCTCTCAATCTAAATCACTGTAATTTGGAAAGTCATATGTCAGCCTCCCATGTTAATTAAATGAGGAGTTTCGGGTGCACCGATCAGCCTGTGAATGTGGTGGTGCATGAACAAAATGATAGCTTGAGATCTGTAATTGAACACATTTGCTCGCTACCCTGTTGCCCCAGGGACTCCTGCAACTTCTTTCACAATCTATCGGCCTCCCTGAGACTTTCTCCAAGTCATAGTAGGGTGTGTTTATAAATGTTTTAGATATTTATTGTTAAAATATAGCTTACTGAAATCATTTGTGTTTATTTAGCTGGGCCTAGTTCCTTGGCCAGCATAAAGTTAAACAAGGCCAATCAGTGCACAGTGCACAATCTGATGAGCTTCGGCCAGTGATTAAGTCCCCCTTGAACTTGATTAAAGAAGATCTTGTGACGAGTCAAAGTCTTACATTATCCCTGGCCCTGTAATGACAATCAGTGTTATCTAATCAAAACTCAATCAGGCCCTGCAAGCTTCATTAAGGCCGAAAATGAGTCCCTTGGTCAGCTGCATGCAGAAGCATGTATCACACTCTGTATTCAGGGTGGCTCAGGGTGAGTTCATCAAAACTCTAGTTTGAAAACACATCATTAAAGAGTTGCTTAAAAATAAATTAAGTAGAAAGGTCATTAACTGAAGAGTTTGGCCTCTGCATAGACTTAGCTTGCATGGTTCATTTCAGGCTCACTTATCTTTAATGTTGATAATAGGTCAGACAGAAAATACATACATACGTCACTGTCCAATGAAATCTCCAAAATTGCAACTTCACAGGAGAGAACAAAAACATACTTTACTTTCAATGTAAGTCAATGGAAACTGTTTTGGAGCATTTCTGTTGGTTCATTCATCATGAATTGTTCACACAATGTAAACTGAAAATCGACATCGATGGTATATATATATATATATATATATATATATATATATATATATATATATATATATATATATATATATATGTATATATATATATATAAGAATCATTAAAACAATTTATACTTTAGTTTAATTCTAGGTAAAACACTGTACTGTGCAAAAGTCAATGACTGTCACTTATTATTCAGGAGATTTTTCTGAGGAGTTTATAAGATAATCCACTTGCATAAGGAAGGGAGAAGTCAAGGCCTGAAATAAAGAAGAGGCCTCTTTAATATCTCTTAACTTTTGAGATCAGATGGAAAGGCAAATGAAACTTTTGCTTAAGTGTGATGCTGCTCAGATGTTTCTGCTTAGCAAAGCAGTAGGGCTGAACGATTAATTGCATTTGCGATAATCTCGCGATATTTAAAAACGCGATTCTCTAACCGCACAGGCTGCGATTTAAACTGGTCACGTGACTTGGGAGCGAGCCGAGCCGAGCCGAGCCGAGCCGAGGACGAACGGAGCGAACCCGAGCAGGAGGCAGGGAGGTGGAGAAGTGAAGTCAACACAGCGCACTTTAACATGTTGCACAAAGGCTTCAGGCTCGACAGAAGCTGACACAACTGAAAGTCTAATACCAAAGAGGGGCAGCACATCAGTTGTGTGGAATTACTTTGGCTTTAAAAAAGAAGATGCTGCTCAACGTCAGGTACTGTGCAAAACGTGCCTTGCTAATGTTGCTACGACGCGAGGTAACACTACAAACCTTTTTCAGCATTTAAAAAAACACCACAAAGCCTCGTATGATATTTGCAAGGCTAAAATGCCAACGACCAGTGCTGCATCTTCAAATACGCCAAGTACCAGCCGACAGGGATCACTGACCGAACTGTTTGAAAGTGTAACTCCTTATGGACATAATTCGAAGCGGCACGCTGAAATAACTCGGGCAGTAACGGAGTTCATAGCGAAAGACATGATGCCCGTTAATATAGTGAACAAGCCCGGCTTCATGGCTTTGTTAAACACACTGGATATGCGCTACCAAATGCCCTCACGCACATATTTTAGCCAAGTTGCTATACCTGAGCTGTATAAAAAATACGTACATCGGAGCCATACCAGAGTTTTAATAAGAACAGATTTATTTTGTGTTCACTGAGTTTGAATTCCCAGAAAATAACGAGCTGGTTAAAGCAGATTCTCTTTATGTTTTTTTGCACTTTATTTTTTTTATGATGTTACTAGCTGGAGAGCAGTAAGTTATTTTTTTTTATATCTATTGTTTTTTCTATTAAAAAAAAACAAATGGTGAAAAGGGAAAGCATAGATTTGTTTGCTTTATTGTTATCTGTGCCTTAAATAAATCTGACATTGTTTATTATTAAACAGATTGATTTATTGCTTCTGTTTGTTGAAAAATACTTGAGAAGACATTTTTAAAAATCGCATTTTAAATCGCAATCGCAATTTATAGATAAAAAATTGCAATTAGATTATTTTCCAAAATCGTTCAGCCCTACAAAGCAGCCCATTATTCTAATAGAGAATCACACACTGTGCCCAGATTTGCCAAGACAAAAACAGGAATAATAATAAGAAAGATTAGGAGGATAATAAGGATGTTTAGGAGATTCAATCTTCTGAGCCATCAAAAAGCAACATTTGAGCAAAAAAATTAGTAAGATTTAAGTTAAAAAAAGAACATTTTTATAAAATCAGAGAAAATGGGACAACCATCTGAAAGATCTGAAAACATCCATTCTGTCCATCAAAGGCACTGTGAGAAGACAACTCAACATGGATCTGAAAGGATGTGTAGCTGTCATAAGGCTGTTACTGAGAAAAGCAAGCAGACAAAAAAGAAGAAAATCTGCAATTCATTTTCATTCTCAAAAAGCTGCTGGGGCTCTCAGAACAATAAACTGACTGCTCTAGAGCCCAGATCTCAATAGCGTTTGGGATTACTTGACTCGTAAGTGAATGGATACAATTTCTGATATTTGTTTTTTTCCTGACACTTAGTAATGAACTTGTACTGAATGGCTAATTTGACCGGAAACTAAACAAATTAAGGGTCAGATTATTTGTTAGTGGTTTAATATAAATTTAAATTTAAAATGCTCTAAGACAAAAGGTTAAAAGGCAATCAAATGCAGTCACTCCACCACTTCCACTATGTATTTGACTAATATTAATATCAGCATTCATTTGGAAATTTTAAAGCCAGTCAGTTCTCGTTATACACTCGTTGGAGAAAAGGTGATACTTTCTCAACAGTGTATTAAGGTCAGGTTACAGACCTTTGCATGCTCACATAAACATCAATGCGAGGTCTGGTATTCTGGTCATTAATCACCCTGAGGCAAGCTAATTTTCTGCCTCCCCAGCAGGTCAGTGTAAGGTAAATAGCCGGAGGTAAGACTTTTTTGTATCTCGTGTTCTTAAACGAAACACTTTTAACTTAAAAGCGATCGATTCCTCTTTACTGGAGCTGCATGCAAGGAATTAATTAGCACAGGAATAGCACACTCATGGACATAGCAGCGGGGTTGACGTCATTGTGACACTGGCAAATACACCTAGAAGTTTTATCACTCACCAGCAAGAGCAATTACCACAGGAGGTGTTTGCTTCCTGTTTACACAACATGGAATGTAGATATCACTGACATTCAATTTGCTATTTTCAGATGCATCCATACTTCATTAACCATTGCTATAATAACAGAGGCTGCAGTAGAGCTGCCAGTGCCACTTACTGTTGCCCATGTGATTAATCTCAACATGTGGTGCTCTTTCTGGGGTTAATCAGAATGAATTGGTCAGAGTCTGATAAATGATGCAAGACCTATTTTAACAGTCCACTGAATCGATACAATCGATTCCTGGAGTAATGTGGATAGAGAGGTATGGAAGAATCATGAAGAAAAGCAAAATTAGTGGCACTGTATCATGACTTGATTCATTTCGATCAGACTCCCATTCAGATGGTGAAAAATCTAATTCCACTCAACTTAGCCCATCAGCCAAGACATATCTGCTATCCAATGTCTAGCTTTATAGTTTTTCTCCAGCACTATAGGACTATTGTAGATATTTAATAAAGAACGCTTATAGTCACCAATTATCATTAAGCATACTCCATTCCTAAATCATCACTTACTTTCTGTATTAATTTGTCATCTCAAAAAGACTGTGGCAGTCTGGTATCTGGTGTGACAAAAAGCCTACCTTAGCTGAAATATATATTACTTGCATGTTGTTTTATCTCTATTATGGAAGGTCTACTATAATAGATAAATCAATAATACAATATTTTTCTTATATTGTACATCTGTATGTGCATCTGCTTTGAGGCAGCTGAAAAAGTGTCTTCTGTAGGAGAAAGTTTCTCCATCTGGCATGTACTTTGGAATTGATACAGTCGAGTCACATTATAATGACCAGTGGCTTATATTCAGAGCAGCCACTGTGTGCAGTACGGACAGCAGCTAAACGGGCTGGGCGTCTCAATAACTCCCAGCCCTGGTAGGCTGTCACAGGTTTCTGGAGCCATGCTGACTGCAGTGCATCCCACAGCTCCTGCAGAGCATGTGGGGGAGGATCCATGGAGAAACATGACAATTAAGGTGGTCTCACATATTCTCAATTGGGTTGAAGTGTTGGGAATTTGGGGTCCAGGGTAGTACTTGGGAGTCCTGGTCATGCTTATCATAACCAGTGTTGAACATTTCTAGCCATGTGGCATTTCGCATTGCCCCCCAGAGAAGATGATCAGAGCATGTATGGATGTACATGATCTGCAAGAATGGATTCATACCCAGATTGGTTGAGATTGCCTTCCGCATGGATGTGTGGGCCCACAAAAACATCCCCCAGACCATAATGTAAAGTATTTATATGCACAAAAAGCTACGTACCACAATAAATGAAAGCGAAAAACCAGAAAAGCATAATATGGCATAGCAGAAAACTTGTAGATTGAAAACATAAAGACAATGATATGTTTTTCATTACTCTGATTAACTTAGTCAGTCTGGGGGAAAATGCATTATTATTACCGATTGTTGCTTATATAACATTTCACTGGATAGGATGAGTGCAATGATGATGACTTAGGCTCAGGTTTGCCAGCTGGCTCCTCACAGCTGAATGTTCACCTAGCAACGGAGCGCATACAAACAGCCCACAGCAAGGTCTGCCCTTCCATGTCCTTCTCATCCTCTCTGTCCAAAAAGCCACAGCTTGCACGTTGTGTGAGTGACAACAGCTGGTGAATGGGACCATGACCACCATCATCACCAGGGCAACTATGCAAACCCCCCAGTCCTGGAGGCTTGCCATTAGTTTGTTGAGGTCAGGCAAACAGGTTGGCTGTGTTCTGCAGACGTGTACTGTGGCCTTACAGCACTGGGCTGCTATGCTGGGCTGTATCATGATTGAAATGCAATAACTAGGCAGCCAGGGGAGTGAATTACAGTAATCAAACAATTCACCATACCCAGAGTAATCATAAATTCGACAAATCACTGTGTGACGAATAACAAGAATCATGCTTGCATAATTCATTGTCCCAATAATATACTGATGAAAGAGTAATAAAATAAACTCAAGCAAGGTCTTCTATAAACCACCACCAAAAAGTCCTCTCAATTATGCATCACTGGTGAGTGACCAGCTCAAACTAGCTGTGCAGAAATCTGGGCTCTACTTCGCAGTGAGAGTGGACATGGAAGGCATGGGACAAGATAGCCACGGAAAGCGCTGTTCTAAAGCTAAGAGCTAATCTGACCACACTGAGTGGATTCAGGGGGGCTTTTTTGGAGGACGTACTAAGGGAGGAATCATTTGTTTGTGGAAATAACTGTTTGCTTTGGTGTTGGTCTTTTACACAGCTATAGCTGGATACTCAACATTTAAATCAAGCGATAGCAATCAGAAGCCTGAGAGGTTTTCTCCCAGAACTCCTTTGACACATGAACTTGAACATGTAATTAAAGTTCATGTAATTTTAATCATACCATAAGGGAAAAATGACTCATTTAGCACTGTCAATCAACAAATTCACCAGAGCCAGTGTATTTTAATCAGCTCATATTAATCAAACGCTGTGTTTGCCACTTGGCTGCCTTAGCAATATCAAATAAAGAAATGTTTAATGTCGTTTGCTCTGTTCCAAAGCAAGCGCAAGGAATTACATTTATGTTTTTTTTCATTGACTGTTTTTGGCCTTAGATAATCTATGAATTATTCATGTGCGGAGATGAATATTGGCATAGTTCAATTAACTGCCAGCTCAAGGGTCTGAAAGATGCACTCCACAACAAAACATAACCCTCTAGCTTTCATCCTGACTGCGTGCTGCTGCCTTTTTTTCAACTTTAATGATAAATGATTAATGTGTCTCCTGGATAAACTTTGATTATATGAGAAACAGAAAGATGCATGTAAATGCAACGCTCAGATCAGAACACCATGCACTTTGTACTTCAGCTGAAAGTTCCGGTCACTGTTCTTCAGTATTCTTGTGGAGGCTGGATATCAATGCTACACCAGGAGAAATCATTCACATTGCTGCCTCAGTGTGACTGAAGTTTCTTTTGAGAAACCTTGCTTCTGATATTTTTACGATTTGCTCTAACTTCTGAATGTCACTGTAAGTGGCCAGCGAGCCAAAACATGGAGGCCATGTAGAGTGCAATGGCAGCTTTGTTGTGACATAATCCCCATTGAGGAGAAGGGACCAGCGATTCAAAGCCATGGTTGTTCAATGCTTTAGTATCACAGCTCTAGCTCCCAGACGGCAGGGGGTTTGAACATGTTTTCTTGCCAAAAAAATGACTTTCCAATTCCTCAAAATCCACAGCAGGGTGTTGTAAAGCTGGTTTTAGACTCGTAAGATTCCAATGGCTCCCCTGATAACTAAGCGCAAAGGCCATTGTGTTGAGCTTTATCTGCTGCATACGTGGTGCTGCAGATCTCGCCCTGGAGATATATGGCTGAAGCGAGGCAGGAGATCAGATTCTAAATACTGCGCTGCAGAATTCTCAACACTTCTGAGTATTGCTCTAATAGGATTTATTGGGACTTTAATATACAACGATAAGCAGAAGCATACATTTTAGGCTTTAGATAATGAAACACAAAATTTGTTCACTTTAAATGAAAAGCAGTGAAATCCCTTTGCATTTTGTCATACACCCTTAAAAATGTTCCTAAATGGTTCTTGGCTTGGATATACAATTCCAGGAAATAAAGGAAACTTTATTTGGAAACTTCTAAATGATGCAACCTATTGGGCAACAATCCCTCCTCCTCCATCTTCACTCCTTCCCAGTCTACATGAAATGTTAACATCAACCTTCAACCCTGTACTTACCAAGAGTGTCTCGAGCAAACACTACAAACAGCACTACAGTTAACTCTCCTTTTGCTTTTAATTTCTGTCACTTCTTCTGTTTGCTGCTGAATGTGGTTGCTTACCAAGTGTTCCAGCCATTGTTGTGTTTACTCTTCCTTTCTTTGACTGTCTGTCTAAGCGGGGGCAGAACCGTCAATATGATTGACAAGAATATGCTGTCAGAGCGGTGCTACTTCTTTATCCTCTCTTGTTGGACTGATGACAGACTCGACACAAAGTGATTAAGGCTGTTCTGAGGCTGGCTGTTTAGCATTCTAACCTAAGTAGAGGTTTCTGCAACATTACACGTAAACATCTTTAACATACCATATTTCTTCACATCCTCTTGATCTGTTTCATTTTGGAATTTTATAAATGATACCTTACCAAAATGGCTCTTCAGAGGGCTATGTAATGAAAAGTTATTAGGGGAAGCAGAAGAGCTTATTCTGTGGCAGTGGTTCCTGGAGTACCCTCTGACCTGCACAGTGTAGTGTTCATCTGCTCCCAACACACCTGATCCAACTAAGCAGTTGATTAGCAAGCTCTTCTAGAGTAAAAAAAAATGCAGTTCAGGACGAGGGATCAGAGCTGCCTAATTGAAACCTTAATTTAAAATGATATTTTGGCCAAAATGAAACTGTTTACTCACATTCCACATCTGTGCCGCAGTAGTCTCTGCAGTGAGAGTTTCCATTTTTAATTTTGGGAGAACCTTAGACATGGGAGGTACTTTTAAAACTACAGCCTTGGGACGAATTTCTGGGAAAAGGTCTTCCACAACCCCAATAACCCCCATTTGCTGGAAAAATAACAGGATAGCTAACGTTACTGCTAGGAAGCTGAATATCTTGTTGTAGTTGCAATGACAGGAATTACAGAATGACAGAATGAAATGTTAAAATGAGCAAGGTAGCTCCCTCAGGAAGGAAAAAAATAACTAAATATCTCAGTAGTTTCTTGAGACTTTTCTTCTTCTGTTCAGATATTTCAGCTGAGAGAAAGAGCTCGGTGCCCTTGCATCTTCTGGCTCCTTTTCATTTAATGCAATCATTATTAAGTCACATGAGCCATCAAAGAGCCTCTTTGTGGCAATGAAATGTCCCCTGGGTCTGGCCATCTAAATACCTTGCCTCTTTTCTGCTTTTTTACTCTGACTGAAAGAATCGAGAACTTTTTGCATCAATTTTGTTCTGAGAAAAGACAGAATCATGTTTTTTTCCAGTTCCACAAACACAAGCTTGGTCGTATTTATTAACCTATAGATCACTGCCCAGGCTAGCAGTCAGGAGTGGTTGACACCACAAGGATTCCCAGTGGTGGGATGATGCATTTGTGTATATTCTGGGTTTTGTAGTGAGGGAACACTGATTCATGAAAATGCTAAAATTGTAAACTAATGCAGTTTTAGATTTAGCACCGTAGTGTGGTAAAGTGAACGTAAACATTGCTTGACTGATTGATTATTTGTTTGTTTTATTGACTGACTGATTCCTTTAAAGATGTTTTCACTGTGCAATGAATTCATTTCCTGCATCATTTCCTACAAGTGGCTAGTTGATGCAAGAGTGTCCCGATCTTATGCTGCACAAAGTTTTACTGCGCCCTTCAAGCACTTCATATATGGACACATTTACTGGGTTCATTCATCATCCATCCATCCATATCTGATCTTATTGGCCCACAGAGGAGGATAAACATGTTGCAACATTGAATTTACAGTGAATATCGATTCGTGCACTACTTACTCTGAGGTTTTCTGAGAGGAAATCATGAATTTATGGGAGCTGGAGCACCAATCTGTAGATCCTCTGAGAACGACCCATCTTTTACAAATCCCCATTCCTCACTCCCTCAGAGGTGAGAAGCTGTTTGATATGAAGTGGAGGAGAGCGGCTGCAGCAGTATCATCACATACATTCTTCACTTATATAAGCAAAGTAGACAAACAGTAAAATAAACTTTCATCTGACAGTGCTTAAAGGATAAAAGTGAAAAAACATGGCTTTGTGTGCATGCATGTGTTATACAGCCAGATATATTACTTGAAATAATAAGATACAACAAGATAAACATCCACTACCGGTCAAAGGTTTAAGAACACTACCAGTCAAAAGTTTTAGAACACTACCAATCAAAGCTTTTACTACACTGACAGTTTTAAAACATTTGACTGGTAGTGTACTAAAGCGTTTGACCGGTAGTGTATATATTTACATAATTAATCACTTAACCTGAGGCTGTGTCCATCCTAAAGCAAACTACAGATTATAGATGTTATATAAATGTAAAGGAGCTGCAGGAACAGGTAACATCCCCTACTTTTTTCTGGTTGGCTTATGATGTACGGCAGCATTGTTTGCAGTGAAAATCTGAGCACAAGAGCACATAAAGTATAATATATCTAAGCACACATGATCAGTTTTGTAGCAGAGAAAAGGAAAGCAGTGTAAATATGAGTCAGCACATAAACAAATGTGTAAATCATGCTTTTGCATTCGAAATATGTGCTCTTGCCTTTTGGCAGTAAAATAAAACCATAGTTAATGTGTTAATTTTAGCCTTTCACCTTATCACTTTTGCTTTACATCAAGCAAGTACTACATTCAACCACTTGTTAGCTTTGCCATACTGACCATAATTTGCCACAAATCTTCACTGTATGTAAATATCTTCCATACGTATTCTCTGTAATTACTCACTGGTATGCTATGTATATGATGTATTTTGTATAAGGGTGAAATTTTTCTACTTAAGTAAGAATTTAGTCAACATCCTATGACAACGTTCACTATTATTTACTAAATCTGTCTACTTTCAATGCCACTTTGCAGCAACAGCCTTCTACCAGCACATGACTGACCATCAAATCCCCAAATTTACAGTTTATAGAGGTAGCCTAGTACTAGGCCATGCTGCCTCGCTATGTTGTAATTCTTAGATAGTAATAGTACTATAGTACTAATAGTGATAGTACATTTAAATAATGATTTAAACTAGCTACTAAACTACATACTAAACTAGCTTGATTTGGTTAGGTAAAGCCCCCTTACAACCATGACACCATGTACACGGAGCAACACAGCTTGGCCATTATCCAGACAGCCAAGTTGAAGATAGGGCTATCATGGCAATCTTGACTTTGCACTTGGAGCATGGGCATACATGAAATATACAACTCATACCTTAAATGTTGGTCTCAAAATGAGTCCCTGTAAAGTAAAGAAAGTGGCATGCAAGACACTGATTTCCAGGGATACTTGCCGCTGAGCAAATCCCATTGAAATGAAGAGGCACTAATACTAATGACTCTTGTGGTCCTATACTATCTCCATGTGTACAGATATAAAAGTACCGAAAGTTCTGTTTCTATTCATTTACATTTAAACCCAGAAACTGTAGTGGTTTGTCCTTGCAAGTTGACTTCAAATGTATGCATGTGAAACCAAATTAATGTATGTATGTGGAACTTGTTTTGATGCGTGATATATGTGTATGTGTGTGCATGCATATCACCCACATTCAGGCCCTCTCTTTAACAAAGGATAAATGAGTTGCAAACAGGCCTGGGCTCAATTGTGTTCATATTTCTTCTGTTGACACAAATCCATGCACTTCCATGGTA
The DNA here is from genome assembly GCA_021613375.1 of Megaleporinus macrocephalus. Taxonomy (NCBI): domain Eukaryota; kingdom Metazoa; phylum Chordata; class Actinopteri; order Characiformes; family Anostomidae; genus Megaleporinus; species Megaleporinus macrocephalus. The sequence continues at coordinate 29,941,199 of CM038707.1, forward strand.
TAATAAATAGCCCAGGCAGATGCTTAATGAGCTGTGGGATAGGCTTTATGAGCTACAGTATGTACAGTAAGGCATTGCTCTAGCTTCAGCACAAAAACCCAATTTCCACAATGCAAGACTTAGTTAATGTACTCTTGCAAAGGTCATGCCCTTGCTATTGATGCAATTTGACTTTATGCCCTCTGCCTCTGCACACCATGTCATTGTGCTTTCTGTGCTAAACAGCTTCAATCGATGCTCGATCTTTAAATATGCTCATTAAATTAAAAAAGGACTGTATATATGAAGAAACAAGTCCTTTACAGGTAGAGTCCGATCACACAGAGGTGCTACGTAGTGGATAGCTTGTTTTTTTACCTAAGACATTTTCAAATGACTGCTTCCAAAATGAATTTGCTTACAATTAAAGCTCTAAAACAGTCTGCTGAACTGGTGACCCTTTCTCGGAGGGGACATGCCAATGAGAGCTGCTAGAGTCATTAATATTGAGACAGATTTGATCTGATTTCCCTCATGTTAATGAAAGGAGGTGTGAGGGAGCAGACTGTACCTGTACCAATAAGCACAGCCTGCTGATCTTTGACGTTTAACATTTTGCAGGGAAATGAAGTAGCACTCTGTATATAATGTAGACAAATAACTTGCACGGATCCGCTACACACAAAAAATAATACATTGAAAAAATGACCTGAAAATGAATTAATATGAATACATGATAAAACATAGCATTTTTGGAACACTTGTTTAGCATGGGGTGTGGTAACGGTAATGGTAGCGTTTTTTTTTTTTCCTATATTGAACAACACCCTAGACCCATAACATGACCAACTGAAAACAATGTAGTGAATGTGCATAACACATCTTCTTACAGTAGCCTGTTTTAGAGATCCTTCAGTAGAACTATGCATATGGAACATGTTTTGATTGCAATCCATGTACAAAACAAGCTGAAGCATAAGTGTAATTGCTTCATATGCCAATAGTAATATTTTGGGAGGTCAAAATTGTTTATACCAACATTCAACGTTTTGGCATTATCTTGTCCTACTAAATAATTTTGATGTGCCTCTAAGAGGCGGCATCACCAAGAAAACCAATTAAGGCATGCTAGGGATGGAACTGAATCAAATCAAATCAAGCACCTTTAACAATTGATGTCATCACAAAGCAGCTTTACAGGAAGTTAGTGATAAGAAAAGTTCAATAGAGCACACATAAGCCTAAGAAAATAACAGAAGAAAACCATAGAAATCAGAAAACAAACATAGAAAACCATAGAAATCATAGAACATACATAGAAAACCCCCCAGTGAGCAAGCCATAGGCTATAGTGGCAAGGAAAAACTCCCTCAGAACTTGGGAGGAACCAAGACTCACAAGGGGGGACCCGTCCTCCTCTGATCATTCTACTCATACAGTACTGATATAATGACTGTACCACCTTGTACTTCTGTTCAGTTGAGAACAGTGAGAGTAATTGATGACAGTTAATAAAGGTAGAAGGTTGGTGGAAACTAGTTAGAGTCTATGTAAATTTCAGAAGAGTCTGTAGTGAAGGTTAGGCAGCTAGTCTGAGGCTAGGTAGCTGGTATGGCACGGGTAACATCAGGACCAGACGATCAGTCTGGTGGGTGACTTGGGTGGCAAGGGAACCTGGCGGCCAGTCTTCCATCAGTGTCAGTCAGAACAGGTGGGCAGTCATACTAGCTGAAAGCTTATGTTATAATGTACAAATATCACATTTACTGCCAGACACAGAGCAGGTGAGAGCTGATCAGTGTGCTAACAGTAAGTTATCAGGGCTGTCAGTCACATACCTTAAGCATACTTAATCTCTATTCTCTATTGCCTGCACAGCACAGTACGCATAATGCAAATCAGTCCATGCCAACACATTTTGTACTTTATTCATACCATGGGACCAAAATAGAAAAAGACAGCATGGAGGTTTTTATCACCCAAATAATGATCAGCAGTAAACTACCTAGCCAGTAGCCATCTATTTAACGTCACCTGTGACATTATTTCCACTGTGAAAAACAATGTCAGCTGATGTTAGTTAACAATGTCTACAAGCTGACTAGCAGTCAGGTGGCTAACAGAAGTAAACATAAAATGGCTGGATATATCAAATTAAGTTGAACTACAAGAAACACGCAGCTATATAAATATTTTCACAGCAGAAGGATTCCCTCTTCCCTTTCACCCCTTCATTGCTCACTAGCAGCTCAATGACATTTCCCACCCAGACAGTGTCTTAAAAAAATGTCCAGACAAACGTTATTTTATTTTGATTATTTTAATGGAAAATAAAATGACAAGCTGATCCCCATTTCACTAGCAAAATGACCTGCAGAAAGATTAATGTGACATAAGTTCTTGTAATAGGACCATAAAATAGTGAACTACAAACATTATGCATAACGCACAACACCTCAGATGACTGATTGTAATCCCAGGCACATGCTGTATCCTGATATAGTTCCTACTGAGTCAACACCATGAAGCATCAAGGTGAACATCCTCTTCGCAGTAATGTCTCCTATGTCTCAAATTTACAGCTATTCCATCAGGACACTGTCACCTCATTCACTCCGGCCAGGCCTGGACCTTCTAGGCTTGGTCCTAGAGTTACCACATCGATAATTCATGGCTAATTGAACAGGCCCACAGAACCCATCACACCCTGTAACTCATCCAGCACCTGACAGCGCGTGGTTTAAAGTAGGGTGAACGTGGGTGTGGAGAGAGGGCCCTGTATGCCATATCATGGGCCCAGGCATTGACTTCCTGTCAGCAAAGACAAACTTGCTAATGCCTTCTTTGATTATCTATCCTCAATCAGGCTGGGCACTTGTCTACTTTGACCGTACCTTTTCCAGACTACTTAGATAATACCTCACCTCCAAGGCATTTTCATTGGCCAGGTGCAATAGCAGAGCCAAAGTACATACTGTGAGCTGCAAAAACAACCTGAGATATTTAAATGGTGCTTTTATCAATTTTGTCAGTTATTCATATGTGAAATTCTGCTTAACTTTTTTTTTCACAATTATATAGTATACATGTCCTTATCTTGTTAGAAACACTGCTAACATTATCAACATCACAAGTTCACCAAAGCTGGAGTATTTGCAGTCTTTTGGCTTATAAAGGAAGATCAAAGCTAGCATCACTTCTCAGCTAATTAATGTGAACAGCGGTAATGAGGCTAAGGCAGGAATAAAATCAAAGAGAGCCAGAATCCCTGGACATAAACTCTCTGAACGCTTAACGCAAAAGGCATTTAGTAATGGACCTTGTGACATCACCGTCAATACCAGCTGAAATGTAACTGTCCGCTTATATGCTTCAGTCATGTACATGCGTGTGTCTACGATAAAAGCCAAGGATAATAACTTCAGCACAAGCTGACTGGGCTCAGGAGTTAGCAAACCTGGAGTCCAATCAATGAAGTGAGATTGAAAGGATAGGACGAAGCTACTTTTGACTCAAACATTTTAGGTTTGCTGTTCAGAAGAAGCATCTGCTGATGAGAACCATGTCACTGGCCCCCAAGCCCCAACCAAAAAAGGAGATCTCAGAGAACTTGATTTGATTTGTACACAGCTGGAAAGGGTTACAAAGCAATCCCAAAGAGTTTACATATTCATTAGTCAATATGATGGACAAATGGAGATGATTAGTACTGTGTCTACTCTTCCTAGAAGTGGGTGTCCTGCCAAGATCACTCACAGGAGGTTCGGTGAAGTACAAAAAACCCAAAACGTAGCAACAAGTAAAGGCTCGAATTGGAACTAGTTAACATCTCCATCCCCCTGACCACAACCAGAATCATATGGCTTTTTTTCCACAGCTTATATCTCACATTAGTCACTACTCCGAATCATTATGAGTTAAATTCCTCCCCTTCATGCTACCATGATAACCCTAACTTTAGATATTTACTCTGCTTTTCCAGCTATCTTGATCCAAAAGTGTATATTGGGCCTTCTAAGCATTTTAATACCTGTAGAGTAAGAATGGCAGGTTATGAGATATATGATTTTATTAATGCATTGCTTTATTTTGTGTATTACGCTGCACACCTGTCTAAAAGCATATGCATATCTTTTATCACCCAGCTGTGTCTCATGTCAGGTCAAGTGGGTATACAGAACATGAAATAATGTAGCTCTAGCAAGTGTGTCATGACCTGTATAAACAAATGCAATGAAAGCTACACACATTGACCTGTACACTCTACAGCAATCATAATTACATGACTTAATCCATAATGTATCTGTAACAAATTGATGCCAATGCTGTACCTAGGAGAGTGAGGCTAAGTACTGTGTGTGCTGAGAGTGGGCGGTTTCAACCGGAAAATGTATTAGTAATCCCAGAACGAGGGATCTCCTTGCTTGTACAGTGAAGGTGGGCGAACCTTAGCAGAGTGATGGAAGGATGACTCAACTCTACATGTTCGCTTCAGGCAGCCTTAGCCTGAATTGTTCTCCAAATAGCCTATGTGACATAATTCACTTGCATTATATGTCTTTACACTCCCTCCTTCCTCCTTAGCAGCACAGAGGCTCTGCTTTTGCTGCTTTTTCTTGAGAGCACAAGCAAAGACAAAGACAGAAATCTTTTGTACAAAAATGAAAAGCATTTACACAGTCATTTATTATCAAATCCTGTAAATAATCCTTACAAAAACGAAAAAGCTGTTTATTTCCCCTGTACTCCTTTTGAAACTCATTTTCCTCCACATTTATAATTCTCTCTAACTGAATTATGAATCTATGCTATATGAGGAGCAAAATGTTACAAAAAATATTTGCGAAAATATTCAGTTGAAAAAGGCATATCACATTAAACCTGCCTGAATGAACTGATACTCGCAAATGCTACCTAAATGTCAAACAGAAGAATAAGGAGGTAAAACTTGTGGGAGAAAGAAAATCTTTAATTACAAACAGAACCAGGAGTGATAACATTTGGTACCATGTTGAACAGTAGATTGAACAGTAAATGTTAAATGTGTTTATGGAAATCACCACTCTCAACCAGAAGGACCTGAGGTCCACATATTTAATGCATGGTGTTTGGAGGATGCGGGTATCGCTGGCAATAACAAAAGCATGATGTAATCTGATATTATTTTTTGTAACACAAAGCTTCTAAAACATGCAAATACATTCTGACAGAAGTGTGGATTTAAACTTTTCTATTCATACCAAAGTTGTAGGTAAAAATGGAAATCTTTTATAACTTCTCTTATAACTTCTTTACTATCATACAAATAGATACGATACGGAACAACAGAATCAAACTAGAGTTGAGTCAATCGTCGATGGACAGAACACAGCTATTGTCAAAATGGAAAGTAAATGCGTAAAGGAAAGCACATTGTCCATGTTCTATAACAGTTCTAATACATTGTCTGGCTTCAGTACGTCCTATCACTGCGTTTGACTGTATAAGCATGCAAAGTTGTGCTGAAGTCTTCTACACACGAAACATCTCTCCTTGCAAAACACAAACTTTGACCTGACTGTGAGCTTCATAGAATGGGTTTTCATGGTCGAACAGCTGCATGTAAGCAGAATGCCAAGCTTCGCTAAACACTGAACTATAGAGCAGTGAAAATATGTTTGGTGATGAATATGTGGAGTGATGAATCATGCTTCTGTATCTGGAAGGCTGATGAACGAGTCTGGGTTTGGACATTTTATTATCTTAAAACCATACCAAACAATGCTAACTTAGCAAACGATCATGTCTCTGATGAGAAATATAAATATGGACATTTGTCCAGTTAAAGCAGTTGTCTGTAAATGTAAATGTACTTGATTAAATGATATGTAAGTAAACATATAAATATGCAGCTATATTTGAATAAAATATCAGAATTAAATTAAGAGCTCTTTTCTCCTGAGGGTTTCTATTCACCTAAAATCTTTCTTAGTATTAGACAGAGGGAGCAGCTCATTACAACTCAGCACAAGAAGAGTGTAGGATAAAGACAGAGCACAGCTTGGGGGATTGGAGAGTTTCAGAATGCTCAAACACAGGCTAAAGTAGATTATAGACCATGACAGGACCCAGCTTTCCTGACAGTTCTGTTCTAATCAACCTGAAAATAGCTTCCAGAACAACTTTGTTCTAACTCGATGCCTTCTACATGCTACACAGCCAGGGTACAAAAATACACCATCACAGGTTAACTCTTTGTGTAGGCTGTGGCATCAGTGTTGCACTGCGCATGAATTCGTCTGAATATATCAGTAATAAGAATTTGAGACGTATGCTACATGAAAAAGGAACTGTGAGGTCTAACTACTGTTTCTGGACTGATAATTTCTTCTTTAGATAACTTTAGGTATAGAATCAAACTTATCCTTATTCCTTATGCTTCTTATTTGATAAGAAGAGCTTTCTACTTAATTATTTTCTCTACTGCTTCCATAAGAAATAAGTCATCAGATGAAAGGGCCACAGTGTGAAACTGATTGAAAATGTACATGCAAGACCACTTTGTAGCCCAGCAAATTCTGCATACATCACATATCCCGTATGCCTCTAATCCAACTGGATGTGATTTATGTTGGGCTGCCCCAAATGATTTAAATACTTACATTTTTGTTTGTCACATTGTTACTATATTTATTTTTTTATTTCATATTTTGAAGCTTAAATCGCAGCTTTAAATACATTTCATCTGATATGGCCTTTTAATAGAACAGTTACAGATAGTAGTGTATAGAAAATGTTCAAAATAATCAGATTTAGCTGAATGCATCATAAATTCATGTCAGGCCTCACCGCAAAGAGCTCAACAAACTGCTCCGATTTTCAGGTGGCTACTGAATCTAAAAGAGCAAAGACACCTCACAAATCACGCATGTGGGAGCTCTTTAAATTCTCGAATGATCTGAAAAATGCTCAGTGAAAATGAGTGTGATAAGAGGCTGGTATACCATGGAGGCATGACAAGTTTTATTATTCATCTCAAGTATGCATGGCCTTCCCATCTTTATCTGAGTATTGCTATTATGTTTCCAGTCAGGGGTGTCACTAGAGATTCATGGACAGGGGAGCAAAGCTGTTACTAAGGGGGTCTGGGGGCATGCTCCCTCAGGAGGATGTTTTTTAATGGCCTCAAAATGTCTATTTATCATAAACCTATATAGCAGGAATAGGCAGGAAATGTATCAAAAATAGCCAAGTTGGTCAAGTGTGTACTGTATCTGACACCTACATAGATCACAGATCAAATAATGGTATTAAGGGTCAAGCAATCCTATCTCCTCTCTTTCAGATACAAATTTTAATTTGGTCTCAGTTTATGCAACCAGATGTGATTTTTTAAAAGTCATTTTAAAAAGTCTAATAATTCTGTATAATTTTAATTCTGTAGTTTCTAATTCTGAGCTTATTTAATAGCCTGACATGGTCAAAATAACATTTGACATTTAAAAAAAATAATACTTTCTTAATTGTTTTCATGTAGTTTCACAAAGAGGACAAATTCAGTATTCATTTTAACTGAAAACATTAACTTTCTTATTGATCCTTAACCTTTATTAACCTGATTCTTCAGCTCTGTCAGTCTCCGTTAGCTTATTCTGTTCCTCTCTTTAATTGTTTAATGACATAATATCTGTGACATAATATAAACTCAGATTTGCTAAAACTCAGGGCTACCTCTTATTTACAAATTCAGAGATATAAAACTTATGATCAACACAACAGCAGTACTGTAGCCATATATAGTAAAACAACAAATAATGAACACTGCTGTGATTGTTTCAAAAGACATAATAAACATTTAACAATAAATTGCTTAAATAATAAAATCTTAAATTGGTTGGCTCTTTGGCTAAGTAACATTCATGCTTTACCCCTGATAGTAGCATAAATCGGTCTGCCAGCTATATACTGTCGTCACACCACTGATTGTCTACTGCTTGAATTTTGTCCGACACTCTGCTTTTCTAAACCACTGACCAAAAAGCCATTAGGCTGCCAGCTTTACCATTAGCAAGACAGCATGGCTTGTTATCCATTTGCTATCTGGGATAAACTATCTTCCCTTTCTTTACCTCCCCTGATAAAGTTAGCTAGCTAACAAGCAGCCAACTAAAGGTCTGATAGCTAGCTATGTCGACCCAATCATTATTGGTCAACACATTTAGTAATTAGACTGTATATTATATATTTGAATGAGGTCTAGTCTTTGTTTTAGTATGTATTAAGCTAAAATCCTGTCACAGCCTCAACAGTTTACTGACATAACATTGCAGAATAGGTAAAGCCAGAGACTCTGTCCCAGGTCTGATATGATTGGCTGAACAGCAGAGTCTCCTATTACTATGTTAGAAAATCTTCAGCAGCATCGTGGTTTCACAGCCATTCCACACTGCCTCAGAGACACTGGCTGACTCCAAATGATCTTTGTTAAATACCCACTTCAAGTGGGCTCTAGCTGTCTGGGTTCTTTTCTAATTAATTAGAAAAACTTGGCAGGAAAAACATCAACTATGCTTATATCACCAAATCATAATTACAAGTGTTACCTGTATCTTTCCTGTATTTTATCAGTTGTAACTATATCAGAGAAGAGTTTTATCCCCACACAGTTAGCACTGCACAGAAACTGCACTGCATCAACCATTTAAGATATTTGTAGTAATATATATTTCAGTTTTATTATCTAATGCCTATTTGCCAATTTAAACATTTTTTTTTCTTTTGTAAGATGTTCTGGATAAGAGTCTTGATTAAATGCCACAAATATAAATAATTGAACATAAAGTTTATGCTGACAGGCACTGCATTGCCTTCACATCCTCTTCTCAAGCAAGCTAACATTGGAATCATGACTCAATAGTATCTGTGGGCTAAATGGTAATTATTTCCTGGGAAGTTTTGCTTTGTGAATAAATCAATTTCTTTTTTCTAATGAGAATTCACATAAAAGCCTTTCACTGTGCTCATCAGCAGGGCCTTGTTTTAGAGTGGCTGCAGCGCCGAGGCTGTGGATTAACTGTTCCTTCTTCCTCCTCTCACTGAGAGCTTTGTTTGAAAGGGCTAACTCCCTCATCCCCTGTTGGACTTTTCCACTGTGTCATCCTTGACACTGATTCAATACAGCAGGCATTTTTTTATGGAGCCCCTGTCAGTAAGTGTTCGATCTGCTGCTCTATGTGTTACTCAAATTACCTATTGATTGATTCTAAAAGATGGCCTGGAGATGTTCATTGCTTGAAACTGTATCTGCACCGGCTTCATGCCACACTGTTTTCTGCAGGAGATCCACAACAAAATGCCTTGAGTAAAACAGGCATTGTGGTAAAGGTGCCATAGAATGCCATTTTTTCACCATCTGATGTTCTACATGGACGTTATATGACTTTTTAGAGCAATAAATGTGCAGATGTGGTTTTACACACTCATTTACAAGCTTATGATTTGGTCCTTGAATAAAATGAGCTGTTTTGCCTTTTTTGGTGAGCTCATTAATATTTTAATTGGTTGGTTTAGAAGCAGCATGTTAAAAGGAACACAGGCAGGAAAATAAAATAAACGTCAGCATCAACACAAAATAATTGAAAGTTTAAAATTTAAAGTGGAACAGAACGTGCGACTAGGAAGTTGCCGAATAGGAAGCCAAGAAGGAGAACATTAGTCATGCTTGTTAACGCTCATTGGGAAGGGTTTGAAAAGTGCTGACATCCCCTTCACAGCCTGGAAAGGTACATTTGTGCATATTTCTATTCTGCTATTGCTATTGCTCCATTGTCGTTGTTGTTGGTATATTGAAAAGCATTTCCACAGAAAAGCATGAATCTCTATTTTTGTAGATTTTTATTTTTCAACATCATTCGAACTTGACAGCTGCCGTTTACATTGTGTGAAATTTCACAATGAATGGACAAATAGAAATGCTCCAAAATACCTTAGAAATAATGATTGTTCCATTAATTCACATTAAAAGTTACAACTGTTTTTGCTCTCTCCTGTAAAGTTACCGTTTTGAAGACACTTGTTTTTCACTGGACAGCGATGATATGTAAATTGCAGGGGCATTATTTTGTGTTAAGGATTTTGGAATTGGCTGTCTTTACTGGTCTCTTTTATGAACACAAGATTTGTGTTTAAATGAGGAGACATGCATGATACTAGTACAAACCTCGCCTTATTTAAGTATACCAATGGAAATACAGTTTTTTTCCTATGGCACCTTTAAATGTTATCTGAGCTAACATCCTAATATGACAGAGAATAGAATAGTCCATAAAAGTCTATGTAATTATGTTTTTTAAAAAATGAACTTGTTTAGTTAAAAAAGAAATAATGTTTGAGTGCAGCCTTCCCCATCATGCTGATAACACTGGAACAGTACAAACAAACATTTTAGGGATCATTATTTGGTTTATCTTGAAAACTATATATATATATATATATATCAATAATAAAGCACATATGTAAGTCGTTATGGATAAGAGTGTCTGCTAAATAAGATAAATAAGATAAATAAGATTTTGTGTTATATCACATTGTCATATACAGAAGGGGAACTGAGATGTTCAAATTATGCAAAAAATAAATGCACAAAAATGAAAATGGGGATACAGGATTTTGTGGAATAGCCGCAATATTTAACAACTGAAGCAAGAACATAAGTAATTAACACATAGACAGAAAGATTAACATAGACAGATGGCATAGATATATAGCAATAGTGCTTTCTTACCCAAAACTTAGCAAGCATGCAAAAAGGTCTGACAAAAACAGTGCAACATGTTTCATATTCAGATTTCTCAAGTCGTATCTCGTGATGCCCAACATGCTTCTGCTTACAGCGACTCTACATCTGCTCTCAGACACTGCTGGAATTTGATAAATATTACAAATCGTTCACACTATCAGTAGCAGCAGAGAAGCTGTAGGTCCTCGGGTTGTTGCCAGGACCACACCATCGTCTGAAGCAGCAGACTGAGTGAGATGCTGTAAGAGCAACCAGAAGCACAGCAAGTAGGCTGGCGTCCAACTCCCAGAAAGCCTAGAGTGATATTTAATATTTATTTCATGAAATTGGTCTCTGGTAATCAAAGCATGTTCAGATAATTCCACTGTCGATTCTTAGTTTTGCTGGAAGTTAATCTGGCATGTAAGTCCTTCAGTGGGAGAGTTTGCTTGAGTGTATTTACTTACATACATTGGGGAAAAACCTTAATTAAAAATTTTAATTTCATGATTTCAATGCTTCAACTAGTGATGGACGATGTTATATTACTATAATCTGTAACATTGTCTCTCTACTCTGGGGAGTCTCTTTAGACCTGCCCAGTATAGCACAGATTATTCCAGCGCCTCCTTTCCATGACTCATTACACACACCTACAGATCATTCTATAGACTCACATACATACACCCCATTGTGTCGTCTTGCTAGGTCTCTGTGCATTTAACTATTTTGAGCTATGTTCTATTGGGTTGCTTTGTGTTTGCTTTGTTTACTTGTTTTTGCTGGATGGGCTTACCACATATGTACCTCCCTGCCTGGTTTTTGACCCCTGCCTATCTTGACTATGCCTTTTGGATTGCCCCATTGTAGCTACTTTGCATAGGCAGCCATTCTTTAGTCAGACATGTATTTGTTCAATAGGTCTTCTTCAAAGGAGTAGTAAGCCCTGACTGTGCCCTATGCCTAGAAAATGAAAAACATATAGAAACACATAAAGTGGACAGTTCCTGTTGTGAATTGTGAATATTGCAGCAAGTAAGGCCAGAGTTTCTCGTAAGTTCTAGAAACTTACATCTCCCTTAATAATCACCTCTGCTGTTCACTCTAGCCAGACAAAGAAGCACATAGCATAGGGTTTTTTAAATACTTACATTTCCCTCGTCTGCAGTTTTGCCAGGGACAGCTGGTATTGATCCCTCTTGTAGGAGAAGTTGCCAGTGCTGCGTGGTACTGACCCAAGCTGAAAGAGCAGTCAGACACACAAGGCTAAAATCAACGATGATTGGTGAAGCAGTTGCAATCTGGCACTTCGGGCTACCTGTCCACCTTCCATGCTTCACCTTAGATGGTGCGGCAGTTACATGCAGGCACCTCAGGCAACTGCTGTTAACAGCTGCACCACTTAAGATGAACCAGCAGCTGGACTGTAGCTGGACGTTACCATCAAAAATAAACTTTGTCTGCGTAGGTGCTGCAGACAACAGAGCAGTTCCTGTGCTTAGCTGCTTAGCTTCTACATATTGTTTGCACTTGTGAGAAAATAAGGGACTTTTTGCAGCAGTCATGAACAAAGCTACTCAGATAAGGGTGGGATTATTCTAATAAGTCCATTCTTAATGTAAGAAGGGGGGCCAAATACAAATGGTAGTGTTTTGACCTAAACAAGCCACAAAAATCTGACTGGGTTGTATGTGGGTTGGGTATGTCCCCCTGGAGTGTAAATACTCTTTAGATCAAACAAAACGCAAAGACTATTCTGTGATCTGTAAATCAACCCAGTTTTGATCGACAGTAATACAGTATCTAAAATGAGTGTGCAAAGAAGCTATAAAGCTGAAAGCCAATGAAAACAAATTCTATGCAGTCAATGTTTAAGTGACAGTTGTGACAGTTACACACACAGTTGCACTCACAGTCGCACTCACAGTTGTGTGAGGAGCTCAGTGGACAGTTGGGTGAGTGGACACATCAGTAGTTTGCAATGGTTAAAGCGTATGCTGCTCCACAAAAGTGACTCTGCAGAATGATTCTCACCAGATGGTAATTACCACCCGCTCTCCCACTCTGTGCTACTGAGGCAAATGGTGCTTGTTAAAAGAACATCTGGCCCCGTCATGGAATTGAATACACACCCCCCGATCACAGACATGCTCTCTGTTCAGTGTACACTAGCATATTACGCGCTGCTGTAAATGAGCAAAGCCACATTACAAAGACCTCACTTGTACATTGTAAGGAGCCATATCGAACCTGTTTCATGTTGTTTTTTTCCAATGAGGTCCACTTACCTTATATATATACAGGTTAGCCATACTCCTTGTATCTACACACATTGTCCACTTTATCAACTCCCCCACAAGACCCCCAGAGGACTGCCACAGAGCAGGTACTATTAATAAGGGAAATGGATAATTCTCAGCACTGCAGTGACTCTGACATGGTGGTGGTGTGTTAGTGTGTTGTGCTGGTGTGAGAGGATCAGACACAGCAGTGCTGTTGGACTTGCTGTTTAAACACCTCAGTGTCACAGCTGGAATGAGAATAGTCAACCAACCAGCAACATCCAGCCAAGAAGCATGTTGTGACCACTAATGAAGGACTATAGGATGACCAACACAAACTGTGAGGCGACAGATGAGCTATCATCTCTGATTTTACATCTACATGGTGCACCAGCAAGGTAGGTGTGTCTAATAGAGTGGACAGTGAGTGGACACAGTGCGTAAAAGCTCCAGTAGCACTGCTGTGCCTGATCCACTTGTGCCAGCAAAACACACACTTACAGACCACCACCATTACGTCAGTGTCACTGCAGTACTAAAAATAACCCGCCACCTAAATCATATTTGCTCTGTGGTGTTTCTTCTGAGGGTCCTTATCAATAAAGAACAGAGTGAAAGGGGGCTAATAAAGAATGCAGAGAGAAACTGATGGACTACAGTCTGTAAGTGTAAAGCTACAAAGTGCACCTGTATTGTAAATGGAGCTGATAAAATAGACAAGGTGTGTAGATACAAGGAGGTGTTTTTCATGTTTAATGTAAAGCCTTCGTAACTAAAATAGTACGTAAAGTCGTTTGTAAATGTAAGAGTAATCCGACCCACTCGTAACTCACCAAGTTTTTCTTAACTCGAAGTTCACGTGCAATTCTGTCTCAAAAACGAATAGGAAAATCCTTTTAAAAACGCGTTGTTCTGTGCATGGACACTACACGTATGAATTCATGAAGATTTAAGATCACGTTTGAAAGCGTAATTGCAACACGGAAATGACATCCAACGTCAACAAATATCATATCCCACAGCTTGAACTATATAAACAGTACACTTCGAGAATAAGCAGGTGTTCGCTTGTATCATGGTGTAGTGGCAAGCAAACTGCCTGCCACTCTGAAGGTCCTGAGTTCAATACTGTGCATAAATGTACATTCTACTTTTTTATTTCAAGGTTGGAATCATTGTAATCTCATGAAACAAACATTTTAAACTGCTTAATGTACAATACATTATTTGTTGATATACACATATAAATGTGCATATTTTAAATATTTTTTTTCTAGTGTTACCGTTGTAGTAGTAAATTACTTGCGCTTGCGTGGCCGGTGTGCTGTGCTAGGAAGGTAAATCGTATGCCTATTTATAGGATCGGCGTGCTATAGACAACAATTGCAAGCGAAATATTTTCATTTATTTTTTTACATAAAAATAATGTAAATCCTTATTTGTTGTTTTTTTTTATTATAATTACTAACATAACGATACATTTGTGGCATAATAATGAGGAAACCTATGTAAATTAGTGGTTCAGTTCTTGCCTATTCAGCGCTGATGTGGGGGGTGGAGTCAACAAAAAGCTACTTGAAACTAGTTCGCAAGTTTGGAGACTAAAGGCTTTTGGGAAATACTCGCAAAACTAAATCACTAAGATAATTCGCTTAGATTAATCGCTTTCTCGGAAGACACACCCTAGAACGTTTACACAAAAGAAGTTTGTTCTCTGTAGAGGATGTGCTGTGACGTTGTTGTTTTTATTATAGTCCATACGTTTACACAGGAACAAAACAAAGACCTCAAGTAACAGCAACACAACATCCACATTTAGACTATGCCAGATACGGACAGGAGCAGAACAGAGGGTTTAAGAAGACAAGGACAACAAGGAACACCTGGGCTGGGGAGGAGACACAGATTTGGAACAGGTGAAGGGTGGAGACAAGAGAAACACATGACCAAAACAAACAGACGCACTTGGCTAGACAAGTTAATGTAAACGAGAACATAAACAGATAGAAGAAGGAAACAGGGCAGACCATGACGTGCTATCATATGTTCACTTTACTAATTGTATGAAACTGTGCTGATATTTGTGACATCACAAAGATAATGAAATCAAAATGAACTGTTCTCCATATATGGACTTACGGAATTAATCAATTTTAAAATGTTATCAACATTTGCATACTATTTTAATATTTTTTTATTTCAAAGAGAAAGCAAAGAAAATTAATTCTCTATGCTATTGGCCCTTTAAGGCAGTCAGCTGGAGATAAGACACATCTACATAAATAATTCCTTCATGAGACACACCTTTTTGGGGAGAAGCAGACACATAGACACAAAGTAATGAAGAAAGAGATGAAAGGAATGAAGTTAAACAAATCTGGCACATGACTGATGTGTCAGTATGGCAGCACAGTAGGACAGGCTGTCAGTGCATGTGAGCCACTGCGAGACTCTATAAGCAGACGTGCCAGCCAGCCCTAACAGAGTGTGACAAGAGCAGTGTGTCATGCTGAGAAAGGATATCACATGCTCCACACACAGGACAACCTTATTAAAGATGGCACACAGAGTTCCCACATCAGAGAATATGCAGCTAATGTTATTTTCTAAGGTGAGTGTGCTCTCCTGGGCCAGACCTGCACATGACTTGGAAATAAGAAATTTGAGATCCATCTCATTTTCAGAAAGTTCCTTGAGGGAGATCTAACATACTTGTAAAAAGAAGAATCTTATGATGCTCAGACATGCATACGAGCAGAGATTACTATGAACCGGTAACTTTCGTATCTTTAGGCTGAGCCCAAACAGCTCTAAGATATGATCTTAATTAGGTGATATTTGTGATGTGTGTGTTATATGCATGGCACTCGCTTATAGAAAGCTCGAGGACACTTGCAGTTCAAGGCAATGTCAGTTTCTGAAGCAAATGTCAAGAGTATGTGTTTTCATGTCTTTAAAATAAATAAATACATAAATAAATAATAATAAAAATAAAAATAATAATAATAATAATAATAACCTTGCTTTTTGTGCAGGGTGGAAATTATATTTTCACTTGCCTGCAGATGGATGCCCGCGAGGAAACTACTATTACTACTACTTTCAGTCCTCCTACTACTACTCATGATAATAATATCTAATAGCTATGTATAAATCCACTTCTTCCACTTGCTTACCCAGTTTTAGAGATTACTGCCATGTAGAACTCCACCAGAAGCTAACAGGTGTCAAGTACGTCCACAACATCACCAGAACAAAGTAACCAAAGAAATACAAGCAGGTGTGGGGTTATGACACTTGAATCATACTACCAGGTGATAGGTGGGCTGTCTGAGTTGTAAAGGCATACAATCTACTTGAATGTAGGTTACGATGCCCTCTACAAATAGTGCATAATAGTGAATCTGGAACTAGCCCAGGGATATATTTACCCACTAAAAGCCACAAGCCATGAGTGTCTTTTTGCGGCTAAAATATATAATATAAATATGAGTTACAGGCTCATACAACAGCTGAATCTTTGGTTGTAGCTATATTTCATTACAACAGTTCAAAATACATGAAACTGCAACTATCTCCATGTTTTCTTTCATAGATAGAAACATTGAATACAACCTGCAGAATTGGAAATGTCCTTAATTTTCAGTGGTGTGTTACTGTGTCTGGAGAGGCTTTTGCTGGTTTTGTAATAACCATGACATGTTTTGATGGAGTAATATTTTAAAATTTGTAAGTTATTCCTATATTGAGGGTATGAGTACGTGGATGATAATGTAGCTTCATTTAACTAATTTTTTGACTAAATGTTTGTCGCAGGCGATACTTGTACATGCATTCATTTTAAAAAGGGGTATCAGTCAGTCAAATAAATATAATAATAATAGCATTAGTGGTAGTAATAATAATAAAAATAATAATGTAACTATAATGATTTTGTGTAGCTATCTATTTGCTTTCGTGTTAGTGTGTATTTAATGATGTGCTCTACTTATGAATCCTTCAGTAGCCAATAGCATCGCCACACGGATCTTTGTGTGGGAAGAGTTTTTTTTGTTAGTTAGTTGAGTGCTCATATTCCTCAGTGTGGTTGGGTTAGCCTATCCCTCCGCACCGAGAAAGAGGATTTACCCCCTTATGCGCACTGTTTATTGCAAGCCTTTATCAACAAGTAAATCCGCCATCCGACTAAGTTTCATGTTGTTGTGTGGTTCCTTCCACACCTCCACTGACACAGAGAGACAAACAAGACACTAATATAGTGCATTGTACCATACTGGAGACTGAAAGTGATAGTCTTTTTTGGGTTTATGAACAATTAAAAATAATGTTCTTCTGATGCTTTTTAAAATGGCACTGTAATTATCTTATGATGACCAAAGACCCAATATCTGGTATTTAAGGTCTAAGTGCTAAAAGTATTAAAAGTATAAGTGCTCAATCTGATAAATAACAATACTTATTGTCATCATAGTAAATGTGTGTTCTGCCTGCCTGTGTACTACCATATGTGTATGTGTATGTATATTCAATACGCCACAATCTTGTGCTAGTTATTCCAATGTTATATAAAAAATTTTTTAAAAAAAGACATAACTTTGAATACTGTACGTAAATGACTTCTGACACAGCTCTGATATCTACAACATCATAACTTTAAACTAGAAATTACGTGCCTTATACTTTAAGCATCATTTCTGTTACGGTAAAAACAGAATAACCTTCGCTACTGCATAACCTGAGGATCTGATGAGAAGAAGATGAAAAGTTTCAGTTCTTGCTTCCTGACATCAAAGCACAAACTATAAAGGTTAAATGGAGCCCATTTGCAGACTCTGCTGCACCTGAACAAATAGATCAGTGATGCTCCATATGGCTCCAGAGGATGCTCGATCCTGACACGGGGGGGTAGGGGGTGCTGTGCCCTATTCTAAATTATTGAAGGTTTATCCTATTTCCTAAATGCTGTGCAATTCATCCATAACCAGCCACTTTTTTTTACAGTTCTCCAATGAATTGAAGCCTTGGCTTAAATGCAGCGCAGCTCAGTTTTTCCTCTTCTTTCTTCAGTTTATGTCCTTTATTGCTGATTTCCAGGTCTATGAGATCTAATAAATCTATGGCCCTCAAGGCAGCTTAAATAGAATCAGAGTTTATACAATAAGAGCAGAACTGTACTGAGAGATGGTTAATAGTAAACAGGTCTGTCTGGACTTTTCCCATTGTATAATCTCTTTTTTTATCTTAAATGGGGCTTCACTTGGCGTTCTCAGGGCCAGCAGTTAAAGCCTGGCATCTCAGCCTGAGGAGAGGCCAGAGCTGGCATTATTCCTGAAATGCTCTTTCAAACACCCACTAAGGTCACAGCCGATTTTTCCCCACACATTGTGTCAGATAGAGCCATTGCAGACACATCCCTAAAGTGGCTATAAAAGACTTGTGTAGTATGCAGCCATGGCAGCCCCTGGCATATGAGGTGTTTAAATATTTATCCTGTTTGTAATGGGAAGGGTTTGCAGCGTATGTGAACTAATATGGTATATGTGCACTGGCAAGCTAAATACCGTATCGATGTTGCATCAGCATGTAGGCCCATTCATGCATCCTTTTAAAATAAGAATTGTTTGCCTTGCCCTGCTTGAATAAAGGTTTGCCTCACCGCTGTAGAGGTGAAGCCATCTTTGCCCTTCCAAATGTTTATTGGCTGGAGTTTCTCAAACTCTTTTTACTGTTCAATGTTAAAGCCATTCCAAAAGCAGCCCATTTTCATAACAAGCTCAAGTAATTAATGACCAGAGAAACAAAGACTCGGCTCATATGCCAAGGTGCGACAGCTGTTGTTGTAAGATAACACTTATACAGTTTGATGACTTCAGCACACAGCAGTTTGACATTTCACGCACCAAGGTTCGCATTCCTCTTTCCTTTGGATAATTAATTACAAAGTAAATCTCTCACCTAGAGAAATAAATATCTTTCATGTGCCTGTTACACGGTGGCATTTATTGATATACATTGATTAAGGTTGTTTATATCGTCTGTATGGAAATCTTTTTAAATCCTGTAATTAGACTTTACATAAAACTATTACTTTCATCACACTACATAATTCTCAGAGTTCTCTCAGTACATGTATTACAATGCCTGCAGGGCTATTATGGTTAATGTTCTTTTCTCTCCTAAACATCAAGACAATCAAGGCTAATTTAAAAGAGTCAGTAATAGTACAGGTTGTATAACAGGTACTGGAAACTTCTGACATGTAGGTTCATTTTCCTGTAATTGGTTTAAAATATTCATACTTTTATTACTCCCTCTGAGGCGTAAATTATATTTTGACAGATGTACGTAGCTTGCAGTGAAGTTCTGAAATACATAAAAGATGAATAATGTGCTTTATTTTACAGAGATTTGCATGAGCTAGAGTTCAATTTAGTTTAGATAGTTAAGTGGTTAAATAAGTCATAGGCTTCCTATGGATCCTTCAATAATAATAATAATAATAATAATAATAATAATAATAATAATAATAATAATGATAATAATAATAATAATAATAATAATAATAATAATAATAATAATAATAATAATAATAATGATAATAATAATAATAATAATAATAATAATAATAATAATAATAATGATGATGATGATGATGATGATGATTATGATAATAATAATATTTCTGTGTCTAAATAGCTTGCATCATATTGTAGTCAGCTACACTATGTAAGTTTGGGGAACTGGAGACCTCTCTGGAAGAATTGTGTAACTGCAAGAAATGTGCAGAATAATTTTTTATAACATTGGATGTGTTTCCAAGGTATTTGCCATCTACCTGCATGCTTGAATCTGATGACTGTGAATGTGTTTTTTATTATTGTCATCATATATTCATCAGTAATTTTGCATTTCAGAGCAAAACATCAAGCTGGACCTTCTTTTTGACTATGCTTTGTGAATGTGACCTTAATACGTTAAGACATATGATGCGGTCTGTTAAATTATTATTGAAGGCTTTACACAAAGACTTGCAGCAGGGCATGCCCACCACAATTTGGTGTATTTTTCCTCCAGACCCAGTAATTTTTCTTCTTTTTAACAAGAACAAGAAAATCTTCTCTAAACTCAATTCTACTTTAGAAGATTGCAATTCCTATGCAATACACGTACTCTTTACTCTATGCATGTTATACTTAACCGTTAAAGTACTTGGTTATATTATGCCAAAGTCCTGGTAAAACAGCCAATGGCCATTAAGGAAAACTGAAAAAGCACATTGTTTTTGGGTTACTTCAGTCAAACACCAAAAACTTAATATGCAATGTATTTATATTTCAGATTTTACCAGTTAGTACAAACAGGTTTTTGAAATGTTCATTTGGCTTTCAGTTTGGGGTTTGTAGGTATCTTCTCTTTCAAAGAGATAGAAAACTTGGTATGAATGGAAAAAACTGCCCATTATTTCCCCTTTTCCAAAGAAAAACTAAACAAAACAATAAAAGATATGATGGATGAAGCAAAAGTCATTTTTATTGTTCTATTTAAACGTACTAACAAGGTGAGAAGGTCAATGATTTCAGGTCGACCTTAATGATTGGTAAAAAAGGGAGAATTTGTTTATTATAGCTAGACATAAACCTCCAACTTTATAAAATAATAAACGCAATTATAAATTTGTGTACTATTTTAGTGCACTCCCATTCAGTGCATGTCACCTCAGTATTTAGTTGATGAGGTTAAATGACCATCATTAGCATTCATGTAAGCATTTAATGTTTTAATTAGAAGTTGAAATAAAACTTCAGTAACGTACTACATAATTCTCAGTCTCAAACTTCAACAGACGCACCGAAGAAATGTGTAACAGTACCCGATAGAGTTCATGCTTCAAACTCAGTTCATATGATTTGGTTTCAAAGGGAAACAGAATTGTTCCCGGTCGTCTTTTCACTTCATTGCTCAGATAATAATCTTTTTATTTTCATCCGAGCTGCTCTGAGAAATACAATAAGGTGAGAAAAGAAGCAAGACGCAATAGAAAGAGGGAGACTGTGTCCAGCTTTGTGTGTTACACAGACAGAAAGAAAGCACAGAGGATGAGACAAGTGTGAGTGAGAGAGAAAATGAAAGAGAGAAAAGTGAGAGGGGGGGGGGGGGGTGCTGGTGGAGAAAAAGGCAATCCCAGGTGACACTTGGTTTTGCCATCCATCACACCCCAAAAGCCAGACAGGAAACCACTGAGCCATCTTCATCTGTCATCCAATCACAGATCCTGCCTTTTTTCACCACCAATCTCATTTGTTCCTCTCTACAATTCATTCCGTGCACGCCCGCTGCACTCAGTGAGATGACACCTGGTTGTCACCTTGAATATGTTTATTTATTCTCATTCCTGGAACTCCTCCACAGTCCCCATACGTTTAGGAGTCAAATTGGCTCTCTGTCTTCCCCCATCTGGCAACCACTGACCAGAGAAAGTTTTCAGAGTGAAATAATGCTGGACGTCCTGTATAAACAGAGTTTCTATACTATTATATTGTTTATGAATTATTATGCTACATCTAACACAGCTGTTTGTCACAAGGTTTAGAATCACTTTTCATATTAATAACTTGTGTTATTCTCTATGCACAATGATGACTTTTAATATTTACTGTGATAAAAATGAGACCACCCTTTTTATTGTTTCATTTTCACTGAGAACACTTATTAGCAGAGTATTTAATCACATTGTGATGTTATAAGTTTTTGGGTTTTGTAACTATTTTCTTCCACTAAAATTTTTACGATTATACATTTGCACTTAGTGGAGGAAAAAAATAAAGTGTCCTGTACTTTAGCTAATGTCCTGCATTAAACTAACTCTACAATGTAGCAAACATGGCAGTTTGGGGCAACTTGTCTCGGTCATTCTGGGGTAAGTTGTCATCTTGTCAGCTATTATAACTTTAAAAATAAAAAGACTGGAATGATTAAAATGTTCTATTGAAAGATATACCCACTGATGGGGCAAGTGCATACTAACTATTTGAGTACTTAAGTCTATAATGAAGAAATAAAAATGTATTGGATGCAAAATATATTTAATTCATTCATTTGCTTTGCAATTTGTAATATGACCTGCTGATTGCGCAATATCTGAAAAAAGTGTAAAGCATTTGATAAAAAGCCCCAATCTCCCGATCAAGTTCAAAATCATATTTTAGGAGTTATTTCTGAGGAGATTGGATAAAAGAAAATGGCAAAATAACAGAGTTTTCAAAACTGGAGTTCTGGAATTGAAGAGCAGATGTTGAAAAACAGAACTATTAACTATTTGGTAGACCACCAAAACTGTCCCCTTCAGATAAATACACTAAAAGTTTTGGCTTTGAAAGAAAAAAAAGCTATATTCTTGCTTTACATCTGAAAAACATTGAAGAAGAAAACTCAAAGCTAGGGGTATGGAAAAGATTTTTTTGCTATCAAGAAGCTGCTACTGTGAAAAAGAAATAGACAAAAAGAAAAAGATGATGAAGAAGAAGATCCACAGACAACTGAAACTGATATGTCACATGTATGAATACACCCGTATGGACTGATGAGTCGAACTGCTAACTTGGCTTGTGAGAAGCAGAAAAAAAGAATTCTAAGACTGAACTTTTAAGAATAAAATATGTCAAAATATCACAGCAAATGTCTTTGGAAAACTGAAAGCAAGTCTCTTTTTTAAAAAAGAAAATAGAAATGTATGGACACAAAAACTAATATTAAAAACAGAAATTACATTTCTTTTTTGATGCTTCTGTTAAATACATTTTTATCATTTTAATGCTGATGCCTAAAATACAAAAAACATGTACTTAATTGCTGTACGTAATAAATGAGGGGTAAACTTTTATACAGTACTGTTTACTGTAAATAGTATATTGTATGTAGCATTTTGCACCAATTGTGTGTTTAGCTGTCTGTGATTTGATTTTCGTTTTTCCAGTATAAAGCAATGTTTAATTATAAATTCATTCCTAATGTTATACAGCTTCTTCAGTCATTAAAAAATCAACTAGATTTCAGAAGAAGACAACTTTACAGGTGCAATTTATTGTTCATTATTCAAATATGGGGAAAGGTATATATTTCTACATTTTTTATAACCAACTGTTTTAAAACAGAACAATAAAATAGGATACAAAAACATGGTGTATGGAGTCAATGCAGCTTCAAAAAATAATTGCAATGAAATATTATGTATTTACAAACCATAGCATTCAACACAAGAACTGACAGCATTCTGCAGAAACCCATGGACATTTAGGATTTAAAGGATGATGCAGACCCTGATATAGTTCTCAGTTCTGATGGTAGAAATGTTCAGCTTCTATGCATACGAGAATATGCCTTAGGACCTTGTTTAAGAATGTTCTCAAAATACAATACAATGAAGTTCTCAAATACAAGTACAAGCTTTTGTGTTTTCAATCATATGCAGCATAACAAAGAATGATATAGCCTTGATCTTAAGTGCTTTATATTGGAAGATACATGCAAAACAATGGCACATAAGCTGTAGACATTCCTGTTTATAGAACAACAATCTACTGGCAATCCACAATCAGAATAAGATTTGGATGACAATAATTTCTGCTTTTTGATCCACCTCTTTAAGATAGGCAGGCAATTTCTCTTTTTCCAGCATGGAAGCTGGAGGACCTACTTGAGCATGTACATGCATATTGCATGTGTAATGATCATCTTGGCAACTAGGCCCTTGACTCTGAAGACCTCTTTTTTATGGACAGTTCACCAGCAGTTTTAGCAGAAAGTAGAGAATAGCTCCCCCTGCTTTTCTGCTTCTTCTTCTGAATGTAAATGAAGCTTTTCCTAAATGGCTTCTTTGACACATTTGGTTCAAGCATGGACAACCTGCTGATTTTGATTTCTTGATTAAGATTGCTACTCCATGAAAACCCCTTTGGACTGAACATGTTGCACCAGGTTCTTTCCCAATCAACGGCATCTCTTCTCGTAAGTGCCCACGGACACATCTAGACCCCATCAGCAGGTGTTGACTAAGCTCTCAGCTCTCCAAAAACGTCTTCACTTTCATCAAATTAGAAACTCTGCACATCTCCCTATGGACTCAGGGAAAGTGTGGGGTCAAAATAACTTGGCATGGTGCTCCAGCCTGACCGCAGAACAGGGCTCAATTAACAAGAGTGCAGTGCATGTGCAGCAATCCTAAGAAATGAAGAGCAAGAAGAAGAAGAAAACAAGACGAAAGGACAAAATCAATAAAAGGCAATGATGAGAAGGCTCTCAGATATTCAATTGCTCTTTTTCTTTAAGAATGCAATAGTTGCTTGAGATGCATGAAGGTGAGACCATATTACTGACTAAATTACTGGCCTAAAACAGTAATAGCAAAAACCACAACAAATGTGTGTTTTTCCTGCAGTAAAACCTGAAAATAAAAAAAAACCAGAAGCTTTATTTTGACCAGGGGATATCCCCCTACATACCAGGCCTCATTTACAGAGCCCCAAATTTACTTATATAATATTTCTATTATATAAAACATTTTCCCACATCTCTTTAACAGACTGTTTTATTTCTGCACTTTTAAGACTGATGTAAGATTCATGACCTGTGTACTGATTGGATACTTTGTACTATGAATTTTTAAAAGCTTAGAACTTCAATGTGAGTCGGCGGGGCTTAATTGTTGTATGTGTAGAGAATCCCTCACTTTGCAATTTCTTAACATATTTTTTAAAGTGAAATTTCACAATGACTACAAATCCAAAAGAAAAACTAAGGGATAAACACAAGAAAAGGTACTGCACAAAGGACATTAAGCATTACACAAAGCATTACTATAACCTATATGAATTTTTCTGGCCAACTGGTTTGAAGTCACAGTTCAAAATCAATTTTGGACTTTTCACTTAGTCTTGACTTGAACTGCTTGAACAATCACTGGTGGTCACAATTTTGGGAATATTTTGAACTGAGTCAGTACATGACTAGCAAACAGCTTTAAACAATGCTCACATAAAATCATATTTTTTATTAAAACACATTAAAACTTTACATAATTACAGGCAAAATGTATTTCAGTATTTCAGTAGTGACAATTCTTACATACTGGTTTTCAAACTTTGGGATGCATTTACCTCAAAATGATGGGATGCAACTGCTCATCATGTGGCCTTAAAGGACAGACTGGCAGTCTTATTTCCTGATGTACAGTGCAGGGGTGTGGCTAAAAATAAAATAAAATTAAAATATTTGTTTCAGTAGTGGCATGAAACCATGGGACAGCACTTGCTTTTTAATTTCAACTCATAATCTGAAATCTTAAAATGTTTTTATTTATTTTTTAAAAAATCTGTTAAAATATAGGAGTTAGAATTGGGACACCTATCACCCAATAAAAGAAGCATATCATCATTGTCCAATGAAAAACAAGTATCTCTGAAATTGCAATTTTACAGGAGAAGATAAAAAAAACATACTTTACTTTCAATGTAAGTTAATGGAACCAGAATTTTTCCCATCTATTTTGGAGCATTTCTATTGGTCCATTCATCAAGACATTTTTACACAATGTAAACGACCATTGCCATGTTCAACATGACATTGAAAACTCAAAATCAACAAAAATGGTGATACATGTTTTTCATTGGACAGCGACAAAATAAATTATGATTTTGTACATCTTATTACTAATCTCCATTATGGCCTGATTAAACAGATTATATCCAAAATCCATGTACATTCCTGTGTTCAGAATACCTTGTATGTGATTGCATGTAGAAGTTCATATACTTTCAAAGTGTCTCAGAAACTCTAATAAACTTATTCTCTGATTCTAGGTCACCTATGGCCAGACGTGCCTTCATTAACTGACCCAGGTGCCTGTTTGCAGAAATTTGCTAAGTGTCTTGAACTAACTTGCAAAGTTCAGATTTACTGTTTGCTTCATGAGCTATAATATTAGGTATTTCTTGCTCCCTCACATTCAGCGAGAACAAATGTGCGCCTGTTCTGCATATTTATAGTGAGCTCTGTCAAGATGTAGCTGATGTAACAGAATTAGCAGTAAGTGTTCTCCTCCAAGCGTGATGAGCTGTCCAGTGATGATGCATTAGTGGCAGTCTGAAATCTGAGGCTGCTGGCTTCAGGTATCTCAGAAGCACATGCTAATCCTCACCCTTCCAACTTCTTAGAACTTTTGTAGACCTAGCCAATGGGTGAGCATTCACCAGCACCAGGTGTGCTTTGATGTCACAACAGATGTATCAGAACATTAGAAGACCCACTTCTGGTTCCTTAAAGAACCAGAAGCATGAATTCAGAATTCTGCCCGCAATTAATTAAAGACTTTCTCTCTAGCCGTGAAGGAACAATGCACTACATGTCTGTTCTTGTCAGTGAAGAAGTTTATAAGCATAAGAATTTTGACTGCAGGCAAAATTCAAGGAATTTTAGTACATTACAAAAATATTTTACTGATATCAACCTTGAGGAATCATCTCCTCTACGCCGGGTATTTCTGCAGAGTCAAATTAGTGACGTCAGGACGTTTCAGAGAGTGTTATAAGTTTGCATATAAACTTCTTCACTGACAAGAACAGACATGCAGTGCATTGTTCCTTCACAGCTAGAGAGAAAGTCTTTAATTAATTGTTTGACTGCGGGGAAAATTCTAAATTCATGCTTCTGGTTCTTTAAGGAACCAGAAGTAGGTCTTCTAATGTTCTGATACATCTGTTGTGACATCAAAGCACGCCTGTGCTCACACCTGTGCTCTAGGTAGTTGTGCAGGTTGGTTTTAGGTTATTTGTTCTCCAGCATTTGCTCACTTGGATCATTTTGTAAAGGCCCCTAATTTTGGAGTGTGGGCAAGAAACCACCCCTGGGTATGTGCATGTGTATGTGAGCTGAGAGAGAGTGGGAGAGCAGGAGATGTGAGCAGAGTAAGGGAACGACTGTCCCCTCCAGTACTCTAATTTGCTAAGTCAGTTACAAATAAAGTCGCAGACTTTGAGTTGTCTTAATTTGTGTGCCCCCAAAATGTTTTCTGCTTCTTTCTGAGTGAATAACTTGTGCCTAATGGCCAATATGTCTAGATATTAAAGAAAGGGATTGTGTCTGGCTTTTGAAAAGTACTGTACGTATAAACAAAGAAATCCTCAGAGCTTTTTAAGTCTAGATATTGCTCAGCATGTTAATATAATACCTGAAAGCTAATAAACAACAGTGTACAGTGATACATGGGGCATTTCATTGACTGTGAGACTTAAACTTAAACTGATGGGAGTAAGTGGATAAGATGTATGAAATCCATATGGCAGAATAACCTATTAGTCTACAGAACCTGTCAACAGGTCTCATTTTTTTGATCTGTAGTATTGATGTGTGCATGTTATTATTATGATTGAGCAGTCTACTGCGCATGAAGTGTATGCTGAGTGTATGGTGAACGATGAGTTTTCTGTTTGTCATCCTTCTTATCAGCACAGAGCCAAAACATGCTAGATCAATACCATCAGAGAAAAGACTGATATAAGATGTAGAGCTATTAGCATGTTTGTGTGACATGCTCTCTCCATATATATTACTCCTGTGTTTGTGTTAGGAATGCCAATGATCTTTTCTGCCAGTTCTTCTCCAGTTCTATGTTGTCCTTTCTCCTCACTGTATAAGCAATCTGAGCACCCAAATGGACTGTGTGCAGTGTGTTAGCATCCATCACTTTTGAGCATGACACAGGCAGAAACTCTCCTTATTCCCAGTTGCCTTTTCAAGCGATTCGCACTGAATCTAATTTAATAAACAGACAGCGGGGCAGCTGTAACCTTGCCAAAGGGAAAGAACAGTGTTATTAACCTGGGCAGCAGTTTCTTTAGATCTGTCCCCAGCAATCAAATGAGATATGAGGCCTTTTATTCTGATCATACAGCTCAAAACTGGAAAAGAGAAAAGAGACAGGAACTAAATCAAGCCCGTTAGCACAATCACGCACCTTTTCTACATTCATTTGAACTAAGAATTTAGAGTTTGTTACACTGTGTTATTTGTACTTGTACATGTTTTGTTAATGCGTTGACATGGATACAGGTATGAGAAAAAGAGATCCATTGCAGTGAGGTCAGATCTGAATACTTCCAGTGCACAAATAAGAACATATGTAATGGATGCTAACCAGTGACACAAACACACTTTGATTGTATTACAACTAGTTAGTTTATTAAATAGTTGGTCACAGAAAAAAGAAGCATAAAGTAAGATCCTGGTCCAGCTGCCTTTATTGCATTATTACATAAACCAAAAGTTATTTGTTTGATCTCTAAAGGACACAACAACACATCCCCTACCTTCCACAGCTACCACCCCTCCATGCTCGGACTGTATACATTGCATAATGCCTAATACAAAACCACTAATAATAATAATAACATCAATTGATAGCCCGAGTAAACGCCTGGACATTTTAACTGTTTTTACCTCAACCTGTCCTCCTACAGCATCTTTACGTAATTTCTGAATGTCCTATGTGTAATAAAAATGAGGCAATGCTGAATAAGATACAGACAAACATGTGTTTAAACTTGGGTCCCATTTATTTTTGTCGACAGTTTTAAATATTGAGTAAAATATATTGAGTGTGTTTGGTCCAACCAACTTGGTCTAAATTTGGTCACACATAGACATTAAAATTAAGCTTGTGTTAGGTCTGTTTGACTTGGTCCAAATTTAGCCCAAGCTGAACATCTTTTTTAGAACACATACAGCCCAAACACAGTGGCCAAATTTTTGTTGTATAAACCTAAATTTGTCTTAATCACTGATCCTACTATATATACATATATATATTATCATGCTCCAATGAAAAACATGTATCTCCATTTTTGTAGATTTTGAGCTTTCTACATTATTTAAACACAATGGTTGTTTACATTGTGTGTAAAAAAATCATGATGAATGGACCAATAGAAGTGCTCAAAATAGTTTGGATTCTGGTTCTATTGGCTTACATTGAGAGTAAAGTATGTTTTTGTTCTCTCCTGTAAAGTTGCAAATTTGGAGATACTTGTTTTTATTGGACAGCGACAATATGCTGAATAAAGTAGGATCAAGCATTTACCAACATTTAAGAGCTGCAGCGAACTGCGGAGGTTTGGACCTCAAGAAGTTTTACATCAGAAGAAATTATTAGTAAAGTTTTTTTTTTATAATGTCACAGACTTGCATATACTTTACATGTTTAAGTTCCCGTCTAATGGCACCAGCAACCCAAAATAGTCAGAACAAAACACTTAAGACTTTTCCATTTGAAATATGTTGCCTTACTAAAACAAATTAAATGTTATATTGATACTTATTTTTGTATTTTAAGTGCAACTATGTATGTAACATGATAAATAAAGCACGAGTTCATGTTTAAAATTAGGTTGAATTCAAGTCATTGTATGACTTTTTTGCTGGGTGGGAGTGTTTAAAAGCTATGTTGTATGTTTTTTTTTGCATTGTTTTCTCCATAGTCTGTGTTTATTTAAAAAATGTATGCTTGCACTTTCATCCAGCCCCCTCACTCTCTAAACATGACAATAATAAATGGAAAAGCAGTGAGTGGGAGAGACCAGACTCATTTATGGCTCACCCATTAGTTTATAGGTGCCCTAATCACACACTCAAAGGACTTTCACTGATATAAAGGTCGGTCATATCTCAACCACATTGTCTAAACTATCCTGCCTGTGTAATAGGAAATCATTAAAACATTTTTCAGATGTGCACCTGTGTACAATTACCAGGAACAGTAGCTCAATAGTACCCGCTGAAAAGAAAAAAAAACACGTCCTGACTAACATAAAACTGAGAATTTTTCTAGAACGAGGATGCACATCAAGCCAACCATAAGTTGAATTCTACTTAAAAGTCAAATACAAATGCAATAAAAACTTTATTGTAACATGTTCTAAACGTGCAGCAGTGTTTATTTAAGCTGTATTTAAGAAGGGAAAGCATCAACCGGTAACACATATAATACTTCAGTTTCACTGAATAGGTAATATTAAGCCATAAGTAGACATCTCTGCAGAACAGAGTGAGTGGATATATTTCAATCATCC
Source organism: Megaleporinus macrocephalus (assembly GCA_021613375.1). Classification (NCBI taxonomy): domain Eukaryota; kingdom Metazoa; phylum Chordata; class Actinopteri; order Characiformes; family Anostomidae; genus Megaleporinus; species Megaleporinus macrocephalus. The sequence continues at coordinate 29,971,333 of CM038707.1, forward strand.
AGTCATGATAAAAGGAGGAATATGTAAGATGACAAATTCATATTCCAAATAAATAAGGGGCAACATATCACTAAACAGCTATGATGTCAAACCCCCTCTTCAGAGTCCCTCCTCCGCAATTTTAGCTTTATAGCTGTTTAACTACCAGCCTGCAACATTCTTTAAGTGTCTCCAGTGGTGAAAATCACATGAAGTGTTTTCTTTTTTTTAATTTATGTTGGAATATTTTAAACAAAAAGATCTCCTAAGATTACTCCTAAGCATGGACCAATGACAAGGGCTGCACTAATAGTTAAGCCACTACTAGATACTCTGCCCTGAAGAACTACTCTTACTCACTATGGCTTTTGTACAAGAACTACTGATTAATTCCTGATCACATCATGAACTATTTAACTGTCTTACATGCTTCCTAAAGAACTTCAAACTGATGTAAAATGTTGTGTCCCATCACCTCAGCATCTGAAATGTGTATAATAATATTGTCACTGTTCAATAAAAAATTTAATAAAAGACATTTTCAACCTTGTTTTACCATTTTCATCATTATTATCCCATCATCATCCCATCATTTTTCATTATTATCATGTTCACTGGTTGTTTTGGAAATATACATTAAATATCTGCACTGCACCGCTGCAAAGAAATTTGAGCCAGAGTTCTTCCCAAACTGAGCCACTTCACCTTCTAAATGACTATGCAGAAACTTGAAAAATCTGTAAAATTTAAAAAAAGTTAATATTGCACTATTGATTAGTCTCTGCGTGATTAGTCCTTGCAATGTTATCAATTAACTAGTAGACCATATTATAAATTTATACTCACAGCACTGGGTTTGAAGATGTGTGTTTGACTTTATCTGTATGAACTCTATTTCCTCGACTCTGTAGACTATCTGACAGCTAACATCTCACCTCAGCCCAAGTGCTTGATTAAAAAAAAAGCCCTGAACCAGCAGAGGAGCAGAGGGCTGATGCCTGTGACAGTATCACGTATCTCCCTGACTGAGATCTGCCCTGAGATGAAACATGTGTTAATCAATACTGCTCTGTCCTGCATCTATTTAAAATTCCTGATTAGCTCAAATTGAAATCACAGCTGTCTCTGGACCCTGACAGGGCGCTGAGGACGAACAAGCACCTACAAACTCAATGGCCTGAAACCTCTGATCACACACTCTGAAATAAAGGTGCCAAAAAGGTGATCTGGAACAATCTGGATTTAAAAGCCTGCACACTAATTAAACTAAATAGCGAGGCTGGGAATCAAACCCCAGTCTGCTACATGGAGGGCAGCGATGTTACCTACTCTCAAATACCAAACACAACTGAGATCAGTAGATAGAGAAAAGCAATACAGAAGACAGTGCAAGCATTTTGATTATGCAAGACCTTCTTTAGTGCCTGAACACAGCATGGTAATTTCATAGTCACATGTATGTCATGTGATAAATCAAAAAACAGCCTATTTGCTGAATTAAACATATTGGATAATAAAAAAATAAAAATGGACTGTACAGAAGTTAGTGCTTATTTTAAATGCTATGTTTCATTTTTTTCAATATATTGAACTCAGCAAACTTGTGAAACAGAAATTGTGAAATTATGGGGAATTTCAAACTATTGCATGCAACTATATGAATCCAGAATACAGAAAATGAGAAATATATGAATACATATGAATAATTCTCACTTGAGTCTGTTTTGACTAAAGAGACAAAAGTTAATGATTAAATTTTAAGTGGTAAGTGGTGATGAAAACAGACAAAACTAAACATTCAATCCCTATTATTTCCTCTGAAAACAGCCGAGAAACATTTCCACAGTAAATGAATACAGTTTGTTTTGTGTCACAAACTGATGACAACACCTGGGTAGCTGGCTAAGTAGCTAAGTAAACTTAGCAGATAAAAGTTAACAGAAAAAGCTGAGCTTAATAGAACAATACTGAATTCTGTACATCTGTAACACGTTTGTATAGTGTTTTATATATTATATATTGTTGAAGCTGAAAGATATGCGTTGAAAATAAGACTTGGCTTGTAACATTACCTGAGGTACAGGACATTAGCCTTTATCTGTTTATCTGAAAGACTGACCTCTTTCCTTTGCATAAATTTCAAACCACGAGTGATCTACTGTGACTTTCTGTAGTCTCCATATGGCTTTCATTTAATGTAGTAATAGTGAAATGCTGAGTTGGGGCCCTGAGAAATTTAGCATTGCTCGTAATGCAGAGTGTTGGCACCAGTGCACACCATAAGGTTTTGGATTATTGGATGCTGTGCAACACGTCTAGTGTGCTGTGGCCTTAAAGGTTCAAACTGGAGTCAGAAAACACTAAGGCCGCTGCAGAAGGCTACTTTACACTTTAGAATGCAGAAGGATGTTTCCAAACGGTAAGAGTTTATGATCAGGTCATATATATATCATATATATATATACACCTATTGGTCACATATATATACACCTATTGGTCACTTCCTTGGGTACATTCTCCAGTATCTACCATATAGATGCACTTTGTAGTTTTACAACTACATACTGTAGTCTATCTGTTTCTCTGCATACTTTGTTCTCTGCATCTCCTTTTACCCTGTTCTTTAATGGCCAGGACCCCCCACACGAACACCACAGATCAAGTATTATTTGAGTGGTGGATCATTCTTAGTACTGCAGCGACACTGATGTGATGGTGGTGTGTTAGGGTGTGTTTTGCCTGGTACTAGTCTGTACTGTAGCAGGGTAACAGGATGAAATGGGTAAATAAAGTATGCAAAGAAACAGATGGACTATAGTCTGTAATTGTAAAACTACAAACTGCAGCTACATAGTAAACAGAACTGATAAAATGGACTATGATTGTAGCTACTAGGAGGTGCACTTAATGAAGTGAGTGTAGAGATGTCTAACCAATGTTTCTGTATCTCAGACTTCTCTTGCAAATCAGTTATGTGTTGATTAAAGTCAAAGATTTGATGTCTTCATCATAAAAAAGACCCAAACATTTGTCGGGAGGGCTCATCCTGTTACCAATTAAACTGAAATACACAAACAAACCTTACTTACTCTCTTATACAACTTGTGACTTGAAAACATGACTCACTGGAAACCTGGCATCCAACTATGGTGTATTCTTGTTCATGTCTGAAACGCTGTTCACTGTGATATCAGGCGTGAGTGACCAGGAAACAGGAATCTATTAAAGTCAAATCTTAATCATGTTTGTGGAAGTGTATCATGGCATGAACAAAAGAGATTTCTGAGGACCTCAGAAAATGAGTTGATAGAAAACTGTTTACAAACCATCTCTAAAGAGTTTAGACTCAGTCAGACAGACTGTGTATAAATAGAGAAAATTCAAGACCATCATTACCCTCCCTAGGTGTGGTTGACCTCTTGAAGATTACTCCAGGGGCAAGGCAGAAAGGAACACAAGGTACCTTCTAAGCAACAGAAGCCCCCTTTCACCATGAATAATATTAATGTTAATGAGTCCACCTTCAGGAGAACACTGAACAATGGTGAGTATGACAGTGTTGCAGGGGAAAAGTCACAGCTCTCCAAAAAGAGCACTGCTGCCTGCCTGCAGTTTGCTAGTGCTTTCAGGGATCATTTGTTTACAGATTTGCTTTGTTTACAGATAAGATTAAAATAGAACTTTGATTTAATTAAGAATTGTGTCTGAAAAAAAGAAAACACTGCATTCAGCATAAGAACCTAATACTATTTTTGAAACATGGTGGTGGTAGTATCAGGTTAACTGTTTTCTGCATTTGGGCCTGGCCGATTTGCCATCTTTAATGGAACAAAATCATGCCAGCACATTCTAAAAGAAAATATCTGGACATCTGTCCGTAAACTATTATACAGCCAGACAATGACCCTAACTGAAAAGTCATTCTACAAAAGGATGGTTGAAGAAGAATAAAGCTAATGTTTTGGAATAGTCAAAGTAAAATCCTGACTTTAATCCTAGAGAACTGTTGTGCAAGGAACAGTTCATGTGAAGTAAGCAGGTCATGTGAAGAGACATCCCAGAGTTGAAACTGTTCTGTGCAGAGTAACAGGCTGAAATGTGCAGGACCGATAACTGGTTACCAGAAATGTTTAGTTCCAGTTACACAGGGCCACGCCAGATACTGAAAGCAAAAGTTCACATACATTTTTCCTAATAAATGAATGACCAAATATAGTATTTGTGTCTCATTTGTTTAACTGGGTGTTCTTTATCTACTTTCAGGACGTTTAGGGTTCACACATTTTCAAGCACTACTGTACAATTACAAATAATGTAGATGAAAACTGATAATTGATACTTGGTGTCTTTTAAGAACTTAAATACTCATAACAACTAAAAAATGTAATGAAGGTCAGCAGGACTTTTTAACATTTAAATGCTTAGCTTATTATATATTTAGTTATGAAATAACTAAAGCTTAAAAGGAGGCCCACCTGCTTCTAATCCACACCATGCATTTCTGTCTCTGTGAATAAATGTTTTCACTACCTTATAATTCCTCCATTTCACTGTCCTATGTCTGTTTGTCAAGGGCATTCCCGCCTTCTTGCTTAAAGCAGAAACTGCCCACAACTGCAGTGTAAATTCTCAGAGGTCTCTCAATTCATCTACAACCTCTTCTTATACTAGGATCATATGATGAAGTCATGATCTGAGCAAACAAATTAGCTAACAATCCAACGACTTCTATTAAGCTTATAAGTATTTATGTGAATATGGAAACTGAAGCAGGGGCCTATAAACACAGGATCTTGGGGTTTAAGGTTTTAAATTGCATCTGTTCAGATGGGTGAATACTCTTCTTAACAACAATTCAGAAAGCATGGTTAAGGCATGGATTGGACATTGAATACGAGTTGCTATAAATAGAATGAGAGATATAAAAGGCATGTCGTATATGACATACAGCCTGAGCCTGATAAACAACAGCCTTTTAATGTCAGTAATGAAGACAGAGAGCCACTGGTGTGGGTTAGCATCCGGTGGCTAATGTGTGAAGTCAGCCACACTTTAGATTTGAATCTCTAGGGGACAAAAACACCCCATTTGCTACAGTAAATAAAACCTTGGACAGCCACCAAACAGGCTAAGTAAGGCTGGTGCCAACTGCTGAGATAGATGCTAAATTGGAATGCTGTCTTGTGCCTTCCTTCCGAACACTTTCGAAGTGTAAATGAGGAGGAATTACCAGGACACCAAAGCTGGAACAAGGGGTCGCCTATGACCCACTTTGTCATAATCAAGCCCCCAGTGTGTGTGTGGATGGACTCAGGGTCACCTTGGATGGGTAAACAACGTCTTGATTGTAAATATTGATGTGAATGCTGCAATCAGTGTTTGTGCCAACCAGCTATAGTATTTCATGAGATTAAAAGAATTGGATAAAATGTGATGTCCTTCAAACATGGCCAAAGAACGTTTGACCATTTGACAGATGATGACAAGTCCTGTCTGTTTCTGTGTCTAGTCTGAAATAGAATGTAGAAGTCCTGTAACAATATGATTTTGGATGTACACAGACAGCATAGACAGAAACACATCACTAACTGGCTATCCAGCATAAAGACACTGGTCTACAGGAAGACCTCATTACTGGTCTACTAAAATAAATCGGCGATCCAGCAGAGAGAGAGATACTGTATTGAACGAAGAAATGCCACAAGCTTGTATGAAAAGAGTAGGAACTTTCACAACAGATATCTTGAATTTTTTTGTACCCGTATGCAAAGGACATACAACCCCAATTCCAAACAAATTGTGAAAAAACATAAATAAAAACAGAATGCAGTGATTTACAAATGTCATAGGGCCCTATATTATTTGCAGTAGAATGTAGAACACAGATGTTGAAAGTGAGACACTTTTAACACTTTTAACAGTACAGATGTTGTGCTGCAAATATTAAAAATGTAATATGTAATATGTAATATGACATAATTACACATTGTATTAACTTTTCCAGCCACATATACCCATATATTACTATACTGATATTAAATACCATATACTATATAATACATATATTACTATACTGATATTAAATACTATATACTATATAATACATATATTACTATACTGATATTAAATACTATATACTATATAATACATATATTACTATACTGACATCATTAAATGTACAGTGATGTAGAAAAGTCAAAATTCTAAAAATTGAAAACATGCACAATGAGCATGAAGGTTGCTAGTAAAAAAATAAATGGACATATTTAGATGTTCTGAAGCTTTTCAGTCATTATACAACATGGTGGTGCCTAAGGTGGGCAGAGCTTCTTTAAAGATCACTGAATTGCTGCTCTGTTAAATTTTGGAAAATATGTTTGAACACAAGTGGACACGCCAAAATAAATGTTTTTAAAAATTCTGAGAGTTGAGTTTTGACATATCACAGATACAGTTTATCCAAAAATCTGAAAATGTTTGACAGGGCTAAAGTAGTCATTTTGGCCTGTCATTTTTCCTTATTAATGAAAGTTGCAGCACTGCTCTACAGCGTCAACTGGGGTAAAAATAGTGGCATTCAGATTTTAATAACTTTTGCCTCTAAAAGCTGTCAACAAAACTGTCTTGCTCAATCTGCATTCTTGCATTTGCAACTTGCAAATTGAATACAGTATTTAGGAAGAGAATAATTGAAAAGTTAATGAGATTTTGCCCCTATTTCAGTTCATGATTGGTGCAGTAGTGAAAGCAGTTGCTGCAAAATAGCCTACAAGATATGAAGGACAGAGAGCAATGTTATCTTATTTATAATTAAACTGAATCTATTTTTCGATTATGATTACTTCCATTGCTTCAGCATAGCTGGTCCCAGTGCTTTTAGCTAACGAGAAGTTTATGTTTCTCCATTTACTTTGCTGGAGGTTGGAATGTATTATTATTATTATTATTGTTATTATTATTCTTATTATTATTATTGTTGTTGTTGTTGTTATTATTATCATTATTATTATTATTATTATTATTATTATTATTATTATTATTATTATTATTATTATTATTATTATTATTACTGCTGTTGTTATTTTCTATTTTATTTATGTATTTATAGCCAAACTGCATACCTTTGCATACATAATGTGATTATTTGGGGATGAATTCTGTGGATTTTCATCATGTCCTCAGGTTGAGCATCGGCTTTTATAATATGTGGCTCTCTAGGCTGGACTGCCTCATTATCTTTTCTAACTGGCTCATCTGCAAGTTGGTCACGGGATGTGAATATCTGGTCGTTGCATGCTTCATCATCCATATTTCTTCACCATAGACTTTTATGAGATGTACGAGGGCTGGAGGTGCTGAGCGCATATGCATGTATCATTTGATTAGTCATAAAGCAGTCCTAAAAGTGTCTGCAGCTGGGTTTGGCTTGATGACTTTGTATTGATGTTTGTGTAAAAGAAACAACACACATGATGTATTTGAATATATTTACAAATGAAAATGGGACGGCAGCTACAATGGACCATAACTTCACCTCAGATATGTCTTAGTTCAGTTCAATGCAGAGTGGTGTGCAGTAGTTTATGAATACAACCTCCATAACAGCAAACTGCAAGCTGAGTAATGTAAGCAAGTTATTCTTTTTGTTTTCTTCAGTAATTTATATCAGTGTGAATGATCGGAAATAGAAAAATGTAATTATTAGGCAATTTGTAAGTCATTATATATATAATGGGGTCGAGGCCATGACATAAAAACACTGATGCCACGTTGTCACTGCTGGAAAATGCTTCAGTCTGCTCCTGACAGTAAAACCAGTATGAGCTCTGGTAAAAAACACAATCAAACACAAACCTATAAATGTGTGAATCACTTCTAATCTTCACGTACATAAAAATGCAGATGATACGACTGATCAGCTATTCATGACGGTGATGGCATGAGGAAAGAAACTGCTCCTGCGCTTGGTAGTGTACAGGGTTGTGTAATGCCTGCTGTAGGGGAGTAGGCCGTTTCAATAGTGTTAGGAATCTGTCATGATTTGTCTGTTTCTCTGGTTCTGAAAGAACACAGGTCCTGGAGGGTGGGCAGGGAGCACCAATCATTTTTTTCAGCTGTCTTTACTGTTCGTTACAGTCTGTTCCTGTCCTGTTCTGTGGCTGCTCCAAACTAGGCCATGATGGGTCGTGCACAGGACAAATTCAATGACTGCGGTATAGAACTGACTCAACAGCTACTGTGGCAGACCCAACTTCCCCACAATTGCCACAGAAAGTACATCCACTGCTGGGCCTCTTTGAGGGTAAAGTTAATGCTGGTTCTCTGCTTCAGATCTTGGAAAATGGTAGTTCCCAGAAACTTGAAATTCTCTACGATTGACGTTAAATGGCGGTACCGTTGATGTGCCTGGCTGAACCCAACTATGTATAGTTTAGAGATGGTAGGCAGTGGCCCAAACCACTGTGAGGCATATAAAGGGGGGATTTGCAATCTTTGAAAAACTTCAAATATAAAATATAACTTCTTCTTTTAGTGCATGTCAGGAACACCCCCCCCCCCCAAATCCCCCTCCCGCCCCCAGACATTTGATAATAACTTTTTCATATTTTAAACAATCTTGCTTGACATTTCTTGATAGCACCTTCTTGCCACCTCTGTATCCTCCCACCGCTTTACTGCCAAAGGATTTCCATCATCACGTTGGCCTGTCACCTATCAACCTGCCTCAGTTCCTGACAGCATTATTTTTTACGCCTCCTGCGTGCCTTTAAGACAGAGGCAATTCTTCACTCTGCCACCCGGCTCCATCACCTAAATCTGGACTTAATTAGTGCCTAATAGAGCCATTTTTCACATTAGGGCAGAAAGCATTCCCCAGATAGTGTTTGATTAATCAAATGCAAAGGAGCAACTGTTTTTCTTTTTTTTTGAGGTAATTGTCTGTAGAGTAAACCTTTCTTACCCCAGAAAAGGCTCTACTTTGCAAAGTGCACTATTTATGTTGACAAATATAATTGGAAGAAATTGCAATGTTAAATGCTATTATGGCTGAAGTGGGCATTATAAGCGCATTCCAAGTGCATTGAAATAGAGCCAGACCATTACTTTCAGCGAATAGCTGATTCTCAAAGGACTCCACTTAAGGTTTGTCAGGGCCAGTGAAGGGAATGACTGTGAATCAGGGCTTAAGTTAGCGTAACGCTAAGCGCCCAAGGCCACTCTCTCATGTCATTCTTCAGTCTCTTAAAAAGGACACACAGAATTACAGTGGCCTCATGCAGATTTATGTCTTTGGTGACACGTTCGCTGTAATTCATTAATGATTTCCTAGTTTCCTGGACAGGAATAGAGATGGATTTTCCATGACAGCCTTCTCTGTACCTGTACTTAAATGATTAAAAAATGAAGAGGAATCGCGAAAAAAGTGATAAAACTGTCCTTGAAAGTGTGATAAGCATTTCTTAAGCTTGTGTAGGACATGACACACAGGCAGGGGCTCTTACTTATTGAAGAGGACACACATAATTAAACCAGAGTTATAAAATGTGAAAGTGAAGACTTAGGCAGGGCATGCATGCTCATAAAAAGGCATAAGTCATAACATGTTGGCATTCAACGATCTCCCTGGTAAAGGCAATAAAAGGCTATAGAGGCTATAGCACATAGAATGATAAAAAAAAAACGCTCAAACACCTCACCGTATCCAACAGAGTGGCAAAATGAAACCAGTGCTGAGACCATCACATGCTATTTCACTGTTCTAGACCAAACTGAATTGTGCTGAGCCTGGCGGATCTGCAACACCATAACCAATAGGAAGCAACACATAAGTCTTATTTAAATATCTTTAGATTTTCAGAAAAATCTCATCTTTATCGTTTTATCTGCAACATTTTCTGCATATCCGTACTATAACATTTGAAACAACAACTATTTCGTTGCAGTAAGGAAATGCCACAGAAAAAGACATTTTCACAGTTTTTCTAAATATCTGAACAGCCAAAATACAACAGTGCAAAAACACTGTTGTATGAACAAAAACAGCTTCAGTTCTGCTAGATCCGCAATAGTTCAATAAAACACAATAAATGAATCTCTACGTAATCACTTCAATAATCTGACTGTAAGTACAAAACTATCAGTGCTACAGTTCTATGTTACTGTCAGCTAGATAAACCTAGAGATAAATTCTTCATTTGTCTGACCCTTAACTTTGTTCATGAAGCCATTAGTAGCTAATGTGATCTCTTGGCAGCCTACAAAAAGATAACTACACAGCAAAAACCTACAGATATAGTTAAACTTCTCATGCTGCCTGCATGAGAACATCTCCTTCTGCACATATGGTATAAATGATTCTGTATATTTTACAGGGCGTAACTCATGGACATCTCATTTTTTAAAATAAAGGGGTCTACATTTACAAGTTTCAAATGTACCATTCACTTCCCAGTCCATATGTGGAAAAAGCTGAAACAATGGACTTACATTTATCCACCTACTTAGTCTACAGCAGTTTAGTGCCATCTATGGATCATCAGTCAGATCAGAGCCCATTTATCTTGGTTAGCTCACCCACTTTGTTCTGATTGGCCAACTCACCCACCCAGTTCTGATTGGGAAACAGCCAGGACAGCATACCTGTTTCATTCCCCCACATCCCTGTGTGTATTCTTATAATGGTGTCAGGACTGCCAGATATATATATGCAATATGAGTCCTATCGTGAAAATCAGGTAGATCAAGTGATTGGACCTGATCCACCTTTGCAAGCTAAAGTGGAGTGGTCAATTTTTTACTATTTTAGTTCTCAGTGCCTTGTGTAAAGGTGTGTCAGTAGGCAATAAAGGCTGGGCTATGACATGATGTCACCTCGTAACAGTGAAAATAGTTGGAATTCCAGCGAGGCTGAGAAAAGTGGTGTCTGTGGGAAAGAGTTTCTTCCTCTTGCATGTACTTTGGGCTTTATAATTTTGCAGACTGACCAACTACTGACACTTTTCCTTAGCCTCTCACAGAGCTTGGTAAAACAACTTCATATTTGGTACATTTTGCCATCCTTGCTCAAGTACTGTCTAGGTGACTCCCTGTGGCTGATTTTAACGGTAAGTCCAATAATATCTGAAAACTGACACAAGTTATCACTAAAACAGCAGATAATTTCATTAAACCTTGACTAACCTCAAAGACCACGTTATGTAAAAAAAAAAGCAACATAGAAAAGGCAAACACATTGTAAGCTGCTGCTGCCACTGGAAAAGGCATAGTTCTACATTTCCCCTGGCTTCTGGCCCCCAGCTGGCATAGCTCTCAAACCTTGACCTCAATCAACAAAGTCAGTCACAGAGAGGCTTTCCAATCTTTGAAGCGAAAGTCCTCAAAATACTGCTCCATACGTGCAGGTAGTGACAGAAATTCAGAGCAATTGCTTTATTTGCGTTAATGAGCAGCCTCATGAAAACTGAATTCATTACATTTATGATGTGATTGGGGCCACCATGACTGCTTTCTCAGCAGGGTGCAATCACCACTCACAAACAAACTGCCACATTTGCCTATTTGCATAAGCAATACCTATCATCCACATCGGAGCTTGGAAGAATGGCCTAGAGCTACTCAGTGCTTGCTTCAATTCATCATACTCTGATGTTAAAAGTGGTGATCCTTGCCATTCATCAGACTCAATACATGGATACAAATTTAAAGAACATGGATACTAATGATAAATTCTTTCTTACATTCCATCATCTCGTTTAGCCTCTCTGGAGGAACATCTATGGAATTGTTATAGCCTGGCATTCACTTAAAGATGAAACAGTGCTGACTTGACTTGATGACAAATTTATCCCAGCTGGTCTTAGGAGAGCTTCTTGTTGTACAGAATAATAAAATAACAAACAATTCAATGTAAGTCACCTTGCCAGGGGACTTGGAGAATCGATACAAGCAAGTGGGGTTTTCGCTATATGACACTATGCGATTTTGTCTAAAAAAAATACTATGGCCCTTGTTCTTGGTAGGCTTATTTTGATGTCCTGGGATCTGGACACTGAAGTTAGGATTCCGAATGGTCTTGAAGCCACAGTCACTAGTAAGCAGTTTCTCCTAAGAGAGGAAGAAAAAATGCTGCTTAGAATAATCTGAGCTGAGTATTACTGTGGAATCCAGAAGATAAAGTTGACAAAAATATGTCCATTCTTATAAACAGCCTTACATCTGAGTACTGGTACAAAGAGTGAGGTTTTCCTGACTGAGAAGGCAATGTAAAGCGTTTGCCAGCATAAATGCTGGGCCAGCAATCAGCCTAATGGAGCCTGAGTCTGTCCAAGGCACAGTGCCTCCTCTCTGAGCCATTAGCCCAGCAATCTCACAAAGTGGGGGTTGAGAGGGGTTCTGTCCTCACCCAAATGCCACTCATTAACTTCAGCCACCAAGATCCATCACCTGCTCCAGACTGCTCCAACCTCTGTTATATTTGCAATGACAAAAGCTGGCAGTATGGCACACATACATCAGAGGCAAACCATGACTATTACTGCTAGGCCTTCAGTTCTGTCAACAACAACAACAAATAAAACCTCTATGATAATGTAAATCTCTGTTAGTGCCATCATAGTATGTTACCACTAAGTTACTGCTGGTGTAAGTAAACCTGGTTGCCCCTCTATATTACAACTTGGACATTTAAAGCTTGTAAAACACATTCTGTGCTTATAGGCGGGTATTAGAGACATATTTAACATTTTTACTACCAGTCCTTAAGTATGAGACTTATCATACTTAAACTCACTGGTTAGGCTTGTTTTAAAAGTAGTGACAAATCTAGGGCTTTCATAGGGCCTAGAATGATTCTGGAGAATTATATTTGAACTCAACAACAAAACAAATACAGCCTCCCTTCAGTGCAGAAGTGTAGTAGCTCCATTCCGCAAACTTATTAGACCTCTGTGGTTAAAACCAGGGTACAGACGAAAACCTTGATATAACATAGAATGAACAACGACTCAGCAAGTAATGTAACTAATGTTGGCAGGCCGTGGGTTAGCAATCTACCACCACAATTGCTGATGTGATACTGACCAGTTGCTATCAAAAACCTAATAATACAGACCTTCTGGTTCCGTAAAACAGCAAAAAGAAGTTAAGGTAAAAAAAATAGAACAACCTTCTACTCACATTTCATAACTTACAACTTTTATAATTTTTTATGCCATCTTGTTCATGTTTTTTCTGTTTTTTCTGTTTTGTTTTTTGTTTTTTTGCAGTAACAATCTGGTGCCTCAGCTCAATCCCCTCCCCACTGTTACTTCCCATGTTACTGATTGGCTGAAAAAGTGTTGTGTGACCAGAAAATATTACATTCATTTAAATATACACCTTTTAAATGATCTTTTTTGGTTTTAAACTGACATTTGCACAATTTACACTTATGAAAGGTTTACAATGAACTTATTCCTGTTGCATTTTAGAGTTTCACGACTTCAATAAAATTAATTTTATCATGTTTGTTGATCCAACAAGGTTTCTCTCACTAATTTAGACAGCAGGCCAAGAAGCACTCTAGACAGTCCAGTTGTCATCCATTTCTGGATAGTTCAATAGCTACTGTGAAACACCACAATATCAGTGCAGACGTTTGTATGTAATTTGTAAGCCTCAGCCTGTAGTCAAACTAATATGTCGTCAAGGACAAATCTTGAGTTTGGCTACGGAATGGTGTATATTAAGTGACCATATGATCATCTGTATTCAGCTTTAAATATGATATCTTCGCAGGTGACTGGCTTTTGACTCTCTATCATCAGCTAGTTTTGGAAGCAGGTGCAGTAACCTGAGATGCACCAGAAGGTAGCACTGTTCTGTTCAGTCCTTGACACCATTAAGAGCAAGTGCACTCCAATAACAATCGACAAGACAGTGAGCAGACCGCAGATCCCAAGGGTACTGAGGAGAGTGTCTGGACATTGTCCCTGTTAAAGTTATTCAGTGGCTGTCAACTCAAGGGTTTATAATCTGTAGGACACAGAAAACTTGAAGAAAGTAAGAAACTTATTCTCTGTAACTTATACCTCTGGGAAAAAACAACAATCTATAATATTCTCTTATAGTAAACACAAAACAACTTTACAGTGTTTTTCAGCTGTCTGAAGTCTTCAATGTATAGTACAATGATACTGACTCCCTTTCTGTAAAAGATTGTCTGCAAGATTGTTTACAAAAAAACATTAAAGAAAGTAATATGAGTAAAATATTCACACACTACATCACTTTATCTGTTAGTTTAATGGCTTTTGTTAAGACCAATAAAAACTAAACCCAGGAGTGTTAAAATGTATTTTATATATGTCATTATGTTTATACTAACATGTATTGTCGCTATCCAAAGAAAACCAGGTATCTTCAGTTTTTGCGTTTTTAGTTGTCTACATAATGTGAGCTAAATAGCTGTCCTTTACATTTCATAAAAATTGAACCAATAAAAATGCTTCAGTACTGCTGAAGTACTGAAAAAATTGCATGTAATTCTGGAGATGCTTGTTTTTTTGTACAGTGATTCATATATGAATATATATAGTACCGGTCAAACATTTTAGAACACTACCAGTTAAAGGTTCAAGAACACGGTCAACAGTTTTAGATCACTATCAGCCAAACATTTTAGAACACTACCAGTCAAACGTTTTAGAACACTACCAGTCAAACGTTTTAGATACACTACCAGACAAACGTTTTAGTACACTACCAGTCAAACATTTTAGTACACTACCAGTCAACAGTTTTAGTACACTACCAGTCAACAGTTTTACATCAATATTAGCCAAACGTTTTAGTACACTACCAGACAAATGTTTTAGTACACTACCAGACAAACGTTTTAGTACACTACCAGTCAACAGTTTTACATCAATATTAGCCAAACGTTTTAGTACATTACCAGTTAAACGTTTTAGTACACTACCAGTTAAACATTTTAGATCATTACCAGACAAACATTTTAGATCACTACCAGACAAACGTTTTAGAACACTATCAGCCAAACATTTTAGAACACTACCAGCCAAACGTTTTAGATCACTACCAGACAAATGTTTTAGTACACTATCAGCCAAACATTTTAGAACACTACCAGCCAAACGTTTTAGATCACTACCAGCCAAACGTTTTAGATCACTACCAGACAAATGTTTTAGTACACTACCAGACAAACATTTTAGATCACTACCAGTTAAACGTTTTAGTACACTACCAGCCAAACATTTTAGATCATTACCAGACAAACATTTTAGATCATTACCAGACAAACGTTTTAGAACACTATCAGCCAAACATTTTAGAACACTACCGGTCAACAGTTTTATATCAATATCAGTCAAACATTTTAGATCACTACCAGTTAAACGTTTTAGAACACTACCAGACAATCGTTTTAGTACACTACCAGACAAAGGTTTTAGTACACTACCAGTCAAACGTTTTAGATCACTACCAGACAAACGTTTTAGATCACTACCAGTTAAACATTTTAGAACACTACCAGACAATCGTTTTAGTACACTACCAAACAAACGTTTTAGTACACTACCAGCCAAATGTTTTAGTACATTACCAGACAAACGTTTTAGTACACTACCAGTTAAACGTTTTAGATACACTACCAGACAAACGTTTTAGTACACTACCAGTTAAACGTTTTAGATACACTACCAGACAAACGTTTTAGTACACTACCAGCCAAACGTTTTAGATACACTACCAGCCAAACGTTTTAGTACACTACCAGACAAACGTTTTAGTACACTACCAGACAAACGTTTTAGATACATTACCAGACAAACGTTTTAGTACACTACCAGCCAAATGTTTTAGATACACTACCAGCCAAACGTTTTAGTACACTACCAGACAATCATTTTAGTACACTACCAGCCAAACGTTTTAGATACACTACCAGACAAACGTTTTAGTACACTACCAGCCAAACGTTTTAGTACACTACCAGCCTAACGTTTTAGTACACTACCAGTCAAACGTTTTAGTACACTACCAGCCAAACGTTTTAGTACACTACCAGCCTAACGTTTTAGTACACAACCAGCCAAACGTTTTAGTACATTACCAGACGGTACTGTGTATATTCACCTAATTTCATCTGTAAAGATTTTAAATCAGTATTGCTTTTTAGAATGTTGAAGAAAATTCTTTTCTTTTCACTGACGCTCAGGCACTAAGGTGGAGTTTTATGGAATTTATGCATCTGTGGCTCTGGGAGTCCAGATGCCCCACTGGGTTTTTAAATGCTCTTATGTTAGCTCAGGCCTGCTGGGACAGAAGCACAAAGGCATTCTGTTATGGTTGAACAGCTGCACAGGAGGGCATTTCCACAGTCCTGCGCTTCAGAAATCGATGCTGCTAAACAGTTGCCTTGACATTTCTCATAAGAGATTAATACCTAGCAGTCTTCACGTCCCTATTACTATAGATTGTTCAATACACTTTAATACATTTAATATACTGATTTAATTAATGCTTTTGCATTATTATGAAGGCTTACATTTGCTGATCACATGAAGAGACAATCAGCAGCGTCAGCATATGTGGACGTGGGCCTTGTCACCTTCACGTGTGTTTCACGTGAGTCAGCTGTCAATAGGAAATGATATATTCTGTATTCAATTAGGTATATAGTTCCGATGAAGTTCCTATAGTGCTCCATAAAATGTTTCCAATCTTTAGAGATTGTTTTACTGTGGGTCGTTAACCTTGAGGAGAAGAGCGACAGTGTGTAACCACTATAATAACGCATACCTCGCTGGTCTCACCGCATGAATTACGCAACACACAACATCTTCCCTCTCTATGCTATGGGAAGAGATAAATCACCTACTGGATGAGAAGTTTCATCTCCTTTCCTCACTAGCCAGTGGCCCTTTCATATGCAGTTACTTCATAAAATGAATTATACAGCTCAGATGCTGTCAGAAATGCTTTTCAGAACAATTAGTCATTTAGTGAGGCAGATATCAGAGCTCAGAGTGCATTTAGTGGATTGCCTCCATATAATACCAGCTAATTGGTTCCTCTCTCGTCTTAAATCATCTCTGGCTTTGAACATAGACAAAGAAAGTCAGCAAAGATGCTGTTCATTTAAGTCTATGCAAATTAAAAGATTTTCAAACTACTCTGTTGTTTCTGAAATCATATCTATTTTAAATGGTTTAAATGTATTTATGGCCATGACTAGCCTCAGAGCGCAAAGTAGCAGGGATCTTAGAACTTTCGGAAGGTTTTATTTTAGATAATACTTTAGTGTCCTGCTACTGGACGCACATGAGGCATGGCTATGCAGATTAGTGATACACAGAGCAAAACCCGAGCTACAGGCTTTTCATTGTGCATTGTTCACCATGTTAGAGCAAAGCAGTATACATGTGTTTATTGGGCTTTGTGGTGCCGGACAGTGGGGCTGGATATTGCATCTGTGTGTTCACCATGTATGGGAAGTGTATGACTAGACGAGACCTGCCTGTTATCTTAGCCATTCAGTAAGTGCTGAGCAGAGGTTTTCTCTCCTGCTGTGTTCAGGAAATTAACGTTCACTGAAGTGCTGCTTCCCACATATTCTTCTTTGAGAAGATATCAGAATTCTATTAGTTATTGAGATCCACTGTCAGAAAAAAAAATGGTGAGTACCCTAATGAAGTTTATCTTTTTCTCCAAGTGAAAAGTGCATATTTGAAGAATCACAGCTTGGAAAAAGTCCTGTATCAGTATCTGTGAATAAGTGAGTGGTGCTCAAACAGTTTGTAGCTGCAGTGCGGTCGAACCCCAGGCCGCCTCATATCTGCAGTGTAGTGTCACTTAAGCAGTTGGCCCAGACACCCACATAACTGCAGTGTACCATCACTCAAGTGGCTGGTCTAGCCAGCCTCTGAGAGTCTGGGGAAAGGCTCTTGGCTGCAATCAGGATAGATACAATGGACAAATCCTAGGCCAATGGCGACTCATCAAAACATAGGCACAAACAATACAAACAACATGCAGGCATGTGACATACATACTACAAACATGTGACACAGTAATAATAGAAATCTGAGAGACATTATTTGGACCAGCAGTAGTAACATTGCTAGCTAAATCAGCATACTATAGCCCAGCAGCATAGCTGCTCAGTTTTGGCCATATTAGGCTCAATAATTGGCTACACCTATAACACTTTGTCATTATATAAAGTACAGTAATTTGGTTATTTAGTACAGTTTATCAGAAATCAGTGTTTGAAAAAAAAAACACATTACATGAATATAATTTTAAATAAGGCCATTAACATAAAAACCAATGTGGAATTATCAGCTGGTTTAAGCATCAACATGTTTTCAGCAGAAATATTTCAGTATTTAATAAAATAGCGTAACTGGATTTAAATCAGTTTCTAAAACAGGAGGGAAAAAAACAAACGATAAGGTACATAATTGTAGATTCTGAGCTCTGATATAACCCACAGTCACTACAGTAGCGTTTTCATCATTTGAGAAATATTTTGAGAGTTCCACCTGTTATATCTCAGACTGCTACAGACAACCTTATGCATTGACTACAAGCAGAGTTGATGCACTTTTTATTTTTACAGAGCTTCCTAAGAATACAACACTTCATTTGCAACTTCCAAATGCAGCAGCACAGATCCTGTTAAAAACAAAAAAGAGAACACAAATCATTCCCGTTTTAAAAGAACTGCATAGACTGTGTGTTTTAGGATAGATTTTAGAAGTTCTGCTTCTAGTTTTAGCAGCTCTAAATGACCTTAAAGCACCCTCAGATCTCACAGAATGTCAGATTGTTTATGTTTTAGCATGTGTTCTTAGATCTGCAAATATCTGCTGAGACTTGGATAGGCCTGTTTCAGTTATTGCACACATTGAACTGTTATTAACTATTACTGCAGAAGGCAGTCAAGCTCAGTACACACATTTAGGAAAGAGTGAAAACTGTAACTCTTAAATGTCTTCATATAATTTTAAAATAAGCTCTGTATATATATTTGATGATTATTATTATTATCAAAATAATGGGCAATTATTGAGACACTGACAGTTGATATTGACAGTTTGTCTAACACTTAGGATACCTGGTTAATTCACTACTTTATTCACTTTGTTATGACCCTGATCGCTCCTCTGCCTCAAGTTTTCTTTGTTACATAGGCATCTAAAGAAAACAGAACAGGAAGATAAAATCTGACCCATTTTAGGTGTGGAGGTAAAGGACTGCCAGATGGACTGTCATAAGAACAGAAAGTCATTTTAAAACAGAGACTGAAAGAGAGGGAGAAGAAGAGAAGAAGCAGAAGAATCTGCAGCAGCAGAAGAAGAGTGATAAAAGCTTAATAGATGAAATGGAAAAGCCATGAAAATATGAATTGCAGCCAATCAGCCCATTCAATCTCTTCAGCTTTATGAACCGTATTCGGTTTTTAGCACCATGCGCAATGGAGTGGGAGACAATTAGCATGTTTCCAATTAGCTCTCAAGTCTTATTAGCCTAGAGTTAAGTGCCCAACTGTTTGCTTTAAGGTTCTAATGTTATGATTTGTTGTGCACTACCTTTAAATCAGGAACCTCATCAAGCTTCCAGCTGGGTGAGAACATAATTCCTTGCTTGTTAATTGTTTTTAAGGCAGATGCCACTACATAACAAATATATTAGAGTTCTAGCACTTTCATTACTCAAAGAGATGTAAATTTAAATGAGCATTTTAGTGGAATAATAATATACTTCAGCAGTAATAGTGATATAATATAAAACACCTTTAAACACAGTGTAGTCTGTCTGAATCAGGTGTGGCATTTGGCTGCAGCTCGCTGTCCACACCCTCTGACAACTGACCTAAGCACAAGGGGAGAGGATGCTGACTTTTTCGCCCTTTGACTTTGATAGCCGGTGGGGCGATACCCATACGTGTGCGTGGAACAATGCTGACCCATGATGTTTTTTCTGCTGCCAAGGTGAGTCTGTGCGCTGCCCTGGGGCTAGCTGTCTGTTCATAATTGAGCCTTGAGAGACCAATCAGTGTTGGATGGCCACAGAGCGATGGGAGATCATAACAGACCACAACCAAACACATGAAGAAACTGCATTCCAGTTAGACCACCAAGGTCGTTATAATCCTGGATGCTTGCACTGCTTGGTGAACCAAGCTACATTCTCCAAGCCAAATGCGTATCGTTCCAAAGTGCAGAAAAGAAGTCAAACTTCAAGAAGAATGATGGAGTAAACATCTACTCGACTTAAATTACACAACCTGTTGGACAGGTTTAGAATAACATCAGCAATACTTTAAGAAATTAACCAAACGTAACATGTAGCGTGCACAAAAATGATGCTTCATTAAATTTCTTTCTTGTAAGAGGTAATGTGTTAACTTGTTTCCACTCAAATCAACAAACATTTGAACCAGGGTGTTTAAACACTTGCAAACAGTTGAAACACACAGTAACTTGATGCTTTCCCAGCTTAAACATTTCCAGCTCTAAACACAGAAACTAAATGTCTTGGTCAAATGTAAGATTTCAAATTTAGCATAACCAAAGAAAACTTTGAAGCTACTAAGTTAAAAAAAACAGGATTTACAACAAAATAGAGATTTATAGGTTTAAGTTTAATCATTTTATTCACTTATATTTTATCTTTTGCTTTTGCTTCTTATATTTTGTGCTTTTAATCTTTTTGTTACATTATGAATTAAACTCAAATTTTAGTAACACTTAAACATATATTAAATTAATTTACTTTAAAGGTGCAGTAAGCGATGTTCCAATACAGTTTTTATCAAATTCAGTTAATATCTCCTCACAGTCCGCTAGCTCTCTGTTCTGTCTGTGTGGTGTTTGTACACATCCCTGGCACTGTAAATAGAAAACAGCAGTGGTTCAGAGTGAACGTGAATGGTGAGCCGTAGTTGGAATAGTGGAAAGGTTTCACAGAACCAATAGGTCAATATTATTTTGTCCCATTTATGTTATGCTATTTGTTGTAAGTTGCCAGCTTTGCAGCAGCAATTGTAGCTACAGTTTACAAACCCACAAATCAATTTGTTACATTACTTGTTGTGTTGTTGTTCACTTTAACATTATGTCATGATATTTGACTGTGCAATATCTGATAAGAGTTTTTATTATTTGGATTGATGCATAATTAATTATTTTTTTGGTCAGCTAGCCTACTCTCGTTTACCTTGGCAATGCATATGCATGTTTTTTTTTTTTTGGGTTACACTGAATGTATTTTGTTTGCTGTTTTCAAATATGAACAACTGCTCTTCAGAATCACTGACTCCACTGAGTTGAAGCTTACCCTAACCTAACCCACACATTAAGTTAAGCACACATAACTTTTATTTTTTATTCTTTAACTATAAAAATACTTTTATTTACTTCAACTTATATTATTATACTTTGTAAATTTTTTATTATTTCTTTTATTTGTTATCTTTATCTATTGGTGAATAGAGGAACAGGAAAGTAAGAATTGAACAGTGTAACTGTCTGTTCTGCTGTACATATGACAATAAAACTCTTGAATCTTGAATCTTGAACCCCAAACAAATCTATAACCCTGACCCTAACCCTAAAATGACTTTAAGTTAACCCAAAATGAAATAAAAAAGAACCCACAAAACTAAAAAATACTTTTATAACTACTATTTATACACTATTGGTCAAAAGTTTTAGAACACTACCGGTCAAAGGTTTAAAAACACCACCGGTCAACAGTTTTAGATGACTACGATTCAAATGTTTTAGACCTGTGCTAAAACTTTAGACTGCTAGTCTACTAAAACGTTTAGTTGGTAGTGGATGTTCCTAGTAGCAAGGCAGAGGACTTTTAAGTAAAATGATCTAAAACCCAACATTTTTCCAACGTTTTGTTCAATTAACAATTAAAACAGTTGGATTTTTCAGAAAGTAGCTCTAACAGTATTGCGTGAGGTTCTAATAGTGACCTATAAATACAAGAACTGTAACCTAATAATTTGTTCATTTAATAGTTGGTTAATATTTGGCCAACAATGTTGTTCTCTCTTTAGAGAGTGTGGGTCTCTTTTAGAATGTGTTGTCTGGCTAAAGCCTGTGAACGTGTTACTATTGCAAATGAACTCACTCCATCTGCATTCTTATCGCCCTGTCAGGGTACATCATCCCAGTGCTCGTTGTACATTATCCCTTACTTATATGTCACCTGTGATTTCCAAGCCGAGCGTAAAAAATCCCTTTCATTTTAGATGACTGTCAAGCGCTTGAAGGACATGCTCTCTTCACTCTCTCTGAGCTTGAAGGATTTTGGGAATTGTGTGACCAGAATGCTGATGTGTGCTTTGTGTTTGGTTAGTTCATTGGTAGTGATGTTCGTTATGTTCTCTGCATCCTGAGAGACAAAACACTATTTAATTTTGGAGACATCTGCTCTGTGTCGTCCGGGTTCCATTTTTTGCTGCACTCCTTGAAGGCAAACTGTGAGTAAAACTAAAATTTAATTTGCCAGCGAGAGTTTTAAATTGAATTCAGATCATTCATGGCAGGAAGACAGTAAGTGACTTGTGAACTTGAGTGGCCCTGAGGACAGATCAATTTGTATGTGTGAAGCAAACAGTGGCCTAGTCAGAAAATCCATAGTCCATAGCCATTAACATGTATCTTGAATACAATAAGCAAGAAGGATGGTGATGCGATGGTTATGAGCTGCAGGCCAGCCTGGCACCAGAACTAATTGGGCATCTGAAAATGAGTTGAAGGAGGAAGGGGCAGTGCATTCAAGAGGTTTTTGTACACTAAAAAAACATTATAATAATAAATGTATGTTGGGTCTGCCTAAAGGAGCCAGGCATTTAGTAAAGGATCAGCAGAATCTACATTTACAAACCGTGTGAACCCTTTTGGGAAATCTCTCTGTTCAATGGGCCTCATTCACCAACTGGTCCTAAGAAGAAAGTCCACGTTTTCAGTTTTTACCCATATTTTACCATTGGGCTTTCTTCTATGGTAGAAAAAGAATCCAATGCAGGACACAAACGTGTGAGCAATTCCTCAGTTTAACAACACAAATAAAACAAAAAATATAAACGCTAATAAAAACAGAACACTTAAAAATAGAACACTAATAGAAATAAAAGACCAATAAAACATAAACACTAATAGAAAATAAAACACTAAGACACCCAGCTGACATGGAGAGGTCATACTGACAGAGAGGTCATGACTGGCTAATGCAGTGAAAGTTATTGAAGGTAATGTGAATCCTGTGATTGCAGGAATCAAACAGCTTTTGACACTCTAACAGTGACCTACAATAAAGCATGTGCTGGCAACTTAGTTTTATTAAAAAACGATATATTATTATTAGACATATTAATATGAATTCAAAGAGGCATGAAACGTGGCTAAGGCAGTTATTTATTGTCATTTTGGTGAGTGAGTGGCAGCTCCTTGCACCCTCCTTTAAATCGAGCCCTGAGAGGACTGGATTGGAAGCAAACCATCAAGCGTGTCATCACTGCCACATTGAAGAAAATTAGCATGCTGCCGTTCCTTTAGAAGACCTAAACAAACTTTATTAAGTGATATGCTCTACCTATCTTTTATCAAATAATTACCCCGTTAATGAAGACTGAGCATCAACTGAGCCAAGAGACTGCTCTTTCCACTGACTCACATTAATAAAGATAAGAAATATTGCATGTTTGCACTCCTTAAAACATGCATTCTCTTTCCATCTTTCAGGCTGATTTTGTTCACACTTCTCTCATATTTGGCACCTCAAGCAAGCTTAGCATCATTAACGGAATGCTGTGGGTGAACAGTAGCATGACTAACAAATGTACTTCTGCTATGCGTACCTCAGCACAAGATCAAAGGTTGTCTTTAACTTGACCTAAGTATGAAGGGCTTTGACCATCATTCTGCCCCGGAGGCAGCAAAAGCAAAAATGATTAGTGTGAGTGATTCTTGCCTGCCTTGGACCACATAGCCCTTTTAACATCATCTGTTGTGCTGACATAAACTATCAAAGGCTGAGCAAACTGGTTAAAAGAAATAGGGGGATGCAGTACAGTGTAGGACTTCAAAAGTCTGAACAAAACCCCTATTTGTTAAGCGATTCACATCT
This sequence comes from Megaleporinus macrocephalus, assembly GCA_021613375.1. Classification (NCBI taxonomy): domain Eukaryota; kingdom Metazoa; phylum Chordata; class Actinopteri; order Characiformes; family Anostomidae; genus Megaleporinus; species Megaleporinus macrocephalus. The sequence continues at coordinate 29,995,471 of CM038707.1, forward strand.
TGTGGTCATTTGGACCAATAACATGGCCTTCTGAACATCAAAAGGATGAGTGGTCAAATAAGAGGGAGAGAGAGTGAAAGGAAGAGAAGCCAAAGGACTTTGAGGTGGCATGATCTCAGATTGGCCTGCCAACCTTATTTGTACTCAGTGAAAGCTACTCCAAACATTAAAGGACTTCAGTCACTCATACTGATCAAAGTCTTACATTCTGAAGTTTGCCTTAATGCTTTTAAAAATAAAGGGCTTTTAAAAATTGTTTTTATTATTGAAACAGAATTAAGCAGCATTAGTCTACAGAAAGAAAAAAAACACTAAAATATAGTGTCCATGCGGTGCTGCAAGTCACTCTGTAAGGCTTGAAATAAAGTCAAAAGCCAGAGGTGCTGGCAAAGCCAGTTTAGGAGGAGCATGACCACTCCTTATTTCTCTTATTATACCAGAAATATGAATGTAAAGTGCTATATAGCACCTGCTAGCAAGTCCTCAATTAATGTGGGCAGATCTAAATGACTTAAAACAACAAGTTACATGTTTCTAGCCACTTATGTGTGAGTTTCCTACAACTTTGGAAAGTAGAAGAATGCATTGCTTAAACAAATCAAAGAAAACTTACTAGTGTCTTTTTGTTTGTTCTACAGCAAACAGGCTTTGGGCAGAAGGACACTAGCATTACTCCTAATAAGTACTGATTGGTTGGTAAAATCATAGTATTACACTACTTTAACTTTTGTTATATAATGTTTATTTTACATTTAAGACCTATATGTAGAGCCAAACCTTATGTTTAAGTGTGACAGTAATATGTAAATAAGACACATGACCCAGAACAAAACCTGAGTACTGACAAGAATTCCCAGTCAAAAGGTACAGGTTCTGGTGGTGCTTTTGTGCAAAATCATAGTATCATAATACTTCATCTTTTGTTATATAGAAAAATGTCCCAATTTATAATTGGCTGACAAACTTGCAGACATCAAGAATGTTCATGAGATTCAATGTTCAAGAAAGACCTGTGACTGGAGTTCAAAAGCATTCTTCAGCAACAGTGTTGAAATGTTTCATCTTGTTCTGTATTTCTAAAAACTGGTGCAGTTTTCTGTATAACAAAAGATAAAGTACTTCCAAACTATGATTTTGCACCAAAGCACCACATGAACCTGTACCTTTTGGTCTTACTGGGGAGCACATTGTAGTGTTTGAAAAAAATCGAAGAACATTTAAAAAGATAATTTGGCTCTACGTTTAGGTCTAACATGCAAAATAAACATTATACTGATGAAGACAGCACACAAATCACATAAAAAAAGTTTTTCTCCACATACCTTCTCAACAAACACACAAGCATCAGATAGAAATGGTCCTATGTGTGCAATTACTTGATTTCACCAGAGAGGTCTCCAAATCCCCAAATCCTACATGAAGTAGCCTTTAAAGAGCATTTTTGTAAATGAGTGTAAAGAACTGTTTTTAAAAGTTCATAGAACCTCCATATAATGCAACAGTTCTACACCCATTTTCTATATACATACTATATATCTGAACCAAGAACCATGAAAAAAAACAGTATTTAAGAATTTTCTGCATTACACAGGAAGGTTTTCACTCATTCTTCACGTATGGCGCTTTGCTTTTGCATTTTTGATTTTGTTCCCACACAGCATTATCCCATTTTCTGAGTGACTCTCAGCCAAAAGCCATGCAAGTTAGTAGCTGTAGCAACTGGGTTGTATACACATGCTTAACAATTTTCAAACCTTTATCCATTAATAAATCATTGCTGTCCAAAAGAAACACAAGTATCTCCAAAATAGTAATTTTACAGGTGAGGACAAAACATTCTTTTTTCAGTGTAAGTTAATGTAATAAGGGTTATTGGAAGTGATGTTGGAGCATTTTTATTGTCCATTTATCATGAAACTTATCCAGCAACAAGATATAAAGGGCAGCTGTTTTGTTCAAATGATATAGAAAAATGAAAATTAGACAAAAGTGGAGATATATGAGATATATGACATGAGATAAAATACACCTTCATTTTTTCACATTTCTTTTATCTTTGCCCATTTTCTCCAGAAACTGCATTCAATTCTGTAGCATGATTTATAAGTTTACATAATGAATATATAACAAATACATAAATAACCTGTTGAAATCCATGGCTGTTTTGCAGTCCAGGCAGGGAGATCTTTTAAAAATTATCCATGAATAATTAGCTTATTTTAATTTTATAAGATTTTTTTTTATAAGATACTTTTTATCTGATGGAAAAGGATTGGCATTTTAAAAGTTCATAACAGGAATATTTATGACATTTATAACAGAGAGCCTAAAGACCCCACGCACAGCCCACCTCTGTATCTTAAATCAGTTTTTTACAAATATATCTGTGAACTGATACTTTACGTATGTGTTAGATATAATTGATATTTTAGGCTGCACCCATACAAATTTACATAGAATCACTTAAAAGTTATATGTTGTATTTCACAATAAAGCACGTGTGCAGAAGTGGAACAGCCTGTAATAAATCTCTGGGGTTATTTTATGACTGCATCTGATCTGGCAATAATTCCACTTTATCACCTCAAGGAACATGGATCTGGTACTTTACAGCACTGCAAAGGTCATGAGTAGGAAGAAAAATATGGAAGAAAATGTCCATGTCGGGAATCTAAACATGTTGAAAGAAAATGAGTTGTAATAAACACAGTTGGATGTGGTGTGTTTGAAATAACTCAACATCTTGCACACACGTGTGGATCATGTCTCCTGGCAAAACCGTATTGAATCGACTGTGACAAACGTCAGATTAGATACAACCTCATGCCCTGTATGTATTCTTTGAGGTAATAAAGTGGAACTACACCACAGTCTGATTCTCTGACGGGGCGAAAGAATCACTCTCACATTATGCTGAACATGACGTAGAGCTTGTTCTGTGTTAGGTTATGTAAAGACCTCTTAAACTGACTAATTCTATTGTAATTTTATTGACTGTTGTGTTTTGTCCTGAGTCCATCATCATTGTGTTCTTCTCATCATTTGTATAGTCGTAACTCCATTATCATCATGTTTATGTGTATTTTCTTAAGTCATCATCATTATTATCATGTTTGTCTTAAAACTACCATCATCCCCATCCTGTGCTGCTCAAGTCCATCATCATGTTTGCTGCCCATCAATGTCCCTAGTGCATTATCATGATCTGCAAATGCATTGTCCTGAATCCATAATAATACTTTTCATCATGATGTGTGCACAGATAACAACTACAACAATAATAATAATAATAATAATAATAATAATAATAATAATAATAATAATAATAATAATAATAATAAGATGATGGTGATGATGACTGATTGTTTTTGATGTGTATCTTATGTTTATCTTTTATGGTTGGAGGACAAATATACACCATAGTATAGTAATGTCAATATATAGATGATTTTACAACTGAAGTTGATTGTATGGCTATAAAATTGTTTAGATTTTACAGGTTGGGAAAAAGGACATTCCTTACATCCCAAGATCCTTACACAACCCAAGAAGACAAAATGACAAAGCATGTTTTTGTTGACTACTTTTTAAGATCTACATTGAGATTTAATGTGATTTATAAAATTAATACATTTAAAAAACTTTAAAAAACTTTGCTTTAACATGTTTTTTTAACGTTAGCAGGCTTGCAAGAAATCTGCTTTTCTGTATGATATTTATTTCCAGGAAATCTATACATGAGACAATGAGAAGAACCTTGTATGTGCTCGGCCCAGATTCTAACTTTACTTTAGAAACACACAGTTTTGGCCCAGTTGCAACAGATTTATACTTGTCTTTTGTTGAGTATCTACTAAAGTAGTTCCTTTTACAATAATGTAATATTTAATTGAGTTGTTTAATAATTTTGATTTTGATGTTGCTTTTAAGTAAATGTTGCTTTCATTACACACACATTAAAAAAATAATGTACAGCATTACAATAAAATAAGTTTACATACTCTGGCACATGCACATCAAATGTATGAGGTTTATGAAGGTTACTCAAGCTTGAAATAAGGAGTCTATGTAATTTATATCAGTAAGGAAGAACCACTGTTGACAATGCCAACAGGGCTAGGTAAAGCTTAAAGTTACTGTGTGATGAGTCTTGGTTTAAAAATACTGAAAAGGTTATTTGTGATTTTAATAGCATCTTAGAACCCCAATACGCCACATTTGTATAGTTTAGACAGATTGCTGTAGTCATTGTTATAAGTTTTCACCATCTGAATTTGTACTGCATTCAGAGGATTAAAGACTTCCAACAGCCTGTAGATTCTGTATTATGTTGAAGCATGTGTTTGCCATCCACAGAAGTACATCAGAAAGATAACTGAATTTGCCAAACTAGCAAATAAAAAAAATACAGTCATCCATTTTTTAAATATGTCAATATGTGTTTTTAAATTGTTTGTGAAATGTCGTATGTCAGTTCCTGTGCTTGATCTAGTCTTATCTACAAGAATAACTTACAAAACATCAGAACAGACAAATAATAAAAAGACATTACAAACCATAAAGAATGATTTCAGTCTTGAGAAAAACTGCATGATGCCCTGTTATGTCTCTGTTATCAGGTCACACATGCCAGATCCTCCTCAACAGCGAGTCTGCCTGTATTTAACAGAAACACTTTATCAGTTCCCTAGTGGATAAAACATGTTGAAATGCATAGTTAGGGGTCAGATTATTGCAACACCTGATTAGAAATATTTGGGGCAAAATACTAGTAGTAGTAGAAAGAATAAAAGTATACTGCTTTAGTAAATACTATACATCGCATTAACATAGTATTATTGAAACTACTTTATTTAGACTGGAAGACCATCAGATAATTTGAGACAAAAAATAGAAAACAACTTAATTAAATAAATGACAATCATAATGAATTCAATAAAGACACACATGATGGACACAGTATAAAAAACAGGATGATGGACTCATGGTGATGGTGGTTCAAGACAACATACATGAAAAAGGTAGGATCAGAACCCACATGATGTTGATGAACACACTGCAAAACACATGATTATGGAGGACTGAATACAACATACATGATGATGGACCTAGAACAACGCACATAATGACAATGATGGACTCAGGAAAATAATATCATGATGAAGGACTCAGGACACAAACATGATAATGATGGAATGATGCCAAAAACATGATGATGGGCTCAGGAAAACACACATGATGATAATGGAGACAGACTCAACATACATGATGACCTCAGGGCAACACACATTATGATGATGATGGTCACAGAACAACACACATGATGTTCATGACAATGATGGTCTCTGGATACAAACATGATGATAAAGCCAGAGGACAACACACATGATGATAAAAATGCTCTCCTTACGCAAACAAGAAAATAATTACAGGACAAGACACAGGATGATGATGGTTGCAGAACAACACACATGTTGATGATGATGATGGTGACTGGACACAAAAAGGATGATGATGGCTAACATGCATGGTGATGATTATATTGGTCACAGAACAACATGGTGATGGTGATGATGAATAACATGATGTTGGGTTTAGGAAAACTCATGATAATGATGGTGGTCTCAGGACAACACACATGATGATGGGATAACAAGATGATAAGGGTGTCAGGACAACACATGATGCTGCTGCTGTTGCTGATGGACTCAGGACAATACATATGATGTGATGAGGGAAATTATCTGAGGAAACACATTATGAAATCAAGACAACATGATAATCATGGTCTCAGGACAACATGATTATGGTCTCAGGACAGAACATGATGGTCTAAGACAACATGATCATGGTCTCAGAACATAATGATGATGATAGACTTTACAGACTTTAAAACAAACGATAATCTTAGGAATGATGATCTTAGGACAACACATGATAGTAATGCAGATGATTAGGTCTAATAAACGATGATGGTCTCAGGACAAAACATGACGACAATGATGCTAATAATGATTACTTAATATGCATGATGATCTTAGGGCAATAAAATACAGGGCAATATACTTTTTCAGTGGCAAAATATTATTGATTGAAACATGCTGACAGAGTCTAATTGTCTCAATTTAGCTTACTTCTAACTTTACCTAAATAACATATCTTGGCATGATGACTCTAACCCTATGAAAAATAATCTCTATTTTTCTCATAAAGAAATTCACTAAGCAGTCAAGTCACATTACATATACATTAAAATTCTCACAAATTTACAATAATCTACCAATTTTCAAATAATATTATGTTGCTATGCATTGTGGATCATGCTAACCTCTGTGCTAAATAGGCTACATTTCACAACTTGCATTGTTCTACAAGCAAACCACTACCCTAGCTGGCTAGCTAACATTTGCTAGCTTTCATGGTAATAGTTGTACAAAAATGAAAGAAATCCTACATCCAAATACAGAAGTACATGATAAAAGTCTGATAAAAGATGTGTTTACCTTAGGATTAAAAAACTTAATTTAGTCAGTTAGCTTAGTTTTGGACATGTAGTTTAGACTGTTATAGTTTTGGACATATAGTTTAGACTGGTATAGTTTTGTACATATAGTATAGACTGTTATAGTTTTGTACATATAGTATAGACTGTTATAGTTCTGGACATATAGTAAAGACTGTTATCTTTTTGCACTTATAGTATAGACTGTTATAGTTTTTTATTTATAGTATATTCTGTTATAGTTTTGGACATATAGTAAAGACTGTTATAGCTGTGTACATATAGTAAAGACTGTTATAGTTTTTGACATATAGTATAGACTGTTATAGTTTTGTACATATAGTAAAGACTGTTATAGTTTTGCACTTATAGTATAGACTGTTATAGTTTTGGACATATAGTAAAGACTGTTATAGTTTTGCACTTATAGTATAGACTGTTATAGTTTTTTTATATATAGTATATACTGTTATAGTTTTGGACATATAGTAAAGACTGTTATAGCTGTGTATATATAGTAAAGACTGTTATAGTTTTTGACATATAGTATAGACTGTTATAGTTTTGTACATATAGTAAAGACTTATAGTTTTGGACATATAGTATAGACTGTTATAGTTTTGGACATATAGTATTGACTGTTATAGTTTTGTATATATAGTATAGACTGTTATAGTTTTCGACCTATAATAAAGACTGTTATAGTTTTGGATATATAGTATAGACTGTTGTAGTTTTGGACCTATAGTAAAGACTGTTATAGTTTTTTATATATAGTATAGACTGTTATAGTTTTGGACATATAGTAAAGACTGTTATAGTTTTGGATATATAGTATAGACTGTTATAGTTTTGGATATATAGTAAAGATTGTTATAGTTTTGGACCTATAGTAAAGACTGTTATAGTTTTGGATATATAGTATAGACTCTTATAGTTTTGGACCTATAGTAAAGACTGTTATAGTTTTGGATATATAGTATAGACTCTTGTAGTTTTGGACATATAGTAAAGACTGTTATAGTTTTGGATATATAGTATAGACTGTTATAGTTTTGGATATATAGTAAAGATTGTTATAGTTTTGGACCTATAGTAAAGACTGTTATAGTTTTGGATATATAGTATAGACTGTTATAGTTTTGGATATATAGTAAAGACTGTTATAGTTTTGGACATATAGTATAGGACTGTTATAGTTTTGGACATATAGTATAGACTGTTATAGTTTTGGATATATAGTATAGACTGTTATAGTTTTCGACCTATAGTAAAGACTGTTATAGTTTTGGACATATAGTAAAGACTGTTATAGTTTTGGATATATAGTATAGACTGTTGTAGTTTTGGACCTATAGTAAAGACTGTTATAGTTTTTTATATATAGTATAGACTGTTATAGTTTTGGACATATAGTAAAGACTGTTATAGTTTTGGATATATAGTATAGACTGTTATAGTTTTGGATATATAGTAAAGATTGTTATAGTTTTGGACCTATAGTAAAGACTGTTATAGTTTTGGATATATAGTATAGACTCTTATAGTTTTGGACCTATAGTAAAGACTGTTATAGTTTTGGATATATAGTATAGACTCTTGTAGTTTTGGACATATAGTAAAGACTGTTATAGTTTTGGATATATAGTATAGACTGTTATAGTTTTGGATATATAGTAAAGATTGTTATAGTTTTGGACCTATAGTAAAGACTGTTATAGTTTTGGATATATAGTATAGACTGTTATAGTTTTGGATATATAGTAAAGACTGTTATAGTTTTGGACATATAGTATAGACTGTTATAGTTTTGGACATATAGTATAGACTGTTATAGTTTTGGATATATAGTATAGACTGTTATAGTTTTCGACCTATAGTAAAGACTGTTATAGTTTTGGACATATAGTAAAGACTGTTATAGTTTTGGACATATAGTAAAGACTGTTATAGTTTTGGATATATAGTATAGACTGTTATACTTTTGGACATATAGTAATAACTGTATTATATACTATATAATATGTGACTCACCTCCATGGTGTCTAATATCACACTAGTTGACGTGTTTGTTGTCTGGCCCTGTTAAACATTCTCTCTCAGGAGTGTTTTATAGCAATTCATGCTCGTTTCCTGTTATGTATTGGTCTGTGGTCTAATAGTTAAACAGCTCAAGGCATAGAGCTTCAGGTTTACAGCCTGTGTAGTATTTCTGTAGTTGTTTATCATGCTTGTTGGGTTGTGTTGAATACTTCCATCAGTATTTTAGTGGCAGCTGTCTGCAGTGGGCACAAGTTGAGAGAACCGCTCCCAATGGAATATTCCTTAGGCGAAGTCTCTTTGCTACAACTCTGTAAATGCGCATACTCACATAATGTTGACGGTAATTGTTTTCCTGAAGTAAAATTTGGATACTGCTCTCATTGCACTTGATGTTTCAGTTTGTTGTGTTTCAGATTCACTGGTACTACTTCAACGTGCTATTAAACCCACTGGCTGAGGAAAACTCCAGAAGGGTCATAAAGAGGCTTTTTCCCTTGGTCCACTAACTCTAATTCTTCATCAGAAAGCAAAGCACAGATGTGAACTAGATTACCTCTACTTCCCTGCTTGCTCTCTCTCTCTCTCTCTCTCCTGCTTTTTCACTCCCTCTCCAACTCTCTCAACCGCAAAAGAAAGAAATCTTTGAGCTGCTGCACTTTTTCAAAGCACTCCCGCCCCTTCCAGTAGTTAGCAGACAGAGGCACAGACTTTTCCCCAGCCAACCCCGCACACTTCCCTGTTGGAGCAAAAGCAATGGAGCTGGAGTCTTACTGACTGTTTGTGCTCTACCTCTCAGCCTCTGAATGGCAGCTTGAGGATTTGAGCTTGTAAAACGTTTGAGCATTCGGGACACTTTATCTTGTGTTAGAGGCTGCAGGATTTGGGTGAGTTCTGTCAACTTTTGTGCATGTTTTGAACTGTGGGTCTCTTTGTGAAGAAAGGCTGAAATTACATTTAAATAAAAGAGGCATTATTGCAACAGGAGAAAAGATTGTAGACGTTGCAAATTGGCATATAACAATGAATGCTGTAATATATAGGACCAGACTATTCCTACATGTATCTGTTTTTTTATTTTTCTCCATTATTTAAACACAGTAGCTAGGGAAAAAAAATCATTAATTATGAATAGACCAATAGGAATGCCTCAAAATATATCTATGGTAACTTAATTAAAAAGTTCTGAATGCTTTCGCCCACTCCGCTAAAGTTGTTATTTTGGAGATGCTTGTTTTTCTCTGAACAATAACAATATTACTAAATGTAATAGACAAATCAGCCAGAAATCAGCTAGAGTCAAAGATCGCCTTTCAAAGGGATTTTCTTTATAATTTAAAAGATTAAGAAAAATGTGATTTCGTACAATTGTGCAAGACCTGGTAGACCATCAACACTGTCACCACCACATAAACAGGACCTAAAGCTTTCATTTTTTAGGCAGAGGTTAAAGTCAGGCTGCACACTTCCGATCTGAAAACATCCACAGATTCTTCCACTGTGAGAAGACGCTTCAAATATATAACTTTTTGACAAGAAACTGTTACTGAAATTAAGAGCATTTGCCAGTTTAACCAAGAACATAACAATGGACTGTCCACCCCTGAGTCCAGACCTCAACATCACATAAATGTGTTTGGGGTTAAGCATAAAATTCAAAGACCAAATTTTCAAGGTGTGAAATTCAAGACTGGTACTCTCAAAAACAGAGCTGTAATAAAAACAAATGTATTAAACAGAATGACATTTAATTATATTAATTTGTTGAGTTACTGTATGTTTCTGTCCAATTTTTCTATTGTTGTTTTTTTAATAACACTAAAATATGACTTAATGGTCATTTTGACTGGGACTGTTAATAAATGTTCTATAAATGTTCTGAAACACAATGAAACAATATGTGATGTTTGTATTTATTTATTTGTTAGCTTATTTTTATTCTTTTACCAATTCAATGTCATTTAACAAAATGTTTTGGTTATCACTTATTTATCTTTTACAGCCAGTCTAAAGTCTTGCTTTGTAGCAGCTGTGTTTTTTTCACCAACAGTTACTGAGTTTTGACCACCTTTTGGGCCTAGACCTGGTCCCTAAGGTTACAGAGCCAGAGGTTGAGTTGCTATAACAACTGTGAGGTGTTATAAGGTGTAAGATGTTGCCTCACCTGCAGAGGCCTGCACACCTGCAGTGTTCACTGGAGATAAAGGGTCAAATTTATAATGGCTTCCGCTGTTTGTGGACTTTCTGCTGAGCAAAACATAGAGAAAGTGCTATTTTTGCCTCGCATTAAGCTGCAGAGTGCCATCGAATGCTTGTAAAAGAAAGACTGCATCCTTGGCTCTCAGCGTGTAGCATGCAACCGCCGTTTCCTTTAGTGCTCTAGTCCTTTTTATTGACTAGAGCGACATGCGGTACATCTTCCTGGTACTAGATTAAATGAATAGTGACCTTTTGTTCAAATGGAAATCCATTTACGTTTAATCATCAGATGAAAAAAGACCAAACCTATTTTTTATCTACTTTGAACTGGTTTGGCATTAATTACATTAAACGGCACAATGCATTCATTAGACATTACCAAACAATATAGCCAAAGGAAATGTAAGGCTCTTTTGTGCCCCCAATTAAGGGGTTTGTAATTGGCCGAATGGCTTAATTATTTCTCCCTATTGTAAAACATTATGAGCTCCGTCCTGGCAAAGAGATCTGTGGTGCAGCTCTGAGACAGCATGGATAATGAAATCAAGACATTTTGGCCATTGTTCATGTCAAAATGCTGTTTAGCTTACATGAGCGGCCTCTATGTGTCCTGCTCACTTTATGTGGGTTTGGAAGACATGCAATGTGCCGAGCAAGTCCAAGTTCTATGTGTTTTTGATGATGTGTAACATACCAACTGAGTCCAAAAAGGAATTCATTCCAAAAAATCTGAAAACTGGGCTACTTTTTTATTTTATTTTATTCCATTCAAATGTACACATTTTTTACATGAATAACACGTATCAACACAATTACTACCAAATGTAAGTAAACTGAAAGGCACACGTGTGTGGATGTGGTATGTTTTATTCATTTGGAAATTACGAACACATTGTATCATGTCAATTCAAAACACCAGTTTTTATTTTTTTTATTTTACAGCACAATCTGGAGCTGTTTACTCACAGTTGACACAGTTCCCTTAATTGCAGTTACCACTATCACATTTTAACGCGCTTCTCATGACTTTATATTTGGATTTCTCATTAAGATGCTTCCGAAAGTTTCCCATTTCAGTAAGGAAAAAAAGCATTGGTGTGTTTCCACAGCACTCTTCATTATTTAGCTGCGACTAAATGAGAAATAAATCACCATTCTCATCTTCACAGTCAGAAAAGAAGCTCATTAGAGGCCGAGGCAGTCTGCTGGCTTGCCGATATCATCTGTCTACCGCAGTGCAACCATCAATCAACGAGCATGAGCAACAAATTGCCCTGTTGGCAGGAGGGGCGAGTGGCATATGGTGGAAGTTCAAAGGTTTGTGTTTACTACAGCCTCCATAACCCATCTGAGGTCACTCGTCCTGCTAATCAGAAACAGAGATGATGGGCAGAGCAGGCAACAGTTAGGTTTTTTTATGCGAGCGAGTACAGCACGGGGTCAAGGCTTTAAAACCGAACACTGTCTCATAACATGTAGAGGAGCCAAGGCACAGAGCGGAACCCTGCAGCAAGATTAGCAGAGAAATCTGCTTTAATTCATTTTCCCATTAGCCCTAATCAAGTCAGTCAGCTAAGACATGCTTTTGGTGTCTGAGGTTTGCCTCTTAAAATATATATAGTTAGCAAGCCCGTACACTGCCTGGCCAAAAGCAATCAGTGATTGGATTTAAATAAGCAAACACTTAAGAGCTTTTAATTGGATAATTACTGCAATGATTCATATTTCTCAGCTGGTTCTTTGAGCCCTAACTGCTGCAGTGAGTAACTTCTCATTTCTTAAACAATCACGTCAGAAGACGTATTTCATGGTTGTCCGTAAGATGTTACAGCGTTTTTAAAAGGGTCAAACATAGAAAACGACTGAGGAGATGACTGAGATGGCTGAAAATGTAAGTGAAAATTCTAAATGAGCATATTTAGACATAACTTAAGTGCTTGGTGTTGAATTTTAAAAAATAAAAAACAGTAGGTTTCACAGTTTAACCACAGTTTCAGAGCATTTCAACATGCACCGTGCAATCAGAACCATGTGGCCAAAATCACTTGTTAGTGGAGCTAATCAGAAAAGTAAAGGCTTTAGTTTTCTGGGGAGCATAAGGATTGAGCTCTGGATCAATGGAAAAAGTTGTGTGGTTTGATAAGTCCAGATTTACCCTCTAGAGCAATGGACGCACAAGTCATACTACACACATGTTACTGCTGCCTAAAGAAAAACATGTATGTTCATTTTTGTTGTTTTTTATTTTTCTAAATCATTTGAACACAGCAGTTGTAGTTTATATTGTATGAAATTTCACGTTTAATGGGATCGAACAAATACTTCAAAATAGCTTGAAAAATACTTCAAAATAGCTTGAAAAATACTTCAAAAAAGCTTGAAAAATACTTCAAAATAGCTTGAAAAATACTTCAAAAAGGCTTAAAAAATACTTCAAAAAAGCTTAAAAAATACTTCAAAAAAGCTTGGAAAACATTCGGGTTCCTTTGACCTACATCAACAGTAAAGTATGTTGTGGCCGTGTCCTCTCTCTTGCCATCTTGGAAATACTTGTTTTTCTTTTTGGACAGTGATGATAATAAGAATATAAAGCAATTATTACTGAGCTGAGCACTAACAGCACTGTTTTTACTGATTAGCTTCATACTTTCATAGATTTCTTTTTTTCTTTGTTGTAACTTCATTAAACGTGTTAAGCATGGCTCCATTCATTGGGTGCTGGGAAGCTAAAACTTAGTCAAGAATCCAATGTCTGGTGAACTGGTTTTGTGAGACAGGCCTTAGATGATTGGTTACATGTGCAGTAAGGAGAAAGTTGTGTATATTAGCTTAGATTTCCACCAAGCCATCACTTTAAACACGCTGTACTATTATGAGGACAGAAGCTGAGACCAAACTCAGGCTGAGACTAAGACTGTCGCTACAAACTCAGGAAGGGAAAGTGAACAGCCAGCACTTTTTCCTCCAAGAGCCAGCTGACTGTACCGCAAAACTCCAAAAATGCACCAGCGGTGAGAAAGAGCTGCTGAGCACTCACAGACAGCTATCGCATTTCAGACAGGCCCCCGTATACTGATGAGTGGTGAGGCGTTCTGGAGCAGACAATGCACTCATGGAGGAGAGTGTGAAGTGAAGGGATGCAGGAGATGAAATGACTTTGAGGAGCGGCTTAATGAGGTGGTGCTGTTGCTCTGCGTGGCTCTACGCTGTAAGGCATTGTGACTGGAGGTACTTGCTATAAATCAGCAAAAGGCGCATTTGCTTTGTAAATCAAACATAAATGTCAAGGGATTAATCACAGTTGGCATACGTAGTTTTATCGACTGTGGCATCTTGCACAAACTGACATGTAATTATCAAATTTTGAAAGATCGTTCTTCTGGCATCAGCTGCTTAATGTCACCACAGGGGGGAAAAAAAAGATCTGATTTGAAAAAAGAACACGGATCACGGCTTTGTGGACAGGATTCTAAGAAGCCTTAAGCAGTCGTCCTTAAATCCCGGTATGTCTGTCCCCACTAATTCACCTTGTAATGCCATGGAAATGGACCTTTTGTTAAAGAGCTCAACAAGAGTTATCTGTCTCTCATGCTGTCATTGCAGTCTCTTCTGAATGCAGGGCCACATTCATCCATATGCAGGACTACATAAACACTTCCTTTTCCTGAAGGCTTTCCATGAACAACACCTCCGCTTCATATATACAAACCTTCTCAGCTCACATACCAGCAGCAAAACTCAGCCCATGTGCTCCCGAGAAGCTTGTAAAAATGCTTTGCTTCATTTAGCACCCACCACACACATGGCCGATGGAATGTTCAACATAGTTTCATGAATACACCGTCCTCTGACTTCTTATGACACGTTAACAATGCTATTGAGTGGGCTGGTCTATTTTCTCCTTGTAAAAAGTATCTTCTTGTCAGTTTGGACCTCATTCCAAGAACAGCTAACTGCTAACCATAGGTCGCTTCCTTTGTTTTGGACCAGTAGCACAGGGCTGCACGGTTAGAGGTCAACCACAGACTAGATAGACAGCTGTTGACAGGCAGGGATGACACTAGATGACAGTGCTGACAACACTGTGACAGTCGTTATGGGCAGTAATTGTAGCAGTAATCGTGGTGAGATGCTTTCATGGATAGTGGGTAACTGTGGTAGGGAAGGTGGTGTTCCCGACTAATTAGATTTCCATCCACATAGTTTCATGATCCTTCACAAGAAGCTTTAAAAGGAGAAGATGAAACTGTTTTAAATTTCAATGAAAGTTAAAGTAACGAGATTTTGTTCTAGGTTGTTTTGTATAATATCTAATGTTCCATTTATAATGAAATTTAGATGCAATATAAAAAGGACTAGTATTTTCTATATACAAAACTAAAAATAATAAAGTGGAATTAGAATGTTTTGTTATAAGAGTGTTCCTTTTGACAAATTTGATATCTAATTGTTGTCTGTGAACCCTCAGACTAAGCCTAATTTTTTAAGGGTCTGTGTTTATTTTTTCTTTGTCAGATCCTCTGTTCATCTTCCGACTTCTCACAGTACAACTGCATTTGGGTGGGCTGGTGTATTTTCAGCTCTTCCTGTGTTTGACCATTAGCACCGGAATGTATGGTGAGAGGTCAACCACAGATATTAGACAGACAGGTGTTGACGGGCAGCACTGAAAGTAGGTGATACTATTACGGTTGATGAACTGACCAAGTACAGCCATTGTTCAAATAAACGGGATGCTTTCATAGATAACAGGTAACTGTGGTAGGGAATGTGGAGTTTCCAAGTCATTTGATTTCATATATATATTGTGCTTTTGACAGGCTTACAATTTTGTATGTTTTCCACTCAGGGCAAATTTAGAAACTGAATGGTCTCCGTGGAACCACAGGCCAGACGTAATTTGTTGAGGGTCTGTGTTTATTCCCTCTGTCTCAGATGAGGTCAGGTCTTGGCAACAGCTCTTTGGCTATTTGGAGAAGGCGTTGGCCAGCTTTGATAAGCTTGAAAAGAGGCCTTGTGTCTCTCATCTCCCAGGGTTTAATTCATCGCTCTGTCAAAACACAGGTTAGAAAGGTCACACAGTAAACCTCTTCTCTTTCTTAGGCCAACATGAGACAGCGCTGGACTTTGGGTACATTGCTATTCATAGCCTTACTGATGCCAGCCCACTGTCAGAGTGGTGAGGAAGGGGAATGGGGATCAGGCAGCATGCCAGAGGTCATGTTCACCAATGCGTCCACTCCTATTCCGCAAGCAATTGGGGATGATCCGGTCAGGCCTGACTGGACCAAGCCTCTTTTTCAGGCCATTCCAGAGATCGAAGCAGATGGCTGCTCTGTCAACTTCCATACCAGTCAGGCTATGTCCAGGCGATTACGGGCGAACAGGGACGAAGTGGCTTATCTGAAGGCTCTCCAGCATGGTAACCAGGCAGTGGTGGAGAATTTGGTCCAGTTTGTCGGAGCAGAGTTGGGAAACCAGCGTTATCAGGAGATTATCCAAGAGAACATTGCTGGAATTAAGGAGGATCACGTCAGCTGTGAGGGAGTGGTGAAGAAAGCAGCGGAGGAGTTGGAGAGCCAGTTGGAGGGAGACATCTTACAATCTCTGGCTGGAATTCAAAAGTAAGTAGGTGTAGCAGTAATGCTCCAGGTGTTTTGATAACACTTGAATTTCCAATTCCCTTGTAAGAAGAGAACTCTGAAAAAGAACACAGAAAATAATTCAGCCATACCTCTCTATGTGCAAACACTGTGTTTACACTAGTATGGTTAACTTTACCATAGCTTACCATAAGCTGCTAAAAATCACAAGTATGCTGC
This sequence comes from Megaleporinus macrocephalus, assembly GCA_021613375.1. NCBI lineage: Eukaryota > Metazoa > Chordata > Actinopteri > Characiformes > Anostomidae > Megaleporinus > Megaleporinus macrocephalus. Next base: position 30,012,034 of record CM038707.1, read on the forward strand.
TCAGCTACACCAGTCATGAATGATTAATTCATGCTCATTAGTGCTGGTAATTGCTTCCATAGCCTGTATATTTTCATCAATAACTATTTCTATAAGTAAAAAGTATGCTCAGTTGAGTGCAGACCTCTGCTGTTGACATGTATTGATTTGTATTATTTGAGATATCAATTTGCAAATATTAAGTAAATTATCAAATAAATCACACAAACTCAGTTCACTGCATGTAAAAGCTGTACCGGCACTATGACTATGAATTATTAATTTGCAGTCATTTAAATACTGTAATTATTATGATAGTTATTGGATTGTTATTTAAATACTCCAGTTCTTATTATTATAAATGCACTGTTATGGTCCATTTATAAGTCTCCACAAATAAAGTACATATGTTGATAATTATTTCTCTCAGTACTAATCCGTTAAAAAATATGCCTACGTGTATGAAACAAGAAGAAAACACTTATCAGCAAATAAACTATGTTTTTTCATAATGAATAAAAGAAGCATTCCAGTTTTTAATGCAGTGCCGTCTAAAGGATCAAATATCCCAGCCATTAAGTGGTTTCCGGTCATGTGCTAAATTTCTTTTTGCATTCCCCAAATCCTGTTATAAACATAGTTATTAGTATAAACATAAATTACCAAAACAAACAGACAAATAATGTTATAAAATTGCATATCTCTTGTGTTGCCCTGTTTAAATAAGTCCAAGTGGATATACAAATCTCTGCTTTCTGTTTGCAAATACGAACGTGCAAAGTGTCCCCTTGTATTTGAAGGGGCCCTAATTTGAATCACTACTTCATCACTGGCTGGGTGCTAACTCACTCGCCATAGTGTCGCTGATGCTAACTTCAACAAAATGTTTGAGTTAATCATTCTTCTTCTGGAAATGCTTCTTTCTAGTCAGGTCATGTGATCTCCTCTTTTCTCTCCAGTAAGTGTTGACTTTGTCTCTGAATATAAAGAAATTTTTGAGATTTACAAACATGTTATCTCTGGGATGGTTAAAGCTGCTGGGCTATGAAGGACCAGCTGGGTGCCCCAGTTTTGCTACAGCCCACCCTGAGGCTGACCTAGTTAGCCAAGAATACCAGTTAGAAGCCAACATGCCATAATGCCTTGGCACATTTATTTTCAGGTACCCCTTGAACCCATCCCCCAACAAATACCCAGCCCCAATCGCCCACCCAGTTTTTTCACTTGAATCCATTCACAGGATCCAAGAGGTTAGCTCCTCAGACCCCCAGAACACACTATATTTCGCACGCCTATAATACTCAGTAATTGCTAGTAACTAAACAGCAAACCAACCACTGCAAACTGTGTGTAGCCTCTGGGTTTTCCATCATCAGCGTGGACAGTGGGAAGGAATGTGGACTTTTTTTTTTTTGCCCCTTGCAGGCCCCTGAATGGAGGGCTGTTCAGAGCTATGTTGGGTCCCCTCTGCCCAGGCCCCCTCCTTTTCTTTTTTTTCTTCTTTCATTCTGATTCTGCTTCTCTTCTTTGTGTCTGTCTCTTAGAATCAAAGAAGAGTCTCTTGCCTTTGAACGGATGCTGCAAGCCACGGCAGACATCGCCAGCCGACTGGAGATTTCCTCACGGACCCTGCACACGGAGCTAACGGAACGGCTCAGAAAGAGCATGAGTGCTCCTAAGTAAAAGCACCGGGAAGACCGCCAGCTCAGAGGATGTAAAATCATCACTGTGTTATTTCAAGTAATTCTTTTTAAGTATACAGAGATGGGTGAGTTCCTTGCAGAGCCTTTCATGGAACCTGACAGAAGTGGGCAGAAATGAGGAAATAAGTCTTTTAAAGTTAAAGTTCTTTGTCAAGTAGACGTTTTTAGGAGTGCATATCCAAATCAAGAACATCTTACAACCAACGTTTTCAAGAGTGGGTTTGTTTGGACGCTAAGGACTATTTAAATATTTAAATACTGTGCAATACTGTATTACTGTGCTTTTCCACACTATGTTACATTTCCTACCTTTTGTCCAAGTAGTTCTAATGGATCTTTGTTTAAAAACTCTTGGTAGAGGAATGACACCTAGTACATGTTCTCTCCAATTTCAGGCAGATAGCTGAATGTTATGGTCTGGCTGTCTTGGTGCTAGGGCGCAGATGGAGAGCAGACAGCTAGGGCCCCTCACTCAGCACGAGTACAAACGTTTTATGGGGGGGAAAAAGGGAAACGACCCTGATGTCATAGAAACATAAACGGAGCCGCATCTGGAAAAAAAGGTTCATCATTAGCGAACGAGCATTGTATAGGCTAAATCTTTTTTATTAACCATAACAGAGTTATAAACAAACCGTATGTATGCTGTATGTGTTATGCTGGGCAGAATGAGCCTTTTGTGGTGCATGTCTTTATAACTGGAGGATAAGTGTGCTGGGGGGCAATCTCACTTTGACTTGCCATGCTTTTGGGGTGATTTAGCTCATGAAGAATATGAATAAAGTACTAATTTAATCAGTTCAGCTTCTTCAGACTTTTTTTAAATAAACTAAATATGAAAGCTCCAAATGAATGCATAATAATTAGCAAGTTTGGAATTTGTTTAAGTGCTTGTTTTCGTCATGACTTCGCACACTGTTGAAATACGATCAGACATAAAGCAGAGCACATGTAACCTACAGCACTCTCTGACAACAGCTTCTTCACAAATGCAGTGCCAAAATAATTCCAGAGAAAAGAAAAGATATAAAGAGCTGAAACATTCAATAGTTTGTTTTTTTTGGGAATATATTTGCAAATATTAGTTCAGTTGGCCTGCCCTCTGCCGGTGGTATCTGGCAATAGCAGGTCAAGAGTAGGGCCAAATAAATTTATGGCCATAATTATATATACTCATAATTAACTTAACTCAAAATCCCACCCTCACCACCACCACCACCACCGCCACCATTACCAATAAATTAACAAGTGAAAAGATAAATAATTAAGTTGAAAAAAAAACACAGCACAAGATTGTGGTAGTAAAATATCTGTATTGTATGAATCTATTTTTATTATGTAGACATTGACACATGAAACTGTTTCTCCTTCCTTTTTTTTTTTTTACAATCTCTTTAACTTATCTCATTAATTGCCCTGGTATTCCACCCAGTGGCAGCTGGGGAACTCCTTTGGCCCCCAAACTCAAGTCCAAGCCACTCCTCCATTCCCTGACCTCACTCCGGATGGGCAGATGGAAAACACAGGAGGCTGCGAGACACTGAGAGCGCTGAGAGGCACGCGGACAGCAGCGCTTACATGCCGCGCGCGTAACAGCTTGAGTGTTAACCTCTAAACTGAAACACCAGTGGGTGCCCTTCTCTAAGTGGGCGAGAGTCTTAGAAGTCTTCCAGTTAACAGGTGCTTTGGTGCGTCTTTACGCGCGAATCACAGACAGAAGAGAAGCGAGCATGAGCAAATCACCCTGCGAGGACTTTCTCGATGCGTGCTAACTGATACGCGCGCGCGCTTTTAGGCTCAGCAAGGGTGGGCATGTTCACGTGTATTTACTAAAACAAGCATCAGCAGCTGCGTCAGGGGGCTGGATGCGCTCAGACTTTCCAAAACCCCACAGTGCACGCGTTAGTCCGGCTGCAGCCTGCTCTCCAGGGCTGAGGACGGAGCTGGAGCAGGATGGAGCACGACTGGCTCAGCTGATTTCAGGCTGAGAGAGCTGAAGCAGCACGCGGGATGGAGCGCGCTGGGAAGAGCCCGCTGAGGCTGAGGAGCACTCTGCTCTTCATCATTCTCTGGCAGTCTGGTACGTTTGCTTACTTTCTGCTGTTTACTGCCTCCTGGAAATAAGCGTAAACAGGTTAGTTATTGAAAGTGTGGTTGGTTATATAAAATAGTTTTATAAATTTAGTGTTAAGACTGTTTATTTAACTAGTTCCCAATTAAATTGCTATTATTCAAGCAAGTCATTTTCTGTATTACATGTATTCATATTCATATTCCATACTGTATATCCTTTATTTGTATATATTCAAAAGATAGGAAGAGAGCATATATGCAATAATATTGGTTTACACTATAGAGAAATATAAGAAATACTAATTAAATATACCATTATTTCTGGTCAGTCTGCTTTGATTAGTCTACTTTTATAAAGGCCAGTTTTTGGCTGGTCAGTTTTTGGGTGCTGGTTTTGGTGTTTGACTGATCCACAGGTCTTCCTTGGAGTAAACAGGCTTTTTTTTGATATTGTTAAAGTTGGAACAAAACCTCACATTGGTAACTATACAGGAAAAGGGAAATACAGTGATGCAAAAATGCAATATAAAGCAAGTTACAAACAACACAACAAATATCTGGAGTTTTACATGTACACAAAAAAGTAAAATGTCAGACAGTGACAATGTGTAAATGGTCTATGTTCCGATTCAAAAAGCCATCACTCCTCATGACTTTGTGAACAGGCAGATTAACATACTGTAGGCTATATAGATGACAAGAGCAATTCATTTGATGCAAGGTGATTTTGCTGTTATGTCACATGGGTCAGTGTATTTGATGGTCATTATGTGGTCATAAGTGACAGTGTTTTATGTGGTCATTAGTCACAGTGTACATGGTGTCATAAGAGTCAATGTATTCAATGTTTTAAGTATATTAAGTGTTCATAAGGTTCAATGTCTTTGAAAGTCATTAGGTGGTCATACAGGACAGTGCATTAGTGTCCTAAGGGACAATGTATTTGATAGTCAAAAGGTGGTCATAAGGGATAGTGTGTTAGGTGCTCATAGGACAGTATATTTGATGGTCATTAGTTGGTCATGAGGGAACTTGTATTTGATGATTATTAGGTGGTCATAAGTGGTAACATATCTGGTGGTCATTAGGTGGTCGTAAGGTATAGTGTATTAGGTGTATTATAAACGACAGTGAATCGGATGGTCATTAGGTTGTTAATTGAGAACAATGTATTAAGTGGTCATAAGGGACAGCATATTTTATATTATATTTATTATAAGGGCAGTTGTATCTGATAATCATTAGGTGGTCAAATGGGATAGTATATTAGGTGCTGTAAGAGACAGTATATTTGATGGCCATTAAGTGATTTAATAGAACTATGTTTTAAGTAGTCATAAGGGATGGTGTATTTTATAAGGGCCAGTGTATTTGATGGTCATTATGTGGTCATTGGGGACAATGCATTAAGTGTCAGTGTATCATAAGGGTCAGTGCATATAATAAGGGCCATTGTATTTGATGGTAATTAGTTGGTTATTAGGGACAGCGCATTTGATGATTATTAGGTGGTCATAGGGAATAATGTATCTGATAATCATTAGATGGTCATAAGGGATGGTATATTAGGCGCTGTAAGGGACGGTGTATCATAAGGGACAATGTATGAAGTAGACATATTATGTATTATTAGTGCCAGTGTTTTTAATAATCATTATGTGGTCATGAAATATTTTGTATTTGATGTTCATTAGGTGGTCATGTAGGGCAATGAATTACGTTATCAAAGAGGACAGTGTTTTTGATTGTCATGTGTCATGTCATCAAGAGTCATAAGGGACAGTGCATTTGATGGTCATTATTTAGTCATAATGGATAGTGTATTTGATGGTCATTATCTAGTCAGGGACAGTGTTTTTGATTGTCATGTGGTCATAGGGGAACAGTGTATCAAGAGTCAAAAGGGACAGGGCATTTAAGGTCATTATGTGGTCATATGGAACAGTGCATATGATGGTCATTATTCAGTCAGGGACGGTGTGCCTGATATTTAGGTAGTCATAATATTGTGTTAGGTAATTAAGAGGGAAAGATTTTTAAGGTGGTTATACTGGAATGTGCATTAAATGGTTATAAGGGACAGTATATAAAATGGTCATATGAGACAGTGTATTAAATACTCATATGTGACAGTGTTTTAAATGGTCATATTGGAAATTGTATTAAACAGTCATATGGGACAGTTCTTTAAATGGTCATGAGGGACAGTCCTTTAAAATGTCATGACACAGTGTTTTAAGTGGTCATATGGGATAGTGTTTATAGTGGTCATAACAGACTCTCTTTAAGACTGTAATAAGGGACAGTATGTTAAGAACACATAAGGGACAGTGTGTTCTTTGGTCACATGCGACAGTATGTTGCAGTAAAGCGAAACAGAAGTGGGACAGTGTGCTATATAGTAAAATAGGACAGATATCGTAGAGAGTGTTACAGTAAAATGGAACAGAAATGGGACAACTTGTTATATAGGTGTTATGGGATTTACATATGCCTGCAACAATTAACCTTTCCCACTGAAATGACTTTTGTAATTGAATGAACCTATTTATATTACTTCTTTCTTGCCTTTAGAATGAATGGACTAGTAACCATCAACTGAAATTGGAATAAATAAGAATTTTTAAGTGACCCCAGTACGTCTGATGGTCCATGGTGCCTAAATCCACCCTGGAGGAGACTGGCTATTTCAATAATGCCCTACTTTTGGCTGCAATAACTTGTTAGTTTATTGTCTGGTGAAGAGCTCTGGCTGAGCTTAAAAGAGAAAAAAATCAGGGTGCTGTCATGTCTCAGGTGTTGTGGGATGTGGGGCTGTGATGTAGCCCATGGGAAGGCTTTATGAATCCCTGTACATGACCAACAGGTTGCTCTTTGGGCTGAAAAACACACGGAACTGATGCATGCTACATGCTTATTTAGGACCTTACACTCTTTATTGCTCTACATACAAATTTTCGGCATTACTGTGATATTTACTGTATTTTATCATTCATTACATCAGCTTCTTAAATGACCTGTCCAGTTCTGCTTGTCTCTTTGCCTGAACTTTTGACAGTTAAACATCTTGCGATTACCACTATGTTTTAAAAACTATCAGAGCCAAAATTCTAGGCTTTCCTGATACTTTCCACGGTGCAGTAAAACTGACTTCATTACTGACTTACTGCTCTTAAACCAGTGATTGATTTAGCATGCAGTAATAGAGATGTCATCAAGTTGCTGGTCCGTCCCCAGAGAGTGCAGTGCCAGAGCCAGTAAATCTCCACACTCCTCCAGAGTCCCTCCTGCCATGCCAGGATCCAGGTGGCCAGGCCTCTCATCCTGCAGGCAACCACGGCCCACAAGGCTTAGAACTAATGTCTGAATTTGGTCAGTATTCTGGTAATCAGACATTTTATCCTCAAAAAGCTTCTCTCTAAATTAATAGGGCCAGACCCAAAGGCGGGGCAGATGTCGCCAGTGCACAGGTAACCTACATCAGAACTACAAATTACCCCCCTTCAAAGATAAGGGCATTAACTCTTACATGCATATTGTTATTGATTTGTTTGGATAACTTATTCATTAAATTTGCAATACATAATTATTTAATGTAATTATCTAGTTATAAAAATATTGTGAGTTATTTTTGTTATTTTACTACATCTAGTTTACAGATATGTAATTTCAGTCTTATGCAATTACTTATTATTATGTAACAATATAATTACACCATTACTGTTATATATACTGTCATTAGTTGTTATAAAAATGGAATTAACTGAAATTTGGGAGGAGCATGCCTTTAACCCTGCCTTCGTTCATCTAATGCCCACCACAGTCCCATCTCCATCTTATTCGTCACTCCCATTTCAGTCCTACTACAGTTTATATAAAGAGAAGCAGAAGCTTCCCAGAACTCCAGCCCAAGTTCTCAAAGTTCTTTCTCTTGCAGGCCAATGCCGAAACCCATTATTTTATTTGTAACTATGCAGATACAGTTGTATGCAAAAGTTTGTGCGCCCTTGGTAGAATAAAATTTAGTTTGTTTTGTTTTTCACTTTGTTTGAGTGACAATAAGTTAACACATCTTCTACAGAGAATGCTTCTGGACCATGCACAGTTGTGGTTATTGTTTATTTGCGCAGTTATTGTTTATTTGCTAAAATTGAACATACTGTAGAAACATATGGAATATGTTAGATTGTGTGTTTTATTTTTTTTATTTTTAATGTATTAATCTCAGCATATACATAGAACTGTATTGTGTTTACTGTAGAGGATGTGTTAACTCATTTTTACAAAATTTAAAACTTGTAATTTCATGTTGACACATTTGCATATAATGTGGAAATTGAGCTCATTGGTTAGAGTTTTGGAAAAATGCATAATTCATTTCTGTAGGGTCACAAAACACGTAAAGGCATACAGCAATAGCTACACATTCAACTGGAGTAAGTGAAATACTAATGAAATATCTGCAAATATATATGTAAGGTAGATATGCTAGGGGGGACTTTAGAGTGTTAATCTCTGTTTCCGAGGCAAAATTTAAATCTGAAACCTGTTAAAAAGTCTTATGCTCATGAATGTTGTTTTTTACTACATCCTTTTCAATAAAAAGGAAAAGCTGATGACCAAAATGTTGGACAGGAAGGTTTTGTTAACAGATTAGGGAATGATTAGAGTAATCCTCCAATATGGAGGTCCTCTGGAATATTGCATGTTGCATATATATAATATTTAAATAATACAGACATGTCCTGGGCTCCTCTTAATAGACTCTCACCATCATAAATGAAATAAAAATTAAGCTATTTCACTCAAGCTTAGTCACAGAGTTTATATTGGCCAGTGACGAATGATAGTGTAAATCTGAATCCGAGGGTGAATTCCTTAGGCTCATTCCAACAAGTGAAATATCACCCCGCTGATACCGGGCTCAATCCTTCACATGAAACCAATGGAATAATGTCACATACTTTATCATGCCTGAACATTACTGGCATTGCTTGCAGAGAAAATGAGTATCTCTTATCATTTAATTGAAGGATGAGGTGCATGTGACAAAAAATGTGCACATAACATTAATCTGTTAAGCTGACGTGAAAAATGAAGCCGACTTCGCTCTGTGATTCCAAATGCTTTACACTGCTGATCTCACCACCTGTGCCTGCAAGTCAGTGATGCATGTCTGTGTGAAATGCTCATATAGTAGGTGTACATAGCATGTAATGCAGACTTATAAATCTTATTTCAGATAAAATGGTTTTCAGGTTTAATGGCCAAAAGTGAGCCTCTTATATCATTATAAAAATCTTTGCTCTGCTGTGCATATATGATTTGAAAACACCAGCTGTCTTTTACATTATCATGAATGTACGAACCTTTACAATGTGCAAACATTTTTATTGTGTGAACACAGATGGACTATAATAAATGCAATAAATAAAAATTGCGACAGTAGGATTGGGACAGTAAATTAAAATAGATTATCCTTATGATCCTTAATGATACTTATTTAATGTTTTAACTAATTAACTTATTACATATGTGCACCTGCAACATAAATAATAAGTGTTTACTGTCTCCTTTCTTTTGAACACCAATGTAACTCTTCAGCTTCAGACATTCCAGGGTCTCCTTTGTTGTATAACGCACTTCATTGTTTTCAATGGAAGATGTGGGTCGGAACATCAGTCAGGCACCAGTCTAGCACCTGCACTCTCTTCAGTCATTGTTTTGCGGTACATGCAGGATGTGGCTTGCTGTTGTCTGGCTGAAACAAACAGGGGCGTTCCTGAAAATGACAAAATCTAGACGGCAGCATATGTTGCCCCAAAATGCATATGCACCCCTCAGCATTACTGCCTTCACAGACAACAAGTCCTTACGGGATTGGCACTAACACACCCAAGGCTGGATTCAGTAATTTAGGGGCCTTTGCAAAAGACATGGATGGAGCCCTATAAGAGCACATTAAAAAAATCTTGACACGCGAAAGCATATAAAATTTATATTGTCTTTTTCTGATACTCCTTATTAAGAAATTGCTTTGGGAGTGTTTTAAGATTAAAAATTATTTTTTGTTCATATTGAGCATTTTGTTTGTTTGAAGAAATTTCATGAAATAAGCAAAAGCATCTGCCAAAATAGTGAAATAATATTTTTTAATATGTAATATGTAATATGTAACATAATTCCATTACATTTTAAGAAAAGTAGTTAGTAAATGTAACAGATTACTTTTTTAGAGTAATTATCCAAACACTGGAGGTGACTATCTGCTGCTGTATTGAAGCATATCTGTAACACAAAATGAAGATATTATGTAAATGATTTGCCTAATTAATACCAATCTTTTTTCACATGGTTATGTCTTACCTAACAACATAGTCCTTTATAACCATGGCTGGAGGTTGGGCTGCATTAAAATGACTAAAAATGATTGCTGAAATAGTTTTTAAAATGTGCTCCAGGCATCAAATTTGGAATCAGTGTAAATCAGTGTAAAAAGTCTTCTTTGTACTGACAAGGTACTAAAATGGGGTAGGACTAGGAGAACCAGGGTAGTTCCCTCAATCATACATCTCAAATTCCTTTAGTTAGGGAGCATAATATGAAAAGGTATAAATACATATATCTATACATACAAATAGCTATAAGTACTTACACATATCCAAAAAAATTTAAGGTACGCAAAAGCTCATGGTTGTACCTTTGCGGATTGTTTGTACCTTGAACAAAAGGAATAAATTAACAAAAACTTACCTGTACAGTACCTTTTTTCTGACAGTGAACATTTAATGTTAACATTTTTCCCAATATGTCAAATCTAACAGTGCATTAATATGTACAGAAGTATGTTCATTAAATTTAATTTAGAAAATCAAAATGTAACTTCTGCATATTGTTTATATCTGTTTATATCTGTTTGATCTTTCTTGCCTTGGCAGTGTCCTGTTATGAGAAGACTCATTCGCATGCAGAGGACGAACTCTTCAAGAAGCTTTTTGTTGGCTACAACAAGTGGTCCCGGCCTGTGCCAAATACCTCAGACGTTGTCATTGTTAAATTCGGCTTGTCCATTGCCCAGCTCATCGATGTGGTAATTATCATAACATAAAAAATGGATAAAATGTTGTGGATGATACATTATACAGCAAAAAAAAATGATGATCATGATGCACATATTATGAGTTTTTCTGAACTTTATGAATCAGTTGAAATGAATATAATACAAAAGCAACAGTAGTGCCACAATAAATATATATAATTTTTTCTTATTTTTTATTCATTCAGCTTCAATATGAACTTGTTTTGTTAAAATAGTATTACTGAATCAGAAACATCAGATCAGATTTGGTGGGAATTTTTGACACCACATCATATTTCTGTTAAGGTCACAGGCCTTAAAAGAAAGTCCAGCTCAAATGTAAGATCAAAAAGGTTCTGATGATTAACTTACATAATGCAGCTTTAAGAAGGAACTGGGAAAACCATAGAACTGGTAAAATCAGCTATATTTATAATACAGTTAAGTAACTTGGTTGTTGTATATAGGTTGCAGAATTTTAGAAGTGCTGACAATATCCATGACATTCTGAGAAAAAAAACACAACATAGCTTATATTAATAACGATAATATATTCTCACATTACCCAACTTTAGAAGCTACCAGCTTATCAGTTTTGGAGATAGGTTTCAATAAATGAAGTATTTTTATTGAAAGGTAAAACCTATTATAGTTAAAATTTGCCCCTCATTATATAATATATGTCATATTCTATATTTGATACTTAATGTGTTGTTGCCACTTGCAGGAAGAGTAGTCATGAGTTACCTTGCATGTTATTAACACAGGCTGCACACTAGTATAAAGAGCACAGTGTGAAGAATCTTTGACTTTACTGTCCGCCTGAGATGCTCCTGGAATCTAACTATGAATGTGTTCCGACAAATCTTTGCTGCTGCATATTACATGCTGATCCTCTCATATGTCATGCTGAATAGTCAGGCTGCTCCAGTGTGCAGAAGACACCTGACTACTGGTCAAAGCCTCCCTGTCTGTCTAGGTTTCTCAATATCCTCACCAATACTTCACGATCAGTTTTAAAATGAAAAAATATTTTTGCTATAGTTATTGAATAGTCGCTGTCACCGTGTTTTTCAAGTGGCATGTTTCAGATTTGTCCCCTTTGTTATGGATAATGCTCAAAGCTGCGCTGTACCTATTGGACATTTTGTGCAGCTGACTTAAGGTGAGTTGAAAACAGGCTGAAATCCACTAAAGATACTTTTATACATGTGTCTTAGAGTTTATAGTAGTTGTGGTCCATTAGGTAATACAAACAGTAGAGAACAAATCCACATGTGTGTAAACAAACTGCCTCTCTATGTGCAAATGCCCAATAGGAATTAAGTTTGTGGGTATTTTGTCATGTTAAAAGTCAGAAGCGATTTTTAAAGTTTGCCTGCTTAAAGTCCTCCTAAACACTTCTCTTTATTCAGTATGTGAGGCCTCCCCAGCTCCCCTAGTCTTCCCCCAGTCTTTGGTCTTTTGTTGTAAGTTGTAAGTTCCTTGTGACCACAAATCACATTGCCGTGTTTATGTATTCTCAATTACATCTTGTTAATACACTAAAATGTTCAGCATTCTGATGGAGTTCTACATGGTAGCTTTCTTCTTTCTTCTTCCACCACCGTAAGCCAAAAAAAACGTTTTAGTCTGAAGATACACTCATGCTTAACCTCCATTCAAATTCAATTACGGAGGACGAAATGAAGGGGAAGGAAAGTTGAGATTTTCTTTGAAGTGTCCCAGCCCTTTGGTGACACACTGGAAAATGTTAATTTTATAAAGACAGTGACATCTACTTCCTCCAAAACCGCATTAAAAGACCTTTAACCTGATAATGCTGATGAATCTGGAGCTTCTTGAAGATTGCCCATCAAAGATATTACACTTAAGTTGCGCTTTAAGCAGATCTGACCCTCTGCTAACCAAAAGCATTCTCTTGGAGCAGACCCAGAATTCTGGCTAATACTTTCCTGCTCACGCTCCTCTCTATCTCTCCTCTGTAGGACGAAAAGAACCAGATGATGACAACCAACGTCTGGCTGAAACAGGTAAGCATTTTTACACACTTTGTTAACTTTTTAGTAGAGTAAATGTAAAAACATTGCCTCCTCTGCCTTTCATTCATGTTAAAGGTGACAATATGTTTAGTATGGGAGTCTATGATGTTTATGGTGTGGATAACGCCATGTTTTGTAGGTGAAATAAGAAGCATATACATTTTATTCACTAAAAATATCTATATAAGGAGTATATTTCTATTTTCTGTGTAACTGTACAGTTGTGGGAGCATAAATTGGTGGGAGTGCAAATGTTACCCAATAGACAGGTGTAAAAGCTGAGGGGCTAGTTGTAAAAAGTTGCTAGAGAAGTATTGTACAGTCCGTGTAAAAGTTGAGAAGTATTGTATAGTCTGTGTAAAAATTGAGAAGTATTGTATAGTCCGTGTAAAAGTTAGGAAGTATTGTATAGTCTGTGTAAAAATTGAGAAGTATTGTATAGTCCGTGTAAAAGTTAGGAAGTATTGTATAGTCCGTGTAAAAGTTGGGAAGTATTGTATAGTCCGTGTAAAATGCATAAAAAAATACAGGGGTTGGACAATGAAACTGAAACACCTGTTATTTTAGTGTGGGAGGTTTCATGGCTAAATTGGACCAGTCTGGTGGCCAATCTTCATTAATTGCACATTGCACCAGTAAGAGCAGAGTGTGAAGTTCAATTAGCAGGTAAGAGCACAGTCTTGCTCAAAATACTGCAATAACACAACATTATGGGACATTCCAGAGTTCAAAAGAGGACAAATTGTTGGTGCATGTCTTGCTGGCGCATCTGTGACCAAGACAGCAAGTCTTTGTGATGTATCAAGAGCCACGGTATCCAGGGTAATGTCAGCATACCACCAAGAAGGACAAACCACATCCAACAGGATTACTGTGGACGCAAGAGGAAGCTGTCTGAAAGGGATGTTGGGGTGCTAACCCGTATCCAAAAAACATAAAACCACGGCTGCCCAAATCCCGGCAGAATTAAATGTGCACCTCAGCGCTGTATTGTTCTCTGATGAGTCCACCTTTACTGTTTTCCCCACATCCGGGAGAGTTACGGTGCGGAGAAGCCCTAAAGAAGCGTACCACCCAGACTGTTGCATGTCCAGAGTGAAGCATGGGGGTGGATCAGTGATGGTTTATCATAGCATTCCCTTTGCCCAATACTTGTGCTAGATAGGCGCGCCACTGCCAAGGACTACCGAACCATTCTGGAGGACCATGTGCATCCAATGGTTCAAACATTGTATCCTGAAGGCAGTGCTGTGTATCAGGATGACAATGCACCAATACACACAGCAAGACTGGTTTGATGAACATGAAAGTGAAGTTAAACATCTCCGATGGCCTGCACAATCACCAGATCTAAATATTATTGAGCCACTTTGGGGTGTTTTGGAGGAGCAAGTCAGGAAACGTTTTCCTCCACCAGCATCACGTAGTGACCTGGCCATTATCCTGCAAGAAGAATGGCTTAAAATCCCTCTAACCACTGCGCAGGACTTGTATATGTCATTCCCAAGACCAATTGACGCTGTATTGGCCGCAAAAGGAGGCCCTACACCATACTAATAAATTATTGTGGTCTAAAACCCGTTGTTTCAGTTTCATTGTCCAACCCCTGTACCTTAATCAAAACGAATATGAGTAGTGAAAATGGGCCATGTGTAAAACTGACCATATCGTTTTTGAACACGTCAAATAGCAAACAGCTGCAGTCAAAAAACATTTTATTTACATATTTTTGGTTAAAAGAGCATCAATGATATCGTGGAAACAAACTTTTAAAGGGTAACAGCAACATAACTGGTTTTGCTTGTTGTGTGGAATTCTATTACCATGTCTGTTACCATCTTTTTGATGGGATGCAAAATAACTAAATGTGTGGGAAACGTTTTTTAACAGAGCAGTTCGTTAACGTTACGTCTTCAAACATTTATTGAATTCAAGACCTTTTAGAAGGCATCAATTAGTTTCAAAACATATTGGTCACTCCCCAGTTCCTTCAGTCCACATATGAAAACTGTTTGAAATCCAGTTTGGAATACAATGTTTCTTTGATGTAACAGAAAATATTCCATTAACTTGCATCTACTTGTTTAGTCTACAGTAGTTTAATCCCCGCCCACTCACACTGAAGTTGAGTGGCTGTTTTTTTGAACAGGATACAGAGCAGCCAGTCAGGATACAGATCATTTACATGTATCGGTTAAAAAAAAACAGCCTGTTTAATCTTAAGGTGTAAAGAGAGGTGTGAAGATGGGCATGTAAAATGAATCATGACTGGTTTTGTGGATGAAACTAGACCAAAATTACAAGTGAACCTCAAGGAAAGAAAATGTGGATTAGGGGCCCTTCCAAAAAGTTAAAAAAAAAAATGGCTTTGAATATACATTTCATGGATGAAAGTATTGGGACACATATTTTTATCACTGAATGTAGGTGTTTTTAGTCCTGTTGCCACTGGGGTATAAAATCAAGCAACTAGCCATGCAGCCGGCATTCATACAAACATTTATAAAAGAATGGGTCATTCTAAAGAGCTCACTAAATTTAAGCATGGAGGGTCATAGGATGCCACTGGTGCAACAAGTCTGTTTGTGAAATTGCTTCCCTTCTAGATTTTCCATACTTAATTGGGAGTGCTATTAATGAGAAGTGAAAGCATTTAGGAAGCATAGCAACTCCTCGTGTCAGACCATGTAAAGTTACAGAGCGTGGTCGCAGAGTGCTGAGACACGGTGCATAAAAGTCACAGATGCTCTGCTGAATCAATAACAGCAGAGCTCCAAACCTTTCCTGCCATTAATATCAGCACAAAAACAGTACACCCGGAGCTTCATGGCATGGTTTTCCATGTTCAAGTAATTACATGCTAGCCTTACATCACCAAGCACAACGCCAAGCACTGGAATAGTTTAAAGCACCTCCACTGACAATTGGAGCAGCAAAAACATGTTTTGTGGAGTGACGAATCACACTTCTCTATCTGACAGACTCATACACGAGTCTGGGTTGGGTGCAAAGAATTACCTGCCTGACTGTATTGTGCTGACTGTAAAATTTGGTGGAGGAGGGATAACACTATTGGGTTGTTTTTTAATGGCTTGTCTAGGTCACTTAGAAAGTTAAACGTAATGCCAGCAAGACATTTTGGACCATTATATGCTTCAAACTTTATAGGGATAGTTTGTGGAACATCCTCTTCTGTTCCAGCATGTCTATTTCCCAGTGCACAAAACAAGCTCCATACAAGCTGCATGGGTGTATTCGGTGTGGAAGAACTTGACTGGCAGGCACAGGGCCCTGACTTTAGCTCCATCAAACACTTTTAGAATTAACTGGAACGAGTCAAGGCCTCTTGTCCAACATCAGTGTCTGACCTCACAAATGCTCTTGGGGCTAAATGAGCTAAGAGACACTCTCCAGAATCATATAGAAAGCCTCTCCAGAAGAGTAAAAACTGTTATAGCTGCAAAAGGGGGGCCAAGTCCATATTAATGCCTATAGATTTAGAATTGGATGTCATAAAACCTCCTGCTGGTGTAATGTGTATGTGTCCCAATACTTTTGTCCATATTGTGTATGAGGCTGTACTTTAGTATGGCAAGCTCTCACTGTGAATTGATTGCATGCTTCAAAATAGCGCTGTGTTACTGCTAGCAAGAGGGTGATTAAAAATGTATAGATGTAATTTTAGTGACTTAATAACAATAAAAAACTCACCAATGGAAAAAAGGGGAAAAGATCTGTTGGATAGCTAAACTGAGTGATGCTGCTACGGGGTTACAGTACAAAAAAGTGTCCAGCACACTTTACTTTAATCTGCTTGACTACATAAAAATCTGCTATATATCACCTAATGCTGGGTTGTATCTATATGCATACAGATAGGCTTAGCCTGTGTAAAATGATGACTACACAGTTTATGACAATGAGAGTATGTAATGCAGTGGCTCAAATATTCATGCTGTTCAATATGATCAAAGACACAATTTACATGAAGATGAGAATTGAAGTAATAACCTCTTGGATCTTCTCAACCAGGAGTGGAATGACTACAAACTGCGATGGAAACCTTCTGATTATGACAATGTGACATCCATCAGGGTGCCATCCGAGCTCATTTGGGTTCCAGATATTGTGCTATACAACAAGTGAGTATTATTAAACTAACCCCAAAAAGTATACACGAAAACTTTTAAGCATAAAATATTTTCATACAGCAATTTATTTGTGAGAAAATCAGGGCTAAGGTGGTGGATCATGACTGCGAATGCTGTGTAGGGCATATAAAACGCTGAATCGGCTCACACGGGCATTCCAGAGGTGAGATGAGGTGAGGTGGGGTGAGGTTATCTGCTATGTTATCACCGGTGTAATACAATACCACAAGTATTACGCTCACTAGGATACAAAGTCTTTCCCAACATATCAAAAGACCACCACCTGCTGTTCTTCAGTGGCATTACAGCTTCATTGGTGGTACAGCTTCATTTGAACTAGCGTGTCCCTTTTGTTACTAAAGAATCCATCTTCAGTTATTACTGAAGGAAAAAAAAATTCTGAAATTCATTAATTAAAGCCGTGAGTGTGCCAGATGGATGATTAATCTTTTATGATTTGCCCTGTTGCTGCCACTTATGTGCTTGTTCTAATCGCAGTTCTGCTTAATTATTGTCATTAACAAGCTCAAAATTATGTTATAAGAGGTACATTTTATTGCTGTTAGTGTGTTGCAAAAAAGCCATTATTTTGCATGCACGTCTGTTTATCTTCATCAAGAAAAGATTTTCTCAGCAGAACTATTAGTCTAATTCTAATACAGTAGAACTAACGAGGGACCACCAACAATGCTAGAGACATCAAGATGTCTAATTTATGATTTGCAGTTTGTTATTGTTCAAAACAGGATTCTAAAACATAAGTTAGAGTTTGCTCTTCTGACTTTTGAATTACAAAACATGGTACGAATGTGAAAAAACGTTTTTTCCTTTCTGCGAAACGACATTTTTAGAAGGACTTTTTAGATTAGAATCTGAATATTTAACAAGATATCTTCACGTGTTTCAATAAGCTGCAGTGATTCATTTATTCAATAATACAACAAACCTTATGTTAAGGCTTATTTTCTAAGGGCTTAAACTGTGAAGTCATATTTGGCTGTGTTCCCTTCTCAGTGCTGACGGGGAGTTTGCCGTGACTCACATGACCAAAGCCCATCTCTTCTACACTGGAAAAGTGCGCTGGGTTCCCCCAGCCATCTACAAGAGCTCCTGCAGCATAGATGTCACATTCTTTCCATTCGACCAGCAGAATTGCAAGATGAAGTTTGGTTCATGGACATATGACAAGGCCAAGATCGACCTGGAGCGCCTGGAAACTACGGTGGACCTGAAGGACTACTGGGAGAGCGGCGAGTGGGCCATCATCAATGCTGTAGGCACCTACAACACCAAGAAGTATGACTGCTGCCATGAGATTTACCCTGACATCACCTACTTCTTCATCATCCGCCGTCTTCCTCTCTTCTACACCATCAACCTCATCATCCCCTGCCTGCTGATCTCCTGCCTGACCGTGCTTGTCTTCTACCTGCCCTCAGACTGTGGCGAGAAGATCACTCTATGCATTTCTGTGCTTCTCTCACTGACTGTCTTCCTCCTGCTCATCACAGAGATCATTCCGTCCACCTCATTAGTCATCCCGCTCATTGGCGAGTACTTGCTCTTCACTATGATCTTTGTCACGCTGTCCATTATCATCACCGTCTTTGTGCTTAATGTCCACCACCGCTCACCTGGCACCCATGAGATGCCACGCTGGGTACATGCTGTCTTCCTAGAGCTCATCCCCCGCTGGCTCTTCATGCGAAGACCAGCGCCTGACAGCCGGCGCAGGCAGAGGCTGCTGCTCCTTCAGCAAGGGCAAAGGTTGCGAGCTCCCGGGGTGTCCTGCCTGAGCACCTCGGCCAGCTGGTTCAGGGAGGAGCCTAGGACCTGTTGCTACGAGGATCTGGAACTGGGTACATTATCTTCAGCTTTTTCGCTCTCCTTTCGCCCACCTTCCCCGCGGCCGCCCGGCTCCACACCTCCACCAACGCAGAAGCATGGAGCTCAACCCAGACAGGAAGGGGGCATGGCCTGTCTTCCAAATTCCAGGCATGCAGGAGCGAGAGTAAACCACACAAAGCGGCCCGCTGAAGACAACCAGAGGTCACCCCTGTCCCCCAGCATCATGCAGGCACTCGAGGGGGTTCACTACATAGCAGACCATTTGAGAGCAGAAGATGCAGACTTCAGTGTGAGTGTTTTGATGAATAGATTCTGATGTGGAATAGTAGTTAAAAGTTTGAAGATCCCTGAATGTCTGATTTGATGATGTTTAAGCCACTCAAGGAATGGTTTACTTACATCAGATGTCATTGAGTAGCCTTTGGTGTCTATAAGTTGATTCTTTCATTTAAACCTGGAGCTGTGAGGCTAACATTGCTAACAGACAAGAGAATTTAAATTCTTTGTCAAATACATCTCCAAAACTTTTCTGAAACGCCATCCTGACATCCAGTGCATGCAGTGGTCATCATTTGTAGACAACTGGTGTTGTGCCAAATTCCACCTTCCCTACACAATCCCTCTCAACTGCAAACTACAAATGCACTTATGATTCATAGGTTCATGAATTCTAGACTGCATTTGTTTTGCCAAGGCTTCTATTTACAATCGTTCTCTTCATATTTATATATATAGATCAACAATTATTTATGAAAAGGAACAGAATTTGTGAACATAATCGTTGCTATCCATGTTATATTGGCAGCCTGCTGTGTTTAACTTAACAGTTGAGTTTTGCTCATTTATATAGTTCATAGCCACATTAAAACAGGGGCATAGGACATGTTTCAGAAAATAACAACAATAATAAAACATTCTGAACTTTACAAGAGCCTAAGCACAGTAAACACCCACTTGTGCTTGTTTCAGAGTGGAGTTCACATTTTTGTGTGATCAGAATCTACACTGCTTAAGCGAATGCTTTAATTACAGTGAGAGACTGACTGCACTGGGGAGAGGAGACCCTTGAGGTTTAATTGGAGTCTATGCATGTAGGCCAGTTCTGAGTCCTAAAGCAGAATAATATAGTTTTTAAACTTAACAAAAAATATGTCATAAAAATGTTTCATAATCCACAATATATACCACTGTGTTTCATTGTTAAATGTCACCATGAGGCAACATTGGTTACCACGCCACATATTAACATTTCTGATTGGTCAACACTGAGATATGGTGTGCATTAGTGCTTTGACACTCTGATCTGTTATTTGTACATCGTCATCTCTTGCCTCAATACAGCACTGTGTGATATGCTCTGTTCACATCACATGTGTATAATATTTTAGCACCCCTAAAATACCTTCCCATGTCCCAGATTATTTTTTAATTAAATGTCCAGATTAGCTGTATGTGGGGGTTCTTCGAGCTTTTTGGATTTTGATCCCAGATGGCTCCATGGAAAGCTTAAACTGTATTTTGTAGATGTACCTTCCATGGAGTACTAAAAATGTTAGGACAAAACTTATGACTAAGTAAAGTAAAACAGTTAAAATTTCAAGCTGTATATATATAATGTTTCGAATGTTAGAGATTGTATTGTTTTGTACTTCAGCCAGTCACTCAGTTTGATCTTCCTGATCTTTTGGCACAGGTTAAAGAGGACTGGAAGTATGTTGCCATGGTGATAGATCGGATCTTCTTGTGGATGTTCATCATAGTGTGTCTGCTGGGCACCATCGGTCTGTTTCTGCCCCCCTGGCTCGCTGGCATGATCTAGAACCTGGCCACTCACACACTCATAGACATGTACATGCACTTTGGGAACACTTCATCAGAACCAGCAGTGAGGGAACGCTACATCTGGGGAAACCCAGCGCGCCTTCAACTGAAGAAAACAAAAAAACAATGAAAAGTAAGAAATTCCTCGCTGCTAACAGTGGCTGCTGCGCACGAGCCCAGAGAGCAAAATTATCTCTGAATGTAAAACCTTGCAGTGAATACTGCTGAATAAAATGTGGCACCTTAAAAAAAGTGTGAGTAATGTCCCTTTTGCCTCTCTCTCCCTTTATCTCTTTTATCTCTCTGTCTGTGGCACTCATGGCTCAATGGATAAGTTTCTAAAGCAGTGAGATTTAGAGGATGTGATGTGATGTGTGTTGGAAAAAACAGTGAAGTGTAGGCCAGGAAGTTCTAGTCCTACACTGGTCTGCAACTGAAGACCATTTTGGTGATAGCACAAATATATAGACAACCAAGGGCGTAGAATTAGCATGGACAAAAATTACATATCCCCACCAATATCCAGCGATTACTGAATTGTCCCCACCAATAATTTGAGTCTCGTAAAAAACACAATCTGTCACTGCTCATTAACCTAGAGGTGCAGAAAGGGTTAAATCAAGTTCTCTACTGGAGTCCTTCCTCCCAGTAACCCATATGGCTAGCGTGATTGGCTGTGCTGTGTTGCTGTCACGTGACACTCTTTAGCTACGTTTGGTTGTTAGCAGCCGTGTTGCCAACTTAGCGACTTTGTTGCTATATTTAGCGACTTTCAGACCCTCCAGCGACTTTTTAAGAGCTACTAGCGAACAATCTAGCGCCTATTTCTAGTGTTATTAGAGACTTGGAGACTCTGAGGAGAACACACACCATCTTCAGTTACTGTCCTCAGCGAGCAGCGGGGGCGGCCGTGAGCCCCGTCCCACAACACTCACAGTGCTCGGTATCACTTGGCGCCGCAGCGCCGCGCAGGGGAGCTTTCTTCAAGCAGTGCCGCGCAGCCCGGTCGCCGCCTGGCTCGGTACGGTGCATACCGGTTAGTTTTTTTGTCCGACTTGAGTCGGTGCCACCGTCTCGATGACGATGACATACTACGTTAACATCTCGCGAGTGCGAGGCGCTGCAGGCTTCACACGCAGTCGCTGCTATTACTCTCCACGAACTGCGCGAGCCGAGAAACGGCTTGATGACGACAGAGCTTAATCCTCATTGGTTAGAAGCTCTGCGGACACCTCTGACGTTTAACTCTTTTTTACTGTAAAATATATATCTCCTCTAAAACTGCTTAAAGACCCTACATTTACACTAATGCGATCATGTCTCCTAGCATGACAGCCCATTTTCATACAGTATTCAACATATTTCTTTTTTCATAATTAGCATTTTAAATCATGAAGCTGAAGTAGATTTTTACTCTTATGATTTGTGAGTGTCTAAAAGCACTACATTACTATTGTGTTTTGATCTATTTTCTACTCTTTCTAATTGTTTTCACTATTTTTCTATTGCGTCTACTTCTACAGCTGTAAAGAGAGCTAACGCCGTTAAGACTCTAAGCTTAGACCCGCCGTTGTTCACGTAGGCTGCAGGTGGCGACTGTCCGAGTTGAGGCCCTTTCCTAACCTCCTCCCCCAACTGCGTCCAGCTGTTCTCGCTGACCACCAAGGCCAGGCGCAGCTGTATCCTATACTATACTGACCTATACTACAGACCAATCAAAATTGACTACATTCTAGAACCTTTCACTCAAACAGCTCTAACAGGGATCAAGCTGATATGTGTGCACTGTTAAGAAATGTCCATATGAAGTGGGTCTAGCAAGATTTACAAGATATAGGGGAAAGACTTTTACAGAGTGGGTTACAAAAATTATTACCCATGACTGAGATGACCCAACTATCTTTGGCTTAAATGTGTCTGAACATGCTGGCAAAATTGATTCCAACAGTTATTCAGTCACAGAGCATGAAATATGCAGGTTTGTTCAGAACAATCTTGATTAGTGCTGGACTATACGGCCAAAATTTATATTGCGATATATTCCTTAATTTCGGTCGATACAATATAATTCCGATATCGATATAAATAATTTGAAGGCTTCAGAAACACTGCCAAGAATCCATATAATGCCACTATTTATAACACTATTTAAAATATGAAAAAACACAGAATAATGAATAATTACTTACTCATTAATTTCATTTTCAGCAGTAAAAGCTCTAAAAATGTTGTCTGAACATGTGCTGACATTCACTAGATAATGTCATGAAGCTCAATCAAACATTTGCAGGCTAAAGTGTAGATGTACAAGAAATATAGCTCGTATAAAACCACAAGCGTTAATAAACTGCCCCGTTACCCCTAGAAACGCAAGCATGTGATATAATTTGACTACGCAAAGAGCACCTTTGTTAATAAGCGGCAGCTGAAGACGGGAAGTGTGTTCAGGTCGGTGGACCTGACGGAGACGGAGCAGTGTAAATACAGCGTTAGCGCTTTTTGGACGTAGCCATCACTGCATGCAGTTCTGTAAATTCAGGAGTTCAGTCAGCAAAATAACGGCGCTTAAAGGCTCATTTATACTCAGCGTTAAATACCGATATGCATGGAGTTTTCTGTCCGCACTATGTGTTCATTGGGTGCGTAATTTTCACGTTTTCACAAAACTTACTCATACGGACGGGACGGAGCCACCTCCATACGAACAGAGCGAAGGACAAACGGCAGGACTGTTTTGGTTGTGCGAGTTGGTTAGAAATTTAAACCATGATGCATCTTCACCGATGCGCAGAGACAAACAGTTGTTTTTCGTTGTTTTTGAAGTAAATACAGAACTACGAGCTCATCCAATGTCGCCATGTTTGATTTACTCCGAACTGCCTGCTACTGAAAGTGTTGCTCAGCAACCATGTCTATGGAGCTCACGCAGAGAATGTATGTGGCAGTAAAGGTCATATCGCTTGAAACACACGCAGACATTTCCGCACGTAGAGGGAGAATAAATGAGCCTCAAATCAGCCTTACATTCAGTACGGTGAAACGTACTGTATATGTATGTACTGCTGCCACCATCAGGTGAAAAGAAAAAATGATATCACCCTTATTGAAACATTTTATTGCGTTAAATGCCGTTTTCGAATTATTGTCCAGGACTAACCTTGGTACATTTCAATAAAATGAAAGGAGTCTAAATAGTCAAGTACACAATTTATCTATACAATGGAAGTTCAGTAGATGATCTGGTATACTGACAAAATAATTTGCTCACAAAGAAGTTCCTCAGGAAATGATATACCTACCAACTTTGTTTTTTTCCCATAAATGCATATTGTTGCTGTCCAAAGAAAAACAGGTATCTCCATTTTTGGTGATTTTTATTTTTTATACATCACTTGAACGCTGCAGTGGTTTCCATTGTGTGTGAATTTAATGGTTAATGGACCAATAGAAATGCTAAAAAAAAAAAGCTTTCATTGACTTACATTGAAAGTAAAGACTGTTTTGGAGATACTTGTTTTTTTTTGGACAGTGATCATATACAGCATTTTCTATTTCATGCTAATTCAATTTTGTAATCTGTTACCTGATTGGCCAACGTTTGTTTATTTCACACTAATGCCATTCTTTTGCTTCTTCATATTATATATTTTCTTTAATAAAGAAATTAATTAAACTCCATCCATTAAACGTATAAGCTATATTATGCTTAAGGTCCTAAGAAAGTACTCAGTTTGAATATAATACCTTTTAATGACACTGTCAACTCAATCTTTGGGAACACAGCAACACATTTGTAAAGGTATGAAGTACACATACATTTTGGTCTTGTCACGGGGGTCTCAGCAGGAACGGACACAAATGCAGAGCTTTATACAAATAAAGATTACTTTTAATAACCACGGACGTAAACGGAGGGAAAACAAAACGGGGTACATACACGGAAGAATCACTACGAGATAACAGGACATGTATACAGACAATGACCAACCCAGACATGGGGCAAACACTGGGTATACATGCACGGGCTAACAAGAGGGAACAGGTGACAAAACTAAACAGCGATGGGGTACAGGTGTGCGAGGCGGGGCAAAGGCGGAGACAGGGAGCACGTGACAAAACAGAAACACATGGACGGGACGTAAACAAGGGCACATGGACGGGAGGCGTGACAGCACCCCCCCTCAAAGGACGCAGCTCCGGAGGCGAGAAAGAGAACACACCCCGGGAGCCCGCCTCGAGGAGGAGAACCAGAAAACAAAACAGGGAACAGACAGACAGACGGACGGACCAGGTGAACAGGAACAGACAGACAGAGAGAGACCAGGGACGGACCAGGAGACCAGGGACGGACCAGGAGACCGGGAACAGACCAGGAGACCGGGAACAGACCAGGAGACCGGGAACAGACCAGGAGACCGGGAACAGACCAGGAGACCGGGCAGACAGGCACAGAAAACCAGGAACGGGCAGAGAGGAACAGAAAAACGGGCAGACAGGAACCAAAAAATGGGCAGACAGGAACCAGAACAAAAAAACAGGGACAGACAAACACAAAACCAGGAAAGACAAGGACGAGTAAGGACGACGAGACGAAACGGGAGGAAGACGACGAGAAGTTACAGGAGGAAGCCGACGAGACGACAAGGGAGGAGGGAGACGAGGAACATGACGAGAGGCCAAGGGAGGAGGCTAACGAGAGGACGCAGGAGGAGGATGACGAGACGAAACGGGAGGAGACCAAAACGAGGACAAGGAAAACAACGAAACACCAGACAGGACTCAAAACCAGGAACAGGACAAAACACGAGACAACAGACCAGGAGGGGGACAAGGCAGAAAAACAGGAACAAACAGAACGACGGGGACAGGAACACGGAAACCAAAACGGGAACAGGAACACAAACCGGAACAAAACAAGGCAAAGAAACAGAACAGGGCGGGCGGGAGCAACAAAGTCTGCCTTAACAGGCAGCTTACGGGGGACAGAGTCAGGAAGCGCCCGGATCACCGTCCGGGGGGCGGAGACAGGCACGGGAACAGACCGGACCACCGTCCGGGGAGCAGGCACGGGAACAGACCGGACCACCGCCCGGGGAGCAGGCACGGGAACAGACCGGACCACCGCCCGGGGAGCAGGCACTGGAACAGACCGGACCACCGCCCGGAGAGCAGGGACTGCATTGACGTCCACGGAGGCAGCGGGCCTCGCTGCATTGACGTCCACGGAGGCAGCGAAGCAGAAGCACGCGGGGCAGGAGAGCGGCGCCACGACGGAGTGAGCGCGTGGCCGCGGCTCTGTACAGGCGGGGCAGGAGAGCGGCGCCACGACGGAGTGAGCGCGTGGCCGCGGCTCTGTACAGGCGGGGCTGGAGAGCGGCGCCACGACGGAGTGAGCGCGTGGCCGCGGCTCTGTGCAGGGTTATCCGCCTTCAGCAGCGCACAGAGCTCCCAAGCGGAGAGAAAATCCTCGTGTTCGATCCGAGGGATTGAGAAGCTCGCTGTGTCCTTGTAATGGTTGGTCATTCTGTCACGGGGGTCTCAGCAGGAACGGACACAAATGCAGAGCTTTATACAAATAAAGATTACTTTTAATAACCACGGACGTAAACGGAGGGAAAACAAAACGGGGTACATACACGGAAGAATCACTACGAGATAACAGGACATGTATACAGACAATGACCAACCCAGACATGGGGCAAACACTGGGTATACATGCACGGGCTAACAAGAGGGAACAGGTGACAAAACTAAACAGCGATGGGGTACAGGTGTGCGAGGCGGGGCAAAGGCGGAGACAGGGAGCACGTGACAAAACAGAAACACATGGACGGGACGTAAACAAGGGCACATGGACGGGAGGCGTGACAGGTCTTAAATTCGCAGCTCCTAAAATAAGCATGTGATTCCATACATGAATATAACACAAAGAAATCCTTTCTGTTCAGTAGTTTAGAACGGATGTAGGAATTTATGTAAAATAGTCTATGGATTTACAAATGAAGACAAATGTAGAAATGGGACGACCACTGTAACGTCATTTTCTGAGACTATTCCCACAAAATAGTGACATTCCTCTGTCACTGCAACCTAGTGCAGCTACATACATGTCCTCTCGGATCACATTAAAACATGCCTGAATGCAGAATACAGAGATTGTATTGTAGATTAAGTCCAGCACTCCAAGAAATCTGCCCAACTACAAATTTTAGCTACGCAAAATATAAAATCCAGCTGTAATTTTATAACATCCATGCCCTTTATTGCAGTGATTGGATTACTTGGTGTTAAACTCTGCTAGAGAATGTACCTCCAGTGACATACTGGGCATCTCTGTCCAGGAGTAAAACAGATACCAAATGAATAACCTTCAGAGACTGGAATGCATTTCTGGACCAGGCATAATCAGTATCCAGGAACCTTGCCCTGAAAGGTATCCAGATATGGAATAGGAAGTTTGTGAGTCAGCATGTTTGTTAGTTTAAAAAGAAACAAGCTCTCGCTCTAGTTTTTGTCTGGGGAGTCGGCATCTTCAGGTTTGGGTTTAGCCAGGTTGGCACGCACCCGTGCCTGGTCCACCGCATCCAGTAAGTTCTTGGCATCCATGGCCAGTGTGTGGGCTGCTGCCAGCATCTGCTTTTTGCACTCCTCCTTCAGAGAGGTGATGGCGTTCTGCTGGGCCAGACGCATCTTATTGATCAACTCTGCCATGTCTTTATTCAGCAGCTTCTGTGTGCCCTCAATCTGAAATCAGAGTAAGATACCATATGACACTCATATCAATGCTCTGATTCACTTTTAGTCATCTTCTAATCAGCTATAGATTAGTTCTTCACCCCTTGCTTTATTTGAACATGGTAGGAAATACCCAAAAGAAGTATTATACTAAAGCATATTATTATAAAGTTCTGATTTGCTTATCCCATGAGAAGCCTTAATAATTTACGAGTAGGATGGATGGGAACCATGATTATGTGCTCTGTGCTGCTACCATGTACTTGGCTGATAGCATGATTGCATCACTGTGTAGGTGCTCTTAATAATGCATCCGGTGAGTGTGTATTCGAAATTAATTAGTTATAGGGAAACATTAAAAATGATATATAATATATAAAAAAATATATCTCATTACATTACATTGCATAAGAGCTTAAAAGAGAATATTTAAGGCAAGAAAAGCTAAAAAGGTAAAGCAGGTACAATGTCTCCAAGGCAATGGTGAGAAACAGTGGCTAAGTATAGACGTTACCTCTGTCTTTACAGACCCATGGAGAGTTGGAAGGATATCATCTACACTGTGAATCAGATCCCGCAATGACATTCCAACAGACTGAGGAAGAAAGAAAAGAAATAAAGACCACAGTACAAAAACATGACAAAGCCTACAATATTGACTGAGACTACTATGTTGGATAACTCTGCAGAAGAGTATGTCTCCAGGGACATACTGGGCATCTCTGTCCAAGACTAAAGTGGATACGGAATGAATAACCTCCACAGACTGGAATGTAGTTCAGAACCAGACATAATCAGTATCCAGGAAACTGGCCCTCATAGTTATCCAGATATAGAATACCGGATTTATGAGTCAGCATGTTTGTTAAAATGAAGCTCTGTTTCTAGCCTGTGTCTGGGGAGTCTGTGTTCTCCAAACTGTAGATGTGACCAAATTAGCCCTGGTAGCAGTGTTCGCTTTCCTAACCTTGGCAGTGGTAACAGATTGCCAATATCTACCTTATCATAGATTTTTTTACTCCACAACTCTACAACCTAAGAATAACTCCAGTTTGCATTGTAGTTACTGAATAATAAGCCTTGGGATGTAAGAAACCAGGAATTCTAAGGGGCTGAAACTTTGAAGACTTACCTTGACTGTGGATATGTACTCAGAGGATGGCAGTGTGTTCACATCGTTTTTCAGCTGCACAACAACTTTAACCAGATCCATGACAGACTGGTACACCTTGTCTTCTGAGCGGTCCAGCTCTGCTGTTGGAGCGGGCTGAAAGAGATAGCAGAGGGTACAACAACATATCTGAAATGTTGATCTGTCACAAAACGTGTGTAGAAATCTAAGTTTATATCCTTCAGTATTGTGCCAGCTGTAGGCCAATATCGTTGGTCTGGAGCCAAAAATTGTAGTATCGTTGAATTATAAAACAAAGTACCTGTGATGTATGTGTTATTTAGTTTCTAAAAAAGTAGGTGGCACTAGTGCTCACAAGCGCACAACACACCCACAGGTAATCTACAGTGAAGCAACTAGTAAAGAGACTTGTGTGTTGCCGTGCCTAAACATTGTTTTGACGTGTTTAACTGTAAAACACTACAGTAACTGCTTACTCATCTAATCTAAAATACACCCTACTCTGTTTAAATCTTCTAACATTTTCTCTCACATCACTACTAAACACTCCTGTTGTCAATATTGGCCGGTGGGAAGCGACTCTGTTCAAGCCGTATTGGTTGGGGACGTTTCTGCTTGAACAGAAAGGCCCCAACCAGGAACGCCCCTGGCTGCAGCTTGACCTTTCTCGCTGTAGGCCTATATGAACCTACTGAAGCTCCACAATATATCCTGAACATCTAACCATTCATTACCTGCACTGAAATCCTCGGGGGCTTTGCAGGAGCCTTCTGAAGATCGGCTATAAAAGCAGTTTAAAAGAGAAAGTTAGGCAAATTGAAGGATGGCAAGCAGAACCGTAATATCTTTTTTTTTTTTTACAAATAGTGTAGTGTTCTTCATTAAATTTCACAGGACAGCTGGGCCAAGAATGTTTTTTAAAGAGAATCATGATGTTGTTTCACTTTTTATCGCATTTTATGTTTGCATTCTGTCATCTTTAGATTTCTTTGCTTACTATTTTTAGTGTATATGTCATAGATTTCACTCAGGGGCTGCCATATTCGCCCCTGGGGAGCTTAATGAAGAACACTGCTATAATGTGTAGAACAGAGGGCTTACCCTGAGGGTCTGGTGGCTAAAAAAAACGACAGAAAGAAAACAATAAAAGACCATTTTAATAAAGTTGTAAAAGATAGTAAGGCTATGTCAAGGATAGGTATCTATCAGATGACATACTGTGGGGTTGGAGAAAAAAATGTGCATTTTGTAATTTTTTCTAACTGAATACAGTGTTTTTCTTATACAATGAACACAATGTTTTTCAAGTACTATCAGCATAATTTAAGAGAAAATAGAAACATAGAATGTATTTGATCCTTCTTTCACTCTAATAGCACAATCAATCTGGCACACAATCCACAAGTTTTTACAGAAGTCTCAGATGAGTACATCAGCTGTTCGTCAGCTTCAGTATATTTAGAACTCTGCTGCCAGAATCTTAGTCTATTCAAAAAAATCTGCTCCCGTCATCCCTGACCTCCACCAGCTTCCTGTTTCAGTACGCATCCGCTACAATAAGGCCTTACAAGGCTTAGCTCCATCATATCTCTCTGCTCTCTTACAGCCCTATGCTCCATCACGCTCTCTCAGGTCCTCTGATTCTGCTCTCTTGGCTGTCCCTCGGTTTAGGCTATCTACCATGGGTGGCAGATCTTTTAGTGTTGCTGCCCCCACTCTTTGGAATGCCGTATCTCTTTCTATTTGATATAATAATAAATGATAGAATAATAATAATAATAATAATAATAGAAGATAATGATAAAGTGACTGATTAAACCATCTTTGGTGATAACAAGCATCAGCAGCTCTAAACCCAACATCATGCTTTCTGAAAACTGAACTTTGTTTCAGATGTTTTATTCCTCATGTTATTTGAATATGCTGCTGCTATACATAAAGTTAGATAACTAAAAAAATGGGCTACGATCAGTAATCGTAAACCTACAAAGTGCACCAATATAGAAGGAGTACCTGATAAAATAACAGTTTGGGGTACATTAGCAGATAATGGACAGACAAAAGACCACTTACCACCTCCACTACAGTCTTCTCATTAGTCTTGGGGTCCTAAAAAAGACCAACCCCAGAAAATCAGCAAAAATGCATATCATGAGACACCCATGAGGAAAAGTTAAATACAGATAAGAAAAACTGAGCATGTATGATTGTGCTTTGGAACCCTTTCCCAAGCAGATCAATCTGATAATTGTGTGTTGATCTCCTGGTGAAGAGTGAGGGGAGTAAATTATCGATTATTGTCTTCATATCTTCAGCACTATAATGTTGACCTATTTGAGCCTGTTGGTGGGAGGTTAATATGTAAATACATTTATGTTAATATGCAAATGCATCGTGCTAGAGAATTAGAGGAAAGTAAAATATTGCCTTCTCACCAGAAGTTTCTCCTCTTTGTCCAGCCAGTGCTTGTCCTCCAGCATCTCTTCTTTCTGTTTCGTTATGGTCTCCTGCATCCTCTGCTTCTCTGACTGCCACAGGCGCTGTGCGTCCTCCACGCTAGATGGCCCAACACTGAATTCCCCCTCCTTTCACAAATACAGAGGTTCTGTTAAAAATATTGCATAAACACAATTCTACAGTGCAAGCAATATCAGTAAATATGTATATATGTGAGGCAGTGTTATAGTGAAGTAGTTTCTTTGCCCTATTTTTTCCTGCTTTAACTCAATCCAACTAATTACGTAATTAACCCTTCACTAATATCACCAGCTATAACGAAATTATTCAAGATGATGGACGCACTTGTAATTTATTATGTAATTATACAATTGAAGACGTAATTATGTAATAATATTTAAATATAGCAAATCGGCTGCCATAATACTCAGGGTTGACAAGCCAGAGCTGCTATATAACCCAGAAAGTCCAGTTCCTTGTTGAGATGTTGTCACCCTTTTTTAAAGACTCGTCATGAACATTCTGTCTGAAAATGAACAGAGCCTGTGTGTTTCGAGGAATAGTTATTATTCCTGAATCTGATACAATCATGCAGGTCCTCTACCACATAAAGGGGATTTGAACTTTTCTCCCTTAAGAAGCTGCCCAGGTGCTTGTTCAGTCCACGGTCATTTCTAGTCTTGACATTAGTGTTGACTTAAATTCATTCCTGGCTGGTC
The DNA here is from genome assembly GCA_021613375.1 of Megaleporinus macrocephalus. Taxonomy (NCBI): domain Eukaryota; kingdom Metazoa; phylum Chordata; class Actinopteri; order Characiformes; family Anostomidae; genus Megaleporinus; species Megaleporinus macrocephalus. Next base: position 30,043,772 of record CM038707.1, read on the forward strand.
TTTATGTGAGGGCTATTAGCTCTCTACAATTATTCTGGAATATAGAGGCATGACTTGTCTTCTGTTGTCCTAAGTTCACCGACACTGGCGTCTAGTCGCTGCTTTCAACTGAATTAAAACATAGAATGAAGCACTAAATGAAGCACTGCACACTTTTAGATTAAGCACACAAATGAGAGTCCTAACCAATGGTTCTAGTTTTTTAAACCTAGCAGGTTTTTTTTTCAAATTAATGTGACTTTACAACTAAACAAACATGGTGGAGGACAGCAAAGCTATGGCCTCCTTCCTCTGTATGGACTAACAAGTTACTTTCAGCTTGGCTCTCATTCGTTAATGGCCTTTCAGGGAGGGACCTAGGAATCATGTTCTACATCTGGGAAGTTCATTGTGTAAGATCATCCTGGTACTGGGAGACCTTGTGATTGTCAGGCAGTGGGGATTTAAGCAGGATTCTTTAAGAGTACATTTTTTGAAGAACATAAACTTAAAGAACAAGGCTGGGAGCTTTTGCTGTGAAAGTGACAGTTGACGTACAAGTACAGCCTAAACAATAAGAAGAAAGGTGATGGGAAGTCTTACTCCAAGACTGAGACGACGGGCAACCATGGTGGGAACCGTAAGGTTGTTGGTGGAGTCTATAGGAGACTGATAATCACAAGGACTGGCCAGGTCTGGAGAACTGGCACATAAAGCTTCATTAAGCTGTGGAAAAGAAACATATTGCATGAATAAATATATATTCAGATTAGAACAAGTCTATTTTCCTTATTTAGATTCAAAGCCTATATTACAGGCGATGTTCGTTGGCACAGCATGGAAGCGCACATTACCTGAATATGAAGACCAATGCTGAGAGTGTTTCCGAAGCGCCCAGGGTTCAGTCTTGAGGGCTGCACACATACAGAGACAAACAGATATTGATGCAGCCAGGAATCACAGGAAACGACTCAGCACAAGAAGGCCGATGGTTACCTTTGGAGGAGGCTCACTGATGTTGAACTTGGGCTCAATGAACTTGGAACGAACTCTGTCTCTCTCCTTCTCCTGCTCCAACTCCTTTTCCATCGTTTGGACATCACTGCACCGTTCAAAAAACACACATAACATCTACTGCCAGAAACAATGCAAAAACACAGAAAGTGACAGAAAAAGATACACAAAAAAAACAAAAAAAGAAAAGAGTGGACATTTTAATTCCTTCTGAAATGATTCTAGCTTTATTCAATTCTAGCTTTATTCAAACTAGCTTCATTAAATTCAGCACATACATGTACATTGGTGACAAAACAATGAAAAAAACAGTACAGAAATTTTTAATATGTCAACAATTCTGGCTTTTGAAAATAATTTCTGCAGACAAATAATAAAAAACAGATTTGCTGTTAATGATATAGCAGTGACATTCATATGTTCAAAGCCCACTTACAACAATGTATCATGGAAATTCAGAAATTTTTGAAAAGTTGTCCATATGGATCTTGGAGCAAAATTCTTTGATATTTTTTTTTATTCATTTTTATTCACCCTAACCCTAACCCAATTATGTATATATATAAATATATAATGCTTTATGTTATAAGCCTTCTATAATGATGCACTTCTACAAAAAAGTCCACGCTTTTCCTGCAGCTGTTAGTGAAAGAAAGAGAAAAAAAAAAGAGAGAGAGAGAGAGAGAGGGAAAAAGACAAGTTACCTGATTTTGCAGACAAGCTCAGTGAAGCTGGGTCTCTCGCTGGGGTCATAGCTCCAGCAGCGGGTCATAATGGAGTAGAGGGCAGGAGGACACTGCTCTGGCTTGGGCAGCCTGATTCCCTGCTCCAGCTGGTTAATCACATCGCGATTCTCCAGCCAGAAGAAGGGCTGCTGACCACGACTCATGATCTCCCACATGCACACAGCTGGAAAGATACAATACAGACAAGCAGTGCAGTGAGATTTTAATCTGAGCAAACTGTAAGGGTACATATCTAATGCTGTCTGTTAGCAAATACTCTTTAGGCACTCTTTAGGTTTTTCTTTCTATGTCTAGCTGTTATAATTGCATCTGTTGACAAAAGACATCTTGCAAAAACACGCCTTTGAGACACTAGCTATAATTTCTGGCTAGTTTTAAGAAACAATTCCCTGCAGAACTGCCACCAAAGCTCATGTGAATTGAAAGGAACATTCATTAAGCTGCACGTCCATTGTTGCAACCCATTTTTGCTATGATCTTTCCTTAAATGTACATGAGATGTGCTTCAGTGGGAGTACCAGTAGTGTTTTAGTGAGATACATGAGAATAGATGATAGATACTGTGAACTCCATCCATGAGGCATGAGGTTTTTGTGATATCCAGGAACTGAATGATAACCACAGCGTATTATTTATTTATGCTTATTTGCTGAGTGGCTCTAACACACCACCACCACATCAGTCTCACTGCAGTGCTAAGAATGCTCCACGACCCAAACAACACCTCCTCTGTGGTGGTCCTGAGCTATCTATCATAAATATACTATGTTACCCAAATTAATAATAAACTATACATTTTCACTAAGTTGCCATTTAAATATGTTTGTTTTATTCACTTGGGGACCAAAACTGTTAGTTGGTTGTTGATTAAAACATATTAGAAATCTCAATATCTCTTCATATATGATATATGAATTTATTATGTACCCATACATTGTAATAGGGATAAGCAGTAAATTAAACGGCAGTTTACATTAATTCAACAGTCTTAACACACCATGAACGAACATCTAGATTTTCAATCTAAGGGCGTTTTCACACAAGCACTAGTTAGTCCGGTTAAAATGGACTCTGGTTCGTTTGCATTCTTGGTGCGGTTCGTTTTAGCAGGTGTGAAAACAGTAATCGCACTGGGGTGCGGACCAAAACAACCGCACCAAGACCCTGGAGAGGAGGTGGTCTCGGTCTGGTTCCAAACGAACCCCATTTGTGGTGAGAACATGATCTGACCTAAGTATTATGTGTACTCCACAAGTTTGATCTAAACATCTCCTGCAGCCAGGTGTGCTTTGCATTATGGGATGCGGCAGATCACGTAAACAGAGAACTGGATTACTGTAGCAGCTAACAGAGCAAGGACTATGAAGCGAGGTCTCTCTTGGACTAGCAACGAGGTACGTTGCCTACTTGATATTTGAAGTGAACTGGGTGTTCTGCAGGTGTACTTTACTCTAGTATATTGCCCAGATCATTATTACAGCTATGAACAAATGCTGTCTCTGCCACTGCTCTGTGCTATGCTGTACAAGAAATGTGCAATAGTTTGGGAAAATCTTCTTCTTGTGTTTACTTTTTTGCTCGCACGCCAGATAGCTCTGACCAATTAGAGGAGAAAACAAACTTAACCGAGGGGGGAACACTCCAAGTAAACAAACTCAATATCTGATCCAGACCAGTGAAACGAACTACAGGTGTGAAAACGCCCTAAAACATAAATGAAACGACAGTCAGGTACGTGATTCAAGGACTTTAAAAGATGCGACTTGTGACTGGTGTGCACGTCCTTCCAATCGGTATGTTTGGACGTCTTCTTAACTTTGATTTTTTAACTGTAGAGTCAATGACAGCCATGTATATGATTTCAACATTGATTTTACAACTGAATGTTTACTGCGAAAACAGCTAAACAAACAGCATTTTTTCTGAAAAATATTTAGAACATGATAAAAAAGGTAAGAGTACGTCTCTAAGCACTGACTAAGTGGACAAGTATTGACATGACAGGATGTTGTGCTCTGCTTAAAGGGCAAAGCATTGTCCACACAACTTGACTGTAGACTTGTGATGAAGTAGTGAGTTTAGCGGCAAGCTTCACTTCAGCCTCCCCCACTAGGACAGACCTGAAGGCCATAGTTTTATAGACTCCTAGCAGCAGATTGCAGCGGGATCTGCTGTCTACTGCACTCATCTCTCAAATATGATGATGTTGCACCTGGAATGGCAGTTTTCCTGTATAGAGCAATCCATCAGAACTACGTCTGTGATTATGATTCAGTGAACCCTACAGTAAAGGCCCTCTGAGGCCGGCCTCTGAGTTAGACCAGTCTAATGTTTTTTCCACGAGTCCACGAGCAGCACTGTCTATGTCAATATGTCAGAGAGTGTTTTACAAATGTGTTGGCTGCTCAGGTTCAAGGGGGTGTCTGCATTAAAAAGAAGGATGCCTAACTTGTTCTCCTCATTTCAGAGTGTTGGTTTTGGATTTCATCATTTTACCCTTGACTTTTTAACAACTCTTTTTCAGGGCATTAAATTAGATGGCCCATTTCATTACGTTTTTTATTAGTATTTACTGTCCCTCATATTTTTTCAAGCTGTTCCTATTGTGCTCCCAAATAGCTGAGGCAGGAGGGTGAGGCCTAACACATACTGGTACTGCTTAACTATAGGGCTACATGACATGCACACAGCTGAAGCAAACCATAGCATTATTCATTAAGGCAATAGGCATCATCTGTTGCACATACCAGCTTTGCTGCCAGATGACATTGACTTTTTCTGATATTAGGCTGTGTGATGACCCTTATTGGGTGAAATTATAAAACTATAAAATTATATATTAGAATTAGCAACTATTTGCCACTTGTGTTTGCACACAGCAGAATTTGACCTCCACATGTAATCCATCCGTGCAGTGAAACACCCACATATACACACACACTAGTTTACTAACACAATAGGGGCAGTGAGCATACATGTGGGCAGCCCTATCCACAGCACCCGTGGAGCAGTTTTGGGGATAGGTGTCTTGCTCAAGGGCACTTCAGTCGTGACCTGTTGGTCCAGGGGTTAGAACCGGTGACAAGACCGGATCCCTAACCTCACGACTGATTGTATCAGAATGCTGATGAAGTGATCAAGCTTAACACTTCTAAATTATCGAAGTGTCCCTCATGTGACCATGGACACATGAAGGCTTATGGAAAACAGTGGGAACTATTCTGTAAACAGTTCTGGCAGTTGTGTTGAGCGTGCTATCCTGTGCTGGGCAGGGAAATATAAGTCCAGTGTTTGCTCCTTACGTCAGGTTGAAGTGTGTGGCCATTGATGATCTATCTTAGTCATTCAGTTAGCGCTGGCATGGGTCCTCTGCCACCATGTTCAATTAAGAGCATTCGCCTACAGTGCTACGCTGTCTGCATCCACTTTGCCGTGATATCAGATTATTAAATAAAACTCACTTTATCTAAAGGTCCAGAAAATGTGCACTTTTGTTAAACTAGCCTTAGTCAGTTTAATGTTTTTTCTGCTCTAACACAGTAATTGGTGAATTAGTGTAGCGGAACTAGCAGCTGCTGCTTTATCTGGCCTATTAATGCTAGCAAGAAACCACTGAACCTCTTATTTCCAAAAAGTGTGTCTGACTTTTTCTGTATATGCTTTAACAGTGTTCCTCTGACAAAAAGTTCACATGACTTACCAAACATCCACACGTCACTGGCTGTGGTGAAGCGACGGAAGTTGATGGACTCTGGAGCCATCCATTTGATTGGCAATCGTGTAACAGAGGCTGGAGATGTGAGAAAGAGAATATATATCGTTTGCTAAAGGTAGATTGAGATATAACAGAATAATTTATCTAACCTCTAAAATAGGTTACCAACAAAGTAGGCCTGCACAGTTCACATTATCTATGCAAAGGCTGACCTGTGCACTGTCTACTAAGGATGTACAATGATTTTAGATTAATATCAATACTGACTAATAATTTCTATATAAATAATTATAAAAATGTTATAGGTATTGGACGCGTGTTAATATTTGACTGATATTTCAAACTGATATTTGATGACATATTTATTGTACACTGAACATTACTGCACTCAAATATCAGCTTTTTAATTATTTCACAGCCTTTGTAACTCTATACAAATAAATGTTTCATTTCTCTGTAATGCTAATCCAGGTTGGTTCAGCCCAACTTCTACACTTTATTAATATTTATTTATCGGCATCAATATCGACAATATGTATCAGCAAAAACATCCTCCACGGATTCCTATTTCAGCGCATGCCTACTTTTAACACCATTTCTGTAACCTACTTTACCCCAAGTGGTGCATATGAATATAAAAGTAGCTAACAGTCGTTAACTTTGCATTTGGATCGTTAATGCTTTTATATGTGGAGCATATATCAGACAGAAACAGGCACAACAAAGGGAGATTTTCATAAAGGCTTGTCATAATTAAACCTGTTTTGCTTATTCCATTAATAAGCAACACTTCAGAAGAAAGGGGCGTGTTCGGAATAAGAAGCAGGGCTGAGAAGTGAGTGAACATGATTATTCCGTCATGTTATTGATGCCTCAGCACATGGCCTATTGAGTTAGCTGTCGTTAATATTCAAGTGGCTGCCTGACTAAGATATAATAGCCACAGGGCTTTGAACGCTCCATTGCTTTTGCGTGTCTACGAAACAGCTGAGGCTCACCTTTATAATATTCTTCATTCTCAATGTATCTGGACAGGCCAAAGTCACCCAGCTTCACACACTCCGGCGTGGCAACGAGCACATTTCTCACTGCGATGTCTCTGTTCCACAAACACAGAGAATTTAATGGAGACTTATTCTGAATAGACAGAGTGTATACACACACATAACATGAATTCGACCTGCATACCTGTGCACCATGTTCTTTCCCTGTAAGTAGACCAAAGCTTTGCAAATCTGCAAGCTATACAGGAGTAATGTGCCGTTGGTCAACGTGTTCTTGTTTTGGCTCATGTAGTTTCCGAGCTGAAAGTAAATTATATGCAAAATGTTACAATGCAGTCCTTTGATTTATAGAGATCAATATTCATTTATAGATGCATTAATTATTTATAGTTTACAAAGGGCATTGTCACAGAGCAACTTTACAGAAAACTTTGGTCTAAACCCCATATAAGCAAGTCAAGGGTGGGAGGTGGTAAAGAAAAACTCCCTATGTGCAATAGGAAGAAATCTTCAGATAAACCATGACTCAAAACTGAAACACATCCGTCTGTGGTTGACAACGTATAGCACATCAATAAGGCAATAGGAACAGACGATAAGATCTTACAATTAATATATAATACTGAATATAAAAAAAAAAAAAGACTGTCACTGGTCAGACGCACTGAGTTGTCACTGATTTACCAGTGACAACCAATGACTAATAGACTAACACATCCACATCGGCTACTGTTGCCGAGTAGCCAGTGACTGTGTTATCACTGACTACTGTTAAAGGCCTTATCCAATATATCCAATTTACATTAGAGCTTTACAATACATATGAATCACCACCACAATATTAGATCTTGCAAATACTGAAATCACAGAAGGCTGCAATATGCAAATGAGAAATCACATTGCTTTCTACTGGTATGTGCTGGCATTAGAGTTATGAGTGTATAATATATATGTATTAAGTATATTATGAGTGTTTTCCTTGATGTAGACAAATCAAGTTTTTCACATAATCAACCAATGGAAACATGTGGCAATATAGTTGCAATACTAGTTCAGGCTGTGCAGCCCTGCTGTACAGCAATACAATTATTTTAGGATTTTCTTTTTTTTTAATATTGCATTTCTTAAAATATTGCAGAGAATGCTCCACCATCCAATACAGATAGGGGCAGTCCTATAGTGGTCTTCCAATGATGGACAGGGTACAGGGGGGCTGACAAATTTATCCAGCAACAGGGGGTCACAGTCTGTAACTATAAAGCTACAAAGTGCACCTATACTGTCAATGTATCAGATAAAACAGCCATTGAATATGTGTATTTCATGTGGCATTTCCATTACTTTGTACATCCCCTCAATACTGTTAACAACATTCGTCTCCAATCTGGTCAGTCAAAATCTTACTGATTCTACCAATTCTCTCTGGACAGTTTTCCCCTGACATTGTTCCTTTTATGACTCCCGTAAAACGTTTATAGACTCATTTCTATGCCACTTTCTTAATTGAGGTTTCTAGATCAATTGCAGCCGTAATAGAAAATAGAACTGCACAATCAGCATATAGTGCTTCTTGAGTAGTTCATTTGCACATACACACACACACACTTGTGCAAATAAATGTGTGTGTGTATTTGTATACATATGTATATATTCAACCTCAAATGTAGCATTTTGTAGTTAGCAATTTGAACAACTATTTTATATATATATATATATATATATATAGTTACTTATTTAGCTGCATTAGTGCATCAATACTTACCTCCCCATACTGGTAGAGTTCCATAATGATCCACACGGGGTCTTCCTCTATAATTCCAATCAGACTCACTATGTGAGGGTGGTCCAGATTTTTCATTATAACTAGGAGCACAGACAGAAGCAAAAGTTGCACGTGTTTAAGGGCAGAGTAAAAAACTATACTGTCAACACAAGTTTACAGTTTACACTAATAAAGACTGTATGGTGATATTATTACGTATGATCCATGACATCAGAGTTTTGTTGAACAAAGTGTCTTTGTTGTCATAATTCTATATACCTGTGCTATCAGTAACAGGTAAGCCCTCTTTAAGCTACCTGGCAAATTGACTTGCTGGAGCATACTACATAGTGCTATCAAATGATGGCAAGTCGTACTGGTCCAATGACCCAAGCCATGATGCTGCCGCCATCAAAGTTGGGATAAGGTTATGTTCTCATGCTTTGCATCAAACATAATTTCTTATATAAGTTCTTTTTTTGCATTACTGGCCCACATTTTTAGTATTCTTCTGGCTCATGCAGCGGGTCCTAAAGAATTTTAAACAGGCAACAGTATTCTTACTGGAAAGTAGTATCTTTCTTTGTAACAGACTATTTTGGTTCAGTATTTGCTTTATGGTGGAGTCACAATCGCTAGCCAGTGCAAGAGAGGCCTGCAGATTCTTAGATGCTATTCTCTGAGGACATTGTATGCTTCACACTTCTTGTTCACCAATGATGTTGAATTTCCGCTATTTGTACTTTATTTAACAAGTGAACTGGATTGAAGTCCATACTCTTTAGGAATAGTTTTACAGCCTCTTCTAAGCCGATGGGTCTTGTTTATCTGAGATTCTCAAAAACATGGCATACACTCATACAAACGTCTATAATGATAATGAAGATTCATTTTTTATATTCATGTTGTAAGATTCATGTTTTACAAACATAGCAGTCTATACTTATTATTGGGTTTTCTAATTCACTGAACCTCTTGGCCCTAATTATCCCCAATGCCAATCTGATCATTCTGGAGATTAACATATTTCTGCTAACAAAGACATTTCATGTTGAATCACTTTGTTCAATAAATAAATAAAACGTATATAAATGTTTGCGTTGTTTTTAGGTTCTACAGATAAGTAATCACAGGGGGTTCACAAACTTTCTAGCCATACTACATATAAGTATAAATTGATATTGCTTCTCTCTGTTACCTGCTTCACTCATGAACTTTTCCATGACATCAGGTGAACAGTCTTTACAGGTTTTCACAGCCACGTTGATCTTCTGTCCATTCTAGTTTGCACAAACAACCTTTTGTAAACATTGTTAAGATTCTATAACATAATCTACAGAAGGAGTGGAATAAGGGAAAGAAAAAGCTAACTATGACATTTAAATTACAAAAAGAAATGATTAATAATAATTACTAACAAATATTTAAAGAAATTATTCATTTAAACCTCTTAAGTGCCCTTAAAATGTTGTTTAATTATTTCTCTCATAATTCATTGAAACTCATTTAAGTAATTCACAAAAAAATATTTATGCTACATTTTCACAGTTTATACATTATTTGTTTTTTTAAGTAAAAGAAGATATGTCTATAATTTACATATTATAAAAGTAATCTCTGTGTAGCCTTGTTTGAAGAAAGCATCATTCACATTTTGTCTATTGTCATTAAAAAATCAAGTCAGTGCAGAATGTAAATCAAATGTAAGTACATAATTCTCCTAATTGAGTAACTGTATATATTGCAAATTGTCACTGTCCAATGATAAACAAGTATCTCCAAAATTGCAACTTTCAATGTAAAGTAACTTCACATTCAATGAAAGTCAATGGAACCAGAATTTTTTCCAAGCTATTTTAAAGCATTTCTATTGGTCCATTCACTAACTTTGCCACAATGTAAACAACAACTGCTGCATCTAATTGATATAGAAAAATAGAAATCGGCAAAAATGGAGAAATGAAACGTTTTTCATTTGACAGCGATGAAATAATGCATCTTAATGTTAATGCAAGTTAAATCTTAATGTAAGATGTAATTAATGTAAGTTCAGCAAAAACTTCAGCAAAATAAGAACAGCTGCAGACTGTAAGTGTTATGAGTCAGTAACTCACAAAAATACTTACCTCTTTCTTATAAACACCATCATAAACTTCCCCAAAGAAGCCCGACCCCAAAATACGGCCCAAGGTGATGGCCTTCCGAGAGATTTCAAATTTCGCTGCTGAAAACAAGACATGAGGATTTTTCTGTCTTTAAAAGGATAAAGCATCTCACAGGGAAAAAAATTAGTAGGCCACTCACACTAGAGTAAATCCCTTTACTTACCAGGAGGTGGCGGCTTTTCATCCATAATTTCACAGTATATATCAGAGTCTGACAGACAAAACAATAAAGATGACATTATGAAGCTGTTACGAAACCACACATCTGTGTGGTCGATGGTTTTGACACTGGCATGGTCATGAGGAGAGGCAGAGAAGGAGACTGCACGGCTACTCACTCATGCTGTGTCTTTCCGTGTCTTTCACAGGTTCAAGCAGCTGTCTAATAAAAGAAGGCGTGAGAAATAAGTAAAAAGCAGAACAACCAAGAATAAAAGCACAGTGTGCCCGTATGTGTACTGCGTATGTGGAAATCTTACCCCCCCACCCCACCCCCCACACACACAAAAAAAATCTCTATTTTTAGAAACACAGTATATCAAGTCCAATTAAAACCACAACTCTGAGCTCAAAATAAAGAATAAAGAAGGAAGTGCTGGGTTCAGCTTACCCTGAAGGTATTGCAGGAAGAGAGTTTCGAGTTTCTGCACCTAAACAGTGAATTAAGTATCAGTTTAGAAAACTTTTTTCTTATAACTGCTCATTTGTGGCTTCTTATATAACTAGAGATACCACACCTCAGAGACATCTAAGAGGTTTCTAAGACTTGATCTGGGTTAAGGTTTGCATAGTTTCAACAGTAGATCATCATCAGACAAACTAATTACTGAATAATATTAGTGAATCATGAGGTCCAAAAAGATAAATGGAACTCCTGTCTTACCTTTATTTGGCCGAGATATCACTGATGAATCTGTGCAGTTCTCCAAACGGCAGTAGCCATCAATCAAGTCAGCCATGTTTTCTGCCATTGCCAGAGCAGGCACGTTGACAGAGAGAGGCTGCGGAGTGCAAACAGTGTATAAGACTTTCAGAAGAGACAAGTGCTATTTTACAAACAGCTCAGAATTAACTGTACGATGCTCACCTGTTTGGCTCCTTTGATTTCTACATGTAACAGCGTTTTGCCATCATTTTGCGCTGTGATCTTGATATTTCGGATCTGCTTAAATTCTGCCAGACAGACCGTCTGGAAAAATGTAAAAAAAAAAAAATCAGAATTTGCAAATGTAGCGCATTAATCAGGAAGCACTGCAATGATAAAAGACCTGTCAAACTAAAATGCACTCAGTTCAGTTCACAGTTTTAAGAGACTTTACAACTATTAGTAGTTTTTGAATTTCTATATTTTAAGGAAGTGAGGTAAAATGTCTTTACAGTAAATTCAGTTAAAATGTTTTTACGGTATATTCAGTTAAAATGTAATTACGGTAAATTCAGTTTAAAATTTTTTCGGTATATTCAGTTAAAATGTCTTTACGGTAAATTCAGATAAAATGTTTTTACGGTAAATTCAGTTAAAATGTAATTACGGTAAATTCAGTTAAAATGTTTATGGTAAATTCAGTTAAAATGTCTTTACGGTAAATTCAGTTAAAATGTTTATGGTAAATTCAGTTAAAATGTCTTTACGGTAAATTAAGTTAAAATGTTTTACGGTAAATTCAGTTACATTTTTTTACGGTAAATTCCGTTAAAATGTCTTTATGGTAAATTCAGTTAAAATGTTTTACAGTAAATTCAGTTAAAATGTTTTACAGTAAATTCAGTTAAAATGTTTTTACGGTAACACGTCCTTACCACCACAGCACGTTGGAGAGAAGGAAGTGATACGTTTTTCTTAGTATAAATGGCAAACAGCATTGATCCAAAATCTAATGGCAGAATATTAAAAGTGCTTGTAGTTGCAGAAACATCAATTAGTAGTATTGCATGGTCTGCATAGTTCTGTGGAGCTTATGCAACACTGAATAACTGCATAACTCTTTCAGTTTGCAGGAATTAGCACTACAAGAAATAGCATCTCAGGCATTGTGGATTTATATGGGTGCTCTTACCGATGAGTCTGATTGTGTGCGCTGGCGAATCCCTCGTGCTCCAATAACTAAATCAACTGCTAGACTCCAACCTTGCTATTAAGTAAAGAGTTGGCATCTCTATTATCACTATCAAATAAATTCTTAAGCACACATCCAGAAATATTGTGAAACATTTGAAAAATAGACAGTTGTGCAATTTAGCTGAGAACTTACCACTAGTTCACACGGGAAAACCTCTTCATTAAAGTTAATGAATTCGCCAAAGGTCCTAAAAAACTTAAGAATGCACTCTTCTTCTTTCAGAGTTTCATATTGCTGGAACGTCTGCTGGATCATCTTCCTTAATTGCTTGGGCTGGGGGGTGGACACATAAAAAAGCTTGAAAACTGTTGGTTCAGTGTAGCTTAGATGTTGAACACTTATAACACTAAGAACTAACACACGATATACAAAGATGACATTTCACCTTGATACTGTCTATCAGCTTCTGTGGAAAAAAAAGGTTCAGTCCGACTTCCTTCCTACAAGAAAGCATAATATTGTCTTCATTAGCTGTTGTTTGCATTCTTGGCTATGTGTTTACATGTTAAATAATTGTAATGCAAAGTTAATGAGCTTCAATGATTCAATGTTAAGGATGAATTTAAAATATATAAACATAGGTTTAAGATCAATGACTTACTCTAGCAGATCAAAATTGGATTTCTTTTCAAGACCTTTGGCATTCATGTCTTTGTAAAACCTCCTGTCAAAAAGGTAAACACAAACCATCCTTTACACTAAAGCAAATAAAAATATTCTTTTCAGGTCAGAATAATACTTCAGGTGAAATATCTCTCCTCTCAAACACCTCTCAGCTCTGTTCCCTGTTTCCTATTTTACACCAGTGGTCTCCAACCCTTGTCTCAGAGAGCTACTTTGCTGAAAAGTTTAACTCTAACTTGTATCCAATAAGCTGCTCTTACTTAACTCTAATACATCTGATCCAGCCAGGGACTTGGGAAGGGGTTGATTAGTTGAAGTAGGTGTGGCAGTTTGTGGTTGAAACTAGGATCTGTAGTAAGGTAGCTCTCCAGGACTAGGATTGGTTACCATTGATGTACAATAATTTACAACATTTGAAACAGGTGTTCTTGACCACAGTGCAAATATCTGTGGACCCCCACTTTGTCAACCTATCCCCCTCCATCACCTCCTCCACAAATACACCAATAAACTTACTAAAATATTACAGAAGAATAAACAAATATTCCTTCCTTAACAGGCTCAACAAACAGACATGTATAATCAACACTAACCATTAGCAATATTAACCCTAGTATTTCATGAAGTGTTGGTGGAGCCTATTAATGTCCATTCTCTGGAACCATGTCGCTAAGAGGGTCCTGACTAGTCTACAGTAAAAGCTAGTTAATCATGATTCATTATACCTGATCTCCAAACAGCCCAGCTGGAGTGCCATTCCTTCACTGACTTTACTGGCGTAGTGCTGCATGTAGTCACTGCGAACCTTTTTCACACCGGCCAAAAACAATAAAAACACATACATCAATGTAAAGTAGGGCTGGGTGATATGGGAAAAAATCTTATCATGATATTTTTTTTCATATCAGTCGATATTAATATATATTACAATAAAAATCAAATCACTATTGCCTTTTTACTTTAAGTAAGAAGTGAAGATAACAAAATGTATTTATTTTCTATTAGAAAGGAAAGGACTCACTCATTTATATCAATATTCACTCGTTTATGTTCACTCATAGCAGTGAGTCGACTCTCTGTCGGTTCAAATGGGGAGTTGATTTAGCGATTCTGAAAAATCCCTCCTCGGGATTTTTGTTATAAAGTCAACTTTGCCTCAGTGTTCTCACTCGAACTCCTACAATATACGTATTTATCTTTATCGATTACTAAATCACGTTGATCAGCATTACATACATTGGTGCGTCACAAAGGTGGTCGTGCCCACTGAAAGCATGGATTTATCCGGAGTGTGAGCTGCTGCTACAATCGCTCGCGTGCATCTAAAGTTGTGGGAGTGTTTCACACAGGCACGCCACAGTGTGGTGCTCTGTCAGCTCTGCACAGTGGAGATGATCACAACACTACCACTGCTATACACGAGCACCTGAAGCACAAACATCCACTAGCGCTTTATCAACACTGTAGCAAGACAGCACTTGTTACTTGTTTTTCTTATCTTAGCAGAATATTTTAGGATTGACACGTGTAACATGTTTCTTTCAGTAGTAGTTAACATTTTCTGTTGTCATTCTCTCTTATTTTGTTCTTTCTGCTCAACTGTGAACGCCTGCAGTAACCAAATTACTAGAACGTGGGTTAAGCTGGACTCTGTGCTGTGTGCTTCAACCAAACATGAAATGGCTGGAACTCTAGGTTTGAGGCCGTGCTGTTCTCATTGTTATTGGCTATTAGTGTTGTCTCTCAAAACATGGACGGAACTTAATTCTATCGACTATGTCTTATAGTTCTATCGAGGAAACGTGATAATTATTGTTATCGTTTTATCGCCCAGCCCTAACGTAAAGACAATTATAATTATATCAGAATAAAAAAAAAAACTACATGTAAGGGTGACCTGAGTTTACCTGATGATAGAGATATAACAGTGAACTTCTGTCTTCTTTAAACTTCTCCAAGTAATTAGCCGGTATGTAGCGAATTCTTAGGTCATATCTGAAATATAGATTAGTGTCAGTAAATTATCTCACAATAAAATTCAACTTTTATTACATATTTATGTTAGTGTACATACTATTCTGTCAATAGGACGATATACAGTAGCGGAATAAATAACTTTCCCACCTCCACTCTGCCTCCACATGAAGTCTTTCGTAGCGCTGCTCCACGTCTGTTATAGTCAGATCTGGGTGCAGCCAGTAGTGCTCCTCAGACTTTAGGTGTTTGAGCCTCAACCCAAAGCATTCTGCATTCTGCACATTAGGGCCCAAACGCCCACTAATCAAGATGGACTGAATAATAGCCTGAGGAAGGTCAGACAGAAGAGTGAATTATCAGTGTCAACTGACTATACATTATTGACTATATCATTATTACTATACTATACATTATAGATTACAGTGGAACAAACTATGTTAAACTCCTTTACCTATGCCATAATCATGTTAGCTTGTGATGAATGCAAACTAATAATATGTCAAGCCATATTATTATTATTATAGATAACATTATCGATTACAGTGGAAAAAAATATGTTTAACTTCTTTACCTATACCATAATCATAATCATAGGCTTGCTATGAATGCAAACTAATAATATATCAAGACTTATTATTTGTATTATTACTAGAATTAGAATTAGTCAGTGGTTCAGAAGTTAATTATTTTTCTAATAAACAAGCTAAACAAATTTAGTGGAAGAAGATATATTTTATTACAATTTGAATAACTTATGTGTTACAATTTGAGAAACTTTACTAACTAAGTAACTTTTCAATTAGTTTCACAGTATCACACTTCTGGACTCATTCTCTGTCTCTGTTGACTCCCTGGACTCCATTTCCTAACACAGCCCTCACCAGCAGGCCACCATCACATGTCCACCATCAACCAGTCACAGAAGCTTCTTACCTGAGTGCTAACTACACACACCTAATGTTCATTTAGTCTGCTGGTATATAAACCTGTCTGTTTGTTTAACTCATTGCAAATTATTGCCTTTGATCTTTCATAGCATACCGAACATTTTTTACTTCTGGTTGATTATCTGTTTTTCTGTTTACTGGTTCATTCCCCTTTTGCCTAGCCTTTACTGGATTTGTCTGACTCTCTGTTTTTGGTTCTTGACCCTAACCTGTTTACCGAATACGTCTTGTCTATGTTATCGTATCTCTCGGTTTTGACCTGGATTGTTTTCATGACCATGCTCTTGGTTTCCCCTCCCGAGTTTTTTTCCCTTTAATACTTGCAAACGTTTGTTTTGTCTCAGCCTCATTACACAGAGTAGTTGCTGATTAATTTATAACAATAATTATAATAGTCTTATGACTAATAACTGAATAATGAGGCTACAGTTTAATTAATCATTATGTATTTTTAAAACACTTCATTTACCTTTTACTTATCTGTGGATCTACAAAAATACACTTTATACACTTTATCATTCTTACCTTTATCTGCCAGGAACTGTCACACTTCACAAGTTTGAAGTTCTTGAGGCTGTTGCTGCTGCTGAAACAGACTTTGAGAATCTTCACAGGTCCACCATCTCCAGCGAAGCCAAACACAGGGCTTTTTGGTCCATCAGAGCCCGGGCTAGGCACCTTCCAGGACAGTGTGGTGGTATCGCCTGACATTTTCAAAACCTCTTACAGCAACAAACACACCATCACACCTTCCTCAGGCCTGTGGGGAACATTCAGTCAAAGTCAATTGCTTTCAGGCTTTTTTTCTAATTATCTTTCG
Organism: Megaleporinus macrocephalus; assembly: GCA_021613375.1. NCBI lineage: Eukaryota > Metazoa > Chordata > Actinopteri > Characiformes > Anostomidae > Megaleporinus > Megaleporinus macrocephalus. The sequence goes on from CM038707.1 coordinate 30,060,645, forward strand.
CAAATTCACTCACTGAGCACTTTCTTAGAAACATGATATTAATACCAGTTATTGCCTCAATTTGCTCTCAACACCTCAATTCGTCATATCATGGCTTCCACTCTGGTCTATGTTGACATGATTGCATCAGGCAATTCCTCTCATTTTTTACTCACATCACCTCGTTATTCAAAAGGTCTTCTATTGGATTAAGATCCAGTCACTGGATAGGCCACTAGAGAACAGCAAACTCACTGTCACAATAATGAAACCAGTTTGAGACTATTTATTTCTTTAAAACATTATGCATTGTCTGCATAGTCTTGCCATTGTAGTCCATATGCCTCAAGGTTTGGCATGTTATACATTCGGAGATGCTGATGACCACAGTTGTACAGAGTGGTTATGTGTGTTACCTTAACTCTTCTCTCAGCTTGAAGCAGTCTGGCTGTTCTCTATTGACCTCTTCCAACAACAAAGCATGTCTGTCCACAGAACTGCTGCTCACTGAATGTTTTTCTTAATGCACCATTCTGTGTACACTTTACAGACAGTTGTGCATTAAAATCCCAGGAATTCAGCAGTCACAGACATACTCAAACAAGCCCCTCTGGCACCAACAACCGCCCACGATAAAAATAGCAGAGATTACATTTTCCCCCATTCTGATGGTTGATGTGAACATTACCTGAAGCTGCTGATGTGTATCTGATTTTTTTCACTATTCTGCTGCCACATAATTGGTTAATTAGATAATTACTTGAATGAGTATTTGTATAGGTTTACATAATAGAGTGTTCCATGAGGGCATAACCCAATAACAATTGTATTATTTTTCTGGAGAGAATCTCATTCTACTAGCAGGAGACCATCACTGGTGCAACTGAATCAGTTAATAATTGATGTATAATGTTAACTGAAGATAACATGAAAATAACAGATGTTGAGTAGGAATGATAGTTATCTTGCAATTACATTGCCTATATGACTGGGATTCACTACAAAATTAATAAAATCAGTCGTATGGAATAAATAAACAGGAATTGTAGATTTTGATATATTATTTTGATAGGACAGAACTGTAGCTGGAAAGTTAAAGTGTAGTAAACAATCATCAAGGGCTGCCCAAGGAGATGATTTGAGAAAGAGAGTATTTGTAAGGTCAATATTTACTTTGTGCCACTGTGCGATGTCCTCAGGTTGGGAAATGTATAATAGTGCAGTGTTGCATAGCTGGAGGAGTGTATGTGTGTCTTTAAGTGTATCTGGTCCCGCCTGTTTTTGTTACCCTGAGGCAGTGAATTCCTCACCAGGACTGAGGCTACATGTGCCGGATGACTCACTGTAGTATGTTACCATACTACACATATAGATGTGCATGTGTATTAGCTTGAGTATTCACTATTAAACTATGACAGTCAACATTCTTACATTTTGATTCTGTTCAGAATTTAGAGTACTGTGCAAAAGTCGCTATCCTTCATTCTTTTAAATACTCAGTTTAAACAGTCATACAGTAGAAGTTTCTCATTTTTCAGGAGAAATAGTTGGGGAGTTTATAAGACATTTCACTGACACAAAAATGTTACTGTATGACACTAAGCAGTACAGCTTTAGTTTTTAAGAAAATGAAGCTCAATTTGTCTGTGTTTTTTTTATAAATAAATAAATCCCCAGGTGTTTTTTTTAATTAATTTGCTCTTTGCATCTCTTTTAAACAAAGAGGTAATGCAAAACAATATACAGCCCATTCTACTGATTTAGTTTAAACTGGGATTACAGTGACTAAAAAGCAATCAAGAATTCATAAATATATATATATATATATATGTATGTATGTATATATATATATATATATATATATATATATATCACTGCACTTTGAATATACAGAGAAACAGATGGACTACAGTCTGTAATTGCACAACTTCAAAATGCAACTATATGGTACGTAGAGCTGCCAAAAATGACAATGGGTGTGTATGTGTAAACATGTGTGTGTTTGTGCGTGTGGTTGATCTTATCTCTAAAAATACACAAGTTTTGCTTTTCCTGAGCCCTGCAGTTTGCAAATGGTTAATTCAGTGCAGGTGGCATGTGGGTGAGATCTGACCTCCAGAAAGGTCATCATTTTTTACAAGCAGACACCAACGCCAGGCTGAGAAGCACATTCACAGTAAACGAGAAAGGTTGGGGGAAGAAAAAACACCACAAAACAGCTGAATATTAACAACAAAAGTATTATATAAGCACTAATCGAGAACACTAACTCTTCTGTGTACTGTAAGATGATGAAACAATAAGCAATTAGTTTATTGCCCTACGCGTCTTCAGCTTTAGGTGAAACTTAAACCAGCATGACAGTGATGCAACTCAGCTAAGTGTGTCTTATCTCTTTGGGCCAGACTTGATATTACTGAGAACACAAATAGACTACATTTTACTCTGACTCTGAAATGAGACTTTGCTATTTCATGACTAGAAGGTACTCACCCCTCTTTGCACTATTCTACATGTCAAACCAACTTTTACAAATTGTTCAAGAAATCTTGAAAGGCAGCTAAGCTCACTGTTTACATCATTTATCTTAGAAATAAGTTGAAAGTTTGAGGAACAAAGTTTAGTTTCAGATTTCTCCTGGACAACCCAGACGTTGCATGAATTTACCACCAGCAATCTTGATTCAGTTTAATGAAGTACTGGATAGTCAAAGTAGGTATTAAATGATAACCACACATAATACTGGGTTGCCATAAGAAAAAGCTTGGAATGGGTTAAATAAACACACTAACATATAGTCTCTATCCAAAAAAAAAAAGTATCTCCAAGATAGTAACAGGAGAGGGCAAAACATTATTGACCCTCAATGTAAAGAGGTTGTGTAAAAAGAAGTGATTTGGGAGCATTTCTATTGGTCCATTCGTCATGAAACATTCACAGGATATAAAGGACAGCTGTTGTGTTTAAATGATATAGATAAAAAATGGAGATACGTCTTTTTCTTTGGACCGTCATACTTTAGTAATACTATTAGAATAGTTTAAACCATTTTCAAGTGTTTTACTGAGCAAATAAAAGCCTTAAGTGCCTAAAACTTTTGCACAGTACTGTGTGTGGGCTGGAATATATTGATCTATGCCTTAAAGCGTTGGTTATGCAAAAGGGCAAGACTGAGATAAGAAAGAAATACAGAAATACGCACCATGTCAGACTGTCATGCTAGCACTTGAGCTGTTATGGAAACCTACAGTCTAAATGAGATCTTTATCAGGCTGTAGTTGCTGGCAGGTATCTCCTTCAGCACACTGAGCACAGAGGCCTTGGATAAACAGCTCGTAACAAGGCCTCAGCACAAGAGCAGGTCTTTCATAAGCCCCTCGATCTTACACAGACCCATATGACCACTCTCGGCTGCTCTACTAACCTGTCAGAGGTTCTGCTTATGAGCAACAGGTGTTCTATAACTGCTCCAAAATAACATTACACATCAAGTACAGACTCGCATTATTACTTACTTAGCGCATTCACCGCTAAGTAACGGCTGAATACAGTGAAGTCACCAAGATGTGCAGAAGAAGCTCTGCTCGCCGCGAGCAGACTCCCAGCTAGTGGAATGCGCAATCTGAGCACGTCGCCTGCGCAGACTTGTCTAGACACGAACGCCCTGCACTCGGACTAGATGATACAGAAAGCAGGTACTTTGTATTTTACGTATATAAGACGATATTTGTTGAGCATACTCAGAAAGACTTTAGCACATGTTCACGGTATGAGCGCGCGCTGTGAAGGTAGCCTATTCAGAGTTTAGCAGAATTCAGTTGCGCATATTTGTAAAAAAGTACACAAACAGGTGAACAGCGTTGCGCTCAGTGCTGCAACTCTTGCTTATTATTAGCCCACTCGACCACTGACCTTACAAAGTAGCCTCCTCAGTCCGGTTCATATCCGTTAAAAAGTCTCCACTCCTCAGCTCCTCCAGGCTCCAGGTAGATGAAGGTGCTGTAAGCCACTCCTTTCCACTCCGTTCGCCCTTCGTACTTCCTTATTCCAGAGCTGCTCCAGCTGTACTGGGTGGAGATAAGAATTATGGTCCTGTTGGCAAACACTGTGGATTTGTAGGACTTAGAAAAGTTTCAAAACTGGTTTCAGCTAAACTGGGAACTAAAGCATGCTGACTGACCATCATCAAGGAAAACATGGTAACTTAAAGGGGAATTTCACCAGTTTATTATTATTATTTTTTAAATTACTTTGTCCTTGAAAAATAAACAAAGTCAGTCAGAGCGGTTTACTGTGAAGTGGTTCATTGTAGAGGAACTCTGCAAACCAGGGGTCACCATGTCTACAACACAGACATGCATTTTTCTTTGGGTATTATTTTGCTTACAGTGCCCTGCTTGTATCCCTCCACCTTGAATAGATTAAAATACAAGGACCAACACAAGAAAAACTATCATAAACAATGTATCAGACGTTGGGCAGCGAATATTTAACCACTGCATTGCTTAACTTGTATTGTGGGGGATTTCAGAGGCATTAACCTGTTAAGACGCCTTGTTCCTATCACCAATCCTGTGAACACCTCTGACTTTAAAGTTTCTGTAAAAAGCCTTTCGTAATAAATTCCATTGATTGACGTTTTTTATATTTTAACTATTTCATTATACAGACATTAAAAGTTAAAAAAAGAAAAGTCCCCTTTTTCATTCACAGCACTTACAAAATCTGTCACCTTTGACTGTGTAAGACTCGCGAGATGAAATGAAGAGTTTGACAAGACTGACATCTAGTGGGGTGAACTGAAACATCACCAACAACTGGCCTCCGTCAATTTTCGGGTCTTAGCAACAAGGGGGAAAGAAGCCCACCAGAGTGTGGGCTTCACGTTCAAACCCTATGCTCTGAGTAATTGTACAATTAAATTAAGCTGCATTTTAATTATAAACACACAAAGTCATTCACTGAATTTACTCTGGCTAGTTATCATTAGCATTACATGCTAACACTCCTCAGATAAAAGTATTTATACATGTCTATATAAATAACCTTTTACGAGTGTTATTTTTTAATGCAAATAAGTGTATGTGAAATGATATTGCTTTACTTAAATTGTTGTCTTGTTAATATTTATAATGAACTAAATTGACATTTTAAGTGTTATGTTCTGTTTTAGTCATAGTCATGAAAATGAGGTGTAATTAAGATATATCAAATGTATAGAGGCCTCAATTTAATTTTAAATGGTAAGATTTATATCAATGCTCTTTTATGGAACACTGCAGCAGTGGGGGCAGCTGTGCCAACTGGCATAGCGAGGAAATGTGCAGGTCACTGGAAATCATTAGTGATAGGCAAGCCCTCTTGCTATCTAACCTATGGCCCAGCAGACTACTTATTTACAACTTACTACTTATTCACCTGCAGCACATCCCATGAGCCCCGATGCATTCATGGCTGCACAAGCCAGTTGTGGTATTCTACAGTTTCACTGTTTATAGGACTGAAACCATTCCTAGAGAAACTGGAGTAAACTGACTACTAAAATCATTAGTGCAAATTCTTTACAACAAAGTTTAATCCATATAACTATATACAGTTCTCTGTGTTTTACTGATTATTACTGTCACGCAATGTGCTCATTCTGTGGGCTGGTGTCATGAAAACCATGGCACTGCAAATCAGAGAAAGACAGGGAAAATAGTGAGGAAAGAAAAGAGACAGGCCAGAGAAAACGTCAGAAAGTGTCCAAAGTTTGGGATCATTTCAAGCTGAAGAAAACAAAAAACACTGTACAGTGTGTCTGTTGTAAAACCGAGCCAGCCTAACACAATAGCACAACATCAATGAGCATCTCAGCAGGAAGCATCCAGACTGTGCACCCAGTCTACAGAGCAGACACAGCACCGGGTAACATTAAGATTAGCATTCAGTGTAAATCAGTGTGATTGCTAGCTGAGATGAAGGTTACTTAAGAAGGAAAATCAATATGGTATCTAGTTATGATGTGCCTAAGTTAGCTATACTTTGCACTTGTTTTATTATTAAGATAACAGCACCCACCCTGTCTTTCCCTCTCTCTCTCTCTCTCTCTCTCTCACACACAGACACACACACACACACACACACACACACACACCCACACCCACCCACACACACACACACACACACACACAAGAAAATGCACCTCTCATACACTCCCACTCCTCTCACAGTAATGCATAAGATACCCCAGTTCAGTTTGACTGCAGTGAATATGTCAGCAGGTGTAGGGCAGGCTGACAGTAAAAACATGTTTGTTAACATGTATGTAATATTTTACAAAAATGGACTAAGAAAAGTTTGGTTTTGACCGATAATATTGTTGTATGCAATTGTTTAAAAAGATAACCAACTTTTTCCTTTAGAAACCTGTCTGATTGTCTCTTTTGTATTTTCGCTTTTGCTCTTTAATAAAGAAACATTTCATATCCAAATACTTGATTAATTGAAGGAAAAATCTAATATTTTGTTACAAAAATGTTTAATTGTTATGTTTAACACACTGAAAAAACATAAACATGTAGGATATGCAAAATACTTCTGTTCAACTCAAATGAACAGAAACTGTTTTTATAGTATGCAGAAAATGTTCATATTTAAGTGTGTTTCCTGTACAGGATGTGTTTACTTTTACTTAGAAAATCAATAAAAGGTGTCATTTGAGCAGGGGTGTTCCAACCTTTGCGTTCAACTGTAAATTACACATTTTGTATAACCTGCATGACAAATTGATGGCTTCTTACATCAGCAGGTACTGCTATGCCTGACAGTGGAACAACATCCAAACAAATTCATAATGGAACTGCTCACAACTATGCTCATGTACAAGGCAGTTGTACTTTTCTACCCCGACGCTGACATATTCAGATCTGGATCCAGCTATAGAGGTAATCAGTAATAGAGTAAAGTAGGTTCATTGTGCAATAACCAGGATTACAATATAATTAGTTTTCCTGTCAAAGATTACTGATTGGACGTGCATCATATTCCTGACAGCATGTCTGTTTCAGCATGAATATTGTGTGAGCGCCAGCTGTCATTTACAACCAAACCACCCGTTTATTAGTATATATGGATAAAAAAACAGATCAATAATGAACAAAGATTAAGCAGATAGGCCTATAATTAATTCTCTAATTTGAGAAATTCCTCATGAGTTAAAGTGAGTGAAACTGATCTCTATAAGAGTGAATTTAACTCAAGGAACATGTCTAAAACTAGAAACATAGCTGTGTAGCTCATGTCATACATAATATATACCCTCATACACTGTTTACTGCACATATTCTATCATTAAACATATTACTTTTAAATGTTTCTATTGGGCCTGGTTATGCTTCCCATCAGGTCTAGTTCTAGGAAAGGGGAATTCCACACATTTTTCAAAAATTCTGTATTATTTGAATCATTGACATGTAAAGAAGCCATTCAGCATTGACAGCTGTGAAATGATTTATTGTAGTAGAGAAAAAAAAACTGGAGTAAGAATGCTTTTTCAATGGTGGTGGTGGTTCCCAAATAAATTAGTGGTTTCTCCTGCAACATCATTTTACTTTTGTTTGAGTTTTAGGGTAAGGTGGGCTCAGAAATTGTTTTCAGCCAATTTTAATACTTTCATCTGAGGTAACAGTAAGTGAAGGTAACTGAACTTTCTTTTATATCACAAACATAATAGAATTATAATGTCTCTACATATTTGCTGCCTGACTTCTTTCAATTAACTACTTTTTTACCATCATCAACATTCTATTACCCTCATCAGCATTACACTCAGAAGTCACATCTTGGTTTACTATTTTGGATATTAACTACAACTGCTATATTTGTGTTGTCAAAATCAAGACCTAGACACATGAAGTTCAGCACATAACACCCTACATGTTCCCATCTGCCATGAATTAATTAGCAAAGCCCAAACCTTTTTTTCAAAACTATCATAAAGCAATGTCACAGACATCAGGCAGCATATTTATACGCATTTAATTTAATACTCTGTAAGGGAGGTTATAGAGCCATTAATCCTATATCATTCAGTTTCTCAAGAACTGAACACATTACACAACAAAGCACTTTGGATGACTTTATTTACATATTAACTGTAAATTATGTAAAACTTTTTTAAGTAGGTGGAATTGGCCTCTAAGTTCAGTCTATTTATTTCTCATTTAATCAGTTTATTACTTCTTATGACCGAATAATTGAAAAACGAATAATATGAAAAACATGTCATTCTCAGCTATTAACATTTTGGGAATAGTTGCATCCAAGCATCATCCGGTTATTAATACAAAATATGGCACAAGACACTTGAGTTTAAAAAGTAAAACAATGAAATGATTTCACAGTATTACATTATTTACCTCATTAGTCTGTCCCTGAAAGCAGTGTCTCTAACAAAAGCACAGAGGCATCACAATCCTTGCATCATGCATGTCTTTAACATACACACAAACACAAAAACGTCAGGATAAAACTCAACAAGTGATCAAACTGATGTAGCTTGTCCACACATCGATCTGCATACAGCACACTGTCACTCTAATTGCTCCAAGTAATCAGCTCTCAGCTTACTCGCTCTGCTCTGTAGGAGGAGGTAACACCTACAGCAGTTTCCTCTGCCCGCCAGACCACAGCATGCCTATTACTGCTCTACTGTCCCCTAATGCAGACCGGACAGAGTGGGCCGTGCCACTTAGCCCACATCATCATTTAATTAGACTACATTACACCAATGACAACCTGACACACACACAACCCCTGTTAGACACAGCTAGACTAATGAGACTCACTCACAGACATGCTCAGCCCGCTGTTTACATTTATTATACAATGGACATGTAAACACACACACACCTTTGCGCTTACACTTGTTATATAACTAAACATGCAGTACTGTGTAAAAGTCAGTGACCACCTTTAATTAATTTCATTAATACAGTAAAGTATTCCGTTTTTAATTGTCATAATGAAAACAGAAAACATATACACAGAACATTGGAGCTTGATTTTCTCTTAACACTCCCATCACTATCACAAAGTTGATAGTAGCGTTGATCTGATGGGGACAGGGGTGGTGATATTATAAATAAAGGGTGGTCTCTGACTTTTAGCAGGAAATCTACTAATTCAGCCTAATAATGTTGTGAGTAACAGGCAAGTTTATAGTTGTCGTAGTAAGCAAATACATGTTGTAGTCTAAATATTCATAGAGATAAATGTTGTAAACAAGACAAACTTATACTGTAACAATTCTGAGAATAGTGAAAACGGGGAAGTTTAATTGTATTATTCAGGTTACATTTATTTTATTACTTTTGTCGTTATTATTTTGTTGCTTTTGTCACACAGTTTATGCTTAGGCACTTTGTTTTTGGTTGTATTAGATTTTATTTTTATGTGTAATAATAACAATAATAATAATAATAATAATAATAATAATAATAATAATAATAATAATATGTACGAGTTTCATGGTGGTATCAAATTTACAGTATGCTGCCCAAGAAGTACAGCATTTGTCACTTGTCACTTACTGTATCTCAGCAGCTGCAGTGGCAGGACAGCACCAGATGGGGGGAGCAACATCTTCTACACGCACCTCCATACACACCTATACATTATGAAACAGACAGTAAGCCTACGCGCAGCATAAAAAAAAGATTTCATACATCTCGCTGCTTTAGCCTGGGTTGAAACTTTGGTTCAGGTTCAGAAAGAGGGGAATCAGAAACTCTGCTGTATTAGTAATGCAATCATTTGCATAATGGGCTTAAAATATTGGTGATATGACAGCTTGGCAATGTGTTGCCCATAACTTACCTACCCACTCTCGATCCCTGGTGGCTGTTTGTTGAAGACATATATTACCTTATTACCTGCTGTACCTGTACCAGCCCACTTCTGGCCTCAGCCTCTAAAAATACTGTGGCAAAATAGAGAAAAGAGGCTTTCCTGTAAGTTCATGATTTTGACTGAGAAGAACATGCATGAGCTCTCATATTAATGGTGATAGTGACACAGTGTGTTTACTAGATTCCAATGTGTAGGTAAGGTTGGGTTCCCTTAAATCAACAGCAAAGTCATAATACATTCTCATGTGTATGGTAAAGTGAAGAAAAAACAAAAAACTGATTTGGAGGTATGAAAGTCACTGTTTAGGTTCATGGTAGTTTTCTTTTGCTGTCTAAAGCTTGTACAGAAGATCTCTATGGCTGAGGGAGTTCGGGACCAGTGTTAACATTGCCGTACCCATATCCACACCCAGTAATTGGTTAGTTTCTTTATCAGACAAAAGGATATTCTTTCCCTAAATTATACTTATTTCTCTAAACTGTTGCACTATAAACATAGTTATGGTTGTAGTCTAGCTGCTTATCAATAAACAAATGAATACATGCAATCATGAATTCAGTGCTCTGGCAGTAATAGACAGTAACAAAAAGAATATTTATCTAAGTATTACTGCACAGGCACAGTTGCCTTCATGATACTGTGACTAGTCTGCTTTTAGGAAGCATTCATTTTAGAAAAGTAAGATACAGAACAGCAGCAGTGTTTATTTTTGTTCTTGTTTTGGCTACGGCGTGCCTAGATTCAGAGCCAGGAATGTGTATCATGTCTGACATTTTATAAAGTTAGTAGGCTACCATGTACAAGAAAAAACAACCATCAGTGAAATTAGGTTACTAAATACCACAGCAGTAGTTTTCTGTGATTTAGCGGGTTAATTTCATTGCGTCTACATAATTCAACATTTCAGTATTGTCCTCCTATGTAACAGGTTAATGGTATTATTAATTAGTGAGAGCATGTATGTTTTGTTTATTAAAGATGACTGCTGTGTTTAAAGCTCAATTCAGCAGGTAAAGAGAGTGCTGTGTTCTGTCCTGAAACAACAAGTACTAGATGATGAAGCTTTGCACACAGTCTCGTGTGACACAGAGGCAATTCTGAATGACCGTCCTCTTACATCTGATGACCCAAACGACTTAGAAGCACTTACCTCAAACCACCTTTTGCAACTTAAAGTAAAACCACTCCTTTCCCCGGTCTGTACAGAAAGGAAGACTCTTATGTACACAGATGCTGGAGACAAGTCCAATATATCGCCAGCTTATTTTGGAAAAGATGGGTCAGAGAATACCTGCCCATGATGCAGAACAGAAACAAATGGAACAAGACACAAAGAAGTTTTACAGTTGGAGATCTGGTACTTGTAATGGATGACACATTACCCAGGAATTCATGGCCTATGGGACGCATCATTAAGACCATGAGTGATTCTAAGGGACTTGTGCGACGGGTTCTTCTAAAGACACAAACAAACAAACGAGAACGTCCCATTAGCAGGATATGTTTGCTGATGCAGGCAGTGTAACTTGTACATATTAAAAAAAAGGGAGGTGGGGGGTTAAAGGCATTTATATGTCATGTTATGTACAAATTGCTATTATGGATACGCTGTAAAAAGGTAATTAATTGCAAGGCAACAATTAGGGCTTGGATGTTGTAGACAAAAAATGAAAAAATGTTTGTGGGGAATATAATTTTGTTGTGATTTGTTTTGTTCATAGATCAATGATTTGGATATGTGTGATGCAAGACATTAAGTAGGTTTGGGGTGGGGTTCCGTTTGTGTTAAGCACCTGGACGTAGATCATGTAATAAGTATCAGGACGATACACTGTTAGGAAGTTTTTTATGTGGTTCAAGCGGCTGCGGCAAAACACGGTTTAAATCGTTTCTTGACGCTTCAGTGACTTTTGTGCTTTTCTTTATTTTCAGCTATTCTCTGCCCCAGTTTACGTAATATCGCCGTTAAATTAGAAACATTGGTGCTTATTTTTATGTTTTGGTGTAATAAATCACGTTAACGCTTTGAAGTTGTCAACATCATTTCTTTGTCCTACATCATTACCACATGAATGAAATATAGTATGTCAACAAAGTAAAGCTAGTTCAATTGTGTTGATGCAAGGTATTTCATTCATGTGGTAATGATGTACATATTTGAATTCAGTTGCAGTACAACTGAAAGCCCACTGTTAACATACACTGACTGAGCATGTTATTATGAAATGCCTGTACATTTAACTATTCATGCAGTTATCTGAACAGCCAATCGTGTGACAGTAATGCAGTGTTTGAATCATGCAGATAGCAGTTTCAAGCAATGTTCACATCAACCATCAGAATGGGAGATAAATGTGATCTCCGTGATTTTGACTGTGGCAGAATTGTTGTTGCCAGACGGACTCGTTTCTGAGTGTTCATAACTGCTGAACTTCTGAGACAGAATAGTGCAGTAAAAATAAAAACATTCAGTGAGAGGCAGAAAGGTCAAGGTAATTCAGAAAACCTGTACATTTGTGAAAATTATTAGTATCATTGAACGCACAACACGTTCATCCTTGAAGTGGATAGGCTACATCAGCAGAGGACAACACTTGCTGACAGCTATGAACAGAAAGCTGTGGGACAGTTGATGATTGAGAAAACAGAGCCTGAACCGAGAAATCTCAACTTCTGCTGAAACACGCAGATGGTAGGGTCAGAACTTGGTGCCACCAACATATATCCATGTATCTAACCTGCATTGTGTCAGCAGTGCAGGCTGGTGGAGGTGGTGTAATGGTATGGGGAATCTTTTTTTGACACTTTGGAATTTGGAACACTTTGGATGTGGTTAATTTGGAGATTTGCAGCATGAACAAATCTGCAGAAATTGGATGATTGTAAAAAAAATAAAGAGAGACACAACCCAGTAGTAGTGAGGTGTTCCTGGTTCATGGAATTTGCTGCAGTGCATTATGTAAAAGTTGTATAAACATGATTGTACTTATGTATTGATACTTATGATAGTAAGCATTAGTATGATACAAAATGTACATTTGTCTTTGCTGATTTGTCAAGTTATATATTTATTTATGAAACTCATTTTAAAGTTTTTCCATCTGTATAATGGAAATTCAATGGGTAATGTCCATGCATCAAACAGAAAAGAGCTTATAATGAAAGGTGTAGGTATGGAAAAGTAACTAAACCTGAGTAAAAAGTGATGAGTGGTGGAAAGCAATGTCTGACAATACACTATTATTTCTATTGTGTCATCTAAAGTCAGATGTTGGTATAATAAACAATTCTATATTATGCCTATATAAAAGGCCTGAATGCTGTATTACTTAATACTGAATGTAGTATCACAAGTCTGGATTATGTTTAAGAGATCACTTCACTGTTGTCTACATTGTGGTATTGTGTCTTAATTATGGTAATTTCAGAATCATTGAGAGACATGTGTATATATTTATCTCATCCAAAGTCTTTCTGGAAAGTGTCTAAAGACAGAAATTAAGTTATTTAAGGCTTGAATCACAAAACGCTCTTGTTTATATGACTGTGAAAGACAGTGATTACTAATTGTGAATAGAACTAAGAGCTAAATGTAGGCCATGGCTTTGTTTCATTGAATAACATGGTTTCCTGCAACAATACAGCCATTAAAGTGAGATGTTTAATCCAAGCGTACAGTGTGTAATTAAAATCAGGACTTGGGCTGCTTTCTAAACCGAGGGCACATTTCAAACCAGAATTAAACCCAATGACTCTGTGCTTTTTTCAGCCTAGCATGTCTTTACAGAATTAGGTCAGACAAGTTCTTGCTTCCGCTATTTCTGCTGAAGAGTTCTCGCTGTTATAATCAGGCACTGGCACTATGCAAAGTCATCTTACCTGACATTAGGTAAGAACCAATGAGGGCAAATTGACATTTTCATGAATCCAAATGTCCTTCTGCAAAGAGCTGAATCATGAATCTGTTTTCAGAAGTGAAAGCATAGAGTAAACTGTTCTGTTCTCTGTAGGAACGGTGTCTCTTACCAACATTAGTAATTTATTTATCTTCACTGTCAGAAGTAAACTTTCTTAACTTGTAATTTGAGTTAATGTAAAAAGACTTTTTTCCAACTAACCTGGGGTCATTGATACTCATCTGTTAATTTTGAAATGTTCACACAAGCAGCCAAAAATGTTTTTTTTAAAAAAGCAAAAACTTTCTTTGCTTTCAAACTATAATAAAGAGCATTCTATTTGGTCCAATCATCATTCAATTTATCATTCAAATTATGCAGAAAACTAACAGTCACACAAAAGGAAATGCTTGTTTTTGGACAGCAACAATACATATTGGAACGTCCTGCTATTAGCTCCTGCAACCGTGGATGTGCAGAGGCTCTTAGGAAACATTGGACTGGACTAGACAATAAGAGAGTTGTAAATAAGTTGTTAGTTTAATGGTGTATTGATGATGTATTGTTTGTGTCGTTATGTGTTGGGCTGTGGGCTGGTTAATGGGGTTTAGTGCCTGTTGTCAACTGAGATTGTATGTGACCTGCCTGGTTACTACAGTGCTGGGCCGTGTTTTCTTCCTGCTGCCATGGTCAATAAAAAAACATTCACTTAAAGCGTTACAAATTCTCCATCTCATCGTTTGTCAAAATGTCACATTACATACATATACATGGAGAGCGCAACAGCAAAGGTTTCACTGTATATATAAATAGAAATTTGTTAAAATGTTCTTTATATATGCTCTCAGTTGCAAACCTTGGGGCTTTTCTAAGTCTTCTAATTGTTCATTATTATAATCTTTAAAAACTAATCTTATTTCATTGATTGGTTGGTTGAGAATAAACGGTAATATTTTTAAACCAGCTAACATAATTTTTTTCTTTTTTTTTTCTTTTGGTGTCTTCGTAGAAAGTCTTCCATTGTTTAGGCTTTCATGAGCAAGAGAGAACATAATTACAAACCGACAGTGGAATCAACCAATCACGTTTTAATTTCCAGTTTCTCTGAAGGTCAGGGGTTGATATTTTTGTCCTCTTCAACCACAAGCAAACCACCTTGGAAGGCACAAGATTTTATGGTGTAACATCTGTGAAATATGGCTCAGTATGTGATAATATAATATAATATAATATAATATAATATAATATATGTGACAGCATGACCAAATATTTTCACAATTGAAAAAATTGAAAACAGTTGCAGGGCTCTTTACTGAAGGAGTCAATGTAAAACTACTACAAGGTAAAATATATATTAACATTTCTGTTACACTCCTGAAAAACCAAGCTGCACATCTCTTAAAAAATATATTGTGAGTCATCATAAGTGTAGTACTCTTTTTTTTTGAGAGCCGGCCTCTAATAGTCACAGTCTGCCACTAGATGCGGTTAAACACCAAACCGTCATCTATGAAATTTGGCATCATTTGATGGTTTTAACTTTAACTTTATTTTGATGATGGGCTAAACAGCTACAAACTGCTGACAAATTAGAATAACTACATGGTTTATTATCAACAGCATTTAATTTAGGGATAGATTTAGAACCAGGTTTAGGATTAAGAAAGGGGTAAGATGTGGGTTTTGGGCTGATAACTACAATGCAACTAATAGTTAAGGTATGCAGTTACAAGAAGAAGGAATGTAAATCTTGACCTACTGATTTGTCCTTGGAGTTTAAAGGGTTAATGACAAGATGAGCATGTATAAAATGTCTACAGTGGAGCGCAAATCTAGTTGTATTTAATTTGACTGCAACTGTATTAAAAACAAGGATTCCAAAAAGGGAGTGGACCAAGTAACGAACCTGTCAATGGCTGATTCTTTGAAAAGAAGCCACTTAACTAAATGTTCTTCAGAGAACCAAAAGGGGTTCTCTTATGACATTGCACTGAAGAGCACCTTCTGGCACTTCTATTCTAAAGGTTTAATCATATTTCAAATTTCATTTCACCTTCAACACTATCCTCTCTGTCATGTCTGCTACTGCGGCTTTTTAACCCTGTCCTCCTTTGCTGTGTTCATCATGTCACCACCTCCACTCCACCAGCCCTGTCTCCTGGTGACAGTAGAGCAGAGGGGAGGCTTTTGGTCAGCAGGACAGGGTTTGGAGCTCATTCAAACCGATCACCCAGCACCCTATCTCTCATTCACTCACTCTCTCTCTCTCCCTCGCTCACTCTCTCACCATCTCTTTTATCCCTGTTCCCATTCAACCCATGCTCAGCAGGGTTTCTCCTGCAGCTCTCAGCACTGCTCCCTGACCTTTTCCTGGTTCCTCTGTTTGCTCTCCCCTGAGATGTGGGCGCTGGCAGCCGTTAAAGCTCCGCAATTGCTCTTTTACAAACCAGCCCCCCCCCTCCCTCCTTTCTCTTTTCCAATTAAAGCACATTAAAGTTTCAGCTGAATTGACCTGTTTAAAAATGAAGGAGGCCAAAAGCATCGATCCAATCTAACCCAGAGACGACTCCCACTTTAGTGGCCAGGAAAATGTGGCATGCTTTGATCACATCTTCCCGTCGTCCTGCGGTTTTAGACACAGTCGTTTGAAGGGAGATGCTCACTATTGGGTTCTGCGTCCAAATGTCATGCATATAAATAAACAGGGTCCCATAGTTTAAATAGCCGAAATGCTGCAAAAGGGAAATCACATGATTGTATCAAACACTTTTTAAAAAGGTGAAAACAATCATACTCCTCCAACAACAGTTACAGTCATCATTTCCACAAATTTCAGACTCTACTTCATAACCAGTGAATTCCTAAACTTGGTATATTCTAGTAATTTACAATTGTGCTAGACAGGCAAGATGTAATTAGGATGTTTGTGAGCATACCAGCTGTCCACTAGGGAGACCACAGTTAAGGTAGACAATAGTAATTGCCAGACTGCAGCCTTGGCATTGGGTAAGTTTAGACTGCAGCTAGATAATTTGCTGCAACTCTCTCATTCTCTTGCTTTCCCTTGCTCCCTCTTTCACACATACTATATTTAGTTTCAAGAAAACGTGCTGCACAGATTAACTCTGTAAAATGCTTTAAGTCTCAGATTTGAATCTCATAACTGAATATACCATGCAAAAGTATATCATCATTGATTTGTGTTGTTTGCAGTCAAAAAGTAAAAGTTTTTTTTTTTAGGTGCCAGAAATGCTTTATAAAAAATAAAATATATAACTTGTCAACAACTACATAAACTACATGGTCAAATGTATGTTTGGAAACCTCTCCAGACTGTTGCATTCAAGTATTTTAGTCAAACCCATTGCTAACAGGTATATAAAATCAAGCACAAAGACAGTAAAATTAACTAAAGACTGGCTGTAAGTATGGCACTGTCAAAGGATAGCTCCTTTGCCACAAGTCATTTAGTAAAAGGGCTGTCGTGCTGTCCACAAAGCAATAGGCCACACAAACTCTGAGGCTGCTGAATTCTGAAGCGCACAGTGCCCAACTGCCTCTGGAAGCAACATCAGCAAAAGTCCCGTGCTGTGCGAGCTTAATGAAATGGGTTTCCAAGGCTGAGCATACGAACACAAGCCTAAGATCAAAATGCACTACGGCAAGTGTCCACTTGAGTGGTGTAAAGCGCTTTGAGTCTGGAGCGGTGGAAACGTTTATCTGGAGTGATGAATCATGCTTCACTATCTGACAGTCTGATGGACAAATCTGGGTTTGGTGAATACCAGGAGACCGCTAGCTTACAGAATTTATTGTGCCCACAGTAAAGATTGCTGAAGGAGGGTTAGTGGTCAGACTTTGACTCTGCCCTTTAGCTTTCAGTGAAAGACTAATGCTATGCACATTAGACACATGTGATCCAGCTTTATGGTGACAGTTTGGGGACTTAATGTAAATCCCTGTGGTTTTGGAATGGAATGTATAGGTGTTGATATACTTTTTAACCATATAGTATAATGGCAAACATTTCAGTATGTTGAATGGCCACCCAGTTTTGAAAAATGTGGGGTTTTCTTTGTTTTTAAAAAAATCTTTAGTAATATTTTTTCCACATTTCCAAAGTTGCATTTTCTTCTTCTCACAGTCCAAGTAAACCCACATTCAGACTTGGAATCTGGGGTGGTCAGCCCATTGTTCTGAGAACACTTGCAACTTCTTTGTTTCACTTGCAAATCTTTATTTTCTTGCCTTCTTAGAGTGTAAGGAAGTAGATCTAAGGCAAGAGTTTTGCAATCCGATTAGCTCATATGTACCCTTCTCTAAGATGTCTCATTTTGAAATTGAATGAATGGAGAACGATCTCTGACTTTGCACAGTACTGTATGTTTTAGTTTCAACGTGTAAACCAAGGTGTCATGACAAATAAATATTTCACAGGATGGATCACAAAAACACAATGTAACAGTGACAAATATTTCATCACTCTTGCAGAAACACCTCACAGCACTTACACACTTAAAAAATAATGATGCCAAGAAGAGTTCTTTGGAGCGATATCATAGAGGAACAACTTGTAGTTCCCTTAAGAACATTCCAGTGGAACATGGAATGCAAAATGAGATGCACAAGTGTGAAAAATCATTTTGTTGTTACTACACTATAGCAGTTTAAGGTTGTGACCAAGCCAAGACCTATTTAACCTTTTATTTTCTTCACATACTGGGAGGTCCACCGAGAAAACAGGTATTTCTTAGAAAACGTCAGCATCAGAAACTATCTATAGTTATGTGTTATGTCAGAGTTAGGTTTCAGAAAGTCAAAAATACTTGCCGTTTGTATTTTTCATTTTGCCTGTCTGTGTTTTTATGCCCTTTGTCAGACGTATTTTTTTCCATCAAGAATCCTAAAATAGAATAACTTCAAGCTCAAGGTCTCTCACTGATTCACTTGGCAAATGAAGGTTTACAGCAAGAAGTTTCGAAAATCCTGCACTTTCGTTGGCACTGGGTGTTCCGTTGCTAGGGAAACCAGTCAGCATGCAAGATTCCATAAAGGGAGAAATAGCAAGAAGTAAAGGAGGAATAAGAGCCCTCGGTTTGGAATCGGCATGGTCGTGGAAACAGCCACAACTGACAAGGCGTTAGGAACAGAAACTGAGCTTTGTTTGTTTTATTTAGGGAAGATTCTGGAGGCCCGTTAAGTGCTGAGCTACACACATGAGATGCTGAACGAGGTTTGCTGTGTAAATCCTTCTACATGATAATTTAGCAATGCAATAAAATGCTGCATATGCAAATCACAAGGCTGCAGCCATTTGTGTAGCGTTTTGTGCTACATCATTCTGTCGGACTCTCCCGCTCACAAGACTTCACACAAATGATAAAGAAACATGGCACCAAACACAGATTTACGTTGTGGCTCTTGCTCAGTCTTACCCCTGACGGCTTTCTGCAAGGATCAGCTTTACACAGTAGAAATGGAAATAGCATAAAAACAAGATCGCTGACTCAAAAACTGCAACTCTCTCAGCCTCGCCTTAAAGTGCGTTACAACACGGAGGTGTTTAGGAATGAATCAGCATGTCTGTTCACCTCACAAAAACACAAGCACCGCAGTACATCATAGAATAGTCGTGTCTCGTTTTAGCTTAGCCGACTGTACTAGTCAGTTCTGACTGATCAGCCTGCATAATTCATCCTTTCCCAAGTTTTTAAAGATTTGAAAGTTGGTTTCTTGGTGGCATCAGTCTGAGGAATCTCTTACATGCACAAAAATGTATCTTTCATAACAAGGGCTGTAGTCTAAGGTTCTCATTAACGGCTCCTAACGGCATAAATCAAACTTTCATCAGACTAGAAGGAGATGAGGTGTGAAAGTGTGGGCTAATTGTTCCACAGCATTAAAAGTGAATCAAGGGAAGATAGCATGGCCATCAATCTCGCAGCTTGTTAAGGCAGAATAAATACTGTAGAATTCACACTTTTTCTCTAGGGCCTCGTGGTGTATTTGAGTTAAGTGAGTTGGCAGTATGTTGTCTCTAAGGTGTTGTGGTGTGGGCTACATGACTGAAGATAATGACCAATTTGCTGACTTCTTGTCTTTTAAAAAGCTCGGTGAAATAATCACATTTACAGAAATATCGACCAAAAGCCGATCATTTCTAAATTAGAAGAATCATGTGGCCACATGGTAATGAAAGCTTATGACCTTCAGTTAAAGATACGTAAACAAAGAAAAGTGACTCAAGTGACTTAGTATGGGATGGTTTCTAAGTTGCACACAGTCTTAAGGAGACAGATAAGCCGTTATTCTTTCTCTCAGCAATGTTGGCTTTAAACAACTTAAAGACATGACCAAGTTAGTTTATGTTTAATGTCTGACAACATATTCATAATAGGGTTTAAATCTGGACTCTGATTGGGCCACAAAAATCAATAAAAAAATCACTGTGCTTTTTCTCCGCCCATGTGTCTGCGCTTAAATTATCATATACTTGTCTTGAGGTGTTAGGTAATCTCAAATAGACTAATATGGTGATGTCATCATGTAACACAATCATTATTGAATCATTATTGTTCAAGCAAAGTACATCATCACACAACACACAGAGAGCTTAAAAAGTATAATGTACCACTCTGAAATGTCCTGCTCCAGTCTAGGTTTCCAAGGTGGATCGGGTCTACCAGTTTGTTCAACCTGACTTTCATGTCCAGATTCAAACTAATATAGCAGAACCGACATCATTTCAAGACAACTTGTAGGGGGTGAAACTTGTAACAGGATGCTGCTCTGGCAGTTCACTAATCAGAACAAAGTGAGCAATCAGAGCACGCTGTATGGAAACGCTTTATTGTGTTTTTGAAGCATGTAAATTTATTCTAGTAAAATAAAATTAGGTTCAAAGGTTGTTTGGCCTTCCATTGTGAAATAACAGCTCAACACTATGGGTCTGAATGAACGTGCAGGTGTCAGGAAGCTGTTACAAAACAAGCAAACAGACCAAAAACAGTGGAAAATGAGCAAATCAGACAACGAAGCTCTCAAAACAATGAACTGACCACCGCAAAGTCCAAACTTCTAAGTTACTTAAAGTTTTAGTATTATTTGGATTGTGAGAGGCAGAAAATGCAAGAAACTTCTAAAACTGAACTTTGGATGTGTACCCAGTAGCCATTTTGACTAGAAATAACTTCAGCGAAGAGGGGTTTATGATTTTGACAGTGATATTTTCATTTGTACCAATCTTTTGACAAGTGATCAAAAAATCACTGAGTCAGTGCCAGGAACAGCGTCTGGAGCTGAGAGGACACTACATGACAGTATCTAACGTACGGCACATACATGGCAAATTCCTGCTGCCACATTACTGGCACGCCACTTCATTTTACTGGACGCCTCTGGTGCGTCTCCTGTGCTGTAGTAGATAACCCTGCCTCATGGGATGAGTCTATTTAATGGGGCTGAACACTGTAGCCATCTCTGTCCCTGGGTGAATGGAGCTATAAAGATGGAGCCATGTTTACTGAAGCAGGTAAATAGAGGGGAAGCACACAGTCAGGTCTCATCAATCTGCCTGAGCTAAGACAGCCGCTACTGTTAGCTGCTGCCAAACACACACACACACACACACATACACACACACACAATATTGTAAGGAGGGTCTGTCTAAGGAGTGATTCTGAAACTGTTTTTTTTAAGCTGACCTTAGACAAGGTGGCAGGATGACAGGTAAGAGCTTTCCTAAAGGAGATACATTTGAGTGATTTTGAGCTGAATATGTTTGTGCCATTCGGATCAGATAAAAATATAATGCATGTTGTGTCAATCAGTGATATGATTTTCTTGCTTTTTATGGGAGGAAAAAAGTTAGACACAGTATGTAGAATGTGCTATGATTCACTCACCAGCACATACAATTCAATAATACACTGTATTCCCAATATCTCCAGATACTAATTCTAAATTAGTGAATTACTTAAGATGCCCTCACACAGCTTGTATCATCTTAAAAGAAAAGCACTGTCAATAGAACAGGATACTCTGTATATGAGCATAGAGGTCACTATGCCCAATGCCAAGTATCTGCTACAGGGGTATAAAGCCCCACCCAACATTGCGTCCACTGGAGTGATCGAGCACAATCAAATATCTCTGGGATGAGTAGGAGTGGTGTTTCAACGTCAATACAAAACTTATCATGCAAAATGAGTGCATGACCTTTCATGCTCTTGTGGCTGCAATCAAATCCTCACAACAATGTTCCAACATATGGTACAAAGCCATTTCAGAATAATAGAAGGTGGACAAAAAAAATGCACTTTATAAATACAATAAACTCTATACACTTAATTTTTTCTGAAAAGTTAAAACAGCAGGTGTCTACAAACAGTTAGACATATTTCTATACCAGTTATCTTATCAGTACTGCTTCTGTATGTGTTAAAGATCCAAATATCTGTACATGTATTCGGATTTGAACTGGCAGTATGCATGGCCTCAATTATTTCTCTTATGGTGTCCTTATTTATTTATTTATGTATTTATTGTTGACAACAGCCATCTGATGATGATTTTTTTAAAGATGAGACTTACTTTCCTTATTTTTGCCTTTGGATCCATAAGCTTGTGAGCTCTGTCAATAAATTTAATTCTGCCATGCGCTACACAGCAGGAAAGAAGTTTCATCAGCTATTCGGAAGCATGTAAGAAAGCAGATTTTATGATAAATCTCGAGGTGGTGTGTGTGGTGTGATGGCCAATTGCAAGGTGTTTTTTTACTGATTAAAACTGGGATGTGCATAAAAAAAGCTCCATTCAAATTATTCTTCACTTAATAAGAAATCAAGCATTCAGTCACAGAATAATTGTACTTAAGTAAATTAACTGAATGTAAATGTCTGTAATTCTAAGGAATAAAGAGGGGGTTGAAGAAGGGTTATGTAAAAATACATATGGATGTTTTGGTTCCTTAAAAGGTCATAATAATGTGCACCCATTAAAAGATTATTATGTAAGTATTTCATAACAACAATATGTATTTACAAGCAAAAAATGTGCATTATTTTCTAGGGCATCTTTTAATGCGACCAGCAGCAATAATATGAAGCTGAAAAGAATGTGTAGCAGTATGGTTCTCTTAAGGTGGTTTCATTTCTGTGATACAGGTAAAAGAGAATATCTCTTCAGGAAACCTAAAACTCGTAGAATACACTCACTCACTCACACACACACATACACACACACACACACACACACACACACACACACACACACACACACAAACGATCTCTTTCGAAACACAGTACACTACATACACATCGAGCAAAAAGATTCCTCCTGACAGCTCTGCACTCTGCGGTGGTGGATCTGGGAACAAATGCATGCGTCAGAGGGACGTTTCCAGCAGAAATGAGCCGCAGTGACACATCAACCAAATAGTCCTGAATGTAAAAGATTTAGCTCAGAATTCATGCCCTGAAAGGAAAGTCGTTTGAACACTGCTAGAGCAGAGAGCGCATGATTGCACTTAAAGACATAAAGAAATGTGATCTCATAATGCGTTTTCAAAAAGTTTTCAACTCAATGAACAATTACGCAGCAGAGTAGATGAAAGCCTTTATAAATGCTTGTAGTTTTACATCTCAGGAACAGATGGTATACTCTTAGAATTAACTGTTCACAGCTGTTTACCGGCTATTTGGAGATTTTTAAAGGTTAACCAAGCTTTGTTTCTTTAGGCCAGACATCTCATCAGGGTACAGGTCACTTTGGAAAAGGAGTAGGGATCTACGGAATGCTGGATCCACTGGATAATGGTGTAGTAGCATAAATGAATATCATTTAATTAATATTATTTCTTAATAATAATTGAGACTCCCCTTCATGTGGGTGCCTAAGTGTTTCTTTCACAAACTATTGGTAAAATCATGCACATCCCCATTGAGATGACTATAACAGTGGCTTCATGGCGCTGTTATAGGATGCCACCTTGGCTAACTGCTAGAGCTGGCCTGTTCAAGTGTAAATGATATTATTATGAAATGGAAGCATCTAGGAGGAACAGCAGCTTTGCTGTGATGCAGTAGATTATGCAAACTAAAGCATGTAGCACATAAAAGATGACTACCACTCACTATAGAGTTCCAAACTGCCCCTGGAAGCAACTTTAGCACAAGAACTATATGTCTGGAGCTACATGAAATGGGTTTCCATGGCCGAGCAGGAGCATACAAGTCTAAGGTCACTATGCACAACGCCAAGCATTGGCTGGAGTTGTGTAAAGCACTTCACGACTGGATTCTAAAGCAGTAGAAACATGTTCTCTGCAGTGATAAACCTTGTTCATTATCATTATTCATTACATCATTTTTTGATTTGGTGTAGGGGAACTCTAGTGGCCTGTGCCACTAAACATTCTTAAAATGAATTGGAATGTCAATTGTGAGCCAGGCCTTCTTTTACAATATCGGTGCCTGATCTTGCAAATACCCAGAGACATACTTCAAAATCTTGTGAAAAGCCTTCTCAGAGGAGTGGGGGCAATTATAACCACATGGCGCCTGCGCCATATCAACATTCATGGTTTTGGAATGACAACAAGTTCACATACGTGTGATGGTCAGGTGTCAACATCTTTTCAGCTATATAATATATGTGCATGTACTGCATGAATGCTTCAACGGCAGCAACATCAATGCATTTAAACCCTATTTTCCAGAAACAAAAAACTATACATATACAATGTATATATCTTTTTTAAACCTGTGCATAAATGGATTCAGATCTGCAAACTGAGGGACAGTGGCTTCTGGATGTGATGGGAGAAAGCTTGTTAGTATGCCTTAATGCCCTAAGGGTAATAAAGCAAGGGGCTCTAGCTGCCCTTAGGGAAGGAATACACTGTATAAGACTATCTGACTCACTGAGCTTCACCAACACACATATTGTCTAGATGTTCAGCCTCCCTCCATTTCACTGTCCATACGTCCCTGCAGATCATCTTCTCAGTCCTATTAGTCTCGCCTCCACCTGTCATAAGTTTAGAAATAGCATCAGTACCCAATGCAATATCTCCCTGGTATAGAGAGAGCGCTTCAATCTGATTTCTGGAACAACTCATAGAGGTATAATAGCACGCTATTTAAAAGTATTTCTCCCTTTGAGCTCAGATACTGTGCTTCCCAAAGAGTAGACATGCTTCTTCCCACTGCTGGCAGTTAAGTCCTTTTAAGTCCTACAGTCAAGCTGCAAAGTTTGTCCTCAGCAACAACTTTATCCTCCAATTAGGTACAATTAATTCAAGCAGCCAGGTGAAAAATGCAGCTGCCAAGAGGACTGTGAACAGTGGTTATTTGGTCAACTGTGGATTAAAAGAAAAGCACTAAATACACATGGCTACAGACCACAACCCCCGAAGGCTTTAGATTTCCATGACACTAAATGTGGTAGAGTCAATGAATATATTTCCGTTTTCCTAAAAAAAGCATTGGGCTGTGGAGCAGTGGAGTTGTGGCTTTATTCACCAAGACAAGCTCTTTTTATGTTTAACACACTCCGCAATAAAGTGATCCTAATATTCGTTGGGCCATATGTACATACACAGGCATTCCTATATATATTAATATTTATATACATATAAAAGTGTGCATAAGTCAGAGACCAACTTTTGGTGTATACAATTGTACATTTAAACAGTTACAAGTTTTTTTATTTTTCAGTGTAAAAAATAAGAAAATATCAGAACATCACTCAGAAGCCCACAGCAACTACATGTAATATAAACTTTGTCAGTATGTCATTTGTCCACTTTTTGCCTTTTGTACAGTTGGAAGACTCCGAAAGAATTTACAACACACTTGCAGTAGTGTTAAGATCTGGACTCTGGGGTGGTCAGTTTAGCAGCTTCTGTGTTTGATAACATCTTTTTGATCTCAGCAGAGATTTTTCCATGGGGGTACTGCATGAAAACTGCCTTTAATTAATGAATACAACTACTACTACTACTACTACTACTACTACTACTACTACTACTACTACTACTACTACTACTAATAATAATAATAATAATAATAATAATAATAATAATATGGAATAAATAAATATAGATGTTATTATGCATCCCCAAACTTACATTGATCCTCCACAACACTTGACTGGCATGGTTCAAGGAACCTTTCATTGTTCAGTTTTGGTGTTCTAGTACACATTGTTTGTTCTATTGTCTGTTTTTTTTCAGACCTGTCATCTCGGTGGAAGGACACCTTGTGGCACTGGTCAAAAGTCAATCTTCACCTTAAGCCCTTCATGCTTGAAGTACAGCTAGACCTGACCTGCTATCCTTCAAAATTCATGGAAAACAAGCATCAAGACTCTTCTCTATCCTGGCAGCCTCATGGTAGAATGAACTTTCAATGCAGGTCCATTTCTTTGTAAACCACTTCTGTGAGCAGTAATCTAAGTACTTATAGAAATGCACTTATACTGTGCTTAATTCTTTATTTTCTTATGAGGTATCAGTGCTGACCCTTGATATGGCACCATGTCAGCTCCAGGGTACTTTGGGCTCTAACTTTCTTGTACTAGCTAGGGTGCATTCTCTGGCTGGACACAAAGCACAACTGTAAGTCACTCAGGGTAAGAATGTCTGCTGAATATAGAGTACAACATGTAGTGTGACTCTAACAATAAATAGATTTTTTTATATTGTAATGTCACATGAGGTGACTTGATTATTGAATCAGTACATCTGTACATTCCAGTTTCTCTGATATAAATGAAAGTTTCTTCAATTAAATCAAAATTATATTCATGTAAGGATACTTTTACAAGTTTTGAAAAAGATCCTGTGTTCTTTCTCACTCTTTTTCCATTTATGGGCTTTATTGTTAACATTTATTCAAACGTGTTGGATTACAAGTAGCAAACTATCTCTGCTAGAATGCTGTGGTTAACACTGTCTACACTATGACGGCTACAAAGAAGGTTTTTAGTCATTTGTCACAGTATCTATGAATCTGAGTAGGGTTTATCATACATTGGCTATCAGCACTGGGAATACTACTCTGTTGTTCTCCAGTTCCTAAAACTGTTACACTGTACAAGCCTTGTTTTACTAACCTGAATAAAATCTGCATCTGTTATACATGAATTTATTGCCTTACCTATTCTGTTACATGAAGATAGTGTTAATGCAATAAAAGAATCTGTTGTTTTAAGATTGATTGGTTTAATGTTTTAAGATTGATTGGTTTAAGTGATTAATTTGAATTAACCAATCAGGACCTTTCTCTGCAAGCTAAATGTCATATTATTCTTGTAATAGATTCAATGCACTGTTTTGTAAGCAACAGCGACATTGACAACTGGGCTGTAAACAAAAGAGTGAATCCTCAGCCCAACCTACCAAGAAATAAGTTTCTAGGGCCATGTGAGAAGATTCTGCTTGGAACATCCATCAATGTCATCCTCATCCAGTTGACACAAGTTGCTTATCATCCTATAGTGCACTTATATTGACTTCAGACGTGTAAAGCTTTTGGTGTAAAGGTTTTATCTAAGTTTGTCATCATTAAATTGGCAGCTGGTGAGGATATCATATTGAGATTTCTAAGACCGCCAGTTTTAACAACTCATAAAGAATTGTTTTACAAGTTTAACTTTTAAGAGCCACAACCTTGTCATTTCACTCAGTGGAGAACCGTAATAAGGTTAAGACCCCTGTTCAGCTCATAAATGACAAAATAAGACATCTTTGCGATGATGCTACTTCCTGCTAGAACTTGCACAAAGAAATCCCATGTGTCATTGAAGCTTATAATGTATTCATTGGCATACATTTCACCTTAGGTTACCACTCATTCCCACAGTCAGTAATGTATTGAATATTTCTAGAAGGCCTAGAGTGACATTCTCCCTCACAAAATTGGTCCCAACAGGTACCGGTGTAAATCAAAACATTATTGGCTGCTTCCACTATTGGTTACTAATTAGTTAGTTAGTGGTTAATCTAATACATTAGGATTTTACTTCAGCTCTTCAGTCCCCTCACTGATGGGAAAGCTAGCTTGGCTGTACCTGCCAAAATACTATAAAATAAAAAAATTACTGGGACAAGAATGCAACCATCTAACAAGAATTTAACACTTGGGTTTCTATTTAAATCTTGAATGAAATGAGAGTACAACTGCAGCAATGGCAGAGTTTACAACAAGTGTGATGATTTTATATAAAAAAGTTGCAGATCTTCTTTTTTCATTTCACATAAATCATATGGTCTTTTCTAAAGGACTACAAGGTCCTAAATGTTTAGTCTCTGTATTGACTGATTGTCACTTTTTAAACGTTCTAAAACTAATTTTATATTTTTATTTACCGTATACCTGCTTTGAGTGCAGCTAAAAGGCAGTTTTCCTGCTTTCTCTTCTAAAAGGCTTATGTATCATTCTGCACATATAGCTCATTTCTTCACCCTTGGCAACGAGGCTGTAGCATGGCAAGTGGAGGGGCAGTGACAGCGTGTGCTGTTTATACTGATTAAATGTCAAAACAGTTTCAACCCGAACAAAAACTAGTCTGCGCTGCCTCAAGACACACACACGCACACACTGTTATGGCAGTGTCACTTTGAGTCAGGGATGGGTCTTGATGGCCATACTCGAGACTGGCATCACCTCTGACAACTGAGGATGCTGGGCATCCATCTGCAGTACAGCTAAGGTGGGTGGAAGAAGGATGATGGAGAGGAAAAGTGAAGAGAAAGAGAGACAGAGGCAATTGGGAGTATTGTATTTCCCTGCTTTCAATGTAGTTTGCTGAATTCAGTTGGGGGGAGTTGCAGGGGGGGTTAATAGACCCAGAATAAATGATATGAGTCTCTTTAAAGGCTGTTACTGGTCCATTTTCAGAATAGTAAATCAGTTAGGCAGTTGTCAGTACTTTGTGAGCCTTGTAATTATGCACACTCTGAAAGCTGTGATTAACTTTTAGAAGAATCTTCGCCAAGAACACAAGAACCCTTTAGCTAATGTGAGCAATTAGCATACCTCCCAAAACAGTCTACCTTCTAAGAAATTCTGTTTTAGATAATTCATCTCAGTTATAGGAATTTACATGAATTTCACTTGCCCCCAAGACTGCAAAGATCCTTTCTCATTTTCTCATGTCAACTTATTATTATTATTATTATTATTATTATTATTATTATTATTATTATTATTATTATTATTATGTACAAATTTGACATTATATCCTGTAAATTAATATTTCAGAGCATTAAAAAATGACTTAACCTCGTTTAGACTCATTTAGAAATTAGAATATAATGTTCATGGTTACCACAGTACAAAGGTTTCAGAGTAATTGTGAAGTCCAGACGTTGTGCATTAAGTACATTGGGATGCATTCTGGTCAGGGTTGCAGAAAAGTGTAAATGCATTGAATTGTTGTAACTGAATACTGGAGGGTAAAATAAATCTGAACTGTGTTTATAGTGGTGGGTATCTTCAGGCAATGCATGCATACTATATTACTGGCAACAGGGCAAAACAGAATTATACTCATAATCTGCTTTATTACTTTTTAGAATGATCTCTGAAGAAACACAGAAAAAGTCTGTAAATGGCCTCAATAGTGAACACACTCATACCAGGGGGCAATAAGCACACTAGCCCAAAGCAGTGGGCAGCCTTACAACAGTGCCCGGGTAGTAGCTGAAGTGTCTTGCTCAGGTTGTGTCCTGTCAGTTCAGGGGATTAAACTGGCTACGTACCAAGGGTGTATTTGACACATAAATAAGCAATTCTAAAAAAGCTGTATTTGAGTATTTGTGAACAGCTTACATCAGTGTTTACAGGACTAACTAAGATGTTTTATGAACCAGACAGCATTCACATAAGACCTAAAGTTTAATTTCATAAATAGTAGTGAAATAATATTAATAGTAGTTAATAAGTTATAATGGAACATAATGAAACAAGATTTATTTCCAAAAGGTTTTGAAGGTTTTTTTATTGGTTTGTTCATCATAAAATGTTAACACAAAGTCAGAGGTGGATAGTAAGTAGTTATTTTTACTCAAGTACATGTACTTAAGTAAAGTCTTGCTCGATTTGTACTTTCCTGAGTATTTCCCAATAGTAATACTCAGACATGGGACCAAGTCACTAAGTTGCAAGTAACAAGTAAGTCTCAAGTCTTGACAATCAAGTCCCGAGTCAAGTCCCAAGTCAATACAAGCGAGTCTCAAGTCAAGTTCCAAGTCTTAAACTTCAAGTCCTAGTCAAGTCACCAGATGTAACGTCATTTCAGTATTTAACACAATTGATGCAGTTGATTAGTAGTATATTAAACTGAAATTAATATAACATTAACGTTTTTAAAGTTTGTATTATAATAAAAATAAACTTGATCATTTCAGTTCTAATCACTAATCACCTCATTAGCAGTTCATTACAGAGTTAAAAAAGCAGGAAAAACACTAAAGCAGGAAAAACACTAAAATGTGAGGCAGTGGGCCTCAAAGGCCAAGGCTGAGAAACACTGCACTATATGGAAGTATTAGTACACATTATACCCACAGAAATTTTAATAACATCACATTCTAAACCTATAAGCATGAATATATGGACCGGTTCTTTCAGTTTTAACAGCATGTGTAAAGTCATGACAGTTAATTTTGACAGCAAATTTTGATTTAGTTTTAGTCATAGTCGTTTGACTAAAACGTCATTTAGTTTTAGTCATAATTTAGTCATCTGAATTGTTTTTACTCATTTACTCATTGTCATAAGAATATAGTCGACTAAGTCTACAGTCGATTCAGTCAACTAAAATGCTTTTTCTTCAGTTCCCTTGAATTATTTAAGTCATTATATATACTTACACAAAATAAAACATTTATTAACTAGTTTGAAAGACTAGTACACACACTGATTTAACAACCAACATCAGAGGTCTTCCAGAACTGCAAAGTGAATAAGTAAATGAAATTGATCTCTTATTTATTTAATAATTGTGTCAATCTATAAAAATATTGCACTGTTTTCACTACATATATAATGCTGCCCTGCTGTAGAGTTTTATCTGAGCCTCACACCAAGCATTTCAATGCATGTTATGTCCTAACATGATGTGCAAATGACAAATTAACTTGAAACTTGTGCAATTCAAATAAACTTTAACATAACAGTAAATCAATGAATGAAAAACTGCCACATCTCCAAGTCACAGTGTTTACTAGAGACACGCACTGCACATTACGTAGACAAATTATTGTAAATAAAACTAGCTAATCTGTTTTGTGCACTTTCTAGTGTGTACAGAGAGATTTGGGACATGATCATCAAACGCAGATGGTTGGAGTTAGCTAGCTAGTCTCCAGACTTTGACTCTGCACATATAACGTTTCACCTGCTTCCCACATACTTGATCTAACTAATCTGATAATTAACACCACATTACTGAGTTAATACAGCGTTTCACCTGCTTCCCACATACTTGATCTAACTAATCTGATAATTAACTCCACATTACTGAGTTAATACAGCGTTTTCTGCAGGACACGCTCTAAACTGTAGAGGGCAGTGTGTTTTCAGGACTAGGCTTAAGAAAGGCTAAGCTAGCGTTAGCAGCAGTAAAGCTAGCTAACGGTGGTGCTGGAGGGTTGATGTCCAGCGCGGTGGTGATTTTCTCTAAACACAAACTCTAAACTCTCTTTCTCTCTGCTCACACTGTCTAGATAACTTAGTTAGTGAGTAACGAGAGTTCACAGACTCGTATGGTTCAGACCAATTTTGTGCAAGTGTGCGTTTGATTGGATGGCTACCCGGCTTGTCCCGCCTCTCCATATGCGCTAAAGTAGTTATGATTGGCTGTTTCCTAACTTGTTCCCGCCTTTCACAAAACTAAATCAGTTTCTTATTGGATGTCGTCCCTGCCAAACATTTTGTCTCGTTTTTATTCGTTGACTAAAGTGAAAATCAATTTCGTTGTAGCTGTTATCCATTTTTGTAGTTATCGCCTCGTTTTGTCCGGAAAATAAGGTTGACGAAAATTATGAGGAAAATAGTTCGGCAACGAAATTAACACTGGTGGAGAGTCTTTACAAGTCTTAAAGCTCAAGTCCGATTCCAAGTCCAAGTCAGTAAAGGTAAAGTCTATGTCAAGTCGCAAGTCTTTAGTGATGTTGTCAAGTCAAGTCACAAGTCATCAGTTTAGTTACTGAGTTGGACTCGAGTCCAAGTCATGTGACTCGAGTCCACACGTCTGGTAATACTTTTATGTATAAAAGGTGTATTAGTGAGTAAAGGTATCTACTTTTTACTCTGTTACACTCGTAGTCGTTTATATTTAGTTACTAACTCATTTTTGTGTTATATATCAGTCTACTGTGTTGTTTACAACATCTGTACTGCTTTTCAATCACACGTCTGACTTAAGCATTTATTTTTATTTCAGTGGTGAAATAAAACATTACTCATATAGATTAAGTAGTTTTTTTAGACATGATATTTTTAAATTTTTTTACTGAAGTTGTTTCATTTAAGGGGCGGTGCGGTGGTGTAGTGGTTAGCACTGTCGCCTCACAGCAAGCGATCCAGGTTCAATCCCCGGTCCGGGCTGTTCTGTGTGGAGTTTGCATGTTCTCCCCGTGCTTCAGTGGGTTTACTCCAGGTACCCCGGTTTCCTCCCACAGTCCAAAGACATGCATGATAGGTTGATTGGTCACTCTAAATTGCCCGTAGGTGTGAGTGAATGTTGGCCATGCGATGGACTGGCAAACTGTCCATGGTGTACCCCGCCTTCGCCTGATGATGCTGGTATTGGTTCTAGCCCCCCCCCCGTGACCCTGACTAGCAGCAGATGATAGATGGATGTTTTATTTAAACGTACAATTGCTTGTGCCAGTATTTTACCCAAGTATCAATACTTTTACTTGAGTATTGATTTAGGCTACTCTACCCACCTCTGCCTACGGCAAAAAAACCCACAAATAAACTGTTGCTGACTATTTATCATATAATAATATAATTAACTATACTTGTCAAATGGTGAAAATTAAAAGACATACATTTAGCACAGAACAATGATTTATTAATAAAAATTAGGGTATCAAAGTCTTCCATCTGCTGATATCTGGTTTTCTTAAATAGGCTGGTGGACTAAGCTCTATTGTTGAAAAATGATGTTATGATGTATGGGAATACTGACATAATCTAAATACATTATGTATATAGGAGGCTTTCAGATTCAGTGTTACTCTCATTGTTAATGTATGTGCTTTTGCTTTCAGGCAAATGCTGCAGAGTGATAAACATGGATTTAAGTGCCGTCTCACTGTCCATTAAGTATATTCCTCATTTCCAGGCCATTACTTTTCATTAACCCGCTAATGTAGAATCTTCAGCAGTTCCAGATTATAGGAAGCCACAAATACTGCATTTTTTTAAATTTAAATGCCATGACAGCACACAGTCCTTATCTGGCTGTACCGTATATGGGTTTATAGCTCTATTATTGGTGATTTTCATTCTCAGCATTTCTTTATGTAAAATGATAAAAGTTGTTATCCAATCAGAGAACCTTTACCTAGTTCTTTTAAAACAGCTTATAACATTAGATTGTTACAATGCATCATCCATATGGTACATATTTGCAAGCCAAAGAAAGAAAAGTTGTGAATTATTTGTTTTAGCGATGTAATACAAACTATAAATATATTAACCTACTCAATCTGCAGCTTCACCCATTTACATCAAATTTTAAAGAATATTTTAGCCTGAACTGCTTTTTGAATGATGCACAAACCAACCAATCAGAAAACTGACCATGTGTCAGCACTGTAAATTACTACCAATATTTCACATTAATTAACACCAGTTCTCTTGTAAAATACTGTATTCACCATTTTCTTGTTGAATCAGCTCATGTTTGTATATTTTCTGTGATAACATGACAAATTACTGTGATGTTGAGTTATACCACACAGCAATATGGGATATGACAGCAATTGTCAATTAAAAAAGTGTAAACTGTTTAATAGAAACTTTGTGTGTTAGTGTTTTAATACTGAGGACTCAGATTTTGGTGTTGTAAGGACATTTAAATGTTTATTCTTTTAAAAGGATTATAAATCATTTTTTTAATAGTTTGTTCTAGAATGTTTAGGTCATTGAATTTGTAAAGTCTAATATTTTGCAATATTTTATTTTTACATAATTGTAAATTTAACAGTA
Source organism: Megaleporinus macrocephalus (assembly GCA_021613375.1). Lineage (NCBI taxonomy): Eukaryota > Metazoa > Chordata > Actinopteri > Characiformes > Anostomidae > Megaleporinus > Megaleporinus macrocephalus. The sequence continues at coordinate 30,094,642 of CM038707.1, forward strand.
AATTGTAACTGTAAACCAAGGCACTGCTGTAAATCTCCAATCGCTTACAGTATGATCCTGTAACCAGTATCTTACTGTAAAATAAACACTGTACATTCACATAATGTCTAGACATTTAACAGTGTACAGAGCTGCATTACTTTACAGATTACTGTATTTTAAGTTTTTTAGTGTATATGTACAGCAGATTACAACTACATCACAGTAATCTTGCGTGAACTGGAAATCACACAGTTACTCTTTTATAGTTACTGTTGATCTGTCCCCTATTTTCTTGAAAGAATAAATTTGACAGATTGCATCATCTTACGCCATTAAATTGCTCATTGAATCCAACTGATCATTTGCAGTTTTAGCCTCTACCAAAATCCAAGATGAAAATCACAATTTCCTATCACAGCCTTAAGATAATTGATTCTCAGCCCATTGCTACCTCTACTCTTATTTTCTCTCTGATTCTAACTCATGATTTTCATTAGAAATCGTCTCAAATTACAATCATACTGTCTTAAAAGTTCTTAATTTACCTGCCCCCCTGAACATGTGCCCTTGTCTCGTTCCCATCCTTGGTTCAATCCTGAGCTCCAGGCCATGAAAAGACTGGCCAGTAACTTGAGCTGCTTTATAAAAAAATGGTTTCAATGTATTGCATACAATGAACACATGCTAGCATACAGGTCTTCCACCAGTGCAGCCCACTCATATCAAATTTCTAGGCCTAGGTCCCTCTTTACCACATCTAACAATCTTATTACCCCCTCCTGCTCCTAATGCTTTTGGCTCTGCTGAAATTTGTCTGGCTCTTCTTTACTGGTTTTATAATGAAATGTGAAAATGTGTCTATCAATAATCTTTTCAAACATCCAGTAAATCTACAGGGCGCTGCACAGCAGGGATTTCTTTCTGAACACTGTGTTCATCCTTTTACTGATTTTACTTCCTCCAGGTGTCTCTATAAGTTATTTAGGAAATGTTACCCCACCACATGCTATTTAGATCCCACACCCACTTCCCTACTCCAAAAATTGTGTGTTAGATATCTGTAGTCCCATTTCTCACTTGATTAATGCATCTGTTATGTCTGGAATTGTCTGCTGCAGTTGCGCCGGTCTTGAGGAACCTGGTTTAGATTTTGCAAGTTTAAAAGTCTAATTTCTAATTTCTATTTCAATTCCTAACTACTGGAAAATGTTGTTACATCTCAGCTACAGCATTAAATGTATATGTACAGCAGAATACATCTCCATCACAGTTATACTGTGTGGGCTTATTTCTAATTTCTCTTTCAATGCCTAACTGCTGGAAAATGTTGTCTCTGTCTCTTTAGCATTAAAGGTATACGTCTATCTAGCATTAAATGGCCTGTTTAAATAGTTTCAGTCGGTTGGCCAAAGTACAGAGACAGCTCTCCTTAGGATTTGAAATTACCTGCTAAATATTCTGTTATAGTTAGTATTTTCCTTTTTTAAACATATTCTTAACTGTCTGTCTGCTACTGACATCTCAGGTACTGCCATTTCCTGATTTATTTCCTACTTTATCTACAGATGGACCACAATTAAACAATACATATCCTTCATTGCTCCTGTTGCTCAAGGTGTTCCGCTAGGTTCTGTTCTTGGTCCTCTCCTTTTCATAATTTACATTCTGCCACTTGTCTATATTATCTGTCAGAGCTAGTGTTCTTCAATGATACTGATGATACTTAAAACTCAGCTTTATCCCCTCTACCCCATTGCCGCATCCCTCTCTTGTTGCCCGCATCCATAATATTAAATGAAAATGCAAATTAGTTTTATTAGCAACATTTGCAAACTTTCAGCTGTTTGCAATAAACCAAACAAGATAATCTATAATAAAATAGATCAAGAAACTAATATAATAAGTGGTTTCTCCAAATTCAACACAATATATGGCTTTTCATGACTACTGCTATCTCCACCCCATGAATAAAATTCATCATACAAGCTCACATTTGCAAATCAGGTGTTGTCTTAAGCACTCTTGATGCAACTAATCAAAGACTTGAGATAAAACATATCAAATACCTGGACTGGATAGGGGTTTGTTGATTCGTTTGAGGGTATTGTATTGAAATATGGCAAGAGAGTCCAGAGAGGTGTGCAAAAAATTAAAAGAAGAGATAATTGAAAAGGATTTAAAAAGATAGATACAGCTGGAAGCATAGTTTCAAAGTTCAAAGTTAAAGGAACACTGGCTACACTACCTGGACGTGACCGGAAGAGGAAGTTTTTACAGACTTTCACCAGATTCCCAAAACGGCAGTGTCCGCAAAAGACATGTAGCAAGAGTTCTTGGTTTGTTCAATTCTAAACATACTAAACATTAAAGGTCTCCAAGCAAGTAATTGTAGAACGTATTTTGTGTTACCATTAGTGAATTAATTACTCCTCCAGTAAAGACGGCAGGAAAAATAAATCCAAGAAAAAGAGGTCTCCATGGCTGAATTTCAAGACGCACATCTCCTCTGACCTGAAAGCACAAGAAAAGTCGACTCCAATCTGCTCAAAACTATATAAATAAGCCACAGAAGTTTTGGGATTCTGTTATGTAGAGCAATGAAACAAAACTAGAACTCTTGTGGCCTATGGATCAGTGGTATGTCTGGAGGACTAAAAATGAGACATACACTGAGAAGAACACCCTGCCTACAGTGTGGCTTGGCAGTGGCTTGGTGATTCTGGTGTCTGGCTACGCATTAAATTTGTTGCAGGCAATAACAGCAAAAGAGTGGAATAATTCCAAGACTCTAGTAGTCATATGGTATTTGGTGTTAAATTTGGAGAAACAATTTGTTATATTACTTGTGTTTGGCTATTTACATTGTTCATGCTTGGTTAATTGCTAACAGTTAAAAGTGTTTGTAAATTGTGCTAATAAACCTAATTTGCAATGGCCGTTTTGATAGCAACTGTAAGCCTAAACACATAAAACCCTTGGAAACTGTTCGTAATATGGGTGTCATTCTTGATTCCTCACTTCAATTTTAATATAATATCAGCCCACATACCGGAGTTTACCCCATTTAGACCACTGTAATCCTCTCTTTCTAGCTCTCCTGCTAAACCTTTTACAAAGTTACAATCCTCACTCACAAAACGCTCTGCACCTTACACCTGTTCTCTATAAGCTGCATTAGTTACTGTTGTTACTGCCATATGTGATCCAGTCCCTTCTTCTTCTTCTTCTTCTTCTTCTTCTTCTTCTTATTATTATTATTATTATTATTATTATTATTATTATTATTATTATTATCTGTAGTATTAGTAGTAGTAGTAATTGTAGTAGTAGTCTTAGTAATGGTTGTAGAAGTATTATTATTATTATTATTATTATTATTATTATTATTATTAGTGGTAGTATTATTACTATTAGTATTATTATTATTAGTAGTAGTAGTAGTAAATGTAGTAGTTGTAGTAGTATAAGTATTATTATTATTATTATTATCTGTAGTATTAGTAGTAGTAGTAATTGTAGTAGTAGTATTAGTAATAGTTGTAGAAGTATAAGTATTATTATTATTGTTATTATTACTATTATTATTATTATTATTATTATTATTGTCAGTGGTAGTATTATTACTATTAGTATTATTATTAGTGGTAGTAGTAGTAGTAAATGTAGTAGTAGTAGTAGTTGTATTATTATTATTATTATTATCAGTATTATTATTATTATTAGTAGTAGTAGTAGTAGTAGTTGTTGTAGTATAAGTATTCTTATTATTATTTGTAAAAAGATTTAGATTTTTCTTTGAGGAGACAAAAGTGTTTTTCCTATAGTTTCAATCAAAAAAAACCTTTTTGGCACCTTCAAGTCTGAGAGTTTTTGAAGTACCTGATGAAATTCCCTGTGGTTATAAAATCTTGTCTTCCAGACACAGTTGGCTATCCAGGGTGGTTCATTCTTCTCTTGTAAGATTCTGCGTCTCAGGTGGATCAGAGCTGGTAGAATGGGCTTCGGATACTGTAACCATGGATACGCTGTGGCCCTATCAGAAATAATTGCTGTGGTGCAGTTCTGTGGTAATGTCGCAGATTGCAGTTCGGGGCTACACTGTGATTACTCAAACACTGTCTTTCTCTTGCTGTATGATCCTTTTGTCCCAGGTAGGACAAATGATGATCCCGGATGTGGAACCACTGCTCTCCCTGTCTTTAGGAGTGCGTACTGTTTCGGTGTCTGTGTTCGGAATGAATGTGTTTGGAGTGAAATATTCTCTCTTTGTAGGTTCTAGTTTGTCCTTAGGCAGGAGACAAAAACAAAACAATGTGTGGAGCTGGAGTGCACATTCCCTTCAAAGTATTTAATCTAAGTTAGTTGTAGAGCATGCAAAGTGTACTAACAGCAAATACATGCACATTTTGAAAATGCAAAATAAAAATCATTGCTTGTATTGACTTTACTGAAGGTGCAAGAATCCAACTTTCACCTCCTCGTCTTCCCACACAGCCAAGATGGGGGCTGTCACTCAGGTTGATCTTACACTGTCATCATTAGTTGTGTTCTGTCCCCGAGGAGCAGCTCACAGTCCTGGAACTCTGCTTAGCCAGCATCTCCCGAAAGGAGAGGAGAGCCTACAATCTGTAACGCAGGAGCACCAATGCATGAATGTATTCTCTGACAGGTAGCTGATGAGGGCTGCTGTAGGTATCAGCATTCTCTACTGTACAGTGTATGTCTAAAAGTACCCAAACATACATTCTAATTAGTGAATTCAGCTACTTTAAGGTGCAGTCATTGCTGACACGGGCATGCCAGAAACAGCTTTTATAATCTCCATAGAAAAGCACTGCCAGTAGAATGAGACGCTGTAGAGCAGTCACAGGTGAGTATAAGGTCACTCTGTCCAATTAGCAAGAATTGAGTCCTATAGAGACCTGCAACGTGCATTGTGGAGATGTTGGAACTGTATTCTCTGGAGTGGTGTTGCACCATCCTGTACCTTTGGAATGAGTTGAAAAAGCATTTTCATTATTAATAAAACATTTGGTTTGATTAATATCTAAGTCACAATTATAGATAAACACAATTTAAGTAAATGAATAACACACAAACATTTGTGATTTTCATGTATTTTAACGAGCACATCACCACATCAGCAAATCTTTAAATTATATTAACTGTAGATTCCCATTAGCAGCTATCACCAAACAATCCTGTAGCTGCAAAAAAGTTTTAAAAAATGTTTTTAATGAATTTTGGACCATTCGTTTTGTGCATTTGCGCTAAAACTTCACTTTTTGTCTCATCCATCCAAATAACTTTTTCCAGATACAGTGTAAAACATTCAAGTCGGCAAACTTGAGATGGGCTATAATGTTGGGTTTTCTATTCGGACAGCAGGAACTACCTTCATGGTACTACCTTCCCTGAACACCATTCTTGATTAGAGTTTTTGGAATAGTCAACTCATAAACAAAGACTTTTGCAGTTTGCTGTAGTTTTATTGTTATGCTGGGGTTATCCTGTCCTGAATTTTGTAAAATAGTACACCCAGGGTCGAGTTGCATGAAACTCCTAAAGTTAAATTTTCCCTTAATTTTACCCTTAAATATTCCTGAAGGTTCAATGTGTTGCACGTAAAACCAAGAGGGTGTTACTTATGAATTTCCTAAAATGAAGTCATCATAAACCCATAAATTATTCCTTAATGATCGACTTTCCCTTAAATAATCCCTCGGGCATTCCATAAAGTTGTTTAACTGTGACTGACTTTGGATAGTTCAAGGTGTAGAAAACGTATAGATAGATTCAGCTGTATTGTTGTTGCTGAGTAAAAGTACAAGGCAACAAAATGCAGAAGTGCAAATTGTAGCACTGTGCAAAAAAAGGAAACAAAGTGGAAGAGCAAAGTGTAACAAATATAAGAATATGTCTATGGGTAAGAAAATATAATATAAAAAATATAAAAATAATATAAATATATAATACATATACAAAGCTTTACACTGCTTTACCCAAAAAACACTGCAAACACTGCAGTGTCAAACACTGCAGTTGGCTAAAGCCCACCTACTTTCTCATGAAAGTGATTGACTGACATGTAAAACAGCACTTTATTAAAGCATTCATTGAATAGAATTCCTCTCAATGCAAGTGCAGCTGAAAAATACGAATTAATCATTTGCTTTTCTCGGAAATCACATTTAATAGCCAGATATCAAATAAATTCACAGTTATTATATTTATTTGAGAGTGTGGTTGTTTGTTTATACGTACAGACAATTTAGCTTGTTTAGAGCATTTTCTTTCTTTGTTACAGAAAACATCATTACTGAAGTACTATTGCTATGATTATGTTTTTAAACCTGAAAAATTATCTGAAGAACATTTTTATGCATTACAATAATCTACTGGTGTGGAGCCTAATAGGTATTTTCTGTATTGAAACAAATGACTCATTTGAGTCAAGAAAAAGAAAACCGTGAATTATAAGGATGCAGTGATTTCAGTAAATGAACTAGGAAACAATTGAGGTGCAGATACAGGGGGTCCTGGAGCGTCCAGATGGGCCCTGAATGTCTCAAAATCAAAATTCTGGGAAGTCCCCAAAAATTAACTTATAGATAGATACGATGATTCAGGGAACGGTCATTGTTTAGTCTGCTTTACTCACAACGGGTGTGTATCTGTCTTTGGTAGTCTTAAATAACTAGACAGGCAGCCACAGGGCTGCGCTGTAGCAAACTGGTGCTTCACAGCCTAGCAGCCATAACTACGTCTGGGACACCTCTGAAAAACTGTCCAGTATGCTGAGCATGTGGAAATGAATAAAACATCAGTTAATGTGTAAAGAGCATTTCTGGAAGAGAACTAATAAACCAAACATGTTTTTGCAATGAAATCTAGCATCAGCGCCACGAGACAACTTAGTTAAATGAAAGCCAATGCCGGAGTAGCCAACATATGACCTCCACAAATACCAGTATATATACACAGTATACAAAACTGTGTTATAAAATTTAAAATGATATCACACGTGTCTCCTAAAAAACCATCAGGCATAGTTTTATACTGCTAATGACTTCTTACTAACTAATTACATTCTCATATTCCTTTTCATTTGACATTCTGGAAGGTTTTGCTTTTAAACTATTTGAATACTTACCTTGCTTATTTGTATATGGTTTTGTCTTTCTGGCTCATGTCCCTCCACAAACATTTCACTTTGGCCCTTCGAGACAAAAAGTGTGCTATTGACATATCCATGCTCAGCCTTTTTTCTAATGAGAGGGGTTGTGGTTTTTGTTAAAACTTGGTGTGAGCCAAAGCAATCTTGGTAGTACAAAATGGGGGCTTTATGGAATTAAAACCTTCAGCATCAAAGTCATAATAAACCAGAAACGATCATTACCCCAGTCATTGTCAGTCAAATCGATTATCTGCTCGCCTAAATGTTCAACAGTTCCTGTCATATATTGTATCATTTGTATTATATACTAAAATGGAAACAAGCTGATTCCAAGACCAACCAGGTTATAAATACATCATTATATATATAGCATCATTACAGGATGAACAGCAATATGTTTCAGAGTATGGACAAGACGTGTGAAACATTTGATGTGCTAATTAGATTAAAATAAATCACTGGCGGTCTGCCCCCAGCAAGCTGGCAGACAGTGTTTTCATCCCACTCTAGTCAGGACAGAGAAGAGAAAAAAATCTGTTCTCTTTATGCATAGACAGTGTTATTTGGCAAAGCATCATACAATGTTAAAATGTGTGGGCAGAATATATATATATATATATATGTATGTGTGTGTGTGTGTGTGTGTGTGTGTGTGTGTGTGTGTGTGTGTGTGTGTGTATTCTTAGGCAATGCTATCTTCTTGCACCAAACACTTTCTCTCACCAAGTAAACACAGTACAGAGTAAACAGTAATTTAATATCAAGCCTGCGCATCTCTCCCTGAAATTATTTCCCAACTATCATAACAGTGGTAGTGCGGAGCATTGTGTGGGCGGCACTTTCAGCTCCTCGTGATAGGAAGGCTCTAAAAATAACAATGCTACACAAGTAAAGTGTTTTCTGCCCGCTGATATTCTGACCACAGTAGGGTGTTTAGAAAGTCTGGAATGCTGTTTTAGAAAAAGATGCAAAAGACAAGCTTCGAGCTGCTGTTATGGAACATAGATTTACAGAAGACATAGAATAAAACAAAATAAAGCCACAGTGCACAGCGTGGTACAGTTTTAGGTGATAGAATGTCTGTACTATAGTATGTATCTTTTCAGTGCCTCCAACACTACAGGCTGGTATGAGGTGATGCAGTTTTGTAAAGCTCTGCCTGGAGCTTTAAATAGAACCATTGAATCACTATCTACCCCTGAAGCCCTCCAGGGCAGGCCTATGGTGTGCAACACGTTGCAAAGCGCAGAAACTTTTCAACAAACTTTTTATGTATTAAGCATCTTAGAGGTTTAATGAAATGCCTGCAAGTGTTTCTGCTATGGGCCTTGCCACATCGCTTGAAAGTTGAGGGTAATCAAGCATGTTTGCCACATGATGCAATGTAATTGTAACATTCAACAACTTTGATGTATTATTGCTTCACCCGCGACTCTGCACATACTGTATTGTGAGAAAGGTCGTCAAATGTTTTGGCAAGTGCGTCACTGTATTGCCCTTTGACAATCGCCTGGCTCCCTGGCTGTCATACATTGACGTGCAGGTGTGCGAAGAAACCCTGGCATCATTTTAACAAGCACTGTACATGAGCCCTAAGTGGACAGATCCAGTGTCCACCTACATGTTCAGTTTCTTCCCCCGATATAATCCTGCCAGATGAAGATAATTTGACAGTACTTGTCCACAAATGGCCAAATGAAATGTGACCGTATAGCTATTTCTGATTACAGGCATAAAGAGATACTGTCTCTACAGTCATGCTCACTGGCCATGAAACTACAGCAAAGGACACGTGAAGCTACAATAAATCATACAACCCTCACTCATGCTATTAGTGTGGAGCAGTGAAGAAGACGAGGTAAATCGTGGGCACTCTGTGGGACGAACCACCTCGGTCACAGAGCGAAATCTCTGTGTGGTCACTCTAAGTCATCAGGGAGCTGATTATAGACTCTCTGCCTGAAGTCAAAAGCCCTCAGGTCACTAACTTAGCCCAGCCCGAAGATTTCCATGGAGACAAAGGCCTGCTGCACTATGTACGCACTCAGTCGTCAAGGAAACAGGTGTGCTGTCAGAACCCTCAAGGTTCTGTTACATATATAGCCTGAACATTTCTGATCCAGTGCAGGTCAGCGTGTCTTTGGAGGGTCTAATATGGCGAGGAAGGCCTCCCTGAAATGAATGACTTTTTGTAAGCCTATTGCATAGAATAGGATTTAAGACTGTAAGAACTGTGGACGTATTACATCAGTGGCACCATATATACCATATTACTTGTATTGCAGTATTGAAGATATGAAACATTTGCAGTTTGCATTTGATACATCATTAACGCACAACAGACAACACATTTAGCACAATTGATATATTTATTTTGAACACCAGTGTAATACACTGTATATAACAAATTATGGTTTTACTCATGCCAGTGTGGTAAAAATAAACACTTTGTCCCAACCCGCCCACCCCGCCAACATTTTCAGAATATCTTTATACACTCTGATAAAAAGGAAGTCTCATGTACAGTGAAAAAGAGGTTAATAAACTCAGTGGTCACTCCATTCAAGAGGAGGAGCCTGGGCCTAGTCCTGCAGCCAAAAAGGCAAAGGCCTTTTACATTTGCTGTACCCATCAACAGTGCTGTCCAGTGCATTAAAGAAATACACTCCAGTATTTTTCAAACCTAATCCTGGTCGATTTGTTTCTTTTACTTTGTAGAAGGCTAAAAAACAAACCCACAATAAGAATACAAGTCAATGGGCAGATGAATCATTGACTTTAATTATATGTGTGTCTGTTCTTTTCTGAGCTAAGGCAAATTGCAGTCCATGGCCATTGACCATATGCTAAGTGTGCAGCAGATAGAAATTAAACTGAAAATGTGATGCAGAATACTGGCTAACAAGCACGCCATAATGCAATGGCTTCGGTTTTTAAATACAGCTTAGTTTTAGGTATATACAGTACTGTGCACAAGGCGGAAACCTTCCTTGATTTATTCAATTCCCAGTCAAAACAGCCACTAAGTACATATTCAGGAGATAGATGTGAGATAATACACTTGCATAATGACGGGGAATGGTGAAGAAAAATATCTGTAACAGCAGGAGCGTTGAAAATTAGGAAGTTTTTATATTTACTCTTAAAAACTATTCTTAAAAGCTTTAAAAGAGAGCAGAAAACCAAGCTCCATTTTTACTTCACATCTGAAAAAGTTAACAGGTGCCTCTGTCCATCCCTCTACTGTAACTGTAAGGAAGCCATTACTGAGAAAAGGAAATAGAGGAGAGAAAAGGAGAATAATTGTAAATCAAACAATTAAGCCACTTGTATTCTCAGAACAATGGAGCAACCACAGAATTCAGGCTTTCTTGTGAAACTTTTTGATGCTTTGTTCATCATGCAGAAAAATGAATAACTTAATTGCCGTTTTGACTCCAAATTAAATAAATGCAGGGTCTCTGGTCTCGGAATTTGCACTGTACTGTGTTAATATCCATTGTATTATTATATTAACTATAATACATCACTGCCCCTGCTGTAGGTACAGTATCATTTATTGCATCCTCTAGTCTTCCTGGCTTTAGAAAGTCTTCCACATCCCCTCTGGCCCAGGCCCCCATGCGTCTTGTCTGAGTGTGTGTGTGCACGAAAGTCACAGCAAAACGCTGCTTTGGCAGGCAAACATCATTCTCATTGGCATCAAGTTTTGTACAGGTCAAAAATGCAGCATGCAGTCAAATGCCTGGAGCCTCCCTGGGCCATGACGGCTTTGTGTACAGCTCCAGTGTGCATCGGGGAAGTGGAGGCAGCCTCCAACCTTTCCCCCTCTGTAAAGCATTGATGCCTGCCAGGGTAGGACCCTAGCTGGCTTCTTCAATCTCTACTCCATCTCTGGAACACTAAGGTTCTTGCAGTGAGTCAGTTCCACAGGTGTATGTAGTTCAACATGTTTTAACACTATTAGAGTGTTTAGCATCTGTTACCTCGATGCGCATGAAGTCTCCATAAATATACATGCTACTATTTATGTATTCCTCTCTACTGGGTTCTATAGATGGAACAGCAGACTCGAACGGAATGCACAAGGAAAACATGAGCAAAAATAATGGAGTGATGCTAATTTAGCATTTTGCTTTTGCGCATGAAGGAAGAAGACTACGCTAAAGGCTATTATCTTTTGTAGATTATGAATCAATTAAGCAAGTGCCTCAGGAGTGTAATGGAATTATTGTGTAGGTAATAAGATACATGTCCAGCAAATGAGATTTAATCATTATTCACATGTACCTTTCTCTCGAGTGACCATACTTGATTAAAAATGAGCAATTTAAAATGAGCAATTGTTTTTTTATGATATGCAACAGTCAGGATACAATCTTGAAGTCTCAATAAACTGAAACATGGAGAAGAGTGCACGGTGGGTGGAAGGATGACAGTAAGTCCACTTTGTTGGGTATTTATGAAGTCATTATGAACTGCTATCGAATGTAAGATCCATTTTAAGAATTTACTGGTAAAACAAACAATTTACAACAATACAGCAAGATGCTCCGCCCACATTTCTGTGCTAAGGGGATCTGGCCACAACTTTCAAGATGTGTATAAACTTACGTTAAACTCGCTATCGAGTTAGCCTGCACGCCATAGGGACCTTATTGGTGCAAGATATAGTTGCTGGATTGAAAAATTTCTGCCAAAGTGGAATAATATCTTTTAATTTTATTCAACATTGTTGTTTTTCCTTGAAAAACTCTGAAGTTGGTGAACTAGGCGTCCTTGTATGTATGTTGCCGCATTTCACTACAGGTTGTTTTTGTTGTAGCCCAGTTTATGTCACTCAAAAACAATGATTTGTGGTTCTTTATTTTGCATATCAGTCAGACAGCCCGTTACTGTCAAGGTACGAGGGTTTTGCCCACATTAAGTATCAGAATCCTGCCTTTCATCACACTCATATTTATGTACTTATGTAGTTTAATCATGCTAATGTTTAACTGGAAGGTTATTGCTTACTTATATAACAGGCTCATTTTCTGCAGAAATAAAAAAAAATACTGCACTACAAATAATTTTACAAATATTTTATAAATGAATTTATGGTTTTAGTCTTGTGGGAACAGACATGATACTCGTAATCAGAATGCACTACTGGGGACTTTGTGCTGGATTGTAAACGATGCAAACGATGTACATGCCCTCGAAATCCCACTTTCAAACTCTTGTAGTCTTCTTTTCTGTAGCGCTTAGTGTACAATCAATAACACCAGCAAAACAAGCTAGCTAGTGAAAATCAGTGGCTAATATAACTATTACAAGATGTAATGTTTACTTTTACCACATGTAATGTGTTCTTTTCAAACTTGATTGTTTAAAAGTTTTTAAGAAGACTTTTCTTACATTAAATCATTACATCAGTTGGCTAACAACAGACTCTTCATGCTAATTTTTCTTGCCAATCTAATGAGTCTATGTTCCTACCCCCATTTAGCCCAAAATAAACCCATTGCTGTCCCCAGATGTTACAAGATCATTACAAGACCATATCTGTCCCCACAAAGATTCATCGTTCAAAGTTTAGGTCATTAGTTATCTCATCTTTTGCAGTTTCAGTGGGTATAAACACCTACATTATTTAAAAAGTGCAGTGCTGTCTTGGTAATATGGAGTGCAGGCCAGTCTAGTTGACTGAATGCATGAAGAGAGAGTCATTCAGTCATTCAGCTCACACTGTACCCTGTAGGTATGTGACCACCATCGGCAGCCATCATCAGACACTAACACTGTCTAACACTTGGCCGCCCACAGTTTCTTCATTTCAACAGTCAAGATGTGCTCTAAACCACACTGACAATTTTGCAATCTTAACGACGGACTGAATGTGGTTTGAGTGGGTGGAAAAGTGGTGACATATTGGTGGGATATTTTTATATAAATGGTTTACGCTATTTTGGTGACTGTTGAGTTCTAGTGTTTATTAATAATGTTCACACATAGCTTCAGAATCAAAACTTCAAACATCTAAGCAACTGCATATGGAGTATTTTCTGTAAATTCTGTAACTGTTTATTATGAATTTTACATTAGAACTCCCATCCATTCACAAATTTTACCATACTTGTACATTATTTAGTGGTATTGTTTTTGTGACCTGGGCCGTCCTGTAAGCACTTCGTGAGCTGGATGCTGTTTGACATCTCTGCTGTTTTTAAGGACACTGGGAGAATGCAACAAGAATTTGAAGGGCACAGAAAAAAGCATAAGGAGATTGCGTTACAATACCATAATAAACCCTCTGCAATGCCATACTGGGTGTCTGAGAATGTTAATATGGTAATATTAACTGCTTTTGGAATTACATTAATTACTTTTCACCAAGAGTTTTAAATGGATGCAATAAGGCTACAATTTTTAGACATATTAATGAAAAAATAGATGAAGCTGTTGAAAATTTAGAATCTGTATCCAACCAACATGTGTATAGTAATCATCTTAAAATTGGTTTACATCATGCAGAAAAAAATACTGTTCATGCTTGTGCTAAGATAGATGTGGTTATGTTCATGCTTCTAAGACTGCTAAGAGATTTTCCCCAAAATGCAGCCCCTGGTAAGAGTTGGGCATGTTCATTTGTATAAGTGATATAAAGTTAATGATTGCTTCCTATCCCTGTCATGCCAATCTGCATTACAACTCCATCCAGCATGCACTCATATCACACTAAAGCAGATTTCCCACCCACCCCACAGTTCCCAATGTGAAATTTTTTTAAATGGTCAATCAACCATGAAAATATTGCTTCATGGGGAAAATAAGAGTTAGAGAATAAAGTTGAAGCTACATATAGTCTGTTCCCCCATGTATTAGAGGATAAAACATAGAATTTCTTCATCTCTAGTCTACATGTGAGTGATCTGAAGGGTGTTGGAAACACAATGAAGACATCAGGATATGTGGTGGAAAAAGGGTGCGAAGAGACTACAGTCACCCTTGGCTATTTCAGTCTGCAGAGATGCTTTGTTCAAGCAGTGCCACCGAAGTACCAAACCAAGGCTTATTACAGCTACAGAGCTCCTGTGTGCAGGGCACAGTGCATCTGCTCTTAAAGATAAATGCCCTGAAATATCAGTCAGAAAAGAGATAGTCCAGCGCCTGGGGCCAGTATAAAAAAAATAAACAAAAAAAAAGTGTCTCTTTAGATCATTTTGCATGCAGCTGACTGCATAAATATACAAGCAACCACTATTCTTAGAGTAGACTTCATTGGCAGGCCAGATTCCAGCTGGACATGCATCTATTTACAATATAAACTATTCTTGCCTCCTTCAACAGTTTCCTCATCCATCGCCAAGTGTGAAGGAGAGTTGCAATAAATAAACCCACAAACTTATATTCCATAAATAAACGTTCTGTCTTGATTCAAAAAGGTCCATCATCTCTCTCTGCATCTGGGGTAACAGGCCTCGAGACGGTGAAGATGTCCTGGCATTTGAGTTTGGTTTTGGGCGTAGAAGTCTGTGGGGGTGGACTAGGTCTCTTCTCAGAGAGCAGTCTCAAGATCTCACCCACCTGGGCTTCCAGCACAGACAGACGACCGCTCAACGTCTGGATGTCCCCCTTCAGTTCCATCTTGGCCTCCTGCAGGCTGCTCTGCAGGACAGCCTGTTCAGGAACAGGTTGGAATGGAAGACCTCGTGGAAGCAGGACTCCTGTTCCAGGGCTGGGCTGCTCAAAAGGACTTCGTTCAAATGGGCTTCGCTCAAAAGGACTTCGCTCCATTGGACTACGCTCCATGGGGCTACGCTCCATGGGGCTACGAGAGTCACCTGCCCTGTCAATGCGCAAGTCACTTTTGGTGATGCCACTGTCACAAGAATCGGTTTTGTGTAGGGCGCTCTTCTCATCTACCCCCTCACCACCTATGTTGCCATTGCTTTCCGACCCTCTTGCTGCACCAGGGCCTCCCCCTTCAGCCTCCTGGTTTTTGCCATCCTCTGAGAGCAGTTCTTGGGACTGGCCAACATCTCCCCACTCCTCCTCTCTCTGTGGTCGGTCTGGCTCAGATGGAGGAGCGAGGGAAGCTCCAGTCCCTGTGTTCCTGAGACGCATCCAGCCCCGTCCTCCCCCGCCTGCCCTTGGGCGGACCGGACTGGTGACCTTTAAGCAGTTCTGGTCACCTATGCCTAGGCTGGGTTTCAGTTCCAAGGCCTCGTGGCCATCTCTCCGGCAAGAGTCCTCTCTTTGAATGTAGGCCAGGGAGCTTTGGACCGGAGTTATCTGCGAGACAGTCACAACACTGGGGCCACTGTTCCCACCACCTCCGCCTGAGCCAGGGGCCCCGTTTTGCATAGGGGGTCCGTGCTGATGTTGCAATGCGTGATGCACCTGGTACTGTGGCTGATGGTGATGATGATGGTGGTGCTGCTGATGGTGCTGGTGGGACAGCGGTTGGAGCTGGTGCTCCATCTGTAGCTGGTTCCTCTCCAGATCTGGCTGCGAGGACCCTTGCGCTCTCATCTCCTTCTGCTGCTTGAACTTCTGGAAGAGTTTGCGCACCGGATGGTCCACGGGAATGGAGAGTGTCACCTCATTTTTCTGATGTCTCCTTTCCTCCTCCTCCTTCTTCACGTCAGCGATTTTGCGAAAGACAATCTGTGAAAAGGCAAGCGTTTCCAAAGTGAGAATTGTGCACCATAAAGCTCCAGTAGAGCACACATATGCATAGAAAATTTGCATTACTGTGGCTGTTTTTGGAGTCCTTTTTTTCTATTTCACTAACAAAGTCAGTGTTTTACATAAAGTTAAACTAATATACTCTGCTCAAGAGGATAATTGCGAACATGCTGCACATTGTGTTAATCTCTAAATCATGGATACAGTAAAGAGGTTAACTGACCAAATGAAAGAGAATGGTGCTGAAAACCCATATACCAAAGAAAATATTGGCAATAATGGCCAGCCTTACTCTGTCATCAACGTGTATCTTTTCTTCGACTTATGACCTTCTTAGCAGGAGCATAAGAGCTCAGGTGCCTAATTATGGCTTGCTTTAGTTGAATATGACTCATAATGAGCTATTAAAGCTCATAAGAGATTGGAGGGCACAGCTGAGAGGAACAGGTTCATCCTGGTCCATTCCCGGTAATGCTCACCCTGTTATGAAAAGAACATTCACCCGCTGACGGCAACTACAATTGTGTTTATTCAAATAACAACCCACGTATTGATTTATTGATGTGTACGGTTAACACAGCATGAGGAAACACCCTTATGATTTCTATGAGAACTGTTACGTAGCCAGTCCTCAGTCATTGAGAACCCTCCCCGGAGTTGTGCAGACATCCCTGCTGTTTTATTGTTTATGAGCAAGCTTAGGCAGAGTGCTGGGGTCAAGTGGCACTTTAGTAGACTGAGGGAAAAAGCTGAGAGTTCAGACAGGGTTTAGGAGGGGGGCTCGGTATTGAGCTGCAGCAAACAGGCCTGGAGTTCTGCCAAATGGAAATGCGGTTTGTGCTCACAACCCACAACAAGCAGTGCTGTCAGACTTTTAAGTGCTTAAACTGCCGATAGCTAACGAGCAACACACTCTCCTTCAGTAAGTAAGCAGCCTTAGAGCATTAAAACCTCTGAGGTTGGGGAAAGCGATGCAGCCTCTGGCAGGTCCAGCACTTCCCTTGGACCTAGACCACCACCTTCTCCTTCTTCACCTTACCTCCCTCCAGCTGTGCGTATGCTCAAGACAGAAGCTTTGATCGCATACGTTGTTAATTAGATGGCACTAATTAGTCACCCGGGCCTCTCACCGGATGCCCGGGGGGAGGACTGCATGGCCCAGTCTGACATACTATAGAAGATGCTCTTTGCACAGCTTGTTACTTTTAATAAGGTTCCTATCTTTCTATTTAAAGACCAATATGCGGTTTAGTGTTTGGTTGTTGTTTTTACTCCTCCCTCTTCTTAACTTAAGAAACCATTTCCAAGCTTTTATATATTAAAAAAAATGAAAGCGTGACACTTTTATTTATGTTGTCTTCAAACATTTGTCCTCAGCTGGCAATTTTGGTATTAGGTACAAATACATAAGTGCAAAGGTTTTGTTGACATACTGTGATGGATGCTTAGTGGCGCGAACGCTCCTGGGGGTAGAGATGCTACTGTGTGGTTAGGTACTTGGCCTGTCCTCCAGAGGGAACAAACAAGAGACAGCAGGTGCGGTGCAATGGAGACCATTTATTGGGCTGGGGAGCACCCACACTCCACATCATCACAATCCAGGATAACATCAGTAGGCAGAACGTACATGCATACCTGTCGGCATTTCTGCTCTCTCTCTCGAGTCTAAGCATTACACTGTAGTGCGTATGCGCTTAGTCTAAGGCACTTAAAGTGACCATCACAATACAGTGGCTATTTTCTAATAATAATAGTTTCCAACACACAGCTGATCACAGAAGCCTCTTCCTTTGTATTAAACATGGATTTTTCCTGAATACTGATTTAACTTTTATCTTTTTCAAACAATTTTCAGAACTCGCTCTCAAAGTGGATAACATGCATGCTTTATGACATTATCCTTAATATGCTACTATCATTAATAATTATGAGTATGATATTGCTTAATTTAAATCAAACCTTGTAAGTAGGGGTGGGTGATATTCCAACTGTATAATTTCTAAGTAGTGATGTGACTGAATGAAAATTTTTTAAACAGATGCTGAAATCTGGCAAACGCTAAAATACAGTTTACATAAAATGACTATCACTACATTATGTACAGTATATCAAACGGCATCCAATATCTTCAACAACAGAGAACTGCTGGGTGTCCAATGCAGCATTCTGGCAGTAACGTTTCCAAATTGAATTGACATCAACTGTATCACTAGTTGTGCTTTACATTGTATTTAGGTCAGTTTATCAAAAATGGCCCAGAATTACTTTGAAAAATGTCTGGTTTCATTGACTTACATTAAAAATGGAACTTTTTCCACAACAATATATATCTAGGCTCACAAGCGATATGCAGTCCAACATAATTACAGCACAAAATTATTTTAACATTTCACATAATACAATTAAATACAACCAAACTAAACTAAAAGGGTTGCATATAGTTCACATATTATTATGTTGCCCACATCTCCAAAAAAACATAATCTTTGGTATTTGGATAATGAAAAGTTGGGTGTCCCCAAACAGGTAGTAGATTACACCGGTGTCCACAACCAGAAACAAGTGAATGAGGACAACATCACCACCGGTCCTCCCCCGTTTCTTTTTTTTTATTACTATCATGTGCCTTGTATGATAACATCAGAGGCACAGTGCTGACTTTAAAAACCTCATCTCCTCTGGGCAAGCCGTGGTCCGCGGTGGTAAAAATAGAGCTAAGCGTGTCATGTGACTCTTCGTTATCCCAGTGCGGTCTTTCGGCACCCTACAGTGCTACAGTCGCGTGTCAGTTCCCATCTCCCAGGAGGACTCTCGTAAATAATGAATCCAGCCCCACTCTGCCACTTCCGATTACTTAAGTACCGCTTAGTACGAACTCAGCGAGACGGGAATGACAGATAGAGAGAACAAGACAGGAGGAAGGAGGGAAAAGGAGAGATCAGAAGGAAAATGGAAGAGTAATGAGATGTAAAAATGAGTTCTGGAAATGATCCAAAGACAATGGAATTAGAGAAAAACTCTGAGATGACACTTCTGAGCATCCAAGGCACTAATTGCTGCAAGAAAGTAATACATTATTTTTCTACAGCAATTAGTGTCAGAGAAGCTTCCCTGCATTTTGCTGTAAACAAAAAATGCACTTCAGAATAACAAAAATAATACAGTTTCCCCAACGTACAGTAAGTTTTTCCATCTGACACACAAAAGTTTGTGATGGTCCAGTGAAATTCTAATATATAACACACAGTGCTGTGAATGTAAATATAGTGAATTTGAATACAGCAGTTCAACTAACAACAAAATATCTCTAACTCTTCAGCATGTGAATAACACACTATTAAAAATATAGAGAGAACTGTTGAAAAACAAGGAGTAAAATGGCAATTAGCAGCAACCAAAACCACAAAAAATTCTGGCAAGCTCCGAACCCAGCATGACAACATGAGTTTGTGCTGTACGTTAGTTTAAGAAATGAGAAAACTGAAAATAGCCATTTTGGAATTATTAGCCCCTTAAAATTGGTATCAGCCACTAAATGTTCAGATCTGTCAGGCCCTAGTCTAGAACAAAACAAATCAATGTTATTGTGACTGCTGATATTTTCCAATAATAGAGTGAATTAAGAAATTAACAGAACATACTATACATGTCTACTATACACCAGATTCTACAATATTTCCGACATCCATTATTATGCCTTTATTAAGCCTTGTGAAGCCAGTAGCCTGTATAAGTTATCATACTGTTAAGTTATGACAGAAGCATGGATTCTGTATTCTTCAAAATATCCATATTATAAAGAATTGAAATAAAGAATATCATTGCATTAGGCCAATTTTGTTTGATTAAATTCAATCCGCTTCCAGAGGCAAATGACATCAAAGTAGACTCAAAGCTATGGGTCGATTCATAGTAGTTACTGTTTTATAATTCAGTAGTTATCAACTACTGACTTGATTAAGCGAAATAACAATGGCAAAAGTACAATAGGGCCTTACCAAATATTATGTATTGCATCCAGAAGAGCTGCACAGTCTGGAGTTATTTAGCTATACTTCTGTCATCATTTTTCATATGTCCCTGGTAACACCAGCTTTATATCTTTTCTCATCTTTATTACAAGTTTAGAATTAGGATGCTGTTACTGGTGCAGGAAGAGAGTAGCCTGCCAAAGCCTATTCATGCAGGATTTATGGGGCCTAATCTTTACCTCTAGAGCACAAATAAAAACCATCTATTATTCATGTGGACCGATTTAGCAACACAATTCAACCAGGCAGTGTGCAGATGTCTCCAATCTATTAGCATTTTTACCACTCACTCTATCCCTCAGCTCCTCTGTCTCCTGCATGGCCATACACTGTTTGCACATGATGCAGCCACATATCCGATTACAAGTAAATTAAAAAATGTCTGCTTATGATATGCAGATTAAAGTTGCTGTTAAATTTGTGAAAGTGAGGAACTACACTGTGGTATGTATGAGAGACACATTTCTGTGCTTAATTAACACACTAAAATTGAATGAATCATGCGCTGCGTTAGTACAGAGAAGAAAAACAGAAAGGATAATAATTATCATGGAGCTTTGCAGTACGTCTGTGCCTCATGACTGAATATAAAGAGGAATTTGCTCTTGAGCCTCAATCGTACATTAATGAATTATTCCTCCTTATTGATCTTATTGGATTATGACAATTACTGCAATGCCCTGCCTATCTAGAGACAAAAAGGCAGAAAGTAATGTGTCAACAATCTCTACTGCTCTACTGGAGGAAACTGATTAAATGCGACAAAGCAGATAATTAAGGATTTGTAATGATCTCTAGGCATCCAGAGGGAATTTAAAATGAGAATCCAATGTTTCATTTACACCCTCTAAAGTTGGCATTATTTCCACATTTCACCACCAAGAGCTGATCTTTCTTTCCTTCAACAAATATGCACCGCATAAAGGGGATAATTGGACAGGCATGCTGTGGGTTTCATTAGCTCATTATTAAGATCATTGCACAGCAGTAGCGTTACACATTCAAGGAGTCAAGCTGTTCTAAATGGTTTCAAATGCTCTGCTGAAAAGGCATTGTGTAAAATGCAACATCGGAGGTCGTTTCAAAGTCGCTTCTGAACATGTAAGGTGGCACAGTTCAATTGCCTTTACAGTGTATCAAGCAAAAGGGAAACCTCTGGAACGTCTAGGCCTTTAGAGTCATTTTAGTGTATTATTATTTAATATGATCTTGCTTGTTTTCTTTCATTTTTTGCAAATATTTTCGCAACACTCTTATTTCATCATCATGTTTCGCTTTGACACAAATGGGTTGCAGTACTGAGCCATCCAACAGAATTTAAGTATCAAGGTAGATACAGTCATTTGTTAGGAATTCATGAGCTGTAATGAAGGTTTAGTGCCTCATGCGGCTTTGGTCTTGGTTTTATTGAAAAAAAAGCAAACTTCTTTCAAGTTGGATGAAGATTTAGCACAAATTAGTCAACAGTATTTTCATCTTGGATCAGGAAAGAAGTGAGCAGTCCATCAGTATAAAATATGCATGCAAACGTAATAAATGATAAAGATGCTTGTACAATTAGCTAGAGGTGGGCAATGTGGCCAAAAAATATAACATTGCAATAATTCAATAAATTTTGACATTACATGATATGATACAATATCTTCAGACATCTGGTATAGCGGAGCAGAGGAAAAAGATCTAGCAGTGTTGCATAAAAAAAATTGGGTTTGCACTACATCCAGATCAATGGGACTCATTCTGCTCTCTTCATAATTAAACATACAGTCAGTGAATATGAATACTGTTCTATGAATACTGACGATATCCACAATATGTTCAGAGAAGCACATATAGTTCTGTAAAGGAGAAAACTGCCACCTGACTTGCACTAGAAAGCAGCATCAAGCAGGGGCGATTGTAGGCTTATAGGTGCTGAGCACCCAAATGAAAACAGCTCATTAAAAAAAACTACATTTTAAAGTTATTTCGGACTTTCAATCCAAAATCAGTGTTAGGGCACCAACAAATCTTAAAACAAAGCTTTTTTCAAAGACATTTTATTAAAAGTAATATAGAATATAAGTATAAAATAATATAAACTTATTGTATATTGACCTTCTGTGGGCTAGGGTGACCGGCGGAGAATGAGAGAAATTCAGGACATGAGACTTAGGGGGAGTATCATGACAGAATAATTAGTATCATTTACCAATTCTCACACTAATTCTAATAATCAGTTATCAATAGTATTAGGGTTTGAGTTAGGCTGATAATGACTGCAATGTGTTGGTTCTGAGTGATAAAATACTTCTTAGAGAAGCTGGATCATACCATTTTGCAAGGCAAGGGGGCTGTATTGTCTTTGTTAAATAGTTGGTTTAAACATATACTCTCTATTGTATTAACATTTCCAGCTTCTCAGAGAAAAACGTTAAAAGAAAATAAATAAAATATCTTTTTTTTACTATAATCTTTAGGGGTGCTGGCACTTAACATTAAACTAGGGCTAGCTACGCCCCTGGTATCAAGTTAACCACTAACATAATTAGGAAATGACTGTAAAATCAAATAAAAGTGTAATTCCCAATGAGTGCAACCAGGTAAAGCAAACCAAATAAAGATCTCTCTAGACAATCTAGACATCCTTGAGACTAACTACAAAGGGTAGCCTGACCAGTGCGTTTTGATCAGAGGTTAAAAACAGTGCCAGCTCTCTACCAGGGCTGAAAGATATAGGTTTAATATATGT
Organism: Megaleporinus macrocephalus; assembly: GCA_021613375.1. Classification (NCBI taxonomy): domain Eukaryota; kingdom Metazoa; phylum Chordata; class Actinopteri; order Characiformes; family Anostomidae; genus Megaleporinus; species Megaleporinus macrocephalus. The sequence continues at coordinate 30,117,236 of CM038707.1, forward strand.
TCCTATTTCCATTACATACTACAACCTATGTCTTTTACAAGACTCCATGTTTTATCTAGAAAAGAAAGTTAAACAGTGCTCCTGATTACAAGATGTTTTACTTATTTTTGATGAAGTTTTGACATTTACGACCTGAACTGAAGGCCTATCTCTAATATTCACGGTCGACCGCCCGTATATAAATGTATGTTTTTAAAACAATGGAACATGTCAGTGACAGAATTCAAAGTTCATTCATGTTTAATACCAATGACTATTCATCCGTCGGATATATTCCTCTACTCGGAATGATTAAGGCAACCTTTTGACTCTCTAAGACAATGTTTTCCATATTCTGGCAAAATGGACATAAGGGAATGTATGTTTGAGTAACTTTTTACATATGCCATTTTACATGGGTAACCTCAATTAAAAAGATTTCGTTGACTGATTCCATTCCTAAACCTCACCAAGGTGATACAGCTGCCTGGAAATCGAAACTGGTATTGAACAGAGTCGTGCCTGAGAGAACAGCCCTGACAAAATGAGGCAAGTCATGCAAACACTACATATCCAGAAACACAGGCAGACTGCCGATGGTGATGCAACGTGGTCAACCACACAAACAGCCCTGGCTTGCCCCCAGCCTGGAGCTGTGGGGATAATGGGAAAAGCAATCTTCTGAATCAATCAACTGGAACCACAACTGAGAAATCCAGCACACTGAAAGACATGCACTTTCACCCTGAAACATAAAGAGAAAGAGTAAAATCTCTCAGTACCCTACCATCTGAAATTGACAAAGTCAGCCATGACTCAAATAATGTTTGATAAATTGGTAAACAAAGAGCATGCACATGTGCACTCTCGACCAGCAGCAACATAGTGCACCCGGAGCAACGTAGCACCTACTGGGATGAAAGAAGTGGAGCATATGCACAAACCAAAAAAAATAATAAAACAGGACAATGTAGCTCCAGAGGGGAAAAAGGCAACATGAATGATTCAGTAGAGGTGGTGAGCCTGTAAAGAGTGTTCTCAGCTCATTCCACTTGACTTTATTCCTAAAGGAGGGTTCTGACTGAACATTTGCCAAGGTCTGTAGTTTCCTGCCTCTAAATGCCCCATTACAGCCTGGATGACACTTAGTGGCCGACATTAGTGTCCTTTGAAACAACACAGTGGACACTGCTATAAGAGTGCATTCCACATGTCAAAGTTATTCTAAACATCCAAATAGCATATCTGCATGAGGCAGATTTCCATTTATATGTATGAAACGTCAAGACTGGGAAATAAACTATCAAGAAATCATTTTTTCTCGGTCAGCAGACTAATTTAGAGATGCAGTTCCACAGAAACAGTGGGTCTATTTTTAGTGCAGCATTTCCTCTTCAGTGCTCTTCCCACTATCTGTGAACTGTGTTAACCTATTCACTATTGCAGTGAAAAGAAACAGCTGGATCACAATTAATCCTAAAATGACATATAGCATAGCATATACAGTTAACATATAAGTACCCTGTGGTATACTTACATCTGAGTTTCATATAGCTAGCCATTAATTGCATGCACACAGTGAGTGTTGTTCAGAGTGATTAGTTCAGAACCTACACCGATTTGCCATAGCATTAAATCACCTCCTTGTTTCTACATTCTTTTTCTGTTTTATCAGCTCCAACTATCCTAAAGGTGCACTATGTAGTTCTACAACTACAGACCGTAGTCCGTCTGATTCTCTGCATACTTTGTTACCTCCCTTTTAGCCTCTCCTTCAAAATCAGTGCTCTCACAGATCCACCACAGAGCAGGTATTATGTCACTGCAGTGACACTGACATAGTGGTGGTGTGTTTTGTATTGGTGCTAGTCAAGCAGACACTGCAGTGCTACCTGAGTTCCTAAACACAGTGTCGACTCACTGTCCAGTCTATTAGACACTCCTACCTTTCTGGTCCAGCTTGTAGATGTAAAGACAGAGACTCATTTGCTTCTGCACAGTTTGTGTTGGTCATCATCTTGCTTGTGTTGGTCATCAGAGGTCACAGGACTCTGTTAGCTGGATACTTTTGGTTTGTAGACTATACTCAGTCCAGCAGTGACAACACTGCGGTGTCTGATCCACTTATACTAGCGCAACACACACTAGCATATCACCACCATGTCAGTTTCACTGCATAATACCTGCTCTGTTGTGGTCCTGCAGGAGCCCTGACATTGAAGAATGCAGAACGTGTTTACAAATAAGAGTGGAGAACAATAAATAGTCTGTAGAGATGTGCAGATAAAAACATTTACTTTACATAGATAATACAAACATATAGTTGTGCTACTTCTTACAGGCTACTCTCCTAGCTAGCAAGTAAGAATACTAGTACTGTATTGAAAAAAGTGATGAGAACATTGCATCTTTAACCCTTCACCCTTGACATCTGCACCTAAACCTCTAAAGGGGAAGTGGCGAGATATGTAATTAGTTGTTATAGAAGTCAATGGTAGTCAGTTAAATGTGAGTTGAGAAGTCATGCTATCTGCTGGGGTTACATTGGTCATTTATTTATTTATTTTTTTACAATTTAGCTAAGTTTATGTTGAACAAATTAGTGGTTGTATCCACAACATTGCTAACACAGGTGTTCAACTGAGCACATATTGCTTGTATAATCTTCATAGAAAGGCATAGCAAATAGAATGAAAAACTCTAGAGCAGCCACACATTAAGGCTTAAGGTCACCATGTCCAATGCCAAGTCTCAACTAGATGGGTATAAAGCTTTCCCAGCGCTGGGATGTAGAAAAGCGGAACTGCACTCTCTGCAGAGATGGCATGTCATCTAATACTGGAGGAATGCATTGTGAATTAATTATCCAACATCAATACTTGACCTTAGTAATGCTTTTCTGGTTAAATGCAATAAAATCCTTACAGCAATGTTCCTACATCTAGTGTAAAGTCTTTTTTCTCAGAAATGTAGATACACTTTCTGCAGAGAAGCAGGAACACACTCTTCACTTTTATAAAATAAACATCAAATGTGTCTCTAAACTTTTGGAGATATGGAATATATCGCCAGGCATATTATAAGAGCAATTTGAAGATCAGAGTGTGTCTTCAACAAGTTATGGTAGGGGACATAACTCTGATAAATTGGGCTGCAGTTCTGGGTGTGTTCTGCCTGTAGCTGGAAGGCTGAAACCCCCCTCACCTTATGACAGTGAATTTATAGGGCATTAGATTGAAGGAAGAGGGGTTTAAGGAGTTTAAGGCTCCTCCTTAAATTCCATTTTGCAAGGTTGGATTGTGCCTTTAACATGTGGTGGTAGTACTAGGGAAGAATGATTAAGGGAGAAGACATAACTCTAAGAACTTGGACTGGAGCTTTGGGCCGTTTGTAGCCTGGAGCTAGAAGGCCGGACCCCAAAAAGAACTCACAATATTGTGCTCTGTCTGTATAGCTGTAAAATCGGAATTAGGCATGTTACATGTTATAATGATAATGATACTGTATACTGTATGACATACAGATAAAATAAAAGTTTGCCTTCTCTTAATAGGATGCTGTAATGATGTATGATCTCATGCCATGTGCCTGGGTTAGGAAAACTTCACAGCGCTCCACAGTTGTACTGAATGGGTATGAATCTATTTATATCCATTTCCTAAACCAGGTATAAAAACAAGCTCCAGCATCCTTTTTAGATTAACAGGGTTGTTTTACACAAAGGAATCCACAGAGAGAATTACATGGCACATTCATCTCCCAAGACAAAAGAATGAAGAAAAGTGACATGCTCAGACAGTGATGGAGTGATGGACAGTGGGGATTGCGACAGCTCCTCTGCCCTACCTCACCCCAGGGGATGAAGGAGATTATGAGAAAGAGCATTTTCACACAAAATCCATTTTTCTTTCATTTAAAGCTCATCTCTTGCTTCTGCTCTACCATATTTCCGATTCCATTGAACTTTCTTCAACCCTACACTAATCTCCAATTACTGATCAAACCAGGAAAATGTAATATTATTCATTTTAGAAATATAAAAATGGTATTCATTTAGCATTTATCAGGGCCAGACTTTTCAATCTCTTAGACATTTTGTGTAACATGGCAGTTTAATATAGTTTAAAGGCCAGGCGTCATGCAAAACTAAATTTGTCTAGCTTATTTAAATAATAAGAGATTGATGTAGCACATAAGCATGCTTATACATTTCAAAACCATTTGCTCCGATATATGAAAACTAGGCAACAAAAACGGTTGAAATGGTGCACAATTTTTTAAAATTTGTTCCCTGTACATGTGTTACTTTCACCAAAGCAAGTCATCTGACCAGCAATGCCCACACATTGCATAAAAGCAGTCTAATTCTAAATGATTAAGAAAAGAAAATGGGCACATATATATATATATATATATATATATATATATATATATATATATATATATATATATATATATATATATATGTATGTATGTATGTATGTATGTATGTATATATATATATATATATATATATATATATATATATATATATATATATATATATATATATATATATGTGTGTGTGTCAATTAAACTGAATTAAACAGAACTGCTCTTACTCCTCACAAGTTTCCTAAGCTCTGCCATTTCCCAAAGCAGTTAACGTTTCATCATAATTAAGGGAAATTCAGCGCACCTGAAGTGGCTTTTACGTTCTAGCTCACAGAACAGGAACGGTGGAATGACACAGAGTTAGACTGAGGTGAACAAAAATGAAGGCACAGTGACTCACACCTTGCAGAGCTTTATAAGAAACTTCAATCAAACGAATTTCCTCTGGGATCTGTTAAAAAGAATCCAGTGTTTTATTATTTTTTTAAGAGGAAAGGGAACCTGATTCTGGCTGTGCTGGTACTTGCTGGTTTAATGTACTGGTTTAAAACTTAAATTATTTACAGTGATGCTGATAGGATTTGCAATGCCTACAACACAAATATAGCTATTTTTGATTTACTATTTAAAATAACAAGTGAAGGTAAATGTGTCTTCTGAGCTTTATATGTAATGTTAATGATGGTCAAATAGCAATGGTAAACCAAAACTAATTTTTAAAAAAATCTTTTAATTTCTTTTAAAAACTAAACTATAAAACAATCATAAAACCACTGATCTAATTCCCCTTAAACTTTACACATCACAAGTTTCATAAGCTCTGGCATTTCCCAAAGTAGTTAACATTTCATTATAATAGGGGAAAATCCAGCCCATCTTAAGTGGCCTCTACCACTTCTTCTACATGGCACTCACTAAATAAAGACAGCTTTCAAGCTCTGCCACTGAGTTGTATTCTGAGGTCTATTCATGTCAATAGGTCAGCTGCCTGTGCAATTTAGAAAGAGTGGAGATTTGTTTTTGACGATAATGGCCAGAACTCAAAATGGACTCAAAATGGAAAAGTGTACTTTGAAAAGTGGTAGGGCAAATGCCTGCTCTCTGCTGTGATGAGCCATGATTTCATGGCCATTTCTCAAGATATTTTGAGAAAATTTCTTAAAACTTAAAAAATACTTTAATATACTGATAAATTGGAACAGACAAAACGAGAACCATCAGTGTGACATTTAAAACACTCTCAAAATATATGATCACAATAATTTTTATTCAACACATACTGCATTGCTCCACACAGCCAGGTTAGCACCCACTTCGCAAATAAACGTAGATTACTAATTTAAGTCATCTACACTAATTGATGTCAGGGTGCAATCGGGAGGTGGGGGGATCATATCAGACCTGGGGGAGGCTCTCAGGTTTTGCACTATAACATAATCAGCAACCAATAAAGGATAAAGCTGTGACAATATTTTGGTGAAAATCTCAGTGAAATACACATTAGGCCTTATTCAAAATCAGATACATACAGAGTAAAACAGTAGCCACATATCGATAATACATCCTCTATTATAATATTAGATATATTTAAAAAAAAAAAAAAAAAAAAAAAAATATATATATATATATATATATATATATATATATATATATATATATATATATATGAAATAAAATCTTATTATTTCATTGAGTTCTTGTAAATTAAGTTTAATAAAAGCAATGCATTACTAAGCACAGGAGGAGAGGGAGATAAGAATAAAGAGGCAGAGGGGATTGACTGAGCTGAAGGAGCAGGTCTGATGGAGGGATTGAGAAGAAAATGAGAGTAACTGAAACTTTTCAGTTAAAATGAATACTCAACTCAAATGACCCTAAACATTTTTTCCCTAGTTTATTAAACAAACCTACAGAGCAAAATCACACTCTTACTGATTGCACCAACTGAGCCAGAACTAATGTATAATCTGTGTATTTAAATAATAATATTTTGGATTTAAGATAAAGGAGATAGCACTGCTTGACTTCAGTACCTTAGCTTGATCTGTGCCTGTTGTTAGTGGATGGATATAGGGGTTAGGTCATACAGGCTTTGAGCTTTATACAAACTGGCTGTTTCTGGCTATTTATAAAACATCACAATGAACATTTTGAGAACGTTTTCCACTGTATCCGTCTAAACAATTCCCTGTAGCGCAGAACAAAGCATCACATAACCCATCAGAAAGGTCCGGAAAATTGAAACTGGGAAAATGGGGGATAAAAAGAGTGGAAGACAGAAAGCGCTCGCCATCTCCCCTATCAGCAAAATCCGAAAGTGTTCGATTAATGAAATTTGGCAGGCATTTATCTTTCCCTCGCTTATACCTCAGCCCTGTCTCACCCCCGCCCACCTCCTCTAGCAGCCGCTTTTGGTGGGCTGCCAGCGACCAAACCCATACTCCATCCTCACACTGTAGCCTTTCCAGCTCGGCTAGACTAGCATTCAGCACCTCCCACTGAATAGCAAACCAATTATCAGATTAGCGCTCACTGCTAGCGATCACAGGGAGATCTATTATAGTCACAATCACATTCACAGATCCATTCGTCCACATTTAGGGCCTCTATTGGATGGGTTGCAGCTCTGGTTAGAGACTGAATTCAGTGTGCAAAGCTGGCCACAATGCCTTACTGAAGGTGATGCTATTTAAAATTGCATAAATTACAGCACACCGGTTGGAAATCAATGCCTAGCTTAGACTTTGGTGTATGAGCCAAAACACTGAAGTAATCAATGCTGTCTCTGCCTATAGGACTTTCTGGCAGGCTCTGAGGGGAAATCTAAAAGGATGTTTCTGGAAAACATCCTTTTAGATGTAAGTGATAGGTAATCAGAAGAGAGGTCAAAGCAGATTAACAGTAAGAGCCAATAATTGCTGACACTAAAATGGGCAGAGCTTACTGTTGCCTTCTTATCTAGCAGTGGCTCTTCGATTGGTTGTCAGAGACCCCCGGACAGGACGGATTTTTGTTCCTATCTAATTTGGGCCAGATGGAGAACCACTGCTTCAGAGTTTACAGTCACTACCAGGCATAACAGAAGTATGGTTACATTACATACATATTATTTCTCATTCTAAAAAGATTTTTTAATTGATACCATATCTGTATTTTAAAAAAGCATATTGTCAAATTGTCAGAAGTGCAAACTCTGTACTTAATCTGTCAATACAGAAAAAAAAATGTAATTCACTGTATACTTACTATGTAATTACATATAAAATGCACATAAATATAAAAACATGGCAAACCAGGTCATCCTTGATTTATTTAAATTCCAATACAACTGACCATGAAGTACATAAGCAAGTAGGTTATTCATTGAGAAATTCAGGAGGTAATTCTGAATAAATTGCATAAAGAAAAGGTGAAAGTCAAATTAAAATAGGAGTATGCAAAACTAGGATTAAAACAAAATAGATAGATCTATAGAAAGATATACAGAAAATGAGAATCATAACCACTGCTCATGACCTGGTAGACCACCAAAAATAAGCCTCTATATAAACCTCTATGTTTCCTACATCTTTTTTACTCAATGCCACAATAACCACACGCAAGCAAGAAATTTAATGCATAAACCACTTGAGTGTATTTTGAAATGTGCATCAAGGGAGAGCTCTGCAATTCTTCCAATCTCTTAATGCTCGTTAAAACAATAAACCATTTTTAAAACAGCTGTCACTGCATACATTCTGCATTACAGTCAATAACATGCTTATTCAAGGATGTAAGAATGTAAGATCCCTCACATTTGCTTATGCTGCTTAACTGTAACAACACCGTTATGAATTATGGGTGAGTTGTGATTAAAAAAGATGTTTTATCATCTCACCTATTGCTTTTCTTTTAGTTCAGCTGACATGTTTAGAAGAAAATGTGACAGCTTGTCTCTTCAGCCAGCCTAGCAGCCAAGCAGCTGTATTCCCCCCAGACTCTGCCCTTACAGCTCAGCTTATCCCACCTGGCTTCCACCACACAGCCCACTTAACCTCTACTCAGACAAGGCCAAAATAAATGCCTTGTCCTGCACAGATGGAGCGCGGCTGCAGGACTTCTATTCCTAGATCAGCAGTGATAATAGTTATGCTGCAAACACAGGGTTGTGTAATGCCGTGGTATGGGTAAAAGGATGAGCCAGGGCTACAAACCAGTAAGAGGAAGAAAACAAATGTAAATAAATGGGATAGGCTCCAGTCTTGCAAATGTCCAGGCTTGTCTCACATTCTTTTGTTCAATTTAGGGCTGGACTGGTAATTTGGCGTACCGGGCATTTGCCCGGTGGGCCGACAGTCCTCAAGGGCCAATGCTGTTAGATGTTTTTTCTTCCCTTTTTTTAGATATATCTTCAATATAGACAATGGACTGAACCAATCAGGATATAGGACGAAAGCGGCCTCACCCTTTCTCTGTGTGGTCCGCTGTAACTCCCTTTAGTTTCAGTGTTCCGCATTAGGATAACACAGGGACTTTGAGGTGATGGAGGGAATGTTAGCTCTGTTACATGAGAATGATGAGTAACAGATTGATTAGTATCAGTATTTATTAGTATTTGCATACATCCCAAATTCTGGCAGCCACGTACGACACCTTCTTCTGATAAAATAGTAAACGGTCAAGACTGAGAATTGTTGGATGAGCAGCAAGTGTCGATTTTAGGCTACATCATAGCATTTTAGATATTTAGGCTAAGGGTGTGTTGAAAGGCTGTGTTGAAAGGTTCAACAAGTTTTAAAAACTCTCAAACAACTAAAATAACAGATCTTAAAACTACTAAATAATAAGTAAAAGCTTTGCAATTTAAGCTTTATTAAAGTATGTGTATAACAGTATATATAAAAGTATTATTAGCAAAAGGTATGCCCACAGTAAGACAGTGTCAAATGCTGATGTGTAGCATGAGTTCACAAAGCAGCCCTGTCTGTTTTAAGCCTGATCCAAATGCATGTTATAGCTTTTTAAAGGAGGGAGCACCTTTTAACCTGAAAAATTAGAATTGAGCTGCTATATCAGGGAAATTCAGAAAATACATATGAGTAGGCAAAAGTGCTAGAACTACAGTATGTGTAAATTTAATTATTTGCTTTCCACAATGGTTATTTGATAGGCTTTTAAAGTAATGATTCACTGTAAATTTCTAATGAGGAAAAAAGTTATGTTTTTCTAAATATGATGCTGTTATTATTCGATAATTATTATATGATAATAGTAACATTCCTTTGCGGAACACATACATAAATTACTGGTGGGCTGGGCTCCGCTAATTATGACGGGCTGGTCTAAGCCAAAAATGCCAGGGCTGATTTTTTGTCCCAGTCCAGCCCTGGTTCAATTTACTACATACATTACAACAACAGTCTCAACAACTAAACATAATACCTTCGAACTAGTGTGGATTGTGTGGCTGTTATCCTAGCTATTAGAGTTGGGCTTCTATGATCTTATGTTATGCTGCCAACAGGTCCTGCACAGTTGATATAAAGCCCATTCAATGTAGATTTTTATGCATCCATCATCTTCCGTTTTATCCAGCATCATCGGGTGAAGGTGGGGTACACCATGGACAGATCGCCGGTCCATCGCATGGCCAACACTCTCACGCAAACATTCACACCTGCATGCAATTTAGAGCAACCTGACCGTCTCCTAAAAAATGAAATGTGGAATATGTGGAAGGGCTGCCTGTCAGTTCTTTCTCAAAAGTATTAGAGCTTTGCGTATTTTACATGCTGAGACAACTAACTGCTTAATCATGCTGTTTTATTTCTCCCTGTTCAAGCTCTAAAAGACATTTGTACAGGCGCTGCATATAACAGAGGCTCTGCCCTCTGAAAGCTCCAGAGACTGTGAGGAAAAAATGGATCAGCTCTCATCTAGTCAATTCATTATTTACTAAACAGAAATGGAGAAAATGTGTCTGCTGACTTCGCTAAAACCTCTGAACACTCTGAAAACCTCTGAACACTACCTTTCATGCACAAGCTTTTCACACTACTGACATTACCACTAATGCAGTTCAGTTTTATTTTCCAGACAGCATACACACACATACATACATACCTACTAACCGACTGGGTTACTCTTTCCCTAAACCTCTCTCTCATTTTCTCTAATAGGCTCACACTTAAGAGAAGCTAAATGTCCCCCCAGCTAACGTGCTGAAACAGAGACATTTTTCCTCAGCTTGCACTATTTACTGTTCAGACCACTCACATGGCAATTGTTCTGCACACTCACCAAATGCTACATCTACCAATAGCACCATTTTAGCAGAAGCCTGACTAATGACTAACTATCCCTTTGGACACTATTCAGGCTCAGAAGGATGACACGACAAACATCTATCCACCAATCTTTTTTCTGCTTTTGCAGACGTGCGTATTTCTCAAATCCTAGGTCCTTCCCTAGCTGCTGAAAGAGCAATTCTCTGTCTCCTCACTCACAGTAATGGCCGGAATGATGAAGTTGCTTTGTTCAGCTTATTGGCGAGGAAGCGGCCAGTCTTGTAAATCTAGTGAGAGACACCCAGAGAGGGGGGCTGGATTCTGTTTGGTCTTTGCAGTAACAGCTCTACTGAGATCTTGAACCAACATCTTGAAGACTAAGAAGGAAAACTTGTGAACAGACAACTAGCCAATGCAAAGCAATGATTCAATTATCTTCTCTATCTTGTAGTCAGCAAACTATTAGTCATGAGTGTAATTCACTCTCAGAAAGGTCCCACAGTGGGGTTCTTTGAGCGGTGCCATAGAAGTATCATATCTTGCTTCCGCAGTGCAGACGGTGCAGCAGCAGACTTTTGATTAATGTATATCTTGATGTTGTTAAATCATATGATCCAGGAGAAAACCACATCTCAGTTTTCTTTTAGTAACTGAAAATGACTAAGACAGTCAGCTTCACACAAGTATGTAAAAGAAAAGGCTGGACAGGTTTTAACTGATAGATATAAACAGTCCCTTAAAGCAACGTGACTGACATACACATGTAAGGCCACAAGCAGAGCAGATAGAGCGATATCATACCAGTGCAAATCAAATCCTAAAAGAAACCTATGGTGCTTTCCTGGTTTTACTCTTTCCTTTAATGTGTAATGAAGCTTTTTGTGCATGTAAATGGTCTGCAGTCATAAAAGAGGCGGAAAAATCACTTTTTCTCAGCTGCAATTGCCTCATTGGAATTACAACACTTATCTCTGTTACAGGTTGACATCATCCCATAACATTCCCCGCCAACCAGAAAACTTGACACTCCCTCACACAACACTCATCAACTACTGAAGGCTGGAAAGAGTTTGTAGCCATGTCGAGAAGACGTTTTGTTTCTTGTAAAACCAGTGGTTAAAATGAATTTACACTACTGTTCCCTTCATTATTGCAAATATTCCACAGTATGCCTGCCACTTCAACAAGAACTGCTTTAAAACCCAGGCACAGTTTGATGCTGGATATTCCCAGCTCTCACTCATGGACAGGCAATTTCAACTTTATGTGATCCAGTGGGCGATTTGGGTTCACACCCTGTAAATATGCTTAATTATTTTTGGATTTGTGATGTTTAAAACAAATGAAGCGGCTACTATTAGTGCTCAAAGGTGGGGTTGTTGGCTGTACTTAAGCCCAGTACTCAGCTATTGGCTTCTCAACGACACTAATTTGCCAACTTATCTTAATGTGCTATAACAGTTTTGCTGATCAGCTGCAGGCCCACTTGTCCTTTAAACTGTGTGCAAATATGGTGATAGTTCACTAGATGTTAAACAGTGTTCATATGTGGAGTTAGATTTATGATTCCAAGCTGAACTAAACCACAAGCAGCATAATATACATAATGATTATACATGATTGATAAAGGCAAAGTATAGCTTTGTGCCTTTAAAGACACAACACAAAAAAGTTTGCCTGCCTGCAAAAACGCATGGCAATTATAAGTCTATTCAACTAATCTTCAGGGTAATTCATTACTATCATTAAACCTAGCAAAAAATAAGCATAATTCTGTAGTTTTCACTTCATAATTCTGTTCTGTAGTTTTCACTTCACGCAAATCAGATCTAAGAAATTCTTCTACCTGACTTTCAGGAATGAACTCTGGGTCAAACTGATTTGGCAGAAGTAGGAATAGCACTAGTTTATGGTAAATCAGTATTTACAGCAATTCAAACATACCTTTGTAGACTTTAAGACAAGGCCAGGACACGTGGGAATCTTGTGGGTGACCAATCAGAGTGGGCAAGCTGACCTATCAGAGCATACTGTGCTCATCGAAAGGCAGGGCTTAAAGACACAGGATGTGTCTAAAGACACAAAATGTTTGTGAAAGAGGATGAATACAGATATTGTGTTTGGGAATAATTTGAAAATATTAATCTATTCTAATAATCCAGATTTTTAAAAATAGAGTAATAGTAACTAAATCATTTTAAACATTTTGGAGAGAGGGTATTAATTCCACAGTGCTCAGCGGTATCCTGTACCAAATGACCCACAACCTAAAATGAGCCTGCAGCCTGGTTGTTGAGAACAGGAGCCTATGCCGCAAAGAGCTATATTTGAAAAAGAGGTTAGTGTGAAAAAAAAACATTTCATGTAAAGTTTTTATACCAGTTAAAAGGCTCTTTCTCAAACCTTTACATTAGACAGAGGTTTGATCATCTTTGAAACACTCATTTATGAAAATGATTTTGTAAAGAAATGTTCTTTAGGGCAAATATGTGTTTCTATAACATCGGGCAAAGGCGCCACTGGCCATTTTATACTGCTGCTGCTACTTTTCCTATATAGGTAAAGTTTACAGTTCTAGATTGCTGCCCCTCTGTTGCTGCACAAACCATCTTTTATATCTATCACAGGACCAAATCTGACCAGATATTTGATATTTTTTAGATGCAGAATATTTTTTTATTAATTCTTTTCTTTGTCTGTGACTTTTCTTTGTCTGTTGGTTGTATATTTTTGGATGGAGGACCGTCCTCAACCCAATAGTGACACTGTAGTGCAACATGTCACTACCTTATCAATGTCACTGCTGTGCTGAAAATGGTCCAGCCCTAGTTTAGGGGTGATTTTATGGTGTATGGGATAGGGGTAGGGGTGCAGCAACAACATATGGGCAACATTTAGTAATAGCTAAAAGTACATGTAACATCACAATACTGATGTTCTTATGATGTTTGATAAGCTTACAAAATAAGCAAAAAAAAGCAATAGGGCCACATTTAAAATACTTTACAACATTATGAATATAATGACTTCAATTCAACATTTCACATACCGCACCACACCAACTAAGGCCAAATAATGATGTTTTTGGTCATGATGATACTGACTATACACTTGGAAAAGCTAAACGTAATGTAATTGATCATAACCCTTACCCCTACTCCCACTGCCAACTCACTGTATGCACCATACAGGGAAACATGTGAGAACAATCTAAATAATGGTCAAAACAGTCCTTGCACCGAGGGAACAAATAAAGTGAGTCCGCAGTCAAGAGTTGAGACCCTTGAGTCACTTGAGCCCCTGCAAAAGTTCAACTCTCTGGTGAGCTAATGGCCAAAGGCTGAGGCTCCAGTGCTCTTTCAGAGCTAACCTTTCCTTTCAGCGGCATTTCACTAGGCTTTCACTGAGCCTCTTTCTCACAGCAAGGATACCATAAAGAGCAATGTGGGGAGAGCAAGCAGCCATTGACCAGAGCAGATGGAGCATAGAGAGAATTTTGAGTGACAGTTGGAAGATAAAAGCTGTTCAGGTAAGGCAGAGAGAAAGAGGAGGCTTTCAGTGACAGAAGCGGCTAAGGGATATTATGTGTACCCGCATGAGACCGAATTCATGCAGAGAGAAGAACGCGATACACCTGCTAGAACATGTCTCATTGGTTTCTGTTATTTCGTCCTAACTGGTACTAGTGTTCCGAGATGTGACCACATGCTACTCCCATGTGTTCTGGGATATGAGTATATGTGGGGTGCATGACTGCAGCTTGGTTGATTTGCGAAGCAGAAGAGTCTGTTTGTGTGTTTGTGTGCCTTCCTGCTGACGTGACTCATGCTTTATTCAGGGTGGGCGCTGCAGGGGGCATTTCTTCAGCTCATCAGCACAGCCACCCAGCTGCTCGAGCACAGAGGGAGGCAAGCTGCCTGTGTCACTCCAGTATGGAGGAAACCAACATTCATCCCTAAAAGCTCCCACACCTCTCGCAACAGCAGCAGAGGCGGGGCTGGACATGTTTTTACAAGAGTGCTACACGGGTGCGAAAACATTTTGGAGGTACTACAAGTAGAGGGATTAGCTAAGGCAAACGAGAGAAGAATTTCAAGGCACAGTGTGTACTATGTTTTAGCCATCATTCGATAACTGTCCAGCCATCTATCTAACCACTGCTGAAATGTTAAACAGTGCTGCTAACAAGGAGACACTGGTTAGCACTATCTCAGCTAGCATGATAACAGCTCTTCTCATCAAACGCAAGTTTAATTATGAGGGAGTTGAGCGACTGCCTTTAAAGGAACAGAAAGGGTAAATCGAACCTTTGCCATAGTGGATCAGGAACCTAACCTAACATTAGCTTAGTGGACATGTTACCAAAACAGTGCCAGACAGTATAGTACAGGTTTAATTATGACTAATTTATGCTCTTCTGAAATAAGTGTAGGTTATTAAAAACTAATCTGAGCGACAGAAGGTGTTCTACAGTGTTTAGGAGGTTTTGCTAAGGGCCACTTTATTAGCAGGCCAAAAACCAAAACCCCACACACCACAGGCTTGGTTCCAGGTAGGTTATAAGCATATTTGAGAGCACAAAGTACAGTGACTGGTGTTGGAGTGACATCTGAAATCTAATGTGTTCTGTGGTGTGTGTGTAGTGGCTCTGAGCCTTTACTCAGCTACTGTCATGTTTTTCTCAGGTTTTGGTTAGTTTGATTTCTCCTGTCTTTTTTAAATAGCATGGTATACCTTAAGCTTTTAGTTAGGTTGCAATAGTAGCCTTATATTATAAGCTTTAGTAGTTTATAGTAGTATTGCCTTTATTTATCCTCTTAATGACCTTTTTTCTTTCCAGTCTGGCATGCTGGAGTCACCCTATTGTGTTGAATTTAGTTTAATGTCCACTAGGTCCCCAGGATTTAGGTCACTCAATTGATGTTTCAACATTAACCACACAATTAATGAATTGGAAACTAATTGAAAAATATAGTATTTATTATTGTCCAAACTTATTGTTATAATTTAAAAAATAAAATGCATAATTACCAATGCATCACAGCCTGTTCTACTGTTCTCCTGAATGTTAATTACTGAACATCACCACCAGAATAATCACCTCAAGTCTCCTGATGTGTACTTGATGCTCAAGCTTATCCAAGCAGCATTGAAAGAATTAGGCTTTGTGTCTCTTTGTTGCAAGGTTGGTTCAGCACTTGTGGCTTCTGACAAATATAGTTTGAGCCAAAAATGTTTTTCTTACTAAGGTCATGTCCATGGTAACTGACTGTAATACTTTAAGCTATAGATGCAACAGAGTGAGATTAGATCAAAAATTGCTTGAGTACTCCTTAAAGCTCCAACAAGAACAACGAAAAGATGTAAACTGTTGACACAAAACAACATACATCTCTCATTAATAATAATAAATCAAATTAGCACTATAAATGTGGTATCATAAAAACAGAACAAACCACTTGCTGAGTACAGTTTTGCCTTAAAGCAGGTATGTTCTCATGAGTAAGGCCTTCTCCTAGGCATGGCTGTAAAAATTAAATGAATATTGAGGCTCGGTGACTCCGGCCCCTTTAGTCATGCTCCACAGTGTTCTGACTAAACTTGGAAGCTTGTTGAATGAATTAACTGGAGGTTGCCCATATAAAAAACTTACTTTCACTGCATTTAAAATTAGAAATTCAGGAACAAAAAGATCTCTCTGTAGCCTAAGCTGCATCAAGGATGCAAGGGCAAATGTTATGATATATTTCCATCACTGTCAGACTGAAACCTTGTGGCTTCATTCTTATTATTTATTGATTTATTTTTACTAAGAGTTCCTTCTTATTTACATCGATCAGTTAGAAATTCATGAAAGAGTCCCTTTTTATTGTAAATAGATCAACATTAAAGATTTTTAGTCTCCTGATATGTTCTCATTTTGAACATACACGATTTTATTCCATCAGTGCTGTTATATTATTATATTATAAGATGTGCAAGTGAAACATATGGCTGATCATTATGAGTTTTAATCCTGCAGTGGCACATTTTACCTCTTTATTTATAGGCTAATGCTGGTAATCATGTCTTAAAATAGTGCCTTTTAACGAAAGGACTGACATCAGCAAATTTTCTTGTGGATGTTGGGGGATTTTTCCTCAGCAGCGAAGCTCAGCGCTCTCTGCAGGCTGTCAGTCCAAATGAATCATTCATGTGCTTAACCAGTGTGAGGCCAGGTTCCAAGGCCATAACCGGGCTGGAGCCTCCGCTCCTCCACTTAACCAATAATAAAGTCAGACTGCAGGGCAGCACGCCACGAGTTCAGGTGAGGCCAAATGGCAAGCTACAGTATGAACAAATCTGTGAGGCAAGAATGGTTGAAAAACAGCCAGCGGAGCAAAAAAATGGAGCCAACACCAAACATGCAAAACTATAATTCACTAGACACTGAAAGAACATAATGAATATGCATTTGGCAAGCATAGCCTTCTGGTTATTTGTACAAGACCTATTTGACTTTATCATATAAGACCGTGATAGAATGTGTGTCTTACCCTCTTGCGGAGGTTGCATGTGAGGATAAGATTCCGGGAGAAGGAGTTAGCGAAGGCTGTGTAGAACTCCAGCACCTTGAGTAGAGCCTCCCTCCTGATCACATGAAGATCGCAGTAGGTCAGTGCCCTCACATTAGCACATGCATGAGCGAGCGTAGTCTCCTTCCAGAACACGTCGCCAAACACATCGCCCTTACCTGGTTGTTAAAAAGGACAGAATATGCAAGACTGCTTGTAAGCCACACCTAAATTTAAGTTCCTAGTAAACAATGTAGAATAATATTGTATCCATACAATTATTCTAGTGACATTATTATTCCATATAACAAATTTTATATTTTATATAACATTATTAACACCCAGTATATATTTTTAAAACTAGAAGAAATATAATGAAGCACAGTACAATGGAAAACTATCAATATTGGCATAGATGCATAAGTAGAGTTTGGTACCCTGAACCTCGAACAATTTAAAACAGGGCCAATTCCAAAATCCTAAACTCCTATATTAAATTACTATATAAAAATACAATATTAAAAAACGGATTAAGTAATATTTACACCTCCAAAATGTACATACACAAGCTCACATTCTAGCCCAGCAAAACAATATATTGGAGCAGCAGCAATGAAAATAACAGACTGTGCAGAAATGTACCTCTCCAGCTGGAGAAGGTGATGGTGGCAATTCCCATACCTTTTTCCAATGAGCTGTCAAGAGACATGGTTGATGTTCATCTTTAAACAAGGCTAAAGTTGGCTTCCTGCTCACCAGTTTCTTAATCCAATGTGTCAAATGTTCCGTTCCACCTTAAATGCTACAGCTTACATCCAGAATGTAGCTGTGGCGCAGTGTTAATTTCGTTGACTAAATATTTTCGTCATAGTTTTCGTCAACGAACCTTTTTTTCATGGCGAAAACGAGACGATAACTAACTAAAATCTACAGAAAGGCTAAAAACTATGACGAAATTGACTGACATTTTAGTCAACGAATAAAAACGAGACGAACATGTTTGGCAGGGGTGACATCCAATCAGAAATTATTTAGTTTTGTGAAAGGCGGGGACAAGTTAGGAAAACATCGGCGTATATGGAGAGGCGGGACAAGCCGAGTAGCCGTCAATCAAACGCACACGTACACAAATTTGGTCTAAACCCGGGAAGACCATACGAGTCTGTGAACTTTCGTTACTCATGATGGAACTAAGTTATCTAGACAGTGTGAGCAGAGAGAAAGAGAGTTTAGAGTTTGTGTTTAGAGAAAATCACCACCGCGCTGGACATCAGCCCTTCAGCACCACCGCCAGCTACCTTTACTGCTGCTAACGCTAGTTTAGCCTTTCTTAATCCTAGTCCTGCACACTGCCCAGTACAGTTTAGAGCGTGTCCTGCTGTAAACGCTGTATTAACTCAGCAAGGGTAATGGTCAGATTAGTTGGATCAGGTCTGATGAGTTGATCAGGTATGTGGGAAGCAGGTAAAACACTATATGTGCAGAGCCAGAATCGGGAAACTAGCTAGCTAACTCCAACCGTCCCAAAATCATGTCCCAAATCTCTCCGTACACACTAGAAAATGCACGAAACAAACTAGGTAGTTTTATTTACAATTTATTAGTGCACGTAATATGCAGTGTGTGTCTCTAGTGAACACTGTCATCTGGAGATGTGGCAGTTTTTCACTCATTGATTTACTGTTATGGTAAAATTGATTTGAATTGCAAAAATATTTTATAGCAAAAAGTGACAAATGCAATTAATGTAGATTAGTTAACCACAGAGCATGTAATTTAGTTAGATCGACAGCACTAGTAACAATTATTAAATAAATAAGAGATAAATAAAAAGGTGATACAAGAATAAAATAACAGTTGTCTATTATTCACTTTGCAGTTATGGAAGACCTCAGATGTTGTTTGTTAAATCTGTTTGTGTGTGTATTGGTCTTTCAAACATGAATAATATTCCATAACTGGCTAATAAATGTTTAATTTTGTGTAAGTATATATAATGACTCAATAATTCAAGGGAACTGATGAAAAAGCATTACATTTTACACCCTTTATATTTTAGTCGACTGAATCGACTGTAGATTTAGTCTAGACTATATTCTTATGATAATTAGTCGACTAAAACTAGACTAAAACTAAAAACAATTCAGATGACTAAATTATGACTAAAACTAAGTGACATTTTAGTCAAAAGACTACGACTAAGACTAAATCAAAATTTGCTGTCAAAATTTATGGCGGAACTGAGAATTTGTTCCGGGTGAATAGGAAGCTAACTCTAGCTTCCACATCTTTAACAAGATCCTGGACAACTTTAATTCAAAGTTGTTAGTTTCCTCTGCACATTTCACTTTTCTCAACATTTTTTCAAACCACTGAGCAGCTTCGCTTAGAGCTGTACACCGAAGAGAGACTGAGGAGAGGAGCGGTTCCACCTTTGTTTGCATGACAACCTCAAAGTCAACCTGTAAGTAGCAGCCATGCTGTGTGACTGTATCTGTTTTTCATGCCTGGTGCATATCATCGTAAATGTTTCATAGTGAACTAATAACTCCTTTTGTGTTGATGTCAAGATTGAAAGATTGTTAGTTAGTTGGTAACATTTGCTACTAGCAAGCTCCAAGAAACTAGCATGTCTGTGTCTGTACTTATTTTGACATGTTGTATCTGTGTGATCATCAGTGACTCGCTGTAAATCAGCAAATCAGAGCAGAAACTAGCAGGGCTGCAAATGGGTGTGTAAAACTCTCCCTGAACATGTTTCACCCCAACTCAAGTCACATTAATATGTTATGTATGATGACAGTTTAAAATGCTGAATAAATGCTGAGAAACTGCTGATCAGACCTATAGTTGTGTTCAAAATTATTCAACCCTCACTGCAGTTAAGTGTTGTAGCAAGTTTGACATTTATTTTTTATCTTGTTCACAATCAGATCAAATAAGGACTTGTATAATAGACAAATGCAACTTAAATTACAACAATATTTTTCTTATATACCAAGACATGTCCTTTTTTTCCTCATTTCCTCATAAAAAAATGTTTTAACCCCTTTGTCACATACATCATTAGTACTTAGTACAACTCTCTTTGGCAGTAATAATGTCCTTCACATGTGAAACAAGTTCATTGGCATTCTTGTGCTTGGGTACTACAACTGCCTTCTTCAAGTCCCCCCCCCCCGAGATTTTCTATGGGATTTAGGTTGGGCGATTGTGAATCTTCAGGATCACTGTCCTGTTGGAAGGTCCAGCGTCTCCCAAGCTTCAGCTTTGTCACTGACTGCATGGCATTTCCACCCAAGATCTCCCGGTAGTTAACTGAATTCATGGTACCTTCCACACAGTGGAGATTCCCTGTACCTGAAGCAGCGAAACAGCCCCAGAGCATGACGGACCCACCGCCATACTTCACAGAAGGCAAGGTGCTCTTTTCTATATAGACATATCGTTGAGTCATAGGCCCAAAGAGTACCCATTTGTCTCTGGTGGGAACCCCTGATTGAAAACCCCTGCTTGAAAACACCTGATTGAAACCTCTGTGCTTGAGACTGGTAATCTTTGAAGATTCAATAATTTTGTCAATGAGGAAGTCACAAAAAGGACATTTGTTGGTATATTAGAAAAATATTGTTGTAATTTAAGTTGCATTTGTCCTTATTTGATCTGATTGTGAACAAAATAAAAAATGTCAAACTTGCTGAAACACTTTATTGCAGTAGGGGTTAAATAATTTTGAACACAACTGTACTGTATATGGGAATATATATATCCTAATATTCTTATGAGCATCTATTACTAACATCTTTTAACACTCCCAGCCAACTACGCCATGCAAGCTGCTTGAGTCCTCAAAAGTATTCAATAAATTGAAGTGAAGTGAAGCCAATATTTATACAGATTTACATAACCTCAAAAATGTTTTTATTTACCACCAACTAGTGTCGTGTGTGCCTTAAACTCACGGTAGTAGAAAAGAAAACAGAAAACCAAATTTATGACAACTGAACAATCGCTAACTTTTCTATTGTTGATGAAGATGTAGAAGTGGACAGCTTGAATTGAACTATTACTTGAATTATTAACAACAAAGCATTTAGCTGTTGTCAAGAAATACAGCACAGAATGGCACTTGATAGAACAAGGATGAAGCAGCTTGAAAAGGTGTTCAAATTTAATGATGTGTCTGTACAAAAGATCAGAATTTTCTAGGCTACTGTCTTTTTCTGTGGAACTTCATGGATGTGAAAGCTGGACAAAAAAAGAAGCAAGACAGAAAAATCTGATGCATTTGTACTTTGGGGCAGGCAAAGACTTTTGAGTACCTTGGATGGCAAAAAGTATCCTTTTCAAGCCTCACCTCTCACTCA
Organism: Megaleporinus macrocephalus; assembly: GCA_021613375.1. Taxonomy (NCBI): domain Eukaryota; kingdom Metazoa; phylum Chordata; class Actinopteri; order Characiformes; family Anostomidae; genus Megaleporinus; species Megaleporinus macrocephalus. The sequence continues at coordinate 30,138,776 of CM038707.1, forward strand.
AAGTCTGGATAACCAAAGTGAAGCGCTCTGTTATTTGGGACATATTACGAGTAGATTACAATTCATTCATTCATTTGAATTCATTTGAATGAACCCACCCATAGCCTAGGAATCAAAACCCTTTTTTTTCTGTAAAAAGCTTACATCTAAAACTGACTTTGTTTGGGCCAGGTCCTTAATCTGGTTTCCTCCAGCATACACTGCTGGCTTTTGATGAGGGGCATCATTAGGAGCCCAGCAGGTTCAGAGTGGTGGGTTCAAGTTAACGCCTTGAGGATAATTAACACAGAGCGCTCCAGTCTTATTTCATTTCATAATCATTAAGGCAAGAGAGCATCTGATCTGATACCCCATTAGAGCAATGAGAATTTAAGTTCCTTTCTGCAGCATCTAATCAGACCTAATGTGATGTCATTGGATAAAAACGAGGGCGTCAGTGCAGGACACGTCTTACTCTTGTTGCAAAAGCACATCAGCATTATTCAATTCATAAGGGAGCTCAGGCACTAATGTACATTTTAATAGAGAATGCAAGAAATATTGCTTATATATTGCTGTGTTAGCCACAGTTCTGAGGATGGGTAACTTAATAATAACAACAGACTGAGACATATAAATACATAGAAAAAATTAACAAACCCATTATTTATCATGAATATAATCATTAATATAATTATCATTCATTTTCATCAATATATCCACGTTATTTTATATCATCATTTAAGCTATCACATAAGAAAGAAATAATGAGCTTCTAATTCATAATTAACAAATCATGTAATAACCAGTAATTCAATTACTTTATACAATAGATGTCTATGTATGGTGATATGTGTACCTTTTCTACAACTAACATATATATACACTAGCATATATAACATTACTACTAATCTTGGCTGCTAAATTAAAGAAACAACCTACAAATTAAATGCTTAATTTGTCAGCATTTTTTTATTATGTTTTTATAAATAATATACAAGTTAATCTGCAGCATTTTTGCAGCCCATAAACAAGAGAATAATGAAAATAAATCAGTTTATATAAGTATTTTTAAATGGCCATTACTCAATTTACTACACTTACACCAGAGATATTAGTTGATAAACAACATAAAAAGTGCTGCTATATATAGTACAATGCGATATATTACTCCATAAAAGGCATTCACTATTCACGAGAATAACAGATCATAAGCATCTTAATCTTAATCATAAGATGATCTTAGTAAATGCTTCTATGCACTAGAATAGGAGACATAACATCTGGACAAAAGTATTGGGACACATACACATTACAATTAGGAGCATTTTATATAGAGTTTGTAAAAGCAGACTGCATGGCTTGGTGCTTGATTTTGTGCACCTGTGGTTTTGGGACTGAAACACCTGATATGACATGACCAAACACATGACCTCAAAAAAATATCCTAGACACTAGAATAGGACACAAAATAGTGAATAAATAACCTCAATAAATTCCCTAATATATTAGAATGGGTGACATTAGTCCATAAATGATCTTAATAAATGCTTTTATAAACTATCATAGGAGATATTAGTTCATTAACAACCTCAGTCGACATTTCTATTAGTGCTGCCTTGATGCCTCCATTTCTGACAGAAGGTCAGGCCGCAGTGAGGAGGCAAAAACAAACACTGAAAACAAAACATGAAGCCAGATAAGGTTAATTGAAACATGACAGCTACCTCTATCAAAAAAAACAAACACCAGGGATAACAAATCACTCACAGATGAAATGTTAAGCCAGGACTACATAGGAAAAAAAACAGGAGAGTGTGGAGCATGACACCATGAGATGACTTCAGATTATGGGTTACAAAAATAACTCTGTAAGTCTACAAGCCACAAGTAATGTGATTATGAGTCTACCAAAGTAATGTGATTCTAAGATACATACTTATTTAGTTCATAGTAACTGTTTTTAAAGTGTTATTGAGGAGTGATTCTATTTAGAGGCGGGATGAATCTCCACAAATCTAAGCTGCAGTTTTTAATAGCCTCAATAATGCTGCTTTTGCAGGTGACAAATCACAAATAACAAAAAATAAATAAATAAATAAAACTAATTTAGACGCTTTGTGTGAGTTTAATCAAAAGGGATAAGGTTACATCATAGCTCCATCTCCCTGCTGAATTTGATCAGATTTGAAGACTGGAAGAAGTTGATGCTTTGTTTTACTCCTTCACATTACTTTGCCAAAAGAATCAGGTGTACAATCCCAGCTACACTGGAGGCTCTGACTGAAATATCCTACCTACCATGTCCAGGAGAAATAATAAGAACCTGCTACAGCAGAAGCATCAGTCTGTGCAGTTCTATTAGAGAAGAATAATTACGCAGGGAGGGCAAGGAAACAAACCTTATGCATAATTCAGCATGGGCTGAATATGGGTTTTACATGACTTGGAAGACGACAAGACAGACAGAACCTTCAGCCTGAAGTTTCACCCTGAAATTGTTCATTAATGTTAGACAGTCTCTATAAGATGTTCTTGTTTGCTTGTGCTCTGAAATAAAGAAGGCACTGTATTGTCTCAGTGGGGATTTGTTAGTCTTTAGCACACTGTAGCACCAGGTGAGTAATTATGCAGAGCTGAGCTTCTTTGAATATAATGTTCACATTAAGACAAATTCTCCATCTTGTTAAGGCTCAAGGAAATCTAACAAGCATCCTAACAAGATTTTTCCTCTGCTGTTAAAGCCAAATTTATGCATATGCTGAGCTAGGCACAGGGGACTGTGGGTGCTTGGCTTACTCTAATGCACATATGGACTGCGGATGCAGATTCACTGAACATCAGGCCAATAGTCTCATTTAAAGGGGCCATATTTTACATGCTTCTTGTATTTAACTTTTCGCCAGAAGTTAACTTATAAGGGTTGTGTGGTTTCATTTAACAAAACTATAGACATGACAGTTTTCCAGTCATTTTTTATTTCTCACAATTAAACTGACTGTTTTGTTACTGTGCCTTTAAGGACGATACACGGTAATAGCCAGAGCTCTTATTTAGAAAGCAGTATCAACTGAAATGTGGAAAAAGGGAAAAAGAGGAAATACTCAGGGAGGTCAGTAATAAACAAACTTCAACCACTCCTTTTAAATGTCTGGATCAAGATATAAGATATTTTTCCTTCAGCCATTAAACAATATTTAATGACTTTCTCTCACATCTTCCACTCCAAAGACTGCTTTGGACTGCCTGCATTAACAACACTTGTTGTCACTCCTTAACATAAACATGCGGCTAAACTGCTGTAGGCTATCATTCATAAATTCTATACAGGTTGTTTTTCTGGCAAAGGTTAACACTTTGCATTAAGGTTCCAAAGTAAAACTACTTTATAAATAATTTACCTTTACCTAGCCACATCTACCACACCAACCACTATGACCTTACTAAATATGTCCTTAGTAGAGTTTAGTTTGAGGAATTTATAAGTAAGGCTGAATGGTGTGCTCCAGCATGGTGTGACTTGCTTAGTTGTTCTGAATTTCATATTTTATGTTGATTTTTTTTTCCAATATGAATGTAATTTGACTGAAGGTATAAACCTAATGCCTTGTTCAGACAGCCAACCCAAATCAGATTTTTTGGATATCCAGATTGTATCCATGTTGATCTTTTTATAGTCAAAAAACCCCACAAGAAATCAGATCCAAATCACATACAGAGGTGGTTTAAAACAGATTCCAATTGGATTTTTACAGATGTGTCTCAGCCTTGTTTTAGCTGCTCCAATCAAATTTTAAGGTGTTTTTTTTTTCATTCGCAACACGACAAACGATGACAACATCAAATCTTGATTGATTGAATTGCTGGGATTTGCTACGTACTTACTGATGCCTATGTCACAGCAAACTATGCAGATAGATTGGTGATGTCTGGAACTGGTCTGATCACTTGCAAATAAAACTAAAGCTAGTCGTCTCCAAAATTCCACTTGTCTTAATATCGCCAGGTTTGTTTCTACAAGAAGGAGAATTCTGTTTTCCATGATAAGGTTGCTTCAAATTGAATTTCAGGGCTGGGAGAGTGACCTAGCTCACCTAAGATTGCGATGACCTCGTCGTCCTGAATGACCTCCAGGGATCCGGACACCACAAAGCAGAGTGTGTCTACGCTCTCTCCGGCGTGGAAGATGAGGTCTCCAGGGGCGCAGTGCGTGGTCTGGAATTCTACAGCTAGGGAGCGCAGGCAGCCGTCGCTAGCCAGCCTGAAGGCCGGGTGCTCGTTAAACACTTGCCGGTTCAGGTGCACGCAGATGTCCGCCCGCATGTCTTTGGGACAAATGGACAGCACCTGGGCAAAGAGAGAGGACATGGCACAGTAATGACAGGCTGCATGTGTCTTGGCTGGCATATGTGAATGTGGATGGATAGGAATGGGTATCAAGATTGTGTAGTGGCCAGTTGTGTAAACTCTAGCTGACTCGATGCAATCTAAGGGCAGTCTGGAAAGAGACAATTCAGCAAGTGCTCAGCCTGTAATATATGCGAGTCAAAAAAGTGCACAGTAATACGGAGGAGAAAGTGCCTCTGTGAATGGAATATATGAAAAAAGACCAGCACTGCATTGGCAGGCAGTGAATTTAGCTTCTTTTAGCGCAGTTCATTATTTTCCCAAAAAAAGAAACAAATAAGAACTTGCTCAGCTGCTGTTGGTATTTGCAAATGTCAGTTTCTCGGGACGCATGAATATTTCATTTTGGTGCTGTCTAGAGTTATAATTAAATTAACTGTGAGCTGAAGGACTAGCATACACTCCCTTTCCCTCCTCTCACAAGATAGAACGTTATTATAAAAACAACAGAGGCGGAAAATATCACCAGTAATCCTGCAGATAACATTATTAGCTGACTGAAATAGCTGGCCAAGGCAGATGTGCTACGGTGAAAATTAACTTTTAGTCATCACTACATGTGAATGATGCTAATCCACCATCTAATGAAGGCTGAAGCACAATCATTCTAATTTACAGCACATTGATCACGACACAAAGGCAAATACAACAAGCGGCTATTGAGCTGTAGCTCCTTATTTAGCATGTGTCAGCCATGCATGTGCAATAACCCATAGTATTGATCCACTGCACCAGGGTCAGGTCTCTGGGGTATTAGTTCACTCTAAGATATTTGACGTTTAGCCCGTCTTTAAGGTCTGTGCCAAGACCAGTAAATTAGCTGTAAACTCACTTTAGGGCTGCTTCCAAACATGATCTTTCCCCCTTATTTCTTTGGGGCCTTTGAGACGGATTTGACAAAACGTTCTGTGCTGGCACTGGTGGGCAAATAAACGATGGAAATCCACAGGAAAAAAGTATGTCAACACCAAAGTATGCTTGCTTGATCTTATACCTTACAAAATATAGCTCCCTCTTCCTATTCTTTTTTACCCTGGTCTTTATTGGGCAGGACCCCACAGGACCACCACTGCTTCAAGGGTGGATCATCCTCTGCACTGTAGTGAGACTAACGTGATGGTAGTGTTGTGTTATAAGTGGATCAGACACACCAGCGCAGCTGGACACCCTGTTGTCACTGTTGGACTGAAAAAAATCCAACAACCAAAACTATCCAGCCTACAGCGTCCTGTGGACAGCGTCCTGTGGGCAGCGTCCTGTAACCGCTGATGAAAGACTAGACGATGACCTAGCTGAAGCACAATTCACCACCATGCCAGTGTCACTTAAGTGCTAATAATAATCTGTCATCCTGGTGGTCCAGTGCGGAACAGGGTGAGAGAGGATAACAAAGATAGACTACAGTCTGTAATTGTAGAACAACAAGGTGCACCTATATAATTAGTGGATCTAATAAAAAGAATAAAGAGTGTAGATACAAGGAGGTGAAAAAGTGGTGGGTTGGTTTAATTTCTTATAACCAATGAACATGTGTATATTTATTGTAGTGGTGGGCAATACGATGATATATTATCATCCACCTTAAAAATTATTTTGTTTTTATTTTTTTGATGAACTAAGGATACAAAGCAAGCACTGACCCCTACTTATGTTTACTTTATGAACAGTTTCTAAACTCTTGAAACTACCTGAATGTCACTGAAGAAAAATATTACTAAACATATCTATGTATATTACATATGACATAGATTTATATGTAACATTATATATATTATTAAGATTGCATATACTGCATATGCTCAGTGTCATAGACAGAAATAAGTTTTTGTTTCAGAAATACATTTTCTGGAAAAATAATCTATTTTCTTTTCTCTTATACTGCTGATAATAAATATGTTCATTTTCAAAATTTCATTAACCGTATTCCAATGTCCAGTATTTTGGACATTATAATTTCTAAATTCATAGATCATCTTCTGCTCTCTAATTTTAACAAAATAAACATGAGCACTGGTGTTTAGTAATGCTAAAGCTAAACTAATCAAAGCATTTGCTTCACAAAATTTACTGAACGTTAAACTTTATCTTAGAATTTATCATAGAAATAAATATCTACTAGTTCCCTTTCTACCTTTCACAAGCAGGACCTTCTAGAAGCACAATTTTAAAATAAAAACAGATTAGATACAGATCACATTTCCGCATTTATATAAAAAAAACTCCAATTAGTTCACAAACTTCCAAGTACCTTGGAATGTAGAGTAGATCTCCTGAAACAGGCAATCCCACCCACCAACAGCTGCTCCTTCCCTCACTTATCACATGACTCTTTTCAGTCTTTTTTAGCTTTTAGATGTTACTATCATGCATTGTGGCCTTCAATAACATATAACGTACTCAAAAAAGCTACTGGATACAGTCAATTCCAACCACTGACCAGTGTTTTTCTTTCTTATTTGACTGAATTAAAAAAAAGGGCATTTGTGTCAATAAACTGCACTAGTGTGGTTTTGTAGAGAACACTTCAGGAAAGTGTATTTGTATTTGTAAGCGTGTATGTGTGTGTATCTGGCTGTGCCAGTAATGTTACATTATTAGGTGCCAAGTAAAGAAAAAAAAATGGCAAAGAGTGCTGGCTGCATTCACATGCTAATGGTTCTATTAGAGGCTGTGGGACAGGCGTGGATGCAGCACAATGGAAAATGAATTAGATCTCATCTCTCACACTTCGCCAGAACTTAATTAAAACGCTGCAAAGCCCACTTTCCCCCTCATGGGGGGAGGCTGATGAGCCATCACGGTGAGGGGCCTTCATATAGTGTAGGCATGCATCACATATGTGTACTGTATGTGACAGTGCTTTTAAATTAAATTCAGACTCCAGTCTCATTTTTAATGTGAAATTAAATGTCAAAACACAATTTACAGTACTTGTCCTGACTTTTGTAGTTGACTGCTAATCCAACATTTGTACTCAGAAGCTTTATACCCCTCTAGCCAAAGTTAAGCACTGGGCACACTGACCTTAGGATCATGTTGGGCTGCTCCTGGCACTTTTCTAAGAAGATTTTTACAAACTATGTGTGCAACTAAATATGTACAGTACATTTCCAACATTATTAAAATATGACATATAAGCCAGAATGTTTAGTTTATTATAAAAACATGACTAATAGACACAATTCTTCTACATGTAGACCACCAGTGTCCACTGGGATGATGTCATATAGTTGTAATAGAGTCAGTCCTATGTAAAATAAAACAATCTATAAAGTTTTTTTCAAGGAGTCTGTTCAGCACTCAGTAAACGACAGAGAGAGCGAACAGCCATTTAATGCATTAACAAAGTGGCTACATACAAGTAAACTGATTTTGTTTATTTTTGATAAGAATACAAGTAGTAAACTTGGTTTATACAACAAAACTGAATGATACTGGATATATACACCATATTGGCAGCCTACATGTCTGAACAATTGGGGTTCCTATTAAAGCAGCTGTATTTATTACTTAGAGGGGGTTCTAAACCTTTGGACAAGTAGTGCACTGCTTTAATGTTTTGTCAGTAAAGGGTTGTACATCCACCTCTTTTTGTACATTTTGGGCATAAAAACTAAATAGAAAAAGCCAGTATTTGCAAAAATATGCATATATGTCTATATCACAAAAAAGCATTTCCTCTTAAATGAGGTGAAAAAACAATCAATTATCAAATGTTGATGGAAACTCATTTTTTAAACATGTTTGATGTAGTGGTAACAAAAGTAACACACTTTGACTGCGCATGACTGTAACAAATATAGTGACAAGTTGGCTGCATCTCAATTCCTATACAGTGCACTAAATTGTATGTAAATCGCTGCACCACCTGTGGTGCCATAACATTATTTAATGTGGCAGCTGGCAAATTGAGACTGAGACATCAATGTTTTGTCTAGATTGGCGTTTCTAGTGGTTCGGTGGGTGGTGGCAATCCACTCAGTTAACCGAGGGCTGTCAAAACTGCTCTACTGAAACCTAATAAAGGTTCAAATCTCTTCACACATTGTTAGTGAGACACATGTTTGGCACCATCTTTGGGAATGAACCTGTAACAATAGTTGATAGACTAGATTAGCTTCCATTTTTCTTCCACCAACTTTTTATTTTAGTAAACATTGGCTTTAAATTTGCTTAACGCTTGAACGGCAACCTTGCTGTTGTCACTCAATTGTTTTGACAGCTTTATACAACAATCCACTAGATTGTTTGAGGGAAAACGTTTCCAATCAATGCCAGTATCCCAAAAGTAATAAACAGTGTTTTCCTTTAATTACCGAAACTGGGACGGCCTGCCATAGCGTAATGTGTCCCACCACAGTTACATAATCAACCAAAAATGTATTTACGCTTCTCATAATGACATCAACAAAGTTGTGCTTTGCCCTGTTGCTTTGGAAGAGCATTTCTCACTTCTAGTCAGCCTCCCTCCGCTCCCCCCGCTGTATGTGCACATGCTCACACACACAGTGGGGCCATGTCTTTGTGTGTAAAGTTTGGATCTGACAGGTCAAGATGAGATTTTTCACAAATGTATTACAGAAGCAAATCTTATTTTAATTTAGTTTATCTTGCAGCATCTTATCTCAAATTAGGAAATCTTCAACCACTCAATCAAAATGGATAATCAGCTGTTGTGTTAGTATTAAAAATGTAAGGTGGCGAGACAGCTGGCATTACCAATGCAAAAAAGACCTAATGCTACGGTCAGAGAAACTGGAATTTATGAATATTGTTAGAGTGCACTATGCTGTGTAACACCTTCACCACTCCACAGTTTCAGTTTCCATTTTCTAAACACTTTAGCTGGTATGCAAGCCACACGAACAACCACACATTCAACTCTGTCTTCTTATTATTCGCCACCATCGTTGTAATAGTTTCTTCTTTCTTATCATTAAGACATGAAGACGGTGGGGATTGTGTCTGCAGTGATGTGTCTTTGTCTCCACTGTTAGAAAAAAAGCCTCATAGGTCAAAGCACCGTTTTACAATGTAGATAAATGTCATGTTATTGTCATTATGCTAGTTAAAGTGAAGTATGCTGCCTGTCACTGCATTAAAAATAATAGACACAGACGGTTAAAACAGAAGAGTTTAAGCTTGTTTTTGAGTCTGAAGAGTTGACACCAATACTGCTAACACATCCGGTAATATTTTTGTACTTAAAAATTTGACTGAATGCTCAACTTCTAAGCAACTTCTAAGATGCAATGCTTTGTTAAGATCTTTGCTGGGGCTAGCGTGGCAGCAAGCTCACAAAATTATGTCATGCACAAGCTCTGCCAGTGAGACGGTTTTTTTAGGCTTTGAGGAGAAAGCTGGCTCTTCATGCTAAATTAGGCTATTTGTAATGTTAACATATAGGCTGTCATTGCTATTCAAGCCTATACAACCAGTACATTCATGATTAAAACATTTCTAGAGATATCCTCTTAATTTAGCTCTTAAAGTGCACAAGATTGAAGGATTTAGTGTTACAATTTACACACTTTTCCTCCAGGGGAGCATCACTCCAGACCCGCCCAAGAGGGTCCAGGTCAGTTCTGCCCACCATAGTCTCCAAAATCCAGTAGGAAACGATGAATAAATGATCTCGCGGGCCATGTTCATAAACATTTTTTTTAATCTGTTCTATAAGAGATCAGCTAAGCCTAATGTTAAAGGATTCAACACTATGTTTATTTTGCATTTCATATATGCAGCAGAAAACATCATGTTAGAACCACAGAGGCAGGTCTAAGGATTTTTATTTTCTTGAAGTTTCACTCTGAGCTGCTCTGGTGACCTATTACACTCCAAAAGATTTGGTGTTGTTGTTGTGAGCACAAATTGGACACAGTTTTATTCAAACCTCAATCCTCTATCCTAAAATAACCTATTTTTTAATGCTAAATCATGTTTCTCCAGCTCAGCACTACAAAGACATTACAACTGTCAACATGACGCTTTATTATTTGAGAATCTAACATTTCTAAAGGGATCACATGTACTGGTAAAGAGTGTTGACCTCCCTCTGTCTCTGTGTCAAAGACATCTCTGAGCACATTTAGAGAGACAAGCTATGCTCACTGGAGCCTTTTTTACACCCACGGCATTGCGGGCAATAATGTCGAACCCCCGCTGACTTTCTCTGAGTTTCCTCTGAAATTGGATTTAAACCTTTCAAACTGCGTTTAAAAGATTATCTTTCTGTACCAATAGACAGACCACCACTAGCCTACTTTAGCAGCTGTAATTCATAGGCCTCGAACACATTCCTGACAAGAAATGTTTATAGGTGGTTAGTATAGGTCTTAGGTCAGTCTGCAGCCGTGATGAGTTCAGATGTTTCATCTTTGTGTTTCAGAAGTGAGCTGTCATATTTTAATGTTAAAGTCTTGAATATTACTCATACCAAAGCTCTGGGTTGCCCACTATACAGAAACATCCAGGTACAGCAGACGTCTATCTAAGCGTATGTCCTTGTAGAAATAAGGAAGGAACTTTGAGAATGATCAGAAAAATACAGTCTTGATTCAACAGTTTTGCAAATTACCCTCTGATTCTATCAATTTAATGCATAAATTCATAACACACAGATCTTCTGCTCCAGGGCCAAAAGGTTTTTTTATACTATATATATAAAATTAAGATATAAAAGGGTTAAGTTCACATCTTTTATTATTGTTTTGTTCCTCTGGTTGGCTACTGACACTTGAACAGCATTGAACAGCAGTTATTGGAAGTGTGGCATGATCTCATGCAGAAACATGCAAACGAGGTGTCACTCCCTCTTGGGAGAAATTGGATGGCAAGAGAAAGAACTGAAAACCAAGTCCACAGTTTTTGTTTTTTTTTCCAAAATTTTGTATAATCAAATGGTTACAATATGAACAAAGCCAATGCAGTGACTCACGAACCTTCAGCATTTTCTCCATAGTATTAGTTAATGGAATATAATATGTGGAATACTGGTAGTGTGAAAACTCTTTATAGAGATAACACTTAAAAAACAAGAGGTAAAGGTTTTCTTACCTTCTCTGTGTCTATGCCCTTGGACATCGCCCACGTGGAGACAATGTAGTCCATGACTCTTTCACTCAGGCCTTTGGGCACCTGATAGAGCTTCAGAAAGTCCCGGACATTGTTCAGCATCTCATGGTAGCGGTTGGTGTTGGTGTACATCTGCTGGAAGATGGTGGTCACGTTTCCAAAGATGGTGGCATACAGGAGAGCTGTGAATGAGAAATGGAAACCTTAAGATCCCTTCGAAGAGCTGATGGATAAAAATCAAAGGCCAGACTGAAGCAAGAAGTTGCGGAAATGTCTGCAGAGAGATCAGGGCTGTGCTGGCAGAGAGGAAGGCTATGCCGGTTCGAAAGGAAGTCATTAGCTTTCTCTCTGCTGTTCCACTGCAGTGAATTGCCTCTTATTTCCTCCCCTCAAGCCTCCTAAATACATAAGCATGGGTATGCCAAAGTACTTGAAGCAAAGTAGCAAAGAAACAAAATATATATTCTGCCTGACAGCCAAAACGGAGCATAAGCACAAACCTACTGCTTACATTACCAAGATTCACAAGTTACTCCACATCACCTACAATACAGTGCAATGCAATACAATGCATTTCAATGCAATTGACTCAGATTTAGAGTGAGAAAAACAGAAAAATCTATTTAACAGAATATGAAACAGAACTAAGGGTAACATTCATTTTCCACCACTTTGCCCTTAAATATATCTTACACTTTTTGGAGACTTGCTTTCAGTTTTTCTGAGGAATTTGCAGAGATACTTTTCTGCTTCTCATTATCCAAGTAATTACAAACCTATTCAGGGATGTCTGGGTGTTCTTAGAATACCAGCAGCTTTTTTCGTTTGTTTTGATTGAATCTATTTCCTTTTCTCACTAATATCCCCCTGACAGTCACAAATCCTTTCAGACCCATAGCATTTAGTTGTTTTCTTACAGTGGAAGGATAGACAGAACCTCATGGAATTCAGAACAAAACAAGTATTAAGCTTGATTTTCTCCAGTCTCCAGTGAAAGCTTTAAGAATTTTTTGTTATTATGTATTATTTTTTACATCTAGTTGTGGAAAAAACTCGCCAATGTATTATTGTGAATCTAATAGCACCAAAAGCATTTCCTGAAAAATTAACAACCTGTGCTTAATTGTCATTTTCACTGAAAATTTAATGCGTTACAAATGTGTCATCAAATTTTGCACAGCACTATATGCGTCACCTACCTTAAATAATTAATCAATTTATTTATACAATGCGTCCTGTAAGAGATATAGTGATGCTTTAGTGACTCTTTTTAAATTAAACAAACACTCAACAGACTCTCAGTAACTTATCAACTACATATCAACGGGACAGCAGCAGTGAAGAATCTGAATACATACAGTAGATTATAAAAAGACTTTTAATGAATGTGTAAATAAGATTTATTTATAATCTGCTGAATTAAGTTTTTCACTTCATTTGAAGGTTGTAGTCTCAACATTGTTAGATGTTGACATGAGCAGTTCCTGTAATAGGTATAATGTAGGCCATCTCAACATCCTCAACAAGTTGTTATAGACATGCTGCTGACATAATTCTGTACCTAGAGTTCAATTAGATATAGGTCATGATTAGGACTGGGACTGGCATCAGGATCATTACTTTTAATAAGCAGGTTTTGAGGTAACTCAAATAACTGAAATAATTAAGGCTCATTTATAAGAAACATGCATATCTCACTATACTAGTTATTTAAACTTAACTACCTTAACTAAAAGACTAAAAGATAAAAAGTTGCATTTCAGCCCAAAATTAAACTAATTACACTTACCAATTACCAAATTTACAAGCAGACTATCATTGAACGTGTCATCAGTGAGATTTGATTCATCATAAATGTAAGAGGGAATGTAATTTAGAGTGGTAATATGATCCAGAAAAGTCTTTTAAATAAAACCAATAAATGGTACTTCCCTGTTGTGTATAGAAAGGGCAACAGTGAAAGAGATAAGAAGCAAGATGTATCTAATTATATATGATATGATGACAGAAGTGGCCACATTCTTACTGAGATCATGGGACAGGAGGGCCATAGGACATCACGTTCCCACACTTTTTGTGCTGTTTTGGTAGACTTCACCAGTAAAAGCATCGAAGCCTTAAGCAATCTGGCAGATTGAAATGATACGCATCATAGGAGAAGTGTGCAGGCCTTTGCCCTCACACAGTGGGGGTACTGTCATGCAACAGAAATTGAAAATTGGCTAATTAGAAGAAAGAAGTTAAGAAATAAATAATGTTTGTAAAAAATCCCGAACAAGTCTGAAGAAATTAGACATCTCTTAACTTAGAGCATGACACACCGAGTGCGAGTAAGCAAACTATGCAATTAATGAGATAAATTAACCATAGAAGCTGCTGTATTTTAGCCTAAGACATGTACAAAATAACATTTACGATAAAAGTCTGGAAACTAAGTGGTTATATACAGAGCAACAAACACTGATTGCAAGGGAGAAAACTATGCAATTAATGAGGTAAATTAACCGTAGGGTGTGCTGAATTTCATCATAAGACTTCTACTAAATAAACATAAGGAAGACAGCCAATACAAACAGTAATGTGCTGTCGGCTTGTACATTTTGGCAATATTAATCACTTTACTACTTTAATTCACTACTAAGATTCATCCAGTAGACCAAAAGTCCAGGATACAAACATAATATCCACAATATCCAGCAGCATCTCATCAGTGTGATGAAGTTTTACTAATACTACTTTTAACATCAGTGTAGCCATGTAACCGTATAAGTAATGGAGTAATAGCTTCTTTATACCTTATTAATGATAAGATACTATAGGGATCAAACTTTCACAAGCATGTTGCATAAGACCCCTCAAATTACAGAGTGTCCAGCCTCCCACTCCACATTTTATGAATGCCAACAGGGAACAATGTTTACAAACTGCAGCTTGGAAAAGATGCATGTACCAAATTTCATATGCACATGCACTAAATTACCTCTGTGAAGACTAGTCCAGAAAATAAAGTCTCTATAGATCTAGTCTCTCAGTCCAGCTTTGGTAAAAACTCTGATCTAATGCACAACAGAAAGCAGTGGATTGATATTGACTACTGATTATATTTTACATTCAAAATGTTGATTAGCTAGGCATATTGGGCAATATGAATGCACCCCCTCAGTAAATAATAACTATTGAGTATTCAGATAAGCAACAGTTTTTCATAATTTGAAAATGCATAAAAGGGAAAATCTAGAGAGTCAGACTGACTAAGCATAATGCTTCTGATACAATTTATAATCTTATCTACTATTTTGTGGAGCTATGCCCAAGTTTGTCAGGAGACGAATATATATTGATTAATAGATAAATATTGATTTGACTGTACCTCATTGTGTTCTGTATAGGTCTACCTGTACTTAGACCCACAGATGGATAAAACCATTTCAAAGGAGCACTGGGGTGTCAGATACGTACTATTACTGCATAGTAGAAACAAATGGCTTACATGACTCACAGGTCAGGTAGGAGGAGACATTTTTTTGCTTAGCTAGCCGAATAGGTCAGCCGAGTTCAAATGTTACTCTAATGTTGCAGTCACAATTTGCACCTGCTGTGTACTGAGCAAGCTGATCAAAACTACTGTGCAAAAGTCAGAGACCATACTGCAGCCAAATGGCCATTCAGTGTAATTCAGTTTTTTTATTGTGAAGGGAAAATGTCTATTTAAAAGAAAAACTTTGTCTTAGAATTAGCATTTTGTGCTTCTCACAACCCAATTAATCACAAAAACATTCTGCAGCGTTGAGGGCTAGACTCTGCGTTCTGAGAACTTTTCCTTGTTGTTGTTTAATCTATTTCCATTTTCCAATGACAACTAATAAATAATAGTGGATAATAAATAATCATAATAAATATCTAAATTAGTGGGGAAAAATAAAGTTGAAGAAATATCATGATGAAGTTGGCCAGTACAAAAAGTCTTATTCTTGGTAATATGTATCATTTTATAAATTGCTCAAGAGATTTTTTTTTCCAGTAGAAACAAACTCCAGGTTAGAAATGCAGCATCTTATCTGTGTGATGTGAAAACATGTTTCATTGATTTTTCACTGCATTCAAGAGTAATCTTTCAAGCACAGCATTAAGTATCTCACCATGGAATATATGGAACGCCACTGAAAATGAGTTGACTAAAGAGAATAGATTACAAACCAAAAGCAAAAATAATAAAAATGATTTACCTTATAAATGTACGTTATCTTGTGGCTTTTAAATGTAAGATACTTCCATTAGTATCTTAACAGAAGCCATTATCTGTTAAGCCATTATTGGAAGTTCAATGAACTAAAGAAATGGAAGCAACCAGGTTACCTACTTTTTAATTTTAAACAATTAATCATTTTTGTAGTGAAGATTTTAGAATAGCCCCACATCCAGTTATTCATCTTCTCAACTCATTCAATGTTACAAGAGAAGAGTAAATGGTGTTTTCAAAGTTTGAGCCCAGAAAAAGGTATCATAGGATGTCAATAACTGTGTTTGTTTGTATTTAAATGATGTCATTGTACTAAAATATTACATGTCTTATGCTTTTACTATGTTTTTAGATCAAGTTGATAAACAACAAGGAAAAGCATTTATAGCCTTCCATTCCTTTTTTACAAGGGTGCCATTTATTCTGCTGGGAACTGTAAGTGCCTGTGTAATCCAGTGATTTAAAGCAGTGGGTAGCAGTGTGCAATGGGTTGGTTGTTTGTAAAGCTTCAAAAATGCAGAATTGTTTATATATTTCTTTTATATTATATATAAACACAGCACAGCTATATGCTATTCACTTTTCACAGTACTGACATCTATGTACAGCTTAGAATTTTTTTTTCATTAATTTATTTAGAAAGTCCTGTGTGTCCTGTATGACATTTAATAAAATACATAGATTATAATAAAATTAAAATAATCGAACATTAGAAAGAATTTTGGATACGAGTTTGCAACAATAATACAAACTGAAAGGAGGATGTTTCACACATCTCTCATTATACTTCTCAGGGAAAGAGTTAAAGCTACAAAAATGCTGAATTGTTTATGTTTTAGCCATAAAATCACAGCTAAATGAGGCATATTTTGGAACAGAAGTGTTAACCACTCAGCTTATTATGCACATATGCATCGGTGTCTGATATGATTTATGAAAGCCTCATTTATTTTGTTGCTAATGCGTTTTTTTATTTAGAAATGTGTGTGTTCTGATGCTAGCATGGTTAAAGTCATAAAGTGCACAAACAACAACAATTTGGTTGCTTGTGAGCTACCTGTACTGAATACTTTTAATAAAGTCCACTTCACTGCCATGTCATATTGGTTCTGGTACAAAGCAAGCTTGCTTTAGTCTAAACCAGAGCTGGGTAAGCTAGCTGATGACAACAGAATTTAAATCAGATTTGTAATATCCAGCTAAATATTAATGAAGTTTATGCATGTGTTCATACTGGAGGTAAGGGCTGAATGAATTTCAAATATATAACAACTCCAGCGTGTTTACTGGAGTAATAAAAAGAGAGTGGCACTAGGGGTTTCTAATCACAGTCTTGGGGACCTCACACTCCAGACTAGTAAAAACAAAAAATTTGCTGAGCATAGTATTCTCAGAACTTACATTACAAACCACATGGTTTAGACCATCAGAAGCTAAGAGAACAGACCAGAACTGTCTTACTGCAAAGAGGAGAGAGGAGAGTTGGTATAATGATATAAAGTGTACCTTGTTTACTGATTGCTATTCATGTACAGACGGATGCCTATACACTGTAAAAGTGTTTTGTCAATTCCACTTAAAATCATTTAATGTGGTAATAGGTTTTATATAACCTACATGAATAGTAATTTAAATTAAAGTAATTTGCTAGTTTAAATACAAATAGTTTGCTTACTTGATACCAAATTAAGCATTTTTTGGCTGAACTGACAAAACACTTTTTACAGTGTTGAAAACCAGATTACTAAATCAACACTGCTATCATTTATAAGACTGTTAATGCACTGTGTTATTGTTTGGTTAGAACAATTGGGTTTATGGCACTCACAGCCAACAAGGTAGAGAAACATTCAGAATACAGTAATATTAAATGCAAAACATTATTTAACAAATTTCTGTTCATTTTCTCTCAGTTTGAAAGTAAAGGGGACCTATTAAGCTCATTTAAAATGAGGAAAGTTTTGGAGTCTACAACAATAGACACGTGATATTTATGCTCAGCTCACCTACTATGTTCTGATTCAGCTCACCTACTACGTTCTGATTCAGCTCACCTACTATGTTCTGATTCAGCTCACCTACTACGTTCTGATTCAGCTCACCTACTACGTTCTGATTCAGCTCACCTACTATGTTCTGATTCAGCTCACCTACTACGTTCTGATTCAGCTCACCTATTACGTTCTGATTCAGCTCACCTACTACGTTCTGATTCAGCTCACCTACTACGTTCTGATTCAGCTCACCTACTATGTTCTGATTCAGCTCACCTACTACGTTCTGATTCAGCTCACCTACTAAGTTCTGATTCAGCTCACCTACTATGTTCTGATTCAGCTCACCTACTACGTTCTGATTCAGCTCACCTACTACGTTCTGATTCAGCTCACCTACTACGTTCTGGTCAACAACCAGTACAACTGTGGCAGTTGTAACAATGGTGTGGGCATTAGTTTGAGCCATAGTCTGATCCTGAAAGTCAGGCAGAAGTTGATAGACCAATTCTGCCTTTGAAAGCTAAAATGGAGCAGAGGCAATAAGATGACATTACCTTGTAACAAATTTCTGGAATTCCAACAAGGCATAGCAAAACAGGCCCCCTGAAAACTAGTACAATTGGAACACTGCCTGGTTTATGCTAGCATGTAATTTTGCACATACAGAATATTTTTCTATTGCATTAAATCTTTTAATTTGTGGTAATGATGTTACATATATTATTTTACCAGGTCTTAATTATTAACAGACTCAGAGAAAAGATTCATAAGAACCATATAAGATCTGGTAGACCACCAAAACTGTACCATCAGACATCTTTAAGGGGGGGGGGAAGAAAAACATTACTGTCTATACTAGACTGGCCATTCAGAAGAACATTGGCAAATCAAAGAAAAAACGTTGTGGTGTTCTCAAAGTAATGGACAGGCCACAGTCCAGACCTTAATATATAGCTGAATTAGACACTTAAAGACCACTTAAAGCAATGTTTTTAACGAAGGTGCACACACACCAGTGAAAACTGGCCTAAACCTTTAGTGCCATAGTGCATCACATGGTATTATTAATGATATTTGGTTATGGGAGAATTTATTAAGCTAGAACATAACCCGCTGAAGAGCATGTAACCTTGTCCATCATGATGATATTTTGTTGACCCAGAAAAAAGCTAGAAATGATATCAAATTGCAAATATCAGTCAGGGTGTTATCAGAATGATCTTCTGGCTTGGAGATACCTGCATTAAGAGCAGCTCAAACCAGATAGGGAAGTAGGCTGATCTGGTAATGACAGGCTTATGAAAGGTGAGTCTCAATGCACCAGCCTAAGATAATCAGTAGTTTAATAAACACGCTCCTTCACGCTTACTGTCTATGGCCACTAAAACACTAATTCAGTGTGTGTGTGGGGGTGAGAGCAGGCTGAGTAATGGTAATAGCTTTTGCTTTGATGCGGAGTGTAATTTCTAGGCAAGATTTCAGCCATTTAGTCATCATGCAGATCAATTGTGAACCAATAATTCACTTATTTGTGTGAACGCAAGCTCTTATTGTTTTATTAGTTTAGGCAATGTGGAGCAGACAATAGAGGCCCATCAGCAGAAACATAATTTAACCCCCCCCCCTGCAAGTGTGAATGCATTCAATAATGCAAAGACACACACTCACACACGCACACAGGACTGTACGAAAGTCAGAGACCACCATTTATGTACTTAATTTCTCATAAAAAGCCATTAAGTACAAACTTTTCAGAAAATATGTAGATAATCCACTTGCATAAGGAAGTGGAAAGTCAAATGTAAGAAGTTTGCAAGATTGTTTAAGAGGAGTTTGAGAGATAGGGGATGGATAGGGGATAAAACATGGGTTTGAAAGAAAACCATTACTGTCTATACTAGACTGGCCATGAAGAAGAACACTGGCAAATCAAACAAAGAACTTTGTGGTGTTCTCAAAATAATGGACAGGCCACAGTCCAGACCTCAACATCGCTTAAGGTGTTTGGGATTACTTGGATCATGAGAAAAAGAAAATTCAAGCATATTCTAAGACTGAACTTTGGAGGTACTCTACCGTCGAATGTTTTAGAACACTACTGGTCAAACATTTTAGATCACTATCAGGCTGAAACGTTTGGCTGGTAGTGTTCTTAAACCTTTGACTGGTAATTGATCTAAAACGTTTGACTGGTAGTGTACTAAAACCTTTGACCAGTAGTGGTCTAAAACGTTTGGCTGGTAGTGATCTAAAGCGTTTGACCAGTAGTGTACTAAAACGTTTGGCTGGTAGTGATCTAAAGCGTTTGACCGGTAGTGATCTAAAATGTTGGCTGGTAGTGATCTAAAACATTTGGCTGGTAGTGATCTAAAACGTTTGGCTGGTAGTGATCTAAAACGTTTGGCTGGTAGTGTACTAAAACGTTTGGCTGGTAGTGTTCTAAAACGTTTGACCTGTAGTGATCTAAAACGTTTGGCTGGTAGTGTACTAAAACGTTCGACTGGTAGTGATCTAAAACGTTTGGCTGGTAGTGATCTAAAACGTTTGGCTGGTAGTGTACTAAAACGTTTGACCAGTAGTGTACTAAAACGTTTGGCTGGTAGTGATCTAAAGCGTTTGACCAGTAGTGTACTAAAACGTTTGGCTGGTAGTGATCTAAAGCGTTTGACCGGTAGTGATCTAAAATGTTGGCTGGTAGTGATCTAAAACGTTTGGCTGGTAGTGTACTAAAACGTTTGGCTGGTAGTGTTCTAAAACGTTTGACCTGTAGTGATCTAAAACGTTTGGCTGGTAGTGATCTAAAGCGTTTGACCAGTAGTGTACTAAAACGTTTGGCTGGTAGTGATCTAAAACATTTGGCTGGTAGTCATCTAAAACGTTTGGCTGGTAGTGATCTAAAACGTTTGGCTGGTAGTGTACTAAAACGTTTGGCTGGTAGTGTTCTAAAACGTTTGACCTGTAGTGATCTAAAACGTTTGGCTGGTAGTGTACTAAAACGTTTGACTGGTAGTGATCTAAAACGTTTGGCTGGTAGTGATCTAAAACGTTTGGCTGGTAGTGTACTAAAACGTTTGGCTGGTAGTGTACTAAAACGTTTGGCTGGTAGTGATCTAAAGCGTTTGGCTGGTAGTGATCTAAAACGTTTGGCTGGTAGTGATCTAAAGCGTTTGACTGGTAGTGTACTAAAACATTTGACCGGCAGTGTACTAAAACGTTTGACCTGTAGTGTACGTAAAAATATCCCTGCAGGCTTTATTAAATAAATAAAAGCAAGTCTACCAAAACAAACAGATGCTGTAACAAAGGCAAAGATTAAGGACATTATTAAAAACTGAACATACTGATATTACATGTAGCTTTGGAGGATTCTGTGTAGTGTTCTATTAAAAAAATTATTGTTTTTGCACATTTCCTGATACTGACCTTTTTAACAGTAAAATTAAATAAATCAGTTGTGCTCTTGCATTTCTACATAGTAGTCTATACAAATATAAGCGCATTTATATATGCTTGCAGGCCTTTATACACATGTGTATGTCACTCTCACCATATTGAGACAGACACACACATACACACACACTCCCAAATAAAAAAAGCATCAGCAACACAATAAATGAGGCTTTCATAAATCATGTCAGACACCGATGCATATGTGCGTGATAAGCTGAGTAATTAAGCAGGAATTACCTGCAGCTTAGTTTTTACTAAACGTGCTGACGTTTTCAGTGGCTGGGCAAAACTGTCAGCGCAAAGGTCACACAAACACAGCGAGAAGCCTCACGCCTCGGGCCTGAGAGGCCACAGAGAAGGAGAGCTGAACAAAGAGAATAAACTAATACATCCTCATTCAGCAGACTTAGTTCTAGAACTTTTAGCTACAGAAAACTGGAACTGTTTATCTAATGGCCATTGGGACAGTATCAAAGGTTCCAGTTCATCCAGCTCAAGATTGTCACTAACAGGTCCTCACTGTACTCTTGTCTTCACGTGCAGCTGAAGGTTAAGATAACATGACCAATAGCTGCACCATAATGTAAGCCAGCATATGTGAATGCGCCAGTTACTATTTTTGTAATTATTACTTAGGAAAGCTTTTGTGCCAGCCTTCACAAAACAAGTTTTGTTTATATTTTCACACACACAAAACTGACAAACAAAAGTATGAGCTTTACAGTGTCTAGACATCTGTCTGTGTAATTTATACCTTTCTGTGAATCTGTGAGCATAAAAAAGTAAAAAAAAAAAATACTGTTGATGCTACAGGCTTGAGTCTTTGTTAGTGTAGACATTTTTGTGATTGTACACACATAGTACATTGATTTATGTCAGTAAAAGCTTGTGTAACCAACAAGCTACCTGACAAGCAAGGTGACTAATCAGCTGAATTAGATACTTAAAGGCCGCTTAAAGCAATGTTTTTAACGAAGGTGCACACACACCAGTGAAAACTGGCCTTTAGTGCCATACATCACATGGTATTGTTAATGATGTTATTAGTCTAGTATTTGTTCACTTTATGTCTTTTAACTCAAAATTAGCAAATAAAGGAATACACTAGTAAGCTGATAACAAGTATGGCAATTTCATTCATTATTTTGAAAGTTCTAAGTAAGTCCATCATATAAAAATGATTAAATTAACTTGAGCTTGATTTTCTTCTGTGCTCTCACTCTGAGCTCCATGACATGCTGCTGGGCATGACAACTGTGGACTTTAAAGGTACATATCTATTCATAACTTGTTTTAAGACAGAATAATAACATAAAGGAGCTGGAGAGAAGATGCATATGTGCATATGAGTCAATGCCTCTTAAACAAGTACTGAAGATGTTTTCTTACTATTTCTTACTGAGTGTTTCTTATCGTAACACTCAGTTATGAGAGGGGCATTACTCTGGCGGCAGTTTCAATCAATCAATCAATCAATCAACGTTTATTTAATCTCAGAAATACATTGAGGTGTGACCCTCATTTTCAATGCAGCCTAGCATATACATTTAAAAGGATTAAAAGCAAAATGAGCAAAAATAATAATAAATAAAATACACATTTTAAATAAACATTTAATATAGATGCATGAAATATAATATAAAAAATGTTAGAAAAATTTCATAAAAGAACATAAAATAAACATAAAATACATACAACAATATGATAAAAAGTTGAAATACTAATAAAAAAAATACTCATTGAAACAATCACAATAAAAAAAACAAACCTGTTTTAATACGGTAGGGCACTCTAGCCGTAATTCTTCTTGGTAAGAAGCAGATGTGGATTAACTTATATAATATTATTAGCGTTTGGCCACACATGCAAGTAATTAACGAGATATGCTCATTAACCCACTGATTAACAATATAATTAAAAGAGTTCTGTTTGGATAGAGCAGCATGGCAAACCTTCTCATTACTGTTGTAGGACAGAGGGGAAAGAAAGCTTAGCAGGATTTCAGAACAGCAGATTTAACTGGCAAGGTCCTTAAAACAGCCTCTTTTTCCCCTCTCCTGTGTACGGAAAGTAGGTTTAGCTTGTAATCTAAATAAATGAGAGTAATTTGACAATCAAATTGTTTTAATTGTAAATAGTTTTAAATTTTAATCCTATTTTCTATTTTCAGTGGATTGTACAAAGGAGTTTACATTTTACATCTGTGAAAATGCCTTTTGCCAGTAAAACAAAAAACAAACAACAAACAAATAAATAAATATTATATGTTTACTGAATTTTTGCTTTCCACATGTGCAAACCGAATTCATGACAAAAAGAATGAAATATTTACTAATTCATTTTTTACTTTTACATGTAAATCAGCTCAACATAGCATCTAGAATATCAGCATGTTAATTACATTTTAACAGGAATTACTACTTTTAAATGTTACTAATTTCATGTTCACATGTACAAATGAAATTCCTGAGATCAAGAAAAATTGGAAATGAAAGCTAAAAAGGCTTGTCATAGTAATTATACTTTCAGCATGTCAACTCAATTCAATTATAATAAAAATGATATGTTCCATTTTTATTCATGTTAGCAAAAATGTCACTGTAATTATAATAAATAATGAAAAAAAGGCTTATAATATAATAAAATATGCTGAGAATTTGGGTTGTGCCTGTTTCTTTGATTTTGTTTTGTGTCTATTTTGGCAGTCAAAAGGAGTTTTTTTTGGCAGAGAGCTTTAATTTGTATGCTCTCATCTCGAGTGGTGAAAATACTGCAGCATTAAAAAGACACCATGCTAATCACTGCAACACCGTCTTCATAAATAGCTCTTATTTACAGTGTCGCACTGTTAGTGTGGAGCTTTATAAACCTGGCCCATCATATGTACGTACATGTAAAGTCACACACTCTCACTCTATCCGTGTGTGTGTGTGTGTGTGTGTGTGTGTGTGTATGTTCCTCCTGCTCTGTATATCCTGCTGTACCTGCACTGTACTTTCCTACTGATGTGAGAGTTTGTTGTGGGAATGAAAGCCCACATAAAAAAATACAGATAATATTGGAAACAGGGAACAAATGTTTGGATCGAAGCCACTGTTTGTGCCTCGCCGAGTAATGTATTTGTCTTGTAAGTGAGAAGGGACTGAGGAGAGACGGAGGAGAGAAGAGGAGACTGCGAAATGAAGTCTGCAGTAGGTTCTGTCAGCTCTGAGTCCCAAAAGTGACTGCTCAGGAAAAAGACCCGACGTGCATCCAAAACCACATGCTACTATACTAAACATGCCAATATGATAAATGGACGTCTAACAGTGGTCTACAAGTTTACAGTATGCTAGTATGCTAGTATTTTGAACGCCACACAGGATAAGTTGTTCTTAATGACTGTAACTTCAGGAACACTGTATCCTGTTTCCAAGTGTTTCTGTACTGTATGAATTCTATCAGCTGCTGCTCTATCCAGTATTGGCACTTCAGCCTCTGATCCTTCAGATTCCTGACCTAATCAAATCTGGTGAACACACGTTCGTGGGTTGTCATCTCTGGAGAAGGTCGGTGGGGAGGGGTTCTCCCCGATGCACTCGCTAAAACATCATTTGGTGGATGATGGATGGAGAAGAGCGGGTGTGTGGTAGTCAGACGTTTGTCATTTCTGGCATTAGTTTCTCTATAAATGCCATGTCTCCTCCACTGAAGCAGACATTTTTCTCATTAGGTCAGGGTAATAACCAATTTGACGCCTTTTATGGGGCAATAATGGAAATAACAAAAGCATTTCAGATGCACTTTTGATGTGGCCTGATGAAATAAGTGAATCGGGACCGGAACGGCTCTCCATAAGACCTAGAGATTGGCCTGCACTGAATGTTCAGAGAGACACAACTGAATACTTGAGAATAAGTGAGTGGATGTTCAGGTTCCTGTCTAGATCCTTAGGAATGGAGTATGTGTCTGTGTACATGCTTATGTAGGTATACACATGCATATATGCACACCAGATCACTTTATCTCAACCAATGTCTGTAGATTATTTATTGGCTGCTGGAAACATCCATCCATCCATCCATCCATCCATCCATCCATCCATCCATCCATCCATCCATCCATCCATCCATCCATCCATCCATCCATCCATCCATCCATCCATCCATCCATCCATCCATCCATCCATCCATCCATCCATCCATCCATCCATC
The DNA here is from genome assembly GCA_021613375.1 of Megaleporinus macrocephalus. Lineage (NCBI taxonomy): Eukaryota > Metazoa > Chordata > Actinopteri > Characiformes > Anostomidae > Megaleporinus > Megaleporinus macrocephalus. The sequence goes on from CM038707.1 coordinate 30,164,116, forward strand.
CATCCATCCATCCATCCATCTTTCTTTCTTTCTTTTAAGGAAAGCCTGTACTTTCTTACTGGGCCATGGCTGAACTATTCCTGAAGAAACTGAAATTATTTGGTGTTGATAATACAAAACATTTTACAGAAGCCAATATAGACATAAATAACTAAGGATTAAACACAATAAAACCCTACTGCTTATTTCTTGCCTTCAAAAGGGAAAGACAACAATTCAATGAAACAGCGCCTAACAGACAGACAGCAAGGTGGATTTTATGTCAGATATTTTCTGTTAGATGTTTACCAAAAAATACCAAAAAAGCTCAGCTTGTTAGCGTACTGCTAATATTGCTATATATTTTTATTTTATATGTTTTTTTTTTCTAATGGAGTCCTTTTATGTGACATTCTATGGGGTGCTTGTTCCACAGAAAGCCAATTAAACCTAAATGTAATACAATTTGTGTAGTGGATTCTTGTATGAGTGTCTCTTATTAATAAAAAAATAATTTCGGAAGTCCTTTGATAAGATGTTTTCAAGTATTTTGGCATCATCAAATTTTTAATAACCTCACAAGTACCGCTGCGCTACTGGAGTTTATACACACCTCAGTATCACTGCTGGAATGAGAACCAAAACCATCCAGGAAGTAGCGTCCTGCGACCACTGATGAAAGACTAGACCAATACTAACTGTGCAGCACCAGATCTGTCTCGGACTTTACAATTACAAGGTGAGTCAGCAAAAAGTAGGCATGTCTAATGTGGTAGACAGTGTTTGACTCCTCCAAGCGCACTGCTGTGTCTGATCCACTTGTACCAGCACCACCACGTCAGTAACATTACAGTGCTGAGAATGATCCACCACCCAAATAATATCTGCTTTGTGATTGTACTGTGGTGGTCCTGACCACTGAAAACACTGAAAGGGAGCTAACAATGTGTGTAGCAAATCAGATGGTCTGTAATTGTAGAACTACAAACTGCACCTATATGGTAAGTGGAGCTGATAAAATGGACTATAGAGATGTACCTAATGAAATTGTTGGCTGTGTGTCATTAATTGGTATTGCCACTTTTAACAGAAACAACTTTATGCAAGCATCTCTGATATTTATGGTATTGGAGACTTTTTTGCCATGTACAATTATATCAACTGTTTCAGGCATTGCTTGTACTTTAACATGCTTTCTCAGAGTACAAAGCTTTAATCAAACTAAGCTCATGTCCACTAAGAATCACAAGTCAGGTCACAACCATCAGATTGTGATGAATACAGAATCCTTTCTTAGCAAGCTTAGCAGATTTTGCTAGACCACTGTCAAATTATTCACTGGCCTAAAGCCCAAACAGAGCAGCAGTTAATACATTTGAGTAGATACAGAGTACAATATAATTCTATGGCTTGAAGAAACGATAGCACAGAGCATAGCCAACATCAGCTCTAGCATCTCTCATTTAACAATACTGTGCAAAAGCTGCAAAATAATGTTTCAAACAATGCATTTGGGCTATACTATTGGGCCTTTCAGCATTTGCTGAAGAATACTACGTCAACATAAATGTAAAAAAAAAAAAACATTTATTGTTATCAATTGTTATTTGTATTTTGGGGGATGATTAGAAGTTTGGATTTGTTCAGTTCTACCACCAGCACAGCTGACAAAACTTAATAAAGTATAACTTAATAATGTATTAACTACCCTGATTTTTGGAAAGAGCTAAATGTTCATCTGAGCTTACTTTAATGCTTTTTTTGATACAAAATGGCCTAAGACATTCTCACAGTACAGTAGATAAGTACATCTCTCTTCATTCCAAACAGACCCTCCCTCTCATGTAACACCTGCCTTAGAAGAGCACGAAAAGGAAACTTAGAATTTGCCAAGGGGGTTGAATAAAAGATTCATGGTCATATCAAAGAGGTGACAGTGCATATGATGATGACAGCGATATTATGAGTAACGACAGTGTACTCACTACAAAGAGGAGCCCTTGTAATATCTCTCTGCTCAATAACCAAGCTGCTATGAAATATTCAGCAGGCTGAGTCACAGGCCGCTCCAGCACGTGTGCTGCAGGCTGGCTTACAGTGCTGAGACGGATCCCCACGGAGAGAAAACGCACAAACCCAGCGCCAGCCATTCAAACTCAGCCTCGTCCCCAAGCCTGACCGCAGTTGTCCACGGCCATAATGCCAGATTAGAAAAGGCAAAGGCTTAATGCATGGAAGTACTGAAGGTAAGCATGAAGAAGGAGTCTGTGAAGAGGGTAGAAAAGAAACTAAAGCTGATCCAGAGGGTGCGTATCCGCTAACACAGGGCCAAAAACTCCACACAAACGCTATAACTGAATTTTCTTTTTTTTTCTTAATAACATTGAATTTTAAGCTTTAAACAAAAAACACAACCAATGCAGTCTATATAGAGACCAAACAGCAATGCAACTGAATACAGCCACCTGTACAGCAGTTTAGTCCTCCCTTTCACAATGTGATAAGGAAAGATGTCACTGTACACACTCTGTAACTGGACATTCTGTTATGTAGTATGTAAACACTGTTAAAGATTTAAAAAAAACTGTTCCTTCCTCACTCTATGTATAGAAACTAAGCTGCAAAAAGCAGTCTGTTTTGAATTTTTCTGTTTTTGTCACAAAAATCAAATTATTTACATACATCTGTCTATTCAATCTACAGCATGTTAGACCCTTTCATTCATGCTAATGTTATAAAGAGCTGCTAAATGCAGGGCAGTCAATCACAACACAGCTCATTTACATACGTCAGTCTTGGAGGCATAGCGAACAGACACGTTGGAAAACAATTAAATAAAATTATTTATGGGTGTAAGTAAAATTTCACAAATGCCTCTTATAAGTGTAACTGCAAGGAAAATACAGTAAAATACAGATAAACATATATAGGATACAAGAACAATTTGATATTGGCCCTTTATATATTTGCATAAATACACTGATTTAGCATTGCAGCCATAAACAGGGTATAAATGTGTAAAACAAGTAGTCTAAATGTAGAGTTCTTAAAGCCATATATATATATATATATATATATATATATATATATATATATATATATATATATATATATATATATATATATATATAGCCACAATAAAAAAACAGGCTGCTTAACTGTACTGTTTAACCGTAAGGAATACAGAGAGGTTGGAAAATGATCATGTAAAAACTAATTACATCTTTGAGCCAAAGTGGACCTCAAGGGACGATATAAAATACAAGAAAAATGCCATAGGCATAATGTATCAATTCGCCTTCCAAAGGATTCAAATGACTATAACAAGTGAAAACAAGCCTTTTTTTAGCCTAGCCAATCAAAACTGACATAAATAAGATACAGTAACAAAACCAGCCTGTTTAATTGTAAGGGATAAACAGAGGTCGGACAATAGTCATATAAAACTGAATTTTAAGTGTTTTTGGTACATAAAAGCACACAAACAAGTTGGCTTAAAGAAATAAAATACATAAAAAATGTAAAATATGGTCAATTAAATTTTATTATTCATTCAAACTGCTGACGTGGTGATGATACATTACTGTACACAGTTCAGCAAACTCTTTCTCAGTTATGCTCTCTCTGTTCCAAAAGCCTGAGCCCTGAGGGTAATCTCTAAGTGAATTCTGCGAAGATTCATACTGCTGAGGCTCCTGCTGAGGTGCTAGAGAATACAGGGGTGTGGGTGTTCTCAGGGCCTAAATAAAGATAAAAGTGATGATACAGCATTTTTCTTAGTAAGGTCCTAACCAAGAGAGTCTGCTGGGTTGGCACAAAAACATACACCAACACACACATCGTTGTAACGAGCCAATGTCTCATTCTGACTGGAGGACGCCAATTAAACGTTCATTCTACAGCCATCCTCTCTTTCACAAGCTCTCCATCCATCAATAGGGTGGGAGTGGCTCTGAAGGAAGAGCACACAAGACGAGAGAGAGGGACAAATATGCAGTCTGTTTCTACAGACTCTTACTTAAGTGGGCACAAACACAACCATCTAAGGACACACGCTGCAGGCATTCTTACGCATGTATGTTTTAGGTTTTATGTGCCATTTGATTCCTACATAAGCACTATTCAACCTTTCTTTATCACTTAGAATTATAAGACTATTGTTACTGTGGCTTTGTTTAAATACATTCTCTTCCGATTCCTTGTATTACACTGGCATTATTCAAAAAGAAGTACAGGCTGAAACTTCTTTTGACTTCCTTGTGAGTGTGTTGGCTAAACAGCTTTAGGCTGAACAGGAATATATGTAAACTGTCAGATCACCAGGGACTGGTCAGCTAGCAGTGCCTAAATTTAGAACAAAGCATGGTGAGGCGGCATTTAGCTCTAATTCTGCCCAAAGCTGGAACCAGCTGCCAGAAGATCTCTGATATGCTCCAAATCTGGCTGTTTTTAAAGGGGCATCATGGCCTACAACTAGCGTTTCATCACAAATAACAACATGTATCTCTATTTGTATGTAGATATTTATGTAGACATGGTGGCTGTCAGGCTGTCATTATATAAATGGTACATCAGAAATGCTGCAGAATCGTTTTCAATCAAACGTTTTTACACTAACTGACATTAAAAGCTAAGAATGTTTTTGGCTTCTTGTGTAAAATTGCTATTTTTAAAATATTTAAATTTCTTTGCCTGTCCAGCGTCTCTCCTGCCTTCCACCCAGTGCTGGGATAGGGTTTTTAGAACGTATCATGCAGCCTGCTCTCACATTTTTGTCCTCAAAGCACTTTTTCAGAAGTGTCTCCCGCCTTCAAGATACATCTGAAGAGGGTTTTAAAATCTTGCTTTACACTCGCACTACAAAGCAGCCTTTTCAGGAGGTATTTGTGAGGGGATCAGACATAACATATTCCACTTGCATAAGGAAGGGGAAATTCAGGGATAGGGGAAATATAACGACAAATTAGCAGGTTCCAAAACTGGAGTTCAAAAAATTATTGAAGATATGATGAAAATTAAACTCCTAACACTCATGCAAGACCTGGTAGACCACCAACACTGACAGCAGCAGATAAACAGTACTATAAGCTATAAAAATAAAAGTAAAGTATACTGACTATCCCAGAGTCCAGATCTCAACATCAATGAATGTGTTTTGAAATACTAGACTAGTGAGAAGCAGAAAATGCAACAAACCTCTAAGACTGAACTTTGGACATGTGGAAAAAGTTTTCTTAAACAAATGGAAGCACTAATAAAGGCAAAGAGTAGATACACTGAACACTGAACAGAAACATATAACAAACTATATTTAGCTGAGACAAAGAAGAAATAGGGAGCAACATTTCACCAGAAAAAGCCCAGGCCCTTTACAATATATTACCATACCCCTTTACTCACCAAGAGCATCTCTAGGGGTGAAAAAAAGCTGTAAACTGTTTAACCAGGAGCAATAACTTCAACATGATTAACACGAGATTAGAAAACTCCAAGGCGGTCGGAGCAGTGCTACATCTTCATCCTGTTGTGAAATTTTTATACACACTATAGCGTTTGTTCTATAACTATAATTGTTTACTATAGTGTAAGAGAGACGGGTCCACTAAAAGCTGCAGGGCTCGCGGGAAGGTCATGGCTTTGTGACCCCTGGCATTTGGGGCATTTATGGCAGGCAACTCTAGGCTCGAGAACAAGACCCTTATCTTGGGAACTTCTATTCAAGAACCAGTGTCCACCAGAGATAATTACAACTGGCCAGGTGTAACCAAAATGGCCAAAAGAAGCAGGAAGACAGGCCTATAAAAGACAATGCAGGCGGAGACACGATTGAGACCAGGTAGACCAGGGTGTGAGAGCTTAGAGAAACGTCGGTACCGCCGTCTAAAGAATAAAAAGCTTTCTCTCTGAACTGGTCTCCCTCTTTATTCTGACGGCAAAAACAAAGTTACATTGTTGACAATCCTCTCATGTTGGACTGATTTGGCTCGATGCACCAGTGACTCACTATCACCTCTTAAGGTACAAAGTGGTGTTACAAGACAGGACGTGCTGGGACTAACTGGTTAGCATGCTTACTTCAATAGATATCTCTGTAGATATCTGTGCGGGTGTTGTTTTTAGTTAATTTTAAGTAAAAATTACACATATTGTTCCTTTAAATACATATTGTTTCTAAATTTTTATTACTTGTACCTGTTGGCTGTTGGCTGTTTAAATAGGAAATAAAACACAAGGAAAATTATTTTTCCATGATATGGTCACTTTGCATGCATAATATAACGACATATCTGTGTGAACACAAAATATGCATAATATTTTCTCACCTACTCGCTCAAATTAGGTATCAGTGTGAACAGTGTTGTGATAGACTAGGCTATAAAGAGTAGTACAGTCTCCTGAATGTCTTTACATAATGCATCTCTCCAAAAAAAAAATAGGAGAAAATTAGGAAAGTAGGAGAAAATGAGAGATAGAAGCTGAATGAATGAAAACTAAATTTACCATCTCAATGACACTACATCATATTTTGAACTAATGAGTTAATAACACATCATTACTTATAAATGGTCCACAGCAGAATCACAGTTTCTGCAAATGAGACATGAAAGGACAAATGCGTGTGATGCTTTACAATATTAGGTCTTGGATGGGTGCTCGTGTTTGATTATGTTTGTTGTCAGCAGACACAAATATAATCTGCAGTTATTGTGAGAGTCGGGGTAATAAACGTCATGCACGCCAGAAACGGCCTCTGTAAAGCTTCTGCAAAGCTGTATTGGAAAAATCTCCCTGCAATGCACCGTCAGATATGACAAGAATTAAAGCACACACACGCTCACAAACAACAGTGGAAAGAAAATAGCAGTGCAGATGAAGATCTCTCATTTAAAAAAGATGTCCACACAATCTTCAGAGAGAAATATTAGAACACATATGATAAAAGAGACCCCTGCATGCTGTACGGGGGATATTTTATTCAGCGCTGCACTATAAAGTAAAATCAGCCCCCCCTCCCCTTCTTCTTCAATAAATCATCATCGGGAGACAGTTTGATCCCGTTAGGCCTCATGCTACTGTAGTACGCTGAAGGGGAACCTGCGGTGCTCTTTCTTAAATATACAAAGGCTCGACTGGTGGCACGAGTGAGTTTGGAAAAAGAAGCTGAATAAAAAGCACATAAAATGAATTCAACATGTTGTTTTGCTTTATTTATTCACTTCTGAAGCACAATCCTTGGATTGACACTTGCACTGGAGCAAAAAAAGTCCTTTAAAGGAACTGCAAAGCGTGTTACATGGGAAGAATTAAACAGTGACATTGGCGGGCGGGGGGTAGGGCGGTAGGGTTAGGTCAGCTATAGCTGTGAACTGAAGTTGCACATCATTGGATTTTCTGTGTAGCCAGTTGTACTCCTTCCTTTCACATGCTTGACTATGCAAGACACATGGCAGCCAAGGGGCTAGCTCAGTCTGTGTAGTAGGTTGTATTTTCTGTAGGGAGGAAATGATTCCTCGGGTCAGGAATTCTTTAATCCATACAACTTTATACACCACACTGTGTTTCATATGGATAGATACTGCTGTTACACACCGCCTATATTGCATGCTTTAACGAAGCAGATTGCAAAACAGAGAAAGACAGAGAAAATAGTGAAGAGCAAACAGCAGAGACCGGCCATTTAAGCTAAAAATCCCTCTATCTTACCACAATAGCGTGATATCACTGCTGCAGCAACACCCAGTCTACTCAGCCAGTCCACAGAACGCACCTGACCCAACGTTAGCATATAAGGTAAATAAATACGATTGCTGAAGGCTAGTTAGTAACATGCATAAATACAGTAGCAAGTTATGAAGTCTTTAAGATAGCTAAGCTTTGATTCTGTGTTATTATTAAGATGATAGACAAACACCCACACACCCATGCACACACAAACACGCACTCCTCACACACACAGCCACTCACACACCTACCTCCTCACAGTGACGCACATAATACCCCAGAAAGCAAAATATCAGGTTGTGTAAGTAGCAACTGGAGTCCAAAACGCACCAATCCAATAGAGTTAATGACTTCTCCAAGAACTAATTGGCCAAAGGTGTTTGAATTTAAGAAGACGAGATTGGAAGTGTGGGTTTCACAAGTGAGTCACTCACTGAAGGCAGCACACAAATCCTGGTTACTTACAAATTTGTTCTTCTCAGGAAAGGTTAGTGTGAACCAAATCTTGATGCATAAAACCTTTTGCAGACCTCAGTAGACGTGTAATAGAGAAACATTAAGCTGGAAAACGCTATCAAAGGCTTGCTATGTGTGGCCTGAGTGTAAATCAATCCATGTTTAGACAAATTGTCTACAAATGATAAAAAATTATTATCATTGCTACTCTCCCTAGTAGAGGACATCCAGTTAAGATCACTTCAAGAGCACAGCAGGCAATCCTAACAGAGTTGAACCCAAGGTTTACAGCAAAAGACCTTTGTTCATCTGTCCACTATTACACTGAACAGGAACAGTGTTCACAGAGCTGCTGCCCCCCCCCCCCCCAAAAAAAAAATAAAAACAACATTTTGGCATGTCCCTAGGCCAAGTTCTATGAACAGATGAGACAAAAGTGAAATTTTCAGCACAAACGAACAAAACTATTGGAGTTAAAAGGACAATACACACTAAAACTAAAACTTAATCCCAACTGTAAAGCATGGTGGGGGGAGTATCATAGTTTGGGGCTGCTTTGCTGCCTTAGGGCCTGAACGCCTTGCAATCATTGATGAAAACAACAAATTCAAAGGTGTATTAAAACATTTTACAGAAGAACGCAGAGGAAGCAGTCCAAGATCTCCAGTTGAAGTGGTGCAACGTTGGGTGATGCAACAAGATAATGAGCCAAAGCACAAAAGTAAATCAACTTTTTTTTAAAAAAGGCTAGAGCTGACCTTAACCCTACTAAAATGATCTGGTAGTGTAAATATTTTTGCAACTACAGGAAATAGTGGAGGTTTTCTTATTAGTTTAGTTAGATTGTGTTTGCTTATAATTGTGACTTGATAATAAACAGATGTCATGGTGATGAGCAGGAGGTAGATGACACACTCACAAGCTTACAACGGGAATGATTTAATAAATAAAACAGACGGAAAAACCATAACACGTACCTATACAAACATACTCGGTGAACGACAAAGGAGAGGGCAAACCGGGCAGACTAAATACACGGGATAACGAGAGGGAAACGGAAACAGCTGGTGAACATGACGGGACACAGGTGGAGGGCGGAGCCAAGGAACACATGACAAAAGGTAAACAAAGACCACGTGGACTTGACAGGACGTAAACAGGCGAGGGACGCGGGGAACATGGCGGAGTATGACAACAGACCACATTTTATTAGTAATCAATGCAGAAATCCAGGTAAATCCAAAGAGTTACTTTTCTTGCAACTGTGTTCTCTGTTTGTAATCAAACATGCAGTTAGGAAGTGTTTTAAGAGCTGATAATATCCACAATATGCTCAGTAAAAATTATTGTGACACACTGTGCTGTAGCCTATCATAGTATTGATAAATATTGTCATATTGCTCAGCCTTAACAAAACCTATATTCAGTCTGAATGTGGGTAAGAATCAGCTGTTATTTCTTTTAAAAACCTTTTATAGATCCAAAACTGTTGAAAATGGACACACATTGTTTTGGAATGAAACTATTTATGTAATGTGGGGTGAAAGACTGACACTCTGTTACCAGTAGGTAATTGTTATACCCTGGGCTTGCAGCATGATAAATAGAAATCAAGGCTTTGTGTAAACCACAGAGGACTATACAATATAAACACACATGTAGACACTATACAAAGATCCAGTGTTCAAAAAAGTATAAAGTTAACAATTGTGTTACATTTCTGCAGGCAAAACTACTTTTACTAGTAGTTTTTAATGCTCCGGCTAGAGGCAGGGTCTCAATGAAGATGAGAGCGAGGATAAATTAGCATTAAACAGATGAGTAAAAGTACCGCAGTCTCATGTGGTCCAGGGCAAGTCAAGCTCAACAAGGTCAGCATGCAGCTTCTTAATTGGCTACTTTCAAGCCATTGAGTTTCCACTCTGACCCTAAGCAAATACATTAGTTTCCTCCTGGTGCACTGAATTCAGTGACAAGCAGAAGTACTACATCCATCACTTTCTCTGGGTCTAGCATCAATTGATCTAATCCCTCATTAGTTTGTCATTTTAGTAACCCATTTGTTATTGTCCATTCAGGAAGTATAGTATACAATCACATGTGTTTACTATGTTTTTCTTTTATTCTTTCAAGATTCATGATCAAGGCTTAATAATCGCTCAGTGTGAAAAAAAAGTGCTCCCATATGCAAGAGCGCAATGCAACAACAAACCACAAACCGTTAAACCACTAACAAATAAAGCAGATTCAGTAGAATGTAATACAAACTGTGGGTGCAATCCCTCTGAGAGACTCCTTTAAAGAGACGACTATTACTGGTGCTGCAACGCGCTACGCCTTGCTTCACTACAAAGCAACTTAAACATACATTCACATCTCGACTCACTTCCTGTCACATAAACACACATTTGCATGTACAAAGTGACACTACAAATAGACAAACACTGCTGTCAAAATGATAGCTTTACAGGAAAAGGATGAAAATACTTTTAATGCAAGTCAGTGTAACAATTTTCTTTATCATGGAAAGCAGCGGGGAGGGCACCACACAGGCCAAATTGACAGCAGTCCAAGTTACATAGAGTGGAGAGGAGGATTTAAGGGCTTTGGAACATCTTAAGCTAGCTGTTGCTACATTAAAGGGCTTCTCTGGGCTATAGGCTTATCTGAACATGAGAAGGACTGTGGTACACCAGGTGCTTGTTAAGGTGTTGGTGAGGACCTTTTGGAACTTTAGGTTCATATGAACATGACAAAGACCTTCCTAGAAGCACCTTGGTAGGTACAGTCTATCTTCTGGAGCCGGTACAAAGCTCAGAGGAAAGGTTCCAAGGTCCACTGAAACTGTGATCACTTGGAAACATGGGAATGCTGCTCAAGGTCCAGGATGTGAAGCATCGCTGAATAGAGAACATTGAAATATTTTCTAAATATAAACAGCAGTTAGTTAATTTATAACACTGCTTCTTACGTTTAAGGTTAGGATTTAGGAGGTTAGGAGTACAGGTTTGGTGAGTCACACACACCGGGCCACTGATGATAAATGTGGTCTGTTAGTCACAAATGGTCAGTTATAAACATGGTCAGCTTTAGGGCAGTCTTTCAGGATGTTTATGCCTAGCACATCCTATGTTTTTTGACACCTGACTTTGACTTTGTTCTTCAAACGCAGACTGAAGACCTATCCCTTTGTAAAGCACTTATAAACACTAATCTACTAAACTACTGGTAAAAACTGTAATTGCACGTTATCTTCTAGGAGCACTGGCTAAGTATTGCACTTGTACTGTATGTAGTCTTTTATTTATTCTCTTCTCTGTAGGTGTTCCAGTCTTGCTCGGAATTGCATTGTCTTTTTTCTAGGTATCAGCACTGGCCCTGTGTTTATGGCAGTGTTTGAGTATATGAGTAGTTTGGACTTAAACCTGTTTGTACTAGATAGAGATTCATACTCTAACTGAACACTAAGCACTTTTGTAAGTCGCTCTGGATAAGAGCGTCTGCTAAATGCCGTAAATGTAAATGTAAATGTTCCAGATCCTGTCTTACGTCTAGTAGGCAGTGGTTAACCCCTGTGTAAGGCTGTAAAAAAGTATTTAAAGATGTGTTTAGTATCAAGTGAGACTGCACTCTGGAACTGAGCAGTTACCAAATCATCATCACATTTTGGGCAGATTTCCTCTCTACAACTGACGTCAATACCTCTGTGGATGAAACATGGTGTAGCTTAGGCCACATTTTTGGTGTATTTAATGAAAACTAAATATAGTGAACTATATTTCAACATAGTAAATACAATTCTCCAAAAGTCCAAAATTCCTCAGGTCATCCCCCAGTCAGTGGGTATTTTCTGTTTCTTTTCTACACACAGAGAAATGATCATGTGTGGTAAACAGATAAAATCCTGCAGTGCTCTTTAAATGTAGTTGTCTTCATCCAGTGACCTATAGATTGCCATTACCTAATGTGAATGCTGTCGAGGAAAGTGAACTGAGCATGTCTATCCTGTTTTAGAATAAACCCAAGTGAGGAGTCTGCTCTAATACACTCAGGTGCAGTAATTACATCACAGCCTGCAGGCAGAGTCCATTTATCTGTCATCCTTTCTTCTCTCTACTAGGGATTCTTTCCTACCCATATCTTTTTTTTGGGTTGCTCCCTTCTTCCTAGCAATGCTTGGGGAAAACACCTATGTAATTCAAGAGCCTGGACAGACAGCCTCACCTCCAACTAACTTTATTATTTTTAATAATAAGCCACTGTGTGGACTAGTTACAGTTTGGTGGCAACAATTTTCTAGTATTCCTATATGAAGGACTACAACAGAAGCCATTAAATTCAACATACCAAAATATACAAGTAACTGACATTAGAAGTATTTTGTGTCTAAGCCATTGTTTGTCCCAGGTGGCTGCTAAGAATTTGCAAGATTGTTGCTGTTGTCCCAAGACAGTAGTTTAGGTGTTGCTAGTCAATTACTATGGTATCCCAGATGGTTTCTGTAGTGTTGCCAGACTTTGTTATCCCAGGTAGTTGCTAAGGTTTGACCATGTTGCTAATATGCTACTTCAGTTGTGTTAGAACCAGCACACTATGTTGGTACAGGTTCTAGGACACTACAACATTTTAAAGTTATGGTTCAAAAACGGTGAACAATGTAATAAAACTCTTATTACAAACACGGTTACCCTGGTTAGTCAATAGTCAACAAAACATTGTATCTACAACAACTTTTGTGTAAGTAACAATTATTTCAAGAGCAAAACAGTTTCCATGTCTAATGTCAGGATTCGATTCTATAATTAAACTATACTTCATTCGCTCTGATGGGTTTGCCTGTGACAAACAAAGTAAGCCCCCCAAAATGCAACATGTAGAATTTATAAGCAACTATGTTAAAAAAAACTGTTCATAGGCCTAGTATTGATCAATGGAGTGTAGGCTTAGTTTTGATCAGCAGCGGCAAATGAAAGACCTCCAGTAAGGTGACAGAGGGGTGTACTGGCAATACAGTTGAAATCTTCAGTTTTAAATGTTTTGTTTAGAATCATTACACTCTTGATGGTTATGAGCATGATGAAGTTGGACTACATTGTCAGAGAATTAGTCAGAGATTGTATCATAATGCACATTAGTGGAGCATGTGTGGCCATTAGAGTTGCAGTAATCACTCAGCTCACTCAGCTATGACCTTTGAGTGCAGATTAGACTCCAGAACACCTTAAACAACTGCTATAACAGAGCTTTGATTGCCATGTGTATAGTGGTGACTGATCTACAGTGCACTAGTATTGGCTGCATAAACATGTGTTGAGCAATAAAAAATATTAATTTATTTTAAATTCATTTAATTGAATGTTAATTAAATACACTTTTTTTTAGAATACTGTATACTATCTTATACTATAAATAGAATACCCTATACTACACCATAGTACACTATACCATACTATTTTACATATTTACACATAGTAGTTTGTAAGTCACAGAACACCATTTTTATTTATTTTCTCTCGGGTGAAAATGTCCATTTTAGTACAAGTTATTACAACTATTTTATTGCTGTTAATAACTGAGGTTTGCATGATAACCAGTTAGCCCAAGTCCATCCTGTCTCCTAATACCACTTTATACTGCAAGAGGCGCTAATAAGTCACTGTAGCATTGATATGAATTAATCCAACATGAGATGATAAAGAAGTTGCACTGCCCCGATAGCGTTTTGAAATCTTTTGTCAATCATGTTGAAGGTCCTACTCCCAGTTACATCTTGTAAGGACAGGTAGCCAATAAAAGCAACAGTAAACACAACAATGAAGCTCTTGGCAAGCAACCACTGTGATGACAGCATCCGTCCACTTTTGACAAGAATCCACATTTGGCAGCAAATATAATAAATTACATAAATAAAAGAAAAATAGATATGTTGCTCCCTATTGTTTTGAGTATAAATTTAACAGGTTGAGTCATTTTACAAATTGTTCTTTTAACAGAAAAGTACAAGCTAATTGGCAAAAATTAGACTGCTATAATGCTACGTTTTACCAGGGTTCTTTGTGTAGTGTAGCTTTTTGCTCATTCACAGCAAGTTCCCAGCAGAAACTGAGAGCACACTAAGCAGTGCTTTGCTTTATCTCTCTGCTTATTGCACCAATAAGACTTAGGTTACATCCTATTCTCCGTAATACCCAAAACAGACTGTCTCTCTCTCTCCAGTTACCACATCCTTTGTCTCTCCACAACACAATACAGATCAATACAGAACCTCAGCAAGCACTTAACCCTCGAGCCTAAAGATCACCTGACCAAGCATCTCTAGATCTCTCCACCCTCCAGCACAATTTCACAGTAGTCCTCAGGTTGATTTGTGCTCATTCTATCCAATAACGCCAGCCTCTTTAGACACAGCCTCACCAGCACATCATAGATAGCTCGTTCACTCTCCACACTACCAAAGGGGAAATCGAAGCCCAACGATTTTCTAGATAGCGGGAAAATGTATGGGTCAGGTTAGATAATAGACTGCAACATCCCAAAGGCTCTAAAGTCAAGTGGGTTCAGTCACCCACAGCTAAAAGATTGATCCTTTTCACTAACCAAAAAAAAAGGAATCTATATAAACAATGGTGGGCTTTATACTTACATTGTTCAAACAGTTGTCTTAGCTCAAAGCATAGAACACATTAGAAGTGCAAGTGCAAGACAGTAGGTTTGATAATTGCAGAAAAATAGGCTAATAAAAATACAGCAACATTGCCTTCAGCAACAACAGCACAGCAAAGTCAACCAGTATACAATGACAAAAAAAACGAGGTGTAGCACAGTGCAGCATCTACAACAGAGCACTGTGCTGCAGGACTTATCTAGTTTTTAATCATTTGCTTTCATTACAACTTCACCTCTTTTTAGAAAACCTCAGTTTTTCAATGAAATCTGCAAAATTGTCTCACAGTCCAAGTAATTCCAATTAAATTTTGTATTTTATCCCAATTAGAAATTCAGAATGTATTTGTTTAAAATATATTTTATTTGGGAGTATACTTAAAAACTGATGGTTTGAGTCTAATGGTGTAAAATACTAAGTATTGAGATTCATGTTTTCTTAGTTAGGGATTTAACAAGACTGTCTTCAAGTCATCTGAGAAAACTCCAGTCAGTAGACAGCTGTTTACCATATTTTATACCTGTTTTTATACGGTCAAGAACAGTTCAGAAGATGTCATATATGATGCAAGCTTCCAACAGTTGCCCTGAGCTGTTCTGTATCTACATTCATTGACCATTTTATCAGTTCCACTTACCATATAGATGCAATTTATAGTTTTACAATTACAAACTGTAATCTGGTTCCTTTCACCCTTTTGTTTGATGTTTAGGACCCTCACAGAACCATTAAAAACCATGGTGCAAGAGGATTAACAATGTATACAGAAAAACACATGGACTACAGTCTGTAATAGCAGAACAACAAAACGCAGAGCTGATAAAATGAACAATAAATGTAGATACAAGAAGGTGTACCTAATAAAGTGGCCAGTGGGTATATTTGTCTATTCAAAGCACGTTTCTCTTGAAATAAAAAAGACAAACTCTTATATAACATCTTATAGCTGACATAACATTGTGAGCCAAGTTAGTGTAGGCCTTTGGGTTAATAAAGTGGTCTACAGTGGAAAACAATACTTTGTCATTATCGTTGTGTTTGTTCCTCAGACTTAAGATAAACAATTTGTTTGATTTTTTTATGGCAGTCATCATTTTTTCTTCCATTTAACTGGGACAACCATTATCAGCACCACTGCCCTCTCTCTCAGAAGAAAACCACGTTCGGCTAACAAACAAAATAAGTGATAGAAGCAAGGCAAGAGCTAAAGTTGGTTTCCACTAACGGAGATGCTCTTAGCAAAGAAAGGGATAAAGTTTGATGCTTAACTTGCAGTCTCCTCGAGACTGGTAAGGAGTGAAGATGGAGGAGAATGGACTGTGCATCTTATATAGGAGTGGACACCACAGGTTCTGGTGAAAGGTTGCCCTCAGTTGAGTATGAATATGACAGGTTGCATCAACTTACAAAATGCTCCTGCAAGTTTGTCTGATGGTGACAATGTTAGTGGTCTACCAGGCCGTGCAAGATTTCTGTCTTTAATTTATTGATAAATAAAATTCCTTAATATTTAAACAATGTATCATCTCTGAACAAGTAAAAAAAAAAAGCAGGTCCAACGAGGTCTCATGGCTGCTATTGCTGCACAGCCTGTTTGATTAAAGACAGTTGCAGTAAAACTGCAGTAAAACATGCACTGAATACAGGACTGCACTGCTGCGTCAGTAATAGCTGTGGGTAAATTGTCCCTATAAACCCAGAGCCCATAAGTCTGAAACAGTGCAGTATATATGTGAACAAGTAGAAACAAATGTACCTACAGCACTCGCTGAAAAGTTTCATTTTTATGCTAATCAACCAGTTAAACTTAAAGATCGTATATCACAGTAATTGCAGGGGGTTACCTGCATGTGCATTTGAATGAAAAGGGTAAATGTAGCTGTCAATTATATAAACAATGTGGAATGTGCCTATACGCAGATTATTTCTGAATCATCATAAACAAGATCAAGAGCAGATCTGAGCACTTGAGAAGCACTGAGAAATGACACCTAAACACTGTTAAAGGTCCAGTTTCCCAGGAGCATCTGAATGTTGAGCTCATCTTAACTGGTAGCAAGAGTGTTTAATGTAATGCTCACTCCATTACCATCTTTGTACTAATACTGTGAATTCAACCAAAAACTAAGAGTAACTAGAGGTGATACTCACTCCGTTACCATCTTTGTACTAATACTGGGAAATCTAACCAAAAACTAAGAGTAATTAAGAGTGATACTCCATTACCATCTTTGTACGAATACTGGGAAATCCAATAAAAAACTAAGATGAAACTAAGAGTGATACTAACTCCATTACCATCTTTGTACTAATACTGGGAAATCCAACCAAAAACGAAGAGTAACTAAGAGTGATACTCACTCCATTACCATCTTTGTACTAATACTGGGAAATCCAACCAAAAACTACCAAAAAGAGTAATCTACAGCAAGGTCTGAAAGTGGTAGTAAAAATACTTCTGTTTGCATGTTTTCAGAATTTTTTATGGTACAGCTTGCAGTAAAACTGCTTTGACAGCTGCCCACTCACATGAAACAATTAATAATATAAAGGTAGGATAACTGAAATATTAAGTAATATACACAGAAAGTTGCAACAAGAACCACATTTAACATGTTCAGTGTGCTGTCCCTGGTGCTGAACACAGATCCGAAAGCGCAGTCCTTATATATATAAGGGCAAGAGTAGGATGAAATAAACACAAACATAAAATGGATTTTAAAAAATCTGAAATAATAATAAATTCACTAATATACATAAATATACAATATAAAAGTAAAAAGAATGAATATTTTTGGTGGGATGAATAATTTTGAATGAAGTGAAGAATATTTTTTCTCAGAAAAAAAAACATTTAAATCTAATTGTATGTTATTTATTTTCAGACTTAAATTACAAGCATCCCAGCTTTCCAACATGGTTCTCAACTTTTGTAACCCATCATGTGTCAGTACTGTAATATTAAAGCCTGTTTACAAACTCACTTGAAATAATATCACAATATTGTATATCATGTATCATAATATTGTACAGTAAAGTTAAGACATTTTTCTTTTCTAAAACATTTACTTTCCGTAAAGTTGCCAAAAGGTTTTAATACGACAGCAATGGTATGTGAGTAGGGTGTACCATGTATTGCATCTGGAATTTTGCACATCCTCCTACCTGCAAGCGTCAGCATCAGGTCTTACATAGCCCATGCGTGAAATGAGATTTTAATTTTCAATGTACAAGCCAATATTTATCAGTACAAGGTAAGCAAAAATTGCAAATGAATGCTTTCCTGATCTTAAAATATACTCTCCATGCCAGCAGAGTAGGACCTCTGCTATTTATAACATCTCAGTTTCAAAATAAGATTAGAAGGCAGGAGACACATGCCTCATGAAACCAGTGTGAATGGCCTGGTTATGTTACAATACAGGTGGGATCAATAGAATCACTGGCTCTTAATCCTCTGACAGTCAAATTCTACCTCCCACTTGAAGTGAAGGAATATAATGATACATTGCGTAATATGTGCCATCCACTTTTCATGCCTGGCTTGCGATATAATGGAGGATATTTTTCTTCAGCTGATGACAGCAGCGCAGAGGGAAGATAAGGCTTTTGCGTGGGTGCAAACCCCAAATTCCTTGGCAGGTGGGAACAGATGATCATCAAGCATGTGCAGGATTGGGAGAACACTAATTTGGGTAATTATGCAGCATGAGGTATGATTATAGGTTTTTTATTTTTTTTTGATAAACCCAATTGTTCTCCTTTTCTATTTCTGTATTATAGAAGGCATAGACAGCACAGCAGCGATTAGGCACTTATTTTATAACCTCACTTTATCTCAGCTCTAGCCCTTCGGGAACGCCAGAATTCCAACCTGACATGAAGGCAAGGCAAAATGCCCTACTGGTCAGGAGGTGGTTGGAGCCTTGATCACATGACTTAATGGAAATGCAGCAGGAGTGATGTTAACAAGCCCATCTGGAGAGGTGGAGCAAGGTCTGTAATTAGTCAGATACACCCTGCTCCCCACAGCAGATCAATGCCTGGACAAACAGGGGATGCATCACTGTACTGCACCAAATTAACGAGCCTGTTCTTCCTTTTATTTATGAACTCCACAACATTACACAAGAGAGAAGGAAGCAGCAAAAGAGATTGCATGCCCTCCTGGACAGTGAACATGCTTGGAAGCTGTCTCTCCTGTGTAAAGCTCACTGATTCGCTATGACTCACACATAAAGCAAGACATCATTACTCACATTCTGATATCTCTTAGCTCTTGATTTTTTAAATTCCTTCTCCGAAGCACCCCTGAATGCCTCAGACTACAGGCTTATTATTCAGTTGTTAAACATAAGGCCTATTACTCAGTAACCACTAGAAATAGTTTGATAACTTCCATGAAACTTATAAATTGAAGTGTCTAAACAGCCTTACTGTGTAAGGATTAGGCATATTACTCAGTTAATAATCTCATCCCGTATGAATCATTAATTACGTTGAAACTAATGTGTGATATGTAAGTTATGAGACTGAGGGGCTGTTAGCGCTTTGGGGTTAAGTCACATCCACAATAGTCAATAACAGTAATCAGGAATAAGGCTTAAGGGCCGATCACAGATCACGTTGCTGGCCATTGGTGACTCAGCATGGTGCTCCCTGAGGAGGCAGCAGAGATGGAGAGACAGAGGGATGGCCTGATGAGCATTTTCAACTCTGCAGTTAAGGTGCAGCGCAGCCAGGCCCAATCAGCGTGAGCACAGCTTAACTCAGAGGGACAGGGCCAGTGAAAGACATGGAGACAGAGAGAAAAAAATAGGGCAGGCGGAAAAAGAATACAAATAGGATGAGTGATGGGGCAGAAAGAGTCATCTCTGACGGAGGGAAGGACATTCATAGAGCAACGTTCAAAATGAAAGTTAAAGAGAATGGGGGAGGAGTGAAAGGCATTAGAAATCCATTTATTTATCCAGCCCATTTATCTCTTCAGTACAACAATTAACAATCAATTTCACACCAGCAACAAAGCCGCTGGGGGTGTCAGTCACATGTGCATCTGTGTTTCAATACATTCTGCTTTAGCCATTAGCAAAATATCACCTATACACTGCTTTTAACCCCCAATTTAAACAATGTCCCCATGTACCTGAGTATTCTTTATGATTGACATGTAAGTTATAACACATCTGACACAATCTAACACGAACATAGCAGCCACCAGCCAAACTACTGAGCCTGTGGAAGTGTATGGTAGGTCTTTCCAAACAACAGCATGATACGGTAGAGCAATGCAGCTAAGAACAGGTTGTGAGGAATGATAAGGGGCTTCTGACTGCTGACAGGGGCTCCATTGTGAAACAACAGGCCAGGATGGTTTCATGCCAAGCCTCTGACAAAAATGACAATTGAAGTTACAAAGGATTTGACTGAGCGAGCGCTATAGAAAAAGCCTAAGTCAGAGCTGTCTGAACTATAGCAAGCTGCTCTGAAAAAGGGAGCACATGCCAACAGTGGCCCGGGTCTTAAAACTATTACATGAACACGAGCGCGCTCTTTACCAAAGTGAACTACAATATCCAGCTGAGCAAAGCAACAGCTAACGCCGTGACTATTCCTGTCAGTGGCTTTCTTTTGTCAGTGGCATGTGTTTGAGAATGAGATCAGACAAGGCATTTTGTGGAGTTGATGAGAGATGAACAGATGCTTGTATTCCGTGTCGACATGCAGAGCGTGTGCAGACAGCATCTGTAACCAGCTGTGACACCACTACGCATGATGAGCTGCTTCCAGACGAGGATCTGCTCACTCCCCTATTAATTACAAGTTTAGTGTAGCCTCTATGCTCTATCTGCACACTCTCAAACAAATCTGTCCCATCTCCAGAGAGAGGAATGAATCACAGCTGAAAGTTGTGGAAGTAGGCCTTGGCCTGGTATGTTGATCTGCACAACACTATCCCAGCGAGAGCTTATGCCCTGCACAGCACTTTCTTTCCAAGCAACTGCAGCTTGGACTGGTGCAGCTGACCAAGCCATGCTACAGCCCTGTCCTGAGAGAATGCCAGGGCAGGATGTGTTCAGCGAAAGTCGGCGCAAGCTCAGGATGGAACAAAGTGGCCTTTCTACATAATGTAACCCAGAGGAGACCTAAAGCACAACTAGCATCACTCTCCTTACTCAGCACACACTCTCCTCCGAAGACATCTGCTAGCACTGAAATGTAATGCAACTGCAGCCAACCCAAGATTCCCAGCTGGACCTTGATCGAGTAATAGTTGGACACCTCCACCAGTGCATGTGTAGTCACAGAGAAATGTGGAATAAGCCCAGTGGCACTGCTTTTCACACACATACACTTGCTTTTTATAGAAGAGCATTGCCAATTCCTAATGCCAAGCACTGAGCTGTGGAGGAGTGGAACTGTTCCCTGGAGTGATGGAGCGCCATCCAGCATCTTTGGCACTGACATGTAAGGTTTAAAACTCTAAATCTACAATCAAAACCTGACTTTACTAATTCTAATTCTTTTGTTGCAGAATGCATTCAAACCCTCACAGCAATGTTCCAACAGCTAGTGTAAGTCTGTCTCAGAAGAATAGAGGCAGACACTGCAGCAAAAAGGGGAACAAATTCTCTTTTAATACACATGATTTTTGTAGAAACGTTCAATGAGCTGGCATCTACAGGCTTTTGGGCATACTTGTGTCTATCAAGTGTGGCTCAGTGACAATTGTGGGATGTGACGATGTCTAATATAACCAGCTAGTCGCCCTAACTGCACCTCCTCATCTAATAACAGAATAAACACAGTATATTCAATAATTTAATAATTATATTATATATAATTCTTATTTCCATTTAGTATTTCAGCCTCTAGTAATAAGAAATATTAAAATATAACAAATTTTAAAATAAAAGCTTGTTTTGAAATCCACATATCTTCCCCTTTGGTGCGCTGTTGGTGACATGTATAAGCACTAGGCAGCACTACAATGCACAAACAGAGATTAGGTTCTAGAGCTGCTTTGTAAACACACACATCCACTGAATATCGCTAAATATTAAGTGAATGATACAGTATGCAGTAATTTTACAAGGCTGAGGTGACAACCCTACACAACACACATGCAAAGATCTCCCTGTGGACCTGAGAGAGATAGAGAGAGTGAATACAAATGAGGATCAAGAGGAACAATCAGCAGAAAGACTAAAGACAGAGGGCAGGGAGTTGTCACAGCTCTATCACAGTGAAGCAGGGCACGGATTAGCACAGTGAGCTGTTAGCATTGTGATTAGCTCAACACCAATTTCTCCACCTCACTTCATAATCCAAATCCAACCACATTCATAGCACCCATTCAAAGAGATCTCGCAAACCCACCACCCAGCATGCATAGCTCAAGGATTAACACTAATAGGTTTATCTTATGGCTCATCAGTGACAGCCAATTCAATCACCGCACACTAAACCTACAGTAAACCAAGATCCTAGCTTTTGATGAGGTGGCTTGGCTCTGAGTATTTCTGTATAATTACACATAATCACATGACATACCTCTCACCTACTACTGACTACACAAAATGCTGTGTCTGCAGTACTGTAGTAAAAACCAGCATGTGCTATACAATGCTATTGTTAGGGTGAGGTCTGTCCTCTCTAAGCTGTTGACAGGCATAGTGCCTCTGGGTAACTGTGATTTTGTCAGTTGGACAACTGCACTTATCTGCTTAATTCTGTATTTATTTAAAAGTTTATTTAAGAGTTTTAAAAGTGAATTGTAGTTCAAATTCATATACAATTCTGGAAAGTTTGGGAGTTTGGACCATATAGACAGTGAATCTCTGTATACATTGAAGAATGGTTCTGAAGGTTTTGTACATTCCTGTGCCTGCTTAACTTTAAGTATAACTTCAACTGGGATGCGGGTTGACCACTTAAAAACAGAAGAGTGTTTGGTAGGCTCAATCCTCCTTTTTGGTCTAGCATGTAGAAAATAAACTGGTAAAAGATTTGTAAATGTCACGGGCTGTTTATTTCCTGTGACTGCTTAGCCTGATGCTCCATGGTCGTTTCACCTGAGGTTGTTTCACTAGATGTCAAGTTGTACAAGGCCTGAGACATGGCAGTGTTTTTTCACTAGGCCTGAAGTACCAGGTCCTTTCCTACATTCTGCCCCACATCTGAACCAGATGCACATCATAAAATGTACATGGTATCATTGGTGTCTTTTTGTACAGGCAAGATACCTGCCAGCTGCAAAGGCACTCAATATCCCAACCACCAAACAAGCTCAATCAGAGCAGTTCAACAGCTGCGTTACTTAAAAAATCTCATGTATGTTTGGTACAATAACTGTAATACTTTAATGTAGAATATGACATCTCAGCATATAACATATTCATTTATGTTTGGGACACTTTTTCTCAATAACAGATTTAGTGACATAAATTTTGTATTTTATTATAACTGTTTTGTTGAGTGATGACATAGGAGAACTGCTTTTGGCTCCCTGAAGAATCTTTTAAAGGAAAAGTGTCTAAAGGATCATCGTTTTAGTGTAAAGAATCTAGAAGTGTAATCTTCCATATAATGTAATGGTTCTATATCAACTATAGGTTTTTTCCTAGAACTGTATCCCTACCCAAGAGCCATTTAGGAACATGAATTTTCATGAAGTGCATGCTGTTTTTTTTTTAAAGCCCAAGTGTGGGTAGATGGAACATGACTTGACTTCCAGACTCCTACTGTTATACAGCTGCATGCAACAAATCCTCAGCAGCACAGCTAATAGGGGAGTCTGGCCTTTCCAACAACTACCAGAGTTGTTCTGTGTCAGCTTTGCCTGCATTGCATCACTTTAGCCTTTTTATGCTACATAGCTACAAAATAAAGGTGCCATTAGGGTTTATTGATGCAATGCTATATAAAAACTACTTTTGTTTTTTGGAACTTTAAAATGGAGGGCTATTTAAAAGATAGATAAAATATAAAGTTTTATATTTAAGCTTTAAACTTTCCCCGAATGTTGCAGAAAACAGAAGTGAGCTCTGGTTTAAGCTTTAGCCTGCCAGCCAATCCCCAGTTGTATTCCTCACTTCCTCACTCCGTCAGTCAGGTGTAAGTCTGCTGTGACTGTTGTCACTTACCACTCTCAACCAAACATCCTGGTCAGTTTACTCATAGCAAGTTCTGGCTGTTGAAGCTTTAGGGACTGTGCTGGGCTCAGGAGGGCTGCTGTTGCAGATGCACCCTGAGGCTGGGGCAGGACTATTTCAGGGCCCTTACACTGCTTGGACCCTCCAAGAATATATTCTGATGGTGATGAACACTGACTAGGCTACCAAGAGCCAGGGGTGGTGTTATATGAAGTGCTTTAAAAGCTACCCATCCCTGTGCATGTTTATGGGATTTTGTTGTTCAGTTGTGTTTATAGTTTATTAGACTCCCATTATATGACTATATTTAATATTATAATTATATATATGAAAAGGTTTTTATACGTTTTTGCATGATTGCCTTATCATGAAACATAGCTACATAGCTATGCTGTAAACCCAGAGCAAATGAATCCAACGTTCTCCAATAAACACCAATTAAAATTATTATTATTCTAGAAGAGTATATGGCTGCCTTTATTTTTAAGGAGAAGCAGGTGGGATGTTGCATGAAACAATTTTCATTTCACTTGCATCCTATTTGTTTTTTACTTTTTAGCTTTCTGAATGGAGTTGCAAACAAGTTTCGAATTGCAGGAGTGTGTAATTTAGTTTCAAGCAACAAAAGTTTTATACAAAGCCAGCCTAAAACCATCCACCAATATTAGAATGCTAATGTTTGCTTGAGACCATTGAGTCATCTGACCTGTCTCCGTACATTTTAACCTTGACAGCCTTGACAGTGCTGTCTTTCTAAGAACCAAAGCAGTTACTAAAAGTAATGAAGAACACTTACAGCCCACCATCATCATGGCCACAGAGAAGATCTTCTCGCCATCCGTGGTTGGAGCGATGTTACCAAAGCCTATGGTAGTAAGGCTTGTCATGGTGAAGTAGAGCGAGGATATGTAGAGGGTGTCCTTACTTGGGCCTCCCTCCCACTGGCCTGATCCACTGGCATTATAACGGTAAGGTGTGCCGATGCTGATGGCCAACTGATAAAGCCAGCTGTCCGTCTTGATGGTGTTAGTAACTTCATCAATGACCTCGTAATCTCCAATACTGTACCAGATACAGGCCAGCCAATGAGCAACTAAACCAAAGACGCAGACGAGAAGGACCAGGACAGCAGCTCCATACTCCAGATAGTGGTCCAGCTTTCGAGCCACACGCCCCAAACGCAGCAGACGCACCACCTTGAGCGAACTGAAAAGGCTGCTGAGGCCCTAAAGGAAAAAAAGGGGAAACAATGTAATAAGATTGTTTTTATTTGAAGTAAACCTCAGTCTGGACTACTTTTATGTGTTAAGTAATCAAGTTGCTAATATGGCTTCTGACAATATATGACTTATAAAAAGGGTGCATGCTGAAATTCACACAAGCGAGTCAATTTGAGATACTTAACCACGCATGGCTAAAAATCAAATAGAAGCTATAACTTTCTCTCTACATGTTGTTGCATTGTCTCCAGTGCAAAACTAGAGAAGCAAACTTTAGACACCAAATAATATTTGTGATAGACTCTGTGGTGGGCATCTTGTAATGATTATACAGTCTTCGCATATTTTTTCAAAGTAAACTGCTGACTATACTATTGTGCTAGAAAATAATATCATAATGCACAAAGGTAAATGACTTTGAATCCACCAAAAATAAATAAATAAATAAATAAATAAATAACAATATCCAGAGGACACTTGTGAGAAGCATTGGATGTACATGCATTTTAATCAGCTATCTTCCAGATCATTCCCACATGAATAATTCTATTTTGAAGGGTGCTATAGCTCCACAGGCCTGCTTTCTTTTGCCTATAGCCACTTTGATCTGACTGCTTTCATGTCAAAGAAGGAGGAGAGGAGAAGCTGCCATGGGCAGCTGGGCTTCCTCTCACCATCACACATCTCCTCTTCAAGTATGAGGAAACATAGATTTGCTGCATGGCCATCTGTTGGATCACCATAAAGTCTGCTCATTAGATACAGGCCACCGCCACCATCCAGATATAACCCAGTAAAATTTAACACAGTCTAAATATAGCCTCAGAAATGTCTGTTCCATTGCAAAGGGAGAGCTGTGTGTTGGAAAATATATTTTAGTGTTTCTGACTTTGGATAGGAGACAAAGAGCATGCTCTCTTGCAGGTACACCCACACAACAGTACAACAGCTCCTCTAACAAAACAAAGCCTAAATATCCACTGCTGGTCTCAACTCAATAAAAAGAAAGAATAGAAACAAGCATACCAACCCCTGTTTCAGCTGCACAAACAAAGATGAACTCAGTTTACTGACAGGGTAATTTGCTTAGTCTAGGTCTTTTAAAGACCCAAACAGAAAGACAATGAAATGAGGGCCTCCAGCTAATGAAACATAATCCCAAGAATGAGACTGTACTTGAATGTAGGGTCAAAACAGAGTGTCTTGGTTCTCTTTTCAGGAGTCTCTATATCAGAACCATAAATGACTGGTCTCCTTACACAATTTGACTGCAAGTCCTTTCTATTCTTTCTTTCCATTTTTAAAAGAAATCTGTTCACCTCTGACTGAGGATCTTAATTATCCTTTTCACAATGACTTAACTAAATATTGTGTTTGTTCATTGGTTCAAAAATTCACACATCCCCTGAACACAGATCAGAAAGTTATTATCACTGTGTTTTTATTATACTACATTCTGTTTATGTTTACTTGGTGACTCTGAATGAGTTGGGACAGTGGGAGAGATGTATATAGAAAAAGAACACCTTCTTTACTCAAATTTACTTTGACTTACTTTAAATTTCATTGCAGACAATATGAACACAATAATCAATATGTTTCCTTTCATTTAAAAATATACATTCATTCCTGCCATTCAGGCTTGCAAAACATTCCAAAATGTAGGGCTCAGAATAAGAAATAAATCCGTTAAATAATGATGTGATTCAAAACATGTGATGCCAACAGGTGATTGTAATCATAATTTGGTACAAAAGCAGCATCTCAGAAAAGCCTAGTACTTCAGGGGCCAAGAAAGGCAAAGGATCGGCAGTACATTTAAAAAAAAATGTGTTTTAAAAACAACCACTGCTGATCTCTCTGAGCTCGAAGGCATCTGGGCTGGGCCATCACACTGTGGAAATGAGCATTGTGGTCAGTATTTTAGGCCTTTTTTTTGCAAGAAATTGAAACTATGTGACACTATGACCATCGCAAGCCAGGGTCTGTCACGGCTTGTGTTAGTGCCCTTGGCAAACATAACTCACACTTCAGTGATGCGCCATTAATGCTGAAAAGTACACAGAGACTTTGGAGCAGCAAATCATCGCTGTCCTAAGAAAGGCATGTATAATTTATGTCGAAAGCTGTCTTTTTTACATCCTGTCAAAGTTTCATGATTAATAGACTAATAGAAATGCTCCACAATCACTGGGAATTTACAATGACTTAGACTTACATAGAAAGTAAAGTTTTTGGCCTCACCTGTAAAGTTACTATTTTAGATATACATGTTTTTCTTTAGACAGTAACAATACACGTAATGATGCTTTTAGGACATCTTTTTCTGAGACATTCAGGCATATTTCAACATGACAATGCAAAACAACACTCTACACACATTACAAAGACATGGCTGTGGAGTAAGAGGGTGCTGGACTGCAGTCCCATTATACTGCTTTCAATGCAGGTAACAGATAACATTCACAAATCACGGCCTTCGGTTTTCATTTTATTTTATGTTAGTTTTTCTAATTTAGGGTTATAAGGGTTATAATATTTTTCAATAATTTATTAGTTAATGTTACATTTAACACAATATATTATAAAATGCAATGTATATTAATATAGATCATGCATAATGAACAACAGTAATAGTGCAATTCACAACACATCTTTTTATTTATATTTTGAAACAATTGTAATCTGGTCTGGATCTCTGCCACTTTTGGTCTTGACTTAGCCCTAGGGGCCACAAAGCCTTAGTCTTAGTCTTGTCTCGCCTCTAGTGGTCTTGACTATAACACTACTTGATAGCAAGGTCGCGGTGTGAACTAGAGGTGGGCTATTAGTTGCATCTTCAGTAGCACTAGCAAGTGGCAGTCAGTCAGCCCTGGACTAGTTTATAAATAGCTGCGGTGCTGTGCCCCTCACATTTTTTAATTAGCATTTCCTCTACAGGCCTGTGCATTTTTTCTTTCCTAGATGTCACATAATCATGATGGTAATTTCTCAAACATGCTTTATATTCCTGAAAGGAGCAATTTTCCCCAGACACTGACACAGAGGAAGGGAGAGTAAAAATAGATGTGGTTTGTACTACTCAGACACGATAACCCAAAGGGTTTTGCAACACAGCCACTGTGGATGGCTTGATGTGCCTCTCCCGGCTATGCATCTTCTACTGCAAATCTCTCACTAGTAATTTATCATTTAGGGCTCTGATTTGCATTTGTGCATACGTAGCATTTAGCAACGGCAAGCTTTGTTTCTTTCTTAGTAAGGTGCTGCGTGCTAATTGGCACGTAAGAGCCGGATGATTTGGCTGTGCTGAGGCACTGCTGTTCACAAGACTTTTGAAGCAGATGAGAAACGCAATTTGGGCCAAAAGAGAACTGGAAACAATGCTTCAGTGATCGTTCTGGTGAAACAGAGGGATGTAGCCTACAGCGTGTGTGTGCCTGCTTCAGAAAGGATAAAGACTCATTTAGACTGACTCACATCTAAGATCATTTAGACAAACAAACACATGGGTGAAGTGTTCCATAGCTTCATTAGCATGAAATTACAGTACCATTAGTGGGTCCCCAGTCAATAAGCCAAAGCGTAAGAGATGAGTTAATGCTAAAAATGTGTGACTCAGTAACAGCAGGGAAGTGCAAGTGAAGGGATGGTAAGGCGCAAGTAAAGCAGAGTGGATTACCGGCAGCACTGAGTCTTCCGCACGCGTAGCGTTCCGCGGGGAGCTGCCTGCAGCTGGCATGTGGCCTACTGCAGAGGAGTCCGATATAGGATCCTGAAACAATGAAGAAAAATTTCAGATCAAATAGCCCTAAAATTAAGTACTTTGGAAACCTCAGTACCTACTGGCCATATTTTTTTACTGGATGTAGACTTTAGATATGGCATTTTTTGGATCAAAAAAAAAAAACATAAAATATTAAATATGCCATAACTTCTGCACACGCCACAAATTTTCCCCAATATGTTAAATTTAGCAACAAAAAAGATAATGTGGGCTAAAATGCATTAGCATTAAAGCAAGATCTGAGCGACCTCAGGGACAGGGACTTCAATCACAAACAGCCTAGTGCTCCAGTATAAACGGTGACCAATATGATATCTGCCTTTAAATGAAAGAGGTTCAGTAATTGTGGTGGAAACTGCACATTCAATGATCATGATGGTTATGAATTTATGCAATATGCACGAAAAACAGAAGCACAGCTGTTCCACAGGTATCTGAGAATGTCAAGACAGGACACAATTAGACTACAGCAACAAGAACACCCCATTCACATTTGCATAGAGAGGGATATTATATTGGAGTTGCAGGCCAACCTCTTATCACAAAGACAAAAGCACATGCAAGTTCAGTGGTCCAACACCACAGACATTGGAACCTTTGATTAAAAGCAAGGGAGCATTTATTTAAACTATCAAGTTTTAGTCAACTATAGTCATTCATATACACATCTGATTAATAATACGGGGGGTGTAATGATGAAGACCAGTGCAAATACAGTTTTTACAAATAAGACATTATTTTGACACATTTCAGCCCAAAACACAACTATACACTAGGCAGGACAGGGATTCAGCATGTCTTTCAGCAGTGGATTGCATTAAATGATATTCAGTTTTCATCATTCACTTTTTGTCAGGTAACCAATCAAAACAAAGGGCAGGTAAAATTGAACCGGAGAGCAAAAATGGAGCTGTGCAGTAAAACAGGTGAGATAATATTTGCAATAAAAAATCTCAGAGGTATGTGTATGTGTAATAATATGTGTTCCACTGTTCTAACTGAGGTTTGCTATAAAATCTACAAAAGGAAATGCTGAGTAGTCTTTACCAATGTTGCTTGGTGAGCAGTTCACGTTACTGTAGATATACGATGGTGTTAAAAGCACTTGTTAATGTTGCTATTGTTTACATGAGCTGACTAGGAAAAAAACCCAGTGGGCATTTTTTCTCCCAGTCCTCCCTGGAAAAAAAAACACACACAACTGTGATGTGTGATGTTGTGTAGAACTTCCCACCCATAAAACTGGCCATAACACGGGCCACAAACAGCCACTCTTTCTCTGCTTTGTAAACCTTATTACAAACTCCTCATAGTACAGGCTCCATCCGAAGCAACCCCAATCATAATTCTGAGATAACAAGCTATTATATTGATATAATCAGTCAAAATCTTGGGAAACAAATTGCAACTTTTGACATAGTCATTTTTCACTTTAAACAGAGAAGGACAAATCTCGTTCTTATATCTTTCTTATTAAATAAATCCACAGTTCTGCACTGCTGCATGCTTTGTTCCATCTTCACGTAAATATCTCAGCGAAACAAGTGCCGTTTTTACTGATCTCCAACACAAGTGAGGAGTTTGTTTTACATGAGGTTCATTAAACTGGATGAAAAACATAAGTTTGTAATCTCATGCTTAGCAGTTATTTACCCTACAAGTCAAATTTACAATTTGAATAAAAAGTGGGGTGCATGTGCTCCACTTGCTCCAGAGCTCAGTTGCCTATAGACACTGGTCACAAGAGATATGTAAAAAAAGAGATATGGTCAAATGATAGACTTTTCAACATATTCTCCAGAAGCTGACGAGTGAATGTACAGCTTTCACTGAAAGAACAACACAGGCTTAAATACTTTACCTCTAATATGAGAAAGACTGAAGGCTCTGTTATACTAGGGGAACATTTTGCTGGCGTGGTCCTTCTGTCCTCTTAAAGTCACTGCAAATCAATACAACTTTATTCTGTAATGAGACACTCCTGAGTTCTACTATCCAGAATGGCACTGCTCCCTTTCACAAGGCACGAGGGGACACTCAGTGGTTTGATGAGTAAGAAAATTCTGTAACTTTGGAAGAGAATGATGATCCATTGATTTAGCACCACTCCAAAGATTACAGAGTATGATTCTTTATTATGTGTTTTTATAGACTAAGACTATACTGTTTTCTTTTCCTTTAATTTGGCGCCCATCTAAAGGTCCACCTTACAGTATATTAAGAGATTTTAGTCCATCCGTTGCATTAGACAACTTGTGTTAGCCATCCTCTATTCCTTCAGTGGTCAGTTATTTGTCATAGAACCACTCATGGTGGGTGGAGGACCACTCTCAACCAAGCAGTGTTGCAGGCACGTGTACAAACTCCAGGGCCAAAATAGAAAAGGGGGCCAGAGAGCCTTAAAGTGGGCAGTGAGTGGTACAAAGTCAGTTGTTGCAATAAAGTGTAGTGTAGAGGGAGCCGGGAGCCATTTGAGACCTGTAGCTAATTAGCACAGCTGAATGATGATTAGACAGATGCATCAAGCAAGCAGGTTCCTTTTTCCCAGAACAAGCACTTGCTTGTGTAAGACCAGGATATTAATAGAATTGCTTCTAAAACAGCTTCAGAGACACAGTGGCTTAATAAGTGATTATCAGCTTTTGTCATCCGAAAATTGTGTTATACAGGTAAGTAAGATAGAAAGACCCCATAATCGCGTCCCTTCAGAGTAGTTGAATCTAGGAGACTCCTTGGCTATCACTATAACAAACTGTAATTTAATACTTAAGTCCAGAGAAAATGGTTTTGCAGTAATAAGTTAGTGCAGTTCAAGAGAATTACATTACAGAGTCAGCAGTTCTTTTGTCTCTGCTCAGGCTTTCCCAAAGGTGACCCTTATTAATGAATACAGACACAGTAAAAGCAAATCAGACGACTCCTGTAGGGCAGCAAGGGTCTTCTATTTTGTTCCGCAAATTGACTGGGATTTACTACATGAGAATCCTGAGAAGAACAGTTGCTGAGTGGAGGCCCACTCAGTTATTTTATTCCTGACATCAATAATTCACCTGCAGCCCTTCGGGTGGGAAGTGATCGAGAAACAGGATGAGTGAAGTGGAAGGGGGGGTGAGATTTGATATGATGCAGAGCTTACAAGTTTCAGAAATGCAATGCAATAGACTAGAAATACACTGAATTCTATTAAAATAA
Organism: Megaleporinus macrocephalus; assembly: GCA_021613375.1. Lineage (NCBI taxonomy): Eukaryota > Metazoa > Chordata > Actinopteri > Characiformes > Anostomidae > Megaleporinus > Megaleporinus macrocephalus. The sequence goes on from CM038707.1 coordinate 30,196,291, forward strand.
GATCCAAACAGTGGTTGATGAGTGTATTGGGTTTTTGTGCCATACATTATAATCTACATACTGTAACCATTTGGTGTGTTTATTTTATTTAAACTGCTTTTAGAGCTCTGTACAATCAAAGCTTTTTTTAAACACATGAAAAAATAAATCTAACCTGAAAGGACACCCCTACATGTGCAGCATTATCAAGCAAAAAGATGAAGATGAAGATGTACCGCACAGATATGAAAGGCCCCCCACAAGTTATGGAAAAAATATTTAAAGTGTCAGCAAAATGAACAGAAACAGCTCCACAGAGTACTGTGGAAAGCACAAAAACAGTTGTACAGATCAAGGAGCCGTGGGTGCGAGGCACAATAACAGCACGCGATCCCCTAGGGAAGCATCTGATAGCTCTATGTCAAAAGGATGACAGACAGCTGTGCTCTGGGCAATTGCCTCTATCATGAAATATTTAATATGTCTTAACGTTTTAATGTGTTGACAATCAGTCTTCACATGTTCATGGCATGACCTTTAGAGCATCGAATGTTCTTATTAAAGCAGTAAAGGCTGGTTTTTAGAAAGAGCTATCGCGGAACGAGCCGAGTGCAGACCTGTCACACACATATACATGCATGGCGGCTGCGAATAACACCTGTCAACTCAACAAGTGTGCTGATGAGGCTGACAGCTCATTAGGACTGAGAGGAAAACAGAATCCAATGGGGAGCCGAATAAGCCAAGCAGGGTGTGACATTTTACCAGCAGGTGTGTCACTGGCACCTGGCCCGTATCATTTGATTAAAACCATCACTGTACAAAACTCTCATTCACCCAAATACATACATGAAGGAGCTAAGACAATAGAGCAAGTGAAGTAGCTCCACGCTGACGATTTAGGAGGAGGTGAGCAGACATATGTATTTTATTCATAAATAATTCACCTCTGCAAATAAAACTATGTAAATATAATGACATTATTATTTAATCAAATTTTATTGTCCCAGAGACGAGCAGAGAAGATTCCTGTTTGCTCAATATACACAGTCAGCACTCTGCAATGTATTTTTACTGCTGCTACATCTATACCAACATCTCATGGCACAGGGGTTCCCGTCTTATCTCATCTTAACTCACGGTCCACACAACTAGTCAAACAAGCTTCTGCAGTCTAAACAAAGATTTAACTGACCAGTTTAAAATTTCAACAAATGTTACACAATAAACAATAAAGCATTTAGGGTTTCACTTAATCACAGCATAATAAACATGAAAAATATTGGGAAAAAACTGTAGCCAAGATGAATAAATTGTAGCCATAATGGATAAATTGTAGCCATGATGGATAAATTGTAGACATAATGGATAAATTGTAGCCATAATGGATAAATTGTAGACATGATGGATAAATTGTAGCCATGATGGATAAATTGTAGCCATGATGAATAAATTGTAGCCATGATGGATAAATTGTAGCCATAATGGATAAATTGTAGCCATGATGAATAAATTGTAGCCATAATGGATAAATTGTAGCCATGATGGATAAATTGTAGACATAATGGAAAAATTGTAGCCACAATGGATAAATTGTAGCCATAATGGATAAATTGTAGACATGATGGATAAATTGTAGCCATGATGGATAAATTGTAGCCATGATGAATAAATTGTAGCCATAATGGATAAACTGTAGCCATGATGGATAAATTGTAGCCATAATGGATAAATTGTAGACATGATGGATAAACTGTAGTCATGATGAATAAATTGTAGCCATAATGGATAAATTGTAGACATGATGGATAAACTGTAGCCATGATGAATAAATTGTAGACATGATGGATAAATTGTAGACATGGTGGATAAATTGTAGCCATAATGGATAAATTGTAGACATGATGGATAAATTGTAGACATGATGGATAAATTGTAGCCATAATGGACAAATTGTAGCCATGATGGATAAATTGTAGACATGGTGGATAAATTGTAGCCATGATGAATAAATTGTAGCCATAATGGATAAATTGTAGCCATGATGAATAAATTGTAGACATGGTGGATAAATTGTAGCCATGATGGATAAATTGTAGCCATGATGAATAAATTGTAGCCATAATGGATAAATTGTAGACATGATGGATAAATTGTAGCCATAATGGATAAATTGTAGCCATGATGGATAAATTGTAGCCATAATGGATAAATTTTAGCCATAATGGATAAATTGTAGACATGATGGATAAATTGTAGACATGATGGATAAATTGTAGACATGATGGATAAGTTGTAGCCATGATGGATAAATTGTAGCCATAATGGATAAATTGTAGACATGATGGATAAATTGTAGACATGATGGATAAATTGTAGACATGATGGATAAACTGTAGCCATGATGAATAAATTGTAGCCATAATGGATAAATTGTAGACATGATGGATAAATTGTAGCCATGATGAATAAATTGTAGACATGATGGATAAATTGTAGACATGGTGGATAAATTGTAGCCATAATGGATAAATTGTAGACATGATGGATAAATTGTAGACATGATGGATAAATTGTAGCCATAATGGACAAATTGTAGCCATGATGGATAAATTGTAGACATGGTGGATAAATTGTAGCCATGATGAATAAATTGTAGCCATAATGGATAAATTGTAGCCATGATGAATAAATTGTAGACATGGTGGATAAATTGTAGCCATGATGGATAAATTGTAGCCATGATGAATAAATTGTAGCCATAATGGATAAATTGTAGACATGATGGATAAATTGTAGCCATAATGGATAAATTGTAGCCATGATGGATAAATTGTAGCCATAATGGATAAATTGTAGACATGATGGATAAATTGTAGACATGATGGATAAATTGTAGACATGATGGATAAGTTGTAGCCATGATGGATAAATTGTAGCCATAATGGATAAATTGTAGACATGATGGATAAATTGTAGACATGATGGATAAATTGTAGACATGATGGATAAATTGTAGCCATGATGAATAAATTGTAGCCATAATGGATAAATTGTAGCCATGATGGATAAATTGTAGCCATAATGGATAAATTGTAGACATGATGGATAAATTGTAGACATGATGGATAAATTGTAGCCATAATGGACAAATTGTAGCCATGATGGATAAATTGTAGCCATGATGAATAAATTGTAGCCATGATGGATAAATTGTAGACATGATGGATAAATTTTAGCCATGATGGATAAATTGTAGCCATAATGGATAAATCGTAGCCATAATGGATAAACTGTAGCCATAATGGATAAATTGTAGCCATAATGGATAAATCGTAGACATGATGGATAAATTGTAGCCATAATGGATAAATTGTAGACATGATGGATAAATTGTAGCCATGATGAATAAATTGTAGCCATAATGGATAAATTGTAGCCATGATGGATAAATTGTAGCCATGATGGATAAATTGTAGCCATAATGGATAAACTGTAGCCATGATGAATAAATTGTAGCCATGGTGAATAAATTGTAGCTTTAATGGATAAATTGTAGCCATGATGGATAAATTGTAGCCATGATGGATAAATTGTAGCCATAATGGATAAACTGTAGCCATGATGAATAAATTGTAGCCATGGTGAATAAATTGTAGCTTTAATGGATAAATTGTAGCCATGATGGATAAATTGTAGCCATAATGGATAAATTGTAGCCATGATGGATAAATTGCTTTGTTGAGCAATAAGTATATAACTATCAGTATGCCAGTGTACTGTATTGTGTATGGCATATACCAGTATGCCAGTGTATTGTATTGTGTATGTCATATACCAGTATGCCAGTGTATTGTATTGTGTATGTCATATACCAGTATGCCAGTGTATTGTATTGTGTATGTCATATACCAGTATGCCAGTGTATTGCATTGCTAAATACTGTGTGTTATTTTTGCAAATCATTAGTACAACAGTTTTATTTGTCATACTTAAATGTCTATACATCGTAACTGCATATTGTAAATGTCTGTATATTGTACGTTTTGCCATGAAAAAAAAGCCAGTGGCCTCTTAACAATACCACCACGACCCACAGTTTGATAGCTAAACTCATTTTGCTCTTTATCTTTTTTATGTAGCACTTTATTTAACAGTATTATAATAGCTAACAAATATTTTGCTGAATAATGTTAGTGTTATTTTGGCACTTAAAGAGCAAATAATGTTATTTCTGTTGCCACTTTGGGAAAGAAAAGACCTAGTAATGGGTTCCATGTGTTCAGTTAACCCAGACACTGCACTTTGGGTTAAAAACAAACAAAGAAAATGGATAAAAAAACTTGATTAATTTATTAATTATTCATGCCAGTGCGCCACTAGCATTCTTTATCTTGGAAAAATCGGATTGTTTTGACTGTAAGAAAAAAAGGGGAAAAAGAGAAGCTGGCAGGAGCATTGCAACATTCTACATTCTACACATCTGTTATTGATTTAAGGTGCATAATAATAAAAAGGTAAAATAAGGACATAACAGCATATTTCATTTGACTGATACCTATTCAGCAGTTTCTAAATACTAATACTAATACTAAGTTTTAAATCTTTAATATTCAAGAAGCACATCTAATCTATGGGTAGACTGTTCCATAGGCTCACAGTGATAACTACAAAAGTTACAAGTGACCAGTTAGTATTACCCCTTTTTATTCTAGTCAGGATTCGGTTTTAGTTAAAGCATTACAATTAAAGCCTTACAAGTAGCAGTAGTGCTACTACATTTACTGAAAAAAATACAGAAAATACAAATACAATACTGAGTAAAATACAGTTAAAATATTGATACCGTGCCTGAAATACTCATTTAAAAGTCGTACATATTGGGTCGCGTTTTGCTGCTGTTTTTGGACCATGTCATAAGTATTCACATATTAATGTCACACACAAGCTCAAAATGAAGGTACAGTTTGGTGTTTAGATTTCATGTGCAAAATCAGCATTATACTAATAAACATATGATGATACTTATAAATAATTTACTCAGAAGACACATCCTTCACCAAGTTTTAACTAAGTTCTCTTTAAACTCTCTTTAAACACATTCACAATCATCAGACTCATTCGCTCAAGGAAGAGGTCTGAAACACAATTGACACTACCAAACGTTATTCCTGCCCAACCCTGTCCACACACATGTATCTTCTCACGCTCACACACAGAGACACATTCCCTTTACTTCCACTTTTTCAAGCCCGGCTTAAATTCCTCTGAAGTCTTTAGCTTCATCTTCACTTTTCTCCAACCCTCTTTGTTTTGATCCCTCATGCATTCTGCTTCATCTCCAAAACATTCTTCATCTCTCACTAATCTCTACAGGCTTTTCCCCACTCTCTCCTCAAATATCTCCATCCTGACATCCTCTGTCTTCCTACATAGAAACAATCTAGATTCCAAAGAAGCCGTCCAATACATGACTCTGGGGGTTTCAACCCATCCAATTTTAAACAAGCAAATTCTTCCATCTTTAAAAACATGATTGCAAATGCCTATGCCTGTTGATGAATATATTGATTAAGAATATTATTTTAGTAACATAACATGAACATAATACACAGAGTCAACTTACATGACCAGCATTACATGACCAACTGTGAACCAACAACATCCCTCTTAAAGGGACTTATTACAAGGTTAACCACTGTTAACCCTGTAATAAGTAGAGAACAAAAAAAGTTCTTAAACTTGATAAAAACTGGATTTCTGGAAAATTACAAATAGAAAAACCTGTATGATTATTTCTCACTGAGGTTTAATTGAAGTCATTCTGCTTTATTCACAGTGCATGCTAAAACCCTGCTATACCCGGGAAGGAGGACTCAGACGATGTTCACATGTACAAAACACTCCATCTCACCTTCTGCTTTTCATCAAAGTCATGATTTGACTTGAACTGACTTGTCACGAAGAAACAGATTTGATGTGATTTTTGATTCTGATTCGATTTTCTATAATATATTCTATATTTCTACATCCCATTACTACTAGTGATCATATGGCAGTGTGGCTTAAATACACAGAAGCTCTTACAGAGGGTACAGTAGGAGAAATTTGAAAATTTGGAAAATTGAAAGATGTGAATGAACTATTCTAGTAGACTTCAAAAAGAAAACAATGACTAATTACGAATAATTAGAATTGAGCATAATAGGTCCCCTGCAAACAGAACCTTTTTCAGTGCCGGCTGCACCATCCACCACAAAAATGAACCCAAAATAAGCCACAGAATTTATATATGACTTTAAAAAAGGCTAGTCATTTCATTGTTGGGGGCATACAGGCAATATCAAATATATTCTTTGCATAATATTTTGTCTTGTATGCACCCGTCCACCAGGAATGGGTAGAAAACAAAAATAATCATATAATAATAATAATATAAAAAATAATAATTTATGCCCAAAGGTTCTAAAAACCTCATAGAATAATGTCTCGGGCATCAGGCAGTGTATTTATAATCATTTCATGCAACTTTCTGTGAGACAGCTTTTAAGGGCACTAAAGTCTACAAATGTCTGTGAACTATTCAGACTGGTTAGTGTCTCTAGAATGAAACGTTTCACACAGAGTGTTAAAATGCTTAACATTCTTTAGAGTACAGTAGGTAAAATGCTGTCATTTACACAGACTTTCAGCTGCACCTGTAGCCTGTGATTGGGTAAGGTAGACCCGGGCTCAGCCGAGAATAGCCTGCGCGAGCGTCAGCGCCTGTGTCAGAGTCTATTGTGCTTTAAGCACATCAGACTGATTATGGCATGCAGGCAGAGCCACAGTTGCCACAGTAAAGAAGCTCTTTATTGCGATCTGGGTGCACTGCAATTTGGGGGAGCTTTATTGCACTTGTCTCGTTGCTGCGCAGTACACGCACCAATGGCATCGCCATGATGTGAGCTGACGCCCGTTGCCAGGGCAACCGTGAAACCAGTGCAACCGGGAAAGAAGCCGTAGAGCTTTTTTATTGCCTAAGTGTAATACTGTACATATTCCACCGAGTGAAGAGAAAATTAATAAGAAGACCTGAGAACGTGGCTCATAGTTGCTTTCAAAACACACACAGGCGGTTGATAACGCCAGGTGACCCACTGACGCCCGCAGATGAGAACTGTCAAGAAACACAGTAGGCCCACATTAAACAGTGTCAATGCGCCGGAAATGTGCCAAGTGCTGATGAAAACCCTTGTAGTTTCTTACTGAGGCCTCGGGCCATCACACAGCCTTTCATCTGAAGCGGCTCTACTATCAAATCTGTACTCTAGACATAAAAAGTGGAAATGATTGCAGAGCAGTATTTACACTGCCTGCTTTTTTTAAGCCACAGAAGTGGATGACAAAGCAACAAACAAGCAAAATCCCAGTGTTGTGTTCTCTGAATCATCTAACTCACAGCATCACCCGCAGTGTACACCCGCCAGCGCATCACGCTTCCAACTAACTGCCGTCATTTTGAGTACTGAGATCACTGCAGGCATGCTAACTCTCTGAGTCAAGACTGTTCACACACACACACACACACACACACACACACACACACACACACACACACACACAAATAAAATTTACACACTTCCCCCTTAGCCCAAATGTAGTCGATCAGCCAGGATACAATTGGTTTGCTTCACTGCTCTGGACCATTATAAGTCTAATATACCTACCAAGTAATAGAAGCTTATCAGGCCTGTGCATGAAAGACTCAATGGATAAAAGGGAAATCCTAATGTGGCTTAAACTTAATATAATTTACAGCATATTGCTGACTCTCTTATCAAGAGACACAGTCTAATCATGCTCAGAGGAACACTAACACAATTCTAAGTTACAGTTACTTCACAAAGAGATGTTTTGGGACCCTCATCTTCAGTATATGAGGTTGTTATATTTCCCACTCTGCTAAGAGCTGTAATTCAGTAAGTTATAAGTCTATTTTAAGAGCTCCACAGAGCCTTACACGAATCACTGTTTTTACAATAGCAGAAACAAGTTATTTACGTCCCTTAGTGCTGGAATCACGTTTCATTGTGTGAATTAACCGCATGATGGAACGTGATGCCCAAATGTGAACTTGAGTCTAAAAGCCATCTCTATTTCACAGTAGCGAACCGTAACCCTTAAGCCTCGGCCCTCTCCCCCAGCGGGCAGATATAATCATACAGTTAAGCCCGCCCACTTAGAGGGAGGATATAGTTGGTCAGTTTTACGCTCATTTGAAATTGGTATTGCGCTGAATTATAACTGTCTGGCCCTCTGTACATGAACAGCGGGACCACCAATCACCAACATTCTGCAAAGGCATCACATCCCTTATAGGGGGCGACACAGGCTCACAGGCTTCCAACACTGATTGAATAGACACATGTGAATAATTTATTTGCCTATATTTTTGTAATTGTTTAGATGTTGATTGTCAAACTGTAAGTAGATAAAATAAATAAATAAATAAATAAATATATACATACATATATGTGTGTGTGTGTGTGTGTGTGTGTGTGTGTGTGTGTTTGTGTGTATGTGTGTGTGCGTTAAGAATATTTTAGGCCCTCTGAGAGGGCGTAGAGGGCCATGACGGTTCCCCACTGCTATTTCAGGTTCCCATTATGCTAATAATGGCCAAATCCTCAGTTCTTTAGACATTCCAGCCACTCTTGTTGTCAGTGTGTCCCTTTAACAACTTCATGTTAAACTTAGTGAGAAAGTCTAGGGGAGGAGCAAAGAAAGTTGAAGCAAATTTGCTCTTTCAAACCAAGTCAGTCTAGCTGAACTTGAACTCTCAGAATTGTAAAGTGATTACAAATGAATAAAAAAAGAAAGAAATGGACAAACTACTTCTTAGTGAACATAATCCCATTTGCCACTCAGAGATGAAAAAAACACACTTCAAAATGAGTTACTGTTAGTTATATGTTTCACCCACACAAGCCTCATGTTGCCTTACTTCAGGTAAGAGAATATTGAGGCAATAGATGGCAGCAACTGCAGCTTAATGCATGTAGTTTGAGCAGCGCTAAATGGCACACATAAGCTTCCATTATTCTAAATATACATTAGTCTCTTAGCTGCCTTGCAAAACTAAAGAATTTCACTTCGGGCACCAAACATGTATAGGCTGATTGGCTGCATTTAGAGTAAAGGGAAAAATCCTCTGTTCAACAGGTGATATCCAGTTAGACTGAAAAGAGCTGACCAGGGAACTAACAGTCTAATCATGCTCAGAGGAACACTAAAACAGTGCTAAGTTACAGTTACTTCACAAAGAGATGTTTTGGGACCCTCATCTTCAGTATATGAGGTTGTTATATTTCCCACTCTGCTAAGAGCTGTAATTCAGTAAGTTATAAGTCTATTATAAAGTAATGGACGAACTACTCCTCAGTGAACATAATGCCATTTGCCACAAAGAGATAAAAAAAAGCACTTCAAAACGAGTTACTGTTAGCTAAATGTTTCACTCATACATACCTTCTGTTGCCTTACTTCAGGTAAGAGAATAGATTGCGGCAACTGCAGCTTAATGCATGCAGTTTGAGCAGTGCTAAATGGCACACATAAGCTTCCATTATTCCGAAGATACATTAGCTTCTTAGCTGCCTTGCAAACCTAAAGAATTACACTTTAGGTACCAAACATGTATAGGCTGATTGGCTGCATTTAGAGTAAAGAGAAAATTCATCTGTTCAACAGGTGATATCTAGTTAGACTGAAAAGAGCTGACCAGGCCACTAACAACCGAGTTTAGGATGTGTCTGGTCTATTAGGAATCACTCAGACTAATGTACGACTGTGCATGCACATGAGCAGTCCATGAAATATAAGAGGATGGGAATAGCAGGGAGAAGTGATTATGTGGGGCATTTACCCCGTGGAGCTGATGCAGACATGGAGGGGGTCCATCTCAAATCCCTCAGCAGACAAGAGGCGAACAAATTGGCTGCACACTTACACGCTCAGTCTCACGCACAGACACCTTGCAGGCATAATCTATGCCTGACACAAAAACACACGCACAGTACATCTCTATCAGTCCTGTGCCATATATATATAATTACTCCTAACATTATCCACATGTGAATAATTACCAGCTCTCTAATGAAAAGATGGTGGATCAATTTTAATGCAAGACTTGAGTGGAAAGCATTCAATCAGACTTTTTCCCCCCACAGGACATGTCATTATCTAGAGTACTCCACTCAACTAATCATTATGAGTAGAAATGAATGGTTCAGGGAATTAATTGTGAGATTCCTTTTTTTTCTTCATACAAACAAATGCTCCTGGCAAGCATTCTGCTCAAAGCTTAAAGCAAATGGAAGTCAGTCAGAAAAGTGCCTCTCAGCAAAGTAATAACCAGACCAACGTCTCTAGTGTGTCCTACAAATGCTTTTTTTGTTGTTGGTAAAGAAAATGATAAAAATAAGCAGACTGGAGGGGATTGTGAAAAACAGATCAGCAGAATTAAAAGAAAAGAGACAGAAGGAGAGGATGAATTCAAGTAAAAGAGTTACTGAGGGAATTGTCTTCTAGTCATCAAGTCACTCTCTGAATCTAATCTAATGCTAATAGGATACTACAGAGCTTTCTTTCCCGATATGTTTTTCTCTGTAACCCTCCTAGTGTGTCTAATGCTGTCAGCACATTTTAATACCTCTCTGAAAGGCTTTCAGTATTTTGCTATATTTTTAAAAAATGCACACGCTGTTGATGCTGTTCTCCTGTCAGTTACAAAAATATTTACAAATGTCTGCTTTACAGTTAGGATACGTTAATATTTGGATGCTGTGGTTATTATAAGTTGTGGTTATTTTAGCTGTCCAGCACAACATATTGAAGTTGTAATTAAGACTTTAAGCTTTATGTTGAAAGTATTTACATCAAAATCAGGTGAATGGTGTAGGCACCATTTTCATATGTAGCCCCCCAATTCAGCGGCTTAAAAATGGCTGCTCAGCTAGCTATTACATGGCCAAGTGTGTGTTATTCCCTCATTCTTTAGTAAGCAGATAAAGAAGATAGGGTTGGGTGTACCCAACCAACTATTTTTGTATATTCTTTAAAGGAAAGAGCCATTTGAGCAGCGCTAAATGGCCACATAAGCTTCCATTATTCTGAAGACTTTCAGCTCAGAAATCCCAGAAGACCACAGAAACAATTGTGTCAGCTGACTAAAGAACACTTCACAGCACTTTGTAGAGGGTCAGATTATTTGCCATAGTCAACAGCTGAGAGAAAAGCAGTGTAAATATAGTGGCTTACTGGAAACAATAAAATGACAATGCATCATGATATCACAATGCAAATGTGACAATGACAATGCATCATGGACAATGGATATTCTAATAATGGACAATGGATATTCTAATCACAATACCATGATATTCAATCGCATTTTGTGAACAGTCAGCACTAATCAGTCTCTCTCTCCAGCACACCTTCTACCCTAATGTTACTACAGTTGTTGTGCAACAACTTGACTACTCATCATTTTTATTCATTCATTTTTGCTAAGGGATTGTGAGAATACTGAATAACAAAGCCAACAATACTACATATGCTAAGTGCCTCTATGTTCACTGAGAGGAGATCTACATGTGCATATTTGTGTATAAGGACGTTGTGTTTATGTGAGACATAAGTAAGTAAGATTTTCTCTTACCGTCTCCTGTATTACAGTCCTCAAATCAGTGTGAGCTACAAACTCCATTCCAAATTATTTTGGGGAACATGATTATAAATTCAAAGACAGTTTAAATAATTACACCAAAATGCCAAACAGGTTCTAGCTATCAAGGAAGTATAGGGTACAATCTTCAAAATGCTGTGATTTGAATTTGGGTACCATGAATATAAGCACCAACTAAATTACACTGAAAAGCATAATTACACTAAAAGGTGCTGCCTATTAAACTGATAAAAAACAAAGTAAGATGTCTAGCATAACACATAAACTTATTTATTTCAATGTAATATCATATGTTTAAGCAGGAAAGTAAATGAGAAACACTGAAAGTACTAGGTAGTTATATGTTAAATGCAAATGATTAAGCCTGCTAAAGCCACGATACAAACTATTGCTGATTGTACAGTCTAGTTAAGGCTGTGTGTTTGTGTAGCCACTTTTTACATTACATAACTAAACAATATGTATAAAATATGTATAATAACAACTACCCTCCAAAGAACTCTGGAGCTTATACCTCACAATTTCTCATTAGGTTAATACCTAGAACCCTTAACGGTCAAGTTGATGATTTACATTAGAAACAATTTGTTGTTGTATTTCTTGAAATACTCTTTATATCCTTATAGCAATTAATAATTCAAGTGCACTGACAATGAAACGAAATAAATCGTGTGTGTAAAGGCCACAGGACAGTAAAAACTCCATTCAGACCAAGTACTGAACACTCTGTATGTGTATTCATTAGCGCATGTGCAGAGTCAATCATCCAGCACACACACACACACACACACATAGCTGAAAGGTAGCAGGCTAGATTCACAAAAATGGCAGAGTATGTTACACAGGTGCCCACAACAGGGGTTGGATACAGCAAGAGATCAAGCCAGAGTAAACATCAGTGAGGCTTTCCCACAACAAAACCTGAGGGAGTTAAAAGGAGCAGAAAGCGAGTCCAAGGAGGCTATTTTTGGACTGGACAGGTAGTTATTTGGTTTGTCTTGTTTAGGGGGGAATTGTTATTTTCCTCAATTATGTAGCCAAGAATCAGAGAGTGGGGGGATATGGGGCAGGGATGTAAAGCTTCTGAGAGAAAACTCCTCAATCAGGGAAACCATTACTTGGTACAAAGGCATCAACTGCAAATGCTGAACATAATACTGACAGTGTGTGAACTGTGTAGAGAAACAAATAAAACCTGTAAACAACCCACAATCATGTTTTAGACCATTGCAACTCAAACCAACACAAGGTGCCACATTATGTTCCTTTCTTTCTTACCTCATCCACGTTCTCAAAGGCATTGATGATGTCATAGGGCAGGCATGAGAGCAGGTCTATGACGAACCATGTCTTTAGGTAATTCATACGTATCAATTTGGGGTCTGATATGACCTCTCCTCCAGGCCCTACGAACGTGGTGTGAAAGTTCAGCACAATATCCACTAGAAAGATGACATCCACCACACTGTCCACCACCAGCCAGGCCAGGTTGTTCTGCTTGGTCTTGAAGGAGACATTGTAGGGCACCATGATGGCCGTGTAGAAGGTCAGTATTAGGATGACCCAGTCCCAGGTGGTCTTAAAGGTGCAGTAGTGTAGGATGATGTGAGGTGGGGTTTTAGGAGCCTCTTGCTTGTACTGCGGGAGGATGTCCGAACCGAGTTGAAGAGCCTGGACAAAGCCAAGAAAGAGAAACTTGAGTCAGGGTGTGTCTATTGTGATTGTTTGGCATTGTTGTTTGAAATCACAATGGTGAACTTCTCTGCTTAAATAGCTCACTATGAAAGTGACTCACAATACATTGCATTTTTTACTGTTTAGGCGTACTCTATAAAATCCAAAGTATACCCTAATGCAATAGCGGTTTAATAAAATAGTAAAACAAACAAAAAGACGTCAGAGGAGTTTGGAACAAGATGAGTGAGTGATTCTTAGAGGGGGAATGAAAGTACACAGACAGAAGAGATTGCAGCATGCCAATTTTGGGTCGATACTATTAAGCATTAAGTAGCTTCACACACTGATTTAAACTTTATAGGCACAATTCGACTCCTACTTTAAAATATCAGTTAGTTATTGTGTTTTGCTTAATCACTTCACATTTTTACTTCAGATTGTTAAAGGTTCGTCCATCTTCCAATAAACAAAATTGCTGCATTCTTATCAGCCCTACTTATCATATAGATGCACTTTATATTTATACAATTACAGACTGTAGTCCCTCAGGACCACCACAGAGCAGGTAGTACTCAGGGAACTGATCATTTGAAGTACTGCAGTGACACTGACATGGTTTTGGTGTGTTAGTGTGTGTTGTGCTAGTATGAGTGGATCACACACAGCAGTGCTGCTGAAGCTTTTAAGCACCTCAGTGTCAAGTCCAGTAGCGATCCGTGACACTTAAGCCTCAGCCCTCTCCCCCACCCCTGTTTCTCCAGCTAGCGTTGCCACAGCGTACGGAAATTATCATACAGTTAAGTCCGCCCACTTAGAGGGAAGTTATGATTGATCAATTTGACTGTCATTTGAAATTGGTATCGTGCTGAACTATAACTGCCTGGCCCTCTGTACATGAACAGCGGGACCACCAATCACCAACATTCTGTGGAGTCATCAAAGACCATATAGGGGGAGACACAGGCTCACAGGCTTCCATTTAACCCCTCACTCTCCAACACAGATTGATTAGACACATTTAAATAATTTATTTGCCCATATATTTGTACTTGTTTAGATGTTGACTGTCAAACTGTAAGAAGATAAAATAAATGTATGTGTGTGTGTGTGTGTGTGTGTGTGTGTGTGTGTGTGTGTGTGTGTGTGTGTGTGTGTGTGTGTGTGTGTTAAGAATATTTCAGGCCCTCTGAGAGGGCGTAAAGGGCCATGAAACTGGTCAATGCTAGGTGATCAACAAGGGAGTGTCTAGTAGAGTGGACAATAAGTGTTGAAAAAATTACATGGTATGTGCAGCGGATAATTTAGACAATCAGTGTAGATGTAAGAAGGTGTACCTAATAAAATGTTGGGTGAGTGTAACCGAGAAAAATTACAGTTTTCCTGCAAAAAGTCTATTTATATGGCTGTATGCTTGTTTTTTACGCCACAGCCGTTTCCAAAGACATAATCTCTTTCTTCAGATCACATTATAATAAAGAATATTATAAACCTGAATTATAATCTTGTGGCTTAACCATTAAAAGGTCAAGCCTTAAAATATTTTGTAGACCACTCTTGTATATGATGCTGATTAGCGTATATTTACAAATAAGTAAGCATCTTAATTACAGGTAGTGTTTTATGAAAGCTATAACAATTCATGATGTGAGAGTTTGATTTGATTAAGCAACAAATGCTTCACAATGTCTATCACTTATTTTAATAAAAAAACGCTTGTTCCCTAATCGAAGCAGCAATGGCTGGCAATAACAAGAGCATGTTACCGACATTAACGATGTATCATTTGTCTGTTCAGTAAAACAGCAGAGCAATACTGTTGAAAGTGTAGCTTCTAAACCTCTGGTCAAGTAGAAGATTTGAAAACGATTGATTTAAAATTGATTGACGTGTAAACAGTGTTATTTTGATATAATTAATCATTTCACTGTGTGACTGTATTGTGTATTTCTATTGTGTAAAGCTACTGCACAACAGGCACATGACATAGCCCTGCATAACAGGCTGTACAACTGCAGCTATCCCACTAAACTGCTTCACATTGACAGCGTAGATAAGCTTATGGTCATTTCACCTTGTATTTGTATAGATTTAATTGAGTAAAAATCAAGGCAGTTCCCTGAATTTATCGCTAACTACCTCTTTAAAAACTCGTAATGTTAACTGAGGTCTGACTGCCTTTCACGGTTTAGATTTCAAACCACACAGTCCACCATTCTAGGCTTAAAAACACAAACTCAAAACACTAATAGTAAAATAATGAGTGGTGTGCTGTAGCATGTAGAGGAATGCCAAATGTCGGGGCACCTTAATTAAAAATAATTACAATTTCTGTCGTTGCACGGTGTGCCATGTTGCATCTGGTATGTGGTAACCCAGGGGCCTATTTAGTAAATCTGAGGTACTAGACATCAGATAGGAATACACATTTCTAACACATGTTTATCAGAGTTTGTGAGTGGAGTGAAGCGGCAGACGTTTCTGCTCCTCACTCAAAGCCGTAATCACTGTGCTCCAACTACACACTGGCTTTTCTGTTTCCTGCTTCTTGCTCCTCCTCACTCACACATCAGAAACAAAAACCCACTCCTCTCCATATATTTCATATATGTGATATTTATTCTGTCATACATATATGGAGTTATATCATTTACCACCATTATTAAACAAAAAAACATTTAAAGGTACCATTATCATCATTCTCTAAGGAGAATTTGGCACATGCAGTGACACTGACACTGGTGATGGTGTTAGTTTGTATGTGCTGGTATGAGTGGATCAGACACAGCAGTGTTGCTGGAGTTTTTAAACACCTTAGTGTCACTGCCAGTCCACCAACCAGCAACAACCAGCCAACAGTGTCCTGTGACCAGAGAATGACCAACACAAACTGTGCAGTAAGAGATGAGCTATCATCTCTGACTTTATATCTACACGGTGGACCCGCAGGGTAGAAATGTATAATAGAGTGGACAGTGAGTCTGAGCCACTCATACCAGCACCACATACACTAACACACCATGACCACCAGTGTCACTGCAGTTCTGGAAATTACCCACTACCCAAATCTGCTCTATGGTGGTCCTTGAGGGTCCTGCTAATTGAAGAACAGGGTGAAAGGGAATTAATAAGTATGCAGATAAAGTGATGGACTACAGTCTGTAATTGTAGAACTACAAAGTGAACTGTATTGTAAATGGAGCTGATAAAATAAACAGCCGTGTAGATACAAGGAGGTGGTCTTAATGTTATGGCTGATCTGTGTATGTAAAAGTGTGTATATCTGTTTTGTCCCAAGAAATCTTTTTTTTATTTTTCACAACAGCTACTGTTCACATTGTGTAAAAATATTGTGATGAACACAACAATAGAAACTCTCCAAAATCACAAAAAATGTCTGGGTCCATTAACGTACATTAAAAAGAAAGTTTTTGCCCTCTGTAAAGTTACCTTTTTGGAGATACTTGTTTTCCTTAGGACTGTGATAAATAATTTAAAGAAACTATTTTAGAAAAATAATAAGTCCAGTAAGTTCAATAAGTTATTTGCCCATATAGTGAGATTAGTTGATTTACACTGTCAACACAGCAACATCTACCATTTTTATTTGAATGGGAAAGCACTGTTCCATCACATGCAGCTGCTCAGCTTGTCAAGTTTGTGGAGTGTATGTCTAAAGGTTGAAAGAAGCTGAACGTTATGCAAATTAACATGATGCAGCTATCCAATCAGGAGGCTGCTGGTTTTTGTGAGTCATGTCTGCAGTTTAAGGTGAAGACCAGCGGTGAAAGCTAATATAGCTCAACATGACTTTTTACCTCCAAAATGTAAAACCTGACAAGGAAAAATCTGTTAGATGATGTTAACTGACTGCAAGCGGTAATCAAAGAAAACATTAGTATAAGGATGTGTTGACTTTCAAAACATAAAAAAGAGTGTTATTTATATCCACATATAGGTTGTATTTTAACTGGATTTCACAGAAAACACAATCATAAAACCCACATGTGGCCAACTAAAGGGGTTACATGCGTTCATGCCCATCAATGCGCTGATACAATGTGAATGCAGCATAAAACTGCCTCAACTGCCTTAAAAATAATGAGGCTATTTTTTCCAGGAAGCAATGAGTAAGATGAACACTGTTTATAAAAATAACTAATTAATAACTTGTAACTAATTACTTTCTTTAATTAGCATTATGTACGGTCTGCTGCAGCAAAAACAAAACAAAAAATTGTACTGCTTTACGTTCTACTTTTGCATTTCTCTGCTACACTTTATATACAGCTTACATTAGATTTTTTCCTCTCAACAAACTGAAAATCTAATTTAATGGCTTCTCTTTAAAATGTAGATTTTAATCCTATTGCCTTGTTTATACCAGTGTCTTTTTACACAGTTATTTCCTCAACAACATCATAGAATAACCCATTAACACTGGGCTGCACTGAAAGAAAAAAAATAAAAAATAAAAAAAAAAAAATATATATATATATATATATATATATATATATATATATATATACATTTGTATTGCCTCATAGGGGCCCTGACATATATAAATATATATATATATACATTTGTATTGCCTCATAGGGGCCCTGACAGCTGCCAGAAAAGTGTGAACCAACCTGAGATAGCCATAAGGGTTAAATCTTCTTTTCTAGATGTGTTGTTTTGGTATAGTTTCAATGTTCTAAGACCCCAGAATGTGAGATCTACTCTCAAACTGTGATTCTCCTTTGTAGTACTATTCACTGTACAGCTGCAAGCTTTTAACTTTGGGAAATAACAGCAGCACTATAGGGTCGCATAAAGGTCTCAGTGACACCATACATATCAGCACTTAGTGGGAGTCAGCTTCATTCTGTCTGAGAACAGTAGCGAAATTGAAAGAAGAGAGCGCAAAAAAAGACTTAGACCTTTAAAGAGCATGACTCATTGATGATTTTGCTGGCTAGTGTAGATAACTGACCTTTCTGGTGCGAATACGTGTGTGTATGTGAGAACGCAACACAGAGAGAGAGAGAGCAAGCGAAGCAGTGAGAGAGTGAGAAAGGCAGTGAAATACTCACCTCAGCCAGTCGTGAGTGCTTGTGGCTGACTTCAGTCTTGTTCATAGGTGCCAGTTGCTGCAATGTGCCACGACTGTTGGTCAGCGCCCTCGTCAGCCTTGCAAACTTGGTCCATCCTGCCACAGAGAGGACCAGATGATAACAACTGAGCAACCACACTCCATCTGACCATATAGTTGCGGGGTCAAATATAATTTGCAGGTTTTTGCATTTTCCCCGGTCGTTTTTCTTTGTCTTGCCATGCTTTTGTAAATGAAACCCTGAGAAGGATCTGCCTTGCTAAACCTCTGTCCCTCTCTGTCCCTTCATTTTATATAACCCCTTCTACGTCCAATACATTAGGACAGGGCCCCAAGTTCTTTTATTCTAAATTTCCCCAATAAATATATTTAGATATTGTTTTAATAAAATACTCAAAGTAGTCAGTTGTGGAATGTTCCCAGAAAATATGAGACTAAGAATAAAATAAATGTCTTTTATTGCAAAATGAATTAGTAGCTCTGCCTTAATTATTATTCTCTGTAAACAAAATAGACCCTCAGGTCTTCATCTCTTGTTCTCAGAACCTTTTATTATGTTCACACCCCTTTTTCTGGGAGGAAGAGACTCAAGGAAGAATATCTGTTGGAGCTTGTCTTTTCCATGTTCAGGTCAACACGTTATGAAGTTCACAATACTTTACAATCCTTTATAATCAAATAAGACAGACATTTACAGATGTAAATGAAGCAGGCACAGGAAGATCTGGCTGGAAGCTGGGTTGCCTTTCACTGCTGGGAAGTTACTCTTCTGCTGAAAACTGATTTTGGCCGATGGGATAAGGTGGTGCACGAGGGAGGTAAATATGCCCTTATTTGTCCTAGAATAGCCAAAGAGCTGCTTGCTTTATAAAAACCAGCACTGAGCTGATGCTCAGACAGAACACGCCGGCCGCCTGCAGCAGTAAAGAAAACAGAAGCCAGTCGACGAGCCGTTGATGCTTAGCCTGGCATTTCTTTTAGTTTGAAAACAAATGTGCCAGACAAGACCCACTCTGCTTACTCTCTACAGAAGCTGAGATTTATAGCGTCAGCTCCTAAAAGCAGGCTGGATGAAAGAATGGGAAGTGAGAGGGGGGACAGAGAAGGAGAGGCTCTGCGGTTTTCCAATTTAAGTCACATCTCGTGAATGTGCAAAACACAACAACAGAATAGGCCTCTTGTGGCCATTTTGCTTAGTCGCAGCAACAGCGCACAGGAGCACTTTCACTGAACAACCACACAAGCTCCGAAAGGGGGATAAGCAGAGGGAAATTAGCCATGTGCACCGAGTGGTAGGCTAGACCAAAATAGCATGTCTGCCTATTGGAGCCCTTTCAAGGGAGCCCGCAATTGAAAATAAAATAAATAAAAAAGGCAGCCTTGTGGCACAAAGGGCACTGTAGGCACATATAGGCACAAATGACTTCAGCATTTTTATGTAGGCCATTATTGCCAAGTAATTAAATGCAGATTAACTACATAAGAGTATGGTGAAATCATCACAAGAGATTTAAATAAATGAGACTGAAATGAGTCAACCAGGGAGGATGCAAGTGGGGAAAATCAAGAAAACAACAGAGGGGTCAGATAAGGACACTGTTCAAAAAAGATAGCTAGAGAGAAATGGAAAAAAAGAAAGAAGCAATTGTCTGAGCCATCTGCCTCTCTCTGAGGGCAGAGCAGAGTGACACCACTGAGAATGACCCTGGATCCCAGAGGGCTCTAGCAGCTCCAGCCTCCCTGCTGAGGAGCAGGCAATTCCCCACAGAGCTCCCATAGGCCGGCCTTAGCTTCAGGGTGGTGGGGAAACATCAACTTTGCGTTTCTGCCTTAAGGAGCATCCTAAGGCCCACCAAGCTCAACTGGACAAAGCAAGACTAGCTCTCAGAAGAACAGGGTCACACTAATATAACACATAGTGAAAAATAAAGATAACCCCATAATGTCCACATGTGTTTATTAGATTACATGCAAATGGAGTTAGTTGGCTTGGTATGTACCTCTCTGCTTCATATACCAACCACCAGGCTGAAGTGGGAAAAACAGGAACATGTCTTCCCAAAGTAAGTCAGAGATGTTTTAATTGTGGAAACATCATGACCTGCTCATTACATCAGACAAAAAGGACTATGGTCACATATACTGTAGATCCGGTTATAGTCTGTATTTTAAACTATGTTAAGAGAAGGACATATTTACAGTGGCTATAGCTGTTCCACAAGAACTAGTAGCCTGTCAATGTCAGACAGCTTCCTAAGTCCACGTCGGCTCCAGCAACTGCTTGGCTTTCTAATGAACATGTTGAGCAAGGGTGTCCAAGCATATCCATAAGGGGCCAGTGTGGCTGCAGGTGTTCATTCCAAATAGACGGGAGCACACCTGATCCCACTTGTTTAATCTGTTGGACTCAGTCTTTAACATCTTATCAGGTTAGACTGGATTGGATTTTTCAGATTGGATTTAGATTTTTAGATTTTCGTTTAGTAATTGTTTTTGTCAACCTTATCAAAAATAATCCATTGCATGCAAGAAGGTTCAGACCAGGTAAAGGTTTCATATTTAGCCATACTAACCAGGCCTGCTCAAATGAGGTCATGGGTATAGGTCATGGGTATAACTGAGTTTGGGCTTTGATTTTATGTCTATGTAGACGTTTAGGCCTTATTCAGACTGCCAGCTCAGGTGTCCAGATTGTATTCAGATTTATTTTTAATTGTCTGGACTGCAAAAAATAAAAAAGATCTAAATCGCATGCTCTGGCCATTCATAGTGCTGGGATTTGGTATGTAGTTACTCATCCATATGTCATTACCACAGCAACCCATTTTGTAAGGTGGGTAATGTCTGGACACACAAATCCGATTTGATCACTCGTGAATTACAGTGTGAACAGTCGTGTCAAGATGAAAATCTGATTTGCCTGCAGTCTGAACATAACTTTAGTCTCAGCCTCAGATGCTCCACCCACAAAGAGTGATTAGGTTAACTGACACAGTCAGACACAGTTAGCTACATGAGCTAACTTTGGTGAACTAAGGAAGAGTTCCACCTTCCCACTGAATCCCTGGAGAGTATATGGAAGAAGATATGCTGGGAGATTGGTTGAGATGACAACATCTACTGGCTGGCCTGTCCCCTCTGGGCCACTGATTCAGTAGACTCTCTCCATCTCACTGTTTATCTGGTAAAGTGAAGTCACAGTGCATATAGGTGATGGCTTGAGAAGCTTCCGCCAGCGAGCATTAGACTAGCAAGAATTCCCTCGGGATTTCACAGTTGCCATGGACCCCACATTATTTTCTCATTTCTTTCCAAATGTGCCATTATTTGTAGTTGGCACACTTCTAGTGACCGGTCAAAGGAGCTCCAGTCCGGTACACAAACATGTGCACTCATACATTCATACAAGCACACAGAGGAACTCATCACTGCTACAGAAAGAAGTCCGCAGATAATTGAAACACTAGGGAACGTAGACACAGACAGACACACATAGACACACATGTACTCGGGCACACTAAAAGTCATAATGACTCCAGAATCTTCACTGCTATTGTTGTGCATATTTCATGGCTTCCCTTAAGGCACTCTGGAGCATGGCAGTGCCTTCTTGAATGGTGCATGCATTAGCAGTGGGACTCCTAATCCCTCTGAAACCAACACACATACACATACACACAGTCACATTCTGCCCCGAGATCTTTGTGCCCTGAAGCTGGTGGATGAAGCTACACAGTGATATGCAATAGCCTGGAATAGAGCTCCAATACATGACTTCCTAATTACAATCCAGGCTCTGCCAGGCATATAAAAAGCATGCAATAGAAACACTAAAGCCTTTTGGGCAACATTTGCATATTTAACCTAAAAGCAGTAGTGAGCACTTAGCTAGCTCATAAACTGTTTTACATATACTAGTGAGGTACGTGCATCTTTACTGTGTAAAATATCTATTGTGGAACAATATACAAGTCAAGTCCCAGCAGCCTTTATATCCATCCGTAATTTCAGTACTGAGGGTTGACTAGGCGTAACATGGACTTTAAAGTCCAATGAACCTATTTCAGGAAGCAGCAAGGATCAGTAAGGGATAGTGACTGTGACTTGGGTCTCAATAAGATTGTGTGTAAAACTGATGGCTTGTCAATATTGTAGGTTCTGTAAAAGCAATATGGTGGAATTTCATTCTTAGCAATTAAGCTGTATTAGCAGAAACTGGCATACAATATTTACTTTTATAAGCACCTGTATTTAATTCTTTACTTCAAAGATTTCACCATTCAACATGTGAAGCTTCTTTGCCAGCACAGTCTTATGAGGCTCAAACCAGACAGGAAATGTTTTCTGTTCATTGGACTATAAAGTAATGCACATCTGGGTGTTATGACCAATTAGCACTGGATAAGAGATTTCTGTGTAAAACATAGAGGTAACAATGTCTACTTAATTACAGGACTGAATATTTACTGCAACATAAATGTTAAAAAGATCTGATCTTTGTCAAAAAACACGATGTTTATGGTTGTATAATAATACATAAATATTACAGTTCTCTAGATGAGCAGGCAATATCTGGAAAGTGTCAAAAATTAAAAGTTACATACAGTAAAAAAATGTGCAAGATATGTAAAATGTTTCCATGGCAATATACTAAAATATTTATAAAGATTTACCCAATCAGAGAAACCTTTAAGAAATTCATTGTTTTGCAATACTTTAATATAACTTCAGTAAACAGACTAGGGACATAGAAAGGCATCTTATACTAATAATGACCCATTAAAGTCTTGAAAACTTTTAATGCTGGCCTGTTATGCATATTTTTACTCCCTGCACACATAACACACATCTACATTGTAATTGGCGGGGGACTTTTCAACTTACATTACATTAATGGGCAACTGACTTTTTGATTGCCAGAGAAAATTGACAAGTGCACCAACAACCCCTACTTTTGACCAGTGCTTAATTTGTAAAACATCAGGTAATGGAACACAAAAGGTAGGGTGATCCAGCAAGTGGCAGTGAGAGAAAAGGTCCTGGAACGCATAGGCCCAACAGTGCTACAAGTGTCCATCTAACATAGTAGCATTCTATACATTAAATTAATCCTAGCTTTAATGAATGCAGTAAGGAGCTGGAACCATAAAATCCCAGAGATGCCAATGGACGAATAGTTTTTGGTGTCCTACAAACAAAAAAGACATCAAAGAGGTGGTGGATCCACATAAATAAGTTCTGGAACACAGGTACCTGAAATATGAGAGGTGCCAGATCTTGTTCCAGCAAGATCCAGCACAAATTAAGCACTGCTTTTGACCCTAAACAGTCTACGTCCCCACCTACCTTTAGCCTGGAATTTCTTATGATTAGCGCCGGTCATCCTGAATATGAAAACAAGTCTGGCCCAGACTGAGCATTATAAATGAACCTCAGGTGTAGGTGTGAACGAAGAGAAATTGTGAGGAGGAAGAAGTGGTGATCTGTCTGATAATGGAGCAGATGTGGTTTTGCCACGGCTTCACTGCCTTAACCGTGCACCTGCCTGTCGTTCCGTGTCTCTTACAGACAAGCCTCAGAACAAAGTGACACTAACTACCAGTCTACTTCTCAAGTTCAGCATGTACGTATGCGTATATTTCGGGAGGGTACACTGTGAGTCAGGATCTCTGTCAAAGGACAAGCACTTCGACTTAGCAGAGCCACAAGCTGATAAGGAAAATAGCCATCGGTCACAGAGAGAGGGAGAGAGAGGGAGAGAAAGAGAGAGAGAGAAATATAGAGAGATCTGACAGTGCCCATCAATCACCGACACGAGAGAAGTTCTCCAGCACTCGTTCCTAAGCTGGCGGGAGAAAGAGCACTCTCAAACACAAAGTGACAGCTCGTCTGTCTCGTGATTTGGCCCTGTGCTCCTCTGCTAACGCAGGCTGCAGCTCACAGCGGCACACAAATCAACTCGGAAAGAGCGCCTGTAATTGACCTTGTAATGGCCCTTTCACACAGTATCTCTTCTTAAAGCGGAGCATTGTAATTATTAAGGCAGTTCTGAATTTGAATGAGAGCTTGAGAGAGTAATGCAAGCACTGAGACACCAAACAAACACTTTGCTTATGACCAGGTTCATATTTATATGTAAATAAACCGCAACTCATTTGGAAACAATTATCACCCTGACAAGTGTAAAAAGTCTACTGGAGTAAATTGACAAATGTGAATTAATAAGCCACAGCTTCCAACAGTCTAACCAATCTGTAGAGCAATCTTGGGTGCATGCACAATGTTACAGTTACTCAATAAAAAGTCCTGAGGATCTCTCTTATTTAGTTTAATTTGATTCTTGTATTATTACATCTTATCACATATGTTTGCTCTTGGAAATGTTACAGTGCAAAGACCACCTCTCGTTTGTTAATGTTGTGTTGAATTTTCAATCAAAAGAGATATAAAGTAGGAGGTATTCCTTTTTCCAGTGCCAGAAAAAAGCAGAGAATAAACCATATATTTGTTTTTCTGTGTTTAGGATGTCCGTCATCACTTTTGTACATCATCATCAAAATACAGCTTCAAATATTTTCTTTTAGTTTTGGCAGGAAAAATCTGCAGGGATATTTTTCTACACCTCCAAAGTTCAGAGATAGAAATTGGTTGCATTTTCTCTTTTCCAAATCCAACTAGAGCATTAAGTAATGTATGAGGTCTGCACTCTGGCATGGTCAGTCTGTTATTCTGAGAACGCCAGCAGCTTACATATTCACTTACATATTCTTTCAGGCTCATGGTATTAAGGGGTTTTCACACTGTAGTAGAATCTGATACAAGAACGTCTCTCAAAGATGAAGTGCTGTTTATCTGAAGATGACAGTTTTGTTTATGATTCAAGATTCAAGAGTTTTATTGTCATATGCACAGCACAAACAGACAGTTACACCGTACAATGAAATTCTTACTTTGCTGTTCCTCCATTTACCAATAGATGAAGATAACAAAAAAAGAAATAATAAAAAAGTATAATAATCAATCATTAATAAGTTGAAGTAAATACATTTAAGTATTTTTTTTCTTTTTTATAATTAAAAACAAATAAATAAATGTTGCTGTATATCTGTATATTGTTCCTGTCAAAAGAAAAACATGTCTCTACAAAGTAGTACCTTTACAGGAGAGAGCAAAAACTTTAAGAGGTTTTATTACAAGTGATTTTGGAGCAATTCTATTGGTCTATTTGTACGTCTTACAAAAAAAATTAATATACAGGCTTTTATTTGTACAGTGAGTAGTTAATATTTTGAATTTTTTTCCCTTTTACTTTAACTTGCCTTAAGCAAGTGCATCTTATGTTTGATCTCCTCAGCAAGATCTCCTTTAACAAGGCTTGGGTGGTTTGACTGGGAATGAGACAAATCAAGGGTGGTCTCAGGCATTTCTGCACTACTGTATGTAAAATAACAAACTTGCAGTATAATAAGGCCCTGTGTTCTTCCAGGAATACAGCTGCAGCTCACAGCACCAAGCATGCTTGGAAACAGTGCCTCTAATTGACCTTGTAATGGTCCTTTCACACTTCACATATTTTAAAAGTGGAGCATTGTAATTATTAAGGCAGCTCTGAATTTGAATGAGAGTCTGAGACAGTAATGCATGCATTGTATTAAAAAAAAGACACCAGACAAACATCTTGCCAAACACCACCAAATGATATTTCAAAGGAACTGTCAGACTCCGCCAGATAAAACATTCATTATTATAGCATATTGTGAAATATTAATTGCACTTAATAGCCTGCAGGATGTAATGTATTGCAGGAATGACAAAAGAAATTGAGTTTCTTTCTGTGGTGACCAAGCAATGCTAGAGTTACCTAGATCTTTAACCACAAGTAATAGATTACTGATTCAAGTTAGCCTTGCAGACCTTCCAAAGCAAAACTCCAGTATTGCAAGACAATTCTCAATTAAGACACAGGAGACTGAAGCATCTTCCATCTTCATTGTGTAAGTGAAGTTATTACTCACTGAACTTTCCACCTAAGTCTAGTCAAAGTCCTTTCAACAGCTCAGCAAATGGAAGAGTCTTACCTTTGGTGGTCTCGTCTTCGATGGGCTGTTTGAAGACGGTTATATCCTTGAAGGTGCAGAGGAACAGAACCACTTTATCATTCTCATTCCTGATTGGGGCCACCTGCATGTACAGCCACACTGGGGTCCCTGATGGGGCCAAGGAGAGGAAGAATAAAAGGAAAGTGGGGAGGGGGTGAGATGACATAAATGGTTGTGACAGAACAGAAGGAGAGTAAAAGGAATTGGAAAAGTGAAAGCAATAAGAAAAGGAAGTTGGAAGAATAAAGTGGGGTTGAAGTTTAGATACAGTGATTAAAGACACAAGAAAAGAAGTAGAGAAACTAAAAGATATCTTCAGTAGCTGATTCATTAGGCTATGAAATCTACTGTGTCCCAGGATTACGGAGACAGGCTTATCTTAAGGAAAGGGTTTAGGACTATTTTAGTGCTTTAAAAGCTACATTATTTCAGTTGGTCATGCTTTGTTCTTTATCATATAGACTGTGGACACAAAGGCATCTAAGTTATTGCACTAGTAGACAAAGAACGTAACTACATCATTAATGATTAAGAGGAAAGAAAACTAAATCTTAAGTATATGCCCAATATTACTTAAAAGGGCATTCTAGCCTTAAACTAGATGTACTCTATGTCATTATGTAATCTCTATTCTCTGATGACAATGCCTAACATATATTACACAGGCTGTGTTCAGTCTGCAGATTGAGAAACTGGATTTGTTCCTCAGATCAGATCTTTTGAGAAGAGATTTTTTCTTGCTGTGTTCAGTCTGCAGATTGAGAAACTGGATTTGTTCCTCAGATCAGATCTTTTGAGAAGAGATTTTTTCTTTTGTTTTGTGTCTCCAGACATCACCAGCCTATCTATCTGGTTTTCTGTGGTAACAACGCAGACCTCAGTAATAATGTAGCGAATCCATGCACTTCTGTCACTCTGGGTTTGACATTGTAGCTGTTTGTTACATTGCAAGTGACAGCAGTCTGAACAGGGCCATACACCTGAGGGAGCCTCTCAAAATCCCTGTGGTTCCAACCAATGCTATTCTAATTACTGAGATATAACCTAATAAATATAACCATTAGTTTAACTGTTACTTTCACCAGTTGTGAAGAAAACCAAACTGAGCCAGACCAAACTGTACCAAATCTAAATAGTCAGGTGTTTATCTTGCTACCTTTAGCTTTTTGCATATTGTCTTTGTCTGATGAGTCATTGCTATCATTTGAGTAATCCATTTTCTCCATTTTAACATCAGTACAGTGTTATGGCTGTGATATGATATTCAGCTTTCGGGCTGTATTGTTGGCTATGTTGCTTCTATTTGTATTTTCCAGCTAACCAAAAAAGAAATTAATAAATAATTAATTAATAAACAAGAAAATTTAACAAGTAAAATGTTTACAAGAGCAGAAAAATTTGTTTTGGCCAGAATTTTATTTTTATTTCAGTTGGGGATTTTTGTATTTAGGCTTGCAAAGTCATTACACTTTGCTGCCCAAGTTATATTTTTACCTTAAGACTAAAGGGAACTTATTGACATTCATTTGTGTCAAACTTATACGCAATCCTGAAGAACTCATAATAAGGCTGCTTGACTGCATTAATAAGAGATTTTGGGAGCAAGCTATTATATGTTTTGCCTGACTTTGCCTCTAAAAACTCCTCACGTAATAGTTCTGACTCAGAATCTTTGGAAATAAATAAGAATTGAGCAACAAGCAGCTGAAATACAGCTTAAATGAATTAGCCCTCTTATAGATGGCAGAAAAGCTCCTGCACGTTCTTTCCTTCGATGCAGACACTGCAGGACCAGCTAAGAGCCTTAAACGCAAAATGATTGCCTGCGACGCGGCTTGTAATACTCACTGTTCTTCTTATAGAGCAGCACTTCAAAGCAATTGGACTCATAGTTATCAAAGGTCTGCCTGACTTTGTCTATTGTCTTCTTGTCTGTCAGTTCGCCGTACATGAAACTGCCAGGAGGGAAAGAGAAAGAAGAAAAAAATGGGAATGGAGGAAAGGAAAGGCAGATGGGAAATGAAAAAAGAAAGGGAGGAGAGAGTCAGAGAGAGAGGGACACAGAGAAACAGAGAGAGAGTTAGGTGAGTGCACACACCTGTGTGGCACAAACATCCGCTCAACAAACTCCTTATCTGTCAATGTCAATTAATTCTGTGTTTGTTGGGTGGGGTGGGCGATGACGCTGGCTGTCAGATCCCGCTGTTGCACTGTTTGTCCTCAACACAGAGAAAGCTGGGTAAACACACACAGCCTGACCATGCAAGGACCACTGATCTCACTCTTATTGCTTTTAATGCCACTTAATGAGCCTGCTTTCCAGACACAGATTAAATCTGGTCTTGGACTAAACTAAAGGAGATTCGATACTACAGTCCTTCTACACAGCAAGGACTAGATTTAACCTGTTCCACAAAATGAAAACAGATTTAAAATAGAGCAAACATTGATATTAGTACACTGATATTGGCATTGATACCATATATTAGTCCTGACAAAGTTAAGGCATGAATGCTGCATAGACCTGACGAATGGTTGATGTCACAATTTTTTATGTTATTAACAAAGGTGTGAAGTACAGGAGGTCCTGGGGGGATGTGGTGTTTCTCAATCCTGCTCTATTGTTGTTCACAGTGCTCAGTGCTTTTTTCTGCCATAGCGCAGCCACTTTAACTCGACATTGGGCCATTAATGAGCTGATTGGTTGATTGGTATCAGTTATGTTAAGCGCATGAAAAACTCAGGTCAGTGATCCTAAATGTCTTACAATCATAATTCTAGAAGTCCCAAGAAAATTAAATTAATTTTAAATAAATCTTTTTTTTTTAATCTGTGAGTTTACACATGTTTACTTAGATAACCAACTAAACATGTAATTTGACCTTAGCATAATATTGTATATAAGCTAGAACATGCAGCCACTGCCCTCACTGGATGTTAGTGATGATGTCCCCATTCATATGAACTCATTCACAGTATGAAACAGCTACAGAGTTATTACATGTAATACATTCTTCTAAAGCATTTGCGTACAAAATGCACAGCTTTTTAAACAAAGGAAAAAATGTACAGTCAAAGTTTTATTGGTTAAATTAGCATGAGCTAAAGCATACCCATTCATCTAATCATGCAAGTAATTGCAGTGTTTACATTTCACTGATTATGTCTTATATAAGAAAAATCATTATGACTAATCATTTGTTTATGCGTGGTGAGCATAAATCATATACGTGACTATGCCAACAATAAAGAGTAATGAAGCCAAGCCATGGCTCCAATAACACAATGACTGCTGGATGGATGGAACATATCATTAGATGGTATTACACTGTGAAGTATAACTAAGCATGTGAATTTCTGTTTTTGTAATTTGGTATATGTCCAGTGATACTTTCTATTATAGTTGACTCTTTAAATGCCTATATTTACCTTTTAATGGATGTTTCAACAACCATTCTTATGCATCTCGTTAAGTAATTGGGTGATGGTTTTGCTTCTGCATACATAAGCAATGATGATGAGACTTAAATGCATGTGGAGAGGACAATACAGGGCAATACAGCCCATTGTACATAGATTTCAGGGAGACATTGGTTATTGGACAAATCTTAAAGAAAATGGCCATTTTTTGATTGCAGTATTGATCCCAATGACTGCCTAAAAAGTCAGTGAGCCACTAGTCTGTCTGTATTTTCACTGGTAATGTAATGCCAGGTCTGTAATGCAGTTCCTCGGGAAGTGAAATACTTGCTTTTTTTACCCCAAAAATTTGCTTTACTAGTATGATTTGAGTTATTGTCCTAATATAAGGTGAGGTACAAATCACTAAGTTTTAAGTTAAGATGCTTACACTTCAGAATCCACCCTGCTGCTACTGTCAGCAGTCAGATCTTTAATAAAGATAAATGAGTCGGTTTCACTGGCAGCCGCAGAGACCTGTGCTACCATGTTTCAAAGATTAAGTGGTATTCTTTGGCTCATGAGCAAGTTTTTTTCCTTCTCACATTCCTTATTCCATTACCCATCTACAGGCTAATCTCTGACTCATCTATGTTTAAGACTTTACTCATTTAACTCTGCAGGCTTTACACAAAAAAACCTAAAATGAAAATGAGCTTTTTCAAACTTTCAGACTGGCAGTTTGGTGGGAAACTCTAGAAATTAGAGCCAGAATCGGTCAGAATGGTGATGATAAGAACCAGGAATCCAAACTGCTTAAAAGCTCATGATTTAAAGTTATGACGCAAAATGGTTATGAATAAATTCTCTTAGATATCGTTTAGGACAGCTTTAAAAGGTTTGAACATAAAACTTATTTTTGAAAAAGCCCTTTATGGTAAAGAAGTACATGCAGGACTCTGAGGCAATTGTCCCCAAAGAAAACAGATTTTTTCAGATTTTTAGACGTGTAGATTTTCTGATTATTTTGGATGGTAAATAAAACTGATATACAGTTGTAATAAGTACAAACAAACAAAAAATTCAGTACAAGACTAAGCACAGAAGTAAAAACAAAGCAGGTACAACAACAAAAAAACACCCCAGTTCAAAAAACATGTTTTTTGATTCCTAAGTGACTTAAAAGTTGCATTTTTCTTGAATTTGTAGTGCTAAGTTTCTATTTATTTGCTGAGTTTAACATATTGGGAAAAAATATAGAAAACATAACATAACTTTGCACAGGCCATTTAGTTGATAAATAAAAGCATTAACAGTCATTGTGTATTAACCACAGTGTGTTCTCTGCGGAGGATGTATTAACCTCTTTTCACTTGGTAATCAGTGAAATATTTCAAATGACCTGTCGCACCCAAGCGACTGTATTTGCATTACAGACATCGCAACTCCTGGTTCTTAGTACCACGGCTATAAAGCAAACCTGAGTCAGCACATTTCTCTGCAATGCACCGTTTCACATTAAAACACTCTGAATGACTTTGTTTATGCCTCAAAGGAAAAATTATGCAGAAATGTGGAAAAATCCACCGCCCAGTTTTTGTGTGTAGGTTTCTGTGATCACAAACTTGCTAGACAAATGACAAAAGAAGCATCGGTAAGAAGGAACTCTCCCTCTTAGCCATCGATCAGCTCTGTCACAAAGTTTTCCAAAGTGGTTTTATATAAAGGGGAAGTCAGAAAGTTGCAGTCCCCATGGCAACAGTCACTGCTCTTTGATTGGGCAGAGGGGGATATTTAAGACCGAGCATGAACTTGCAGACAGGTGGCAATGGCTCATGGAGAATTGTAGACTGTTATTTTGGTCTCTCTCTCTCTCTCTCTCTCTCTCTCTCTCTCTCTCTCTCTCTCTTTCTCTCTCTTTCTCTCTGTTAGTATGATCATGGTCAGGCAGATGAGAGAACGAGCTGCCAGGCTTATAAGAACAATTTAGTAAACTCTGTAGAACAACGAGATCTCTCTCGGCTCTATTCTCTCCAAGTTTTGCTTGTTTTAATACTCTGCTCATCACAACAGAGGCATAATGACTTCTCTGAGGGGGTGCGGAGCTGTAAGTGGTGGGCGCTTTGCTGGATATAGTATCAAATCTCCAGAACTTTAATTGCTTTAGCTCACAAAGCAACGCACAAGCTCTGTTTCTGAAAACCTCTCTGCGTCCACAGCTGCTTAGGACGGCTATCGCTTTCGGTGGGTGTCGTTTCCCACACCGAGTGACCAGCAATAGTCTCCTGGTCCTGTTGGGCGATAACAAGGCACTCGGAGACGGCCCTGAGCGAACAGCAGGAAGTTTAGCATGTAAGCGGTGCGTGGAAATAAAATAAATAAAAAAGCACAGGGCCAGTGCCAGTGTGGCTCCAAACACTGCTGGACAGGCCGGGTCAATTTAGAACCACCACCCACTGAGGCAGGGGAGGGAGTGTGGCATTTCTATCTCCAGCACTGTGGAGGAGGTGTTAATTAGCACTGTACCTGTGTCACCACTGACCAACAGAATCAGCAAGTCAAGGCACACTGACAGTGGTCACTTTGAATTCAGACAGAGTGGAACAGCTCAAGTAATTGATTGTGAACAGGACCTTATTTTGTCTTCTCAACAAGTATGTCAAACCCTGCATTGCAGCTTTTTGCTACTGTACGTTCTCCATCAATTATATCATCTGAAGAGCTTAGTGTGTTTTTTTTATACCAACAATAGCACCTGCAGCAGTAGCTGCACTGCAATAGAGTCAGCTCACTTAACGCACTAAGGGAATGTATTTCAAATGCAAGTCAGGCGTTTTCTTCCAGCCAAATAAACACGAAATGTTGATGGGACAGGACGTACTGCTTACTGCTATTAATGTGAGCTCTTAGTTTCACACAGTGAAACAGTAACTGAATTTAGAATAGCATTAGCAGTAGTGTTTCAGACTGATGTGTTTTTTGTGATGACCTTTTTGGAAGCCCTTTCTTTTAGTTACCCTTTTTTAGGTTTTAGGTAACACGCAAATGTCAGATATTACCCCCAAAGCACTCAATCATTACATCATCATGCTACATTTTACTCACTATGTTAAGTTCCCAACAGGTACTAGGTATGAATATCTGAGAAATCGCAGAACACACTGTGTCCCACTATGACTCTTCTATCCAGAAGAGTCATCTACTTTTTAGATGTACCCATCGCTGACATGTTCAAATGCACAAATACAGCTGGTGTTATTTCCATGAAAAGCCATTGGCAATAACTTCAAAACATCTCCAAAATATGTGTAAAATGACAAAAATATTGTATCATGATACTTCAACAGAGTAGAACATAGTGCCACATCATAAAAAAATACTATTGTCTTCTCATTGTTCATCGTTTACATATGGTTTACAAACTGCACTGCAAGCTTAATTTTGTTCACTTTGCAACATGTAGTCAGCCAGTACTGACAATATTAATAATATACTCAGAAAAATGTATTGTGACACATCACGATAGTCAGCTTATTGCCCACCCCTACTGCAAACTTTATCACAGCATACGGCGTTACTGGGGTGTTTGATCTGTAGCCTGATCAACTAGCAAGTAGGCTTTAGACGCAAACAGTGATACACACATTTAATTGTGACATACTTGCTAATATTTGCATACAGTTACAGCTTTAACTCCCACATTGTCCATCAGTGAGCCCTTTTAAAAATGTGAAATTTAAAATTTGGCTGTTTAGACCTAGAACCAAAACCATAATTTTGAAATAATCAATATTTTTAAATAAACCAAAAAACCCACTTGTCAGTGGAATAGGGTGCTCTGGTGGAGCTGCACATGAGCCTACGATTGCCACACCCAGTGCCAAGCATCAGCTAGAGGGGAATAAATCTCCTCAGCATAGAGCTGTAAAACAGTGAAACCCTCTGGAGTGATGGAACACTATTCAATATCTTCTGGATGAGTCTGAATGGCATTTATGATTCAGAACCAATCATTTAACAACAGCCAGCACCTGCTCTCACTACTGTTTCTGTGACTGAATGCAATCAAAGCAATGTTCCAATGTCTAGTGTAAGGTCTTCATAGATGAATAGAGACTAACTCTTTATTTACATCCTTGGAGTTGGTGAGTAAGGGTCAACAAACTTTTGAACATGTGATTTATCTCATAACGGGACAATTATTTTCAGTAACCAGTTTTCACACTAATGTCACATGTTTAAGTGCAAAGTGAACAGGAAAAAAGTTACACTAGGACATTACTTACATTTCTCTAAAAACACTATCATCTAACAGAATTATAGTGATGTTTTTTTTCTTTCAATAGCACCTGCACTAGAAAGTCCACTGCAATTGAGTCAGCTCTCCCAGTACATTAAGACAACATGCTTCAAATGCAAGTCAGGCAATTTCTTCTTACCAATTAAACATCCAGTTTTGTGACGGGACAGCACAATCTGCTTTTGTATTATAATGTCAGCATGAATCAAGCGTGTTCCACTAAGTTTCACAGTGAACCAGTAATTCAATCAAGATGTGGAATTTATGAGAACTGTGACATGTTGAAACTTAAGAAAGTGTTCCCTGAACATATTTCTGATATATCTACTGTGTCTGTACCATGCAGCTGATAACTACATCCTATAGTTCTGTCACTCTCTAAAACCCTAAATAAATCTGTACTAAGTGTATAGCACAAAGGAAAATCCAATAGTCAATTCAGTACTCCAATAGCCAATGGTCAACAGCCAATCCCCACCTTTGATTAAGAAACAAGCAGTTAAATTTGGTTAGATTTATGAATAGCTGATGCTGTTTAAAAACCTATAAACTAACAAGCTCATAAGATCTTTCTATTTCAGCATGGTGATCTTTGTATATCACTTTCATATTAGTTTTATTAGATGGCAGACTGCTCAGCATGTCTAGAGTCGTGTAAAGTTTGTTCCCACACTCCCACAAGTCATGCTGTCAGCTCTCACAGGTACAACCATGATGCACAAATTGCATATGAAGATACATGCATCATGCATAATTGATATTGTTATATTAGAAACAAAGGTAACCAGCAATTACTTGTTAAGTCAACATTTGCAATGCAATTACAACAATACTCACACTACTCTATTACAGGAAAGAGTTATTACATTATTGTAACCCCCAACTCTATAATACTATAGAGTTACAATACTATAATACTATAATACACTTATTAGATAACAATGGACAAATGTTGGAACATCTTCCCATTGGCTTCTATTATAGATGTGTTTTGATGTAATAAGTTAATTTAGACAGTAGAAAAAGCCACTCACCTGCATGTGCTGCTCTTCTGCATGACCTCAGCCCTGTGGTAGCCAGACAGCTTGCAGAATCCGTCATTACTGTACACTATAGGCCATTCCACAATCTGGGCATTACCCAAAAGGAAACTGGTCTCTGCAGATTAAAAGGGGAAAAAATTACAGTTAAGATTCACAGATCCACTGGAACAGTTTGATGATGCACACTGTAACAAAGTGGAGTACTTTTCCACACTCAAAAAGCTTGCAGCACGTTAAGTACCTGGCATGTGAATAGGGCTATTACAATCCAGTAAAAGTAATATTCACAAAACCTACTGAAAAGACAATTATCTGAGAGAAAAGCAAAAAAAATATCAAGCTGTGCCCTGCTCTAAATTGTTCACTTTCATTTCTTTAGGGCTAAAACTTCTGTTCCAAATCTACCACCACCCACACCTCCATCCACCACCCACAGCAATGTGATTCACATGCTCAAATGTTCACATCAGGGGACAGGTAGACAACCATGTATGCACATACCCAAGCACACAAAACAGCCTCTACCAACAACAACAACACATTAGTGCTCCAAATCCTAAAGCCAAGTAGTTGTTGTTATCATAAGGCAAAATCATTATCATGATTCAGTTCTCAGGAAATATCTCTGACCAGATTAAATATAAGATAATCCACTTCTGTAAGCAAGGAGTGTTAAAGAAAAACACCTGTAAAACTGTAGCGCAGCAAAATAATCAAAGAAATATGAAGAAATTGGGGGCCTCTCACACCAGTGCAGGAACTGGTAGACCACCAAAACTCTCTATGCTATAGGCACTCAATGCTATGGGCCTTAAAGCATGTGTAGTGGTTAGGAGAGCATGCATGAAAAAGGTAATAGACAAAACAGATACAAATAATCTAATTCCAAATTAAAATTTGGAAAGAATTTACATAGAAGGTTCTACTGTCCTCAGAGCAATAGACCAATGACCCCAGAGCTCAGATCTCAACATCATTAAATGTGTTTGGGAAAGCTTCTTCATAAGAGGCAGAAAAATTTAACTAATTAAACTATTCCCAGACTGACGTTAGTAGTTGTGAAGAACTATTCCTGAAGGTTTCTTTGAAAAACTGAAAACAAGCGTCCTGAAAAGAATGAAAGCTATAATCAACACAAAGGTTGGACACAATAAATACTGAAACACTGAAAAAATACTGATATTGTAGTGACCCGCTACAGGCTGGTGCTGACTCTGAATACTCAGGAGGTGTGTCTATACGAACAGCCACACACAAGGCTCACAGTAGGTACCTGCCCTGCAACAAAGGCACTGTTTATTTTGTTCAGTGTTGTTGTCTGTTGGTTTCTGTTATGTGTAAATCTATGTTGGGAAGTTGGGCTTTGTGTGTGTGTGTGTGTGATGGGGTCACTGGTGAATGCTGTGGTTAGTGGTGACCACCCCTCGAGTTTAGTGCTCTGTATGTGCCTTTCCTGCTGCGTATTCAATAAATAGCATGTCTTGCTGCAGAATCATGGCCTTCCACGTGTCTTAGACTCTGTTGACCACAATATTATATTTAGTTGCTGAGGCTTCTGTGTAATTTCTGTAAAGGTATGTAACCTCCTTTTTTCCAGACACTGAAAAATGAATGCACTGTGCAGTTCTCACAGAAAAATATAAAAGTTGTGATTGGGTAATTCCAGCTCTTCCTAGAATAATCTCCGGAAATGTTAGTTAATTAATTAGCCAATTTAATTCCTTAATTGTTGTGTTGGCATCATAACAAGGGAAGCTTTCGATTGGCAGAAGTAAGCAGCTGTACACAGCATGTATCAGGCTGATATAATGCTGCACAGGCACCTTGGCTGGAGGTTTTAGAAGTGTTACCAGGAAAGCTGAGCTCAGCCCAAAAACTGCAGCCTCCTCAAACAAGTATAAAAATAGACAAACAAAGAGGACATTACAGCAGAAGAGACGAATCAGGGCACGATTTGTAACAGAAACGTCTATAGAGGAACATAAATATCCCGAATGCAGCTCGTCCACAGGCCCTGTACGCGGCCCTCTGAGTCACACACTGTCACAAGGAAAGTGGGATGAGGGAGGGGGTAAAAGAGGGTGACTGTGATAGAGTAAGAGATGGAGAAATCGAGAGAGAGAGAGAGAGAGAATGGCATTTGACACAACCATTAGAGGAGGTGGCTGCTTCTCTCCTCGCTTGAATAAACTGCATTCCATCGTCCTCCTCCTTCTTCTCTGCAGGACTGGCTCAGAGAACGACAGGGATGGAGGGCTAAAGTGAAGTGATGGCCCCCGGAGGGACACATGGAGAGGGCCTCATTACAGGGGCCTCCGCTCTCCGGCCCTCCATGTCAGGGGCCAGTAGTAAGTGAAGACTCCCTGAGGGGCCAACCGACCCAGATCCAGGCTAACAGATCCCTTCCTCACCAAGAGATAACTGTGTTACTTTCTGTCACTGGTGATATACTCTGCTCTCCAAAAAGACAGCCCATTCTCGCTAATGAAGCCACAGCAACGCGGCCAGGCGGAAAGAAGAAACGCAGCACAGGCCAGGGCAGCATGAGAATCTTATCTTCTAAAGCAAAAAGGTCAAGTGCGTGGACAAAGCGCATTCATATTCTTAGTTTAATTTCAAGTGCAGTTACAAAGTGCAGTTAGTTCTTCAGTCAACTGACCATTTGTACAATTCTAATAAAGGCTTGCTCCCATTAGTTGTTCTTGCTATGTTCATCAAACAGCTCGGGCTACTTGGTAGCATCCAAAGCACATTTATCATAAAATGGATATTTCCAGTTCTGAAATCTGACTTAGCTGCGCCTGGACTGTTGTAACATATTGGATGTATGCACACTTGCAACCATGAAGTCATTA
This sequence comes from Megaleporinus macrocephalus, assembly GCA_021613375.1. NCBI lineage: Eukaryota > Metazoa > Chordata > Actinopteri > Characiformes > Anostomidae > Megaleporinus > Megaleporinus macrocephalus. The sequence continues at coordinate 30,234,466 of CM038707.1, forward strand.
AAACTCCTTGTGCTGTTAAAAGAAAAACCGTTGACAGTAATTCTGCTCTCATGACCATTGAGTGTACTGATGAAGTAAGAACACAGTTTAAACTTCTTTTCTTAACCAGGGAAAGGCTAATCATCTAGCTAACAGGGCAGATATTTCACCAATATGAAGAATGCACTACCTGAACAAATGCCCTACTTGTTCATGTTTGGTCAGATTTGCTTTAAGTAGCATCAAACCCAGGCTGAATCTCAAATGGCTCACTAATTCTTATGTAAGGGGCTAAATACGTTTTTTACTTTTTTTAAATTATTTGTTTAGTAGGGAATTGTGTATTCATAGCTGAATCACAGTTGTTAGAGATATTATGCGCATTGCATGCAAAAAGAGATGCAAAATACTACTACACTGCAGAAAAGTGCTGGTAATTTGTCTTAAACACTGATATGACATAATAATAATAATGATAATACTAATATGGACCCTTACCCTTGATAAAAACACTGTAATGAACAGCAAGTATCTCCATCTACTAGATGCTTGAGCAGTACAAAGTAAATTTTGGAAGCACAGAGTGGACCATGTGTCAATTAGAAGGTGAACTGAATGAACTTAACTGAATATGAATGTAGGACAAGCAAACAAAAATGGATCCTGCAAACCAAGTTTACATTCATCAAACCAAGAATATAGTTTAGTCACTCAATGTTAAAGCTTTATATGTCTCATAAGGAAGTTTTTAGTGATACAAACCACCCCCCTTTTAACACAATCACTAAAGCTGGCAGGTGGAGAACATCTTTTACACAAAATTATTCAGCAGACTTTAAAGAAATAAAACAATGGAATGCTGCATTCACACATCTAGGCACTGCAAATCCGGCTTAATCTGTCTGATTCATCAATCTGAGAGTAGCGAAGTTAAGGAAAGCTAACCAGTCAGCAAACAGATATTAGCATGTGTCTACATTAGTTATCATCAGATATCATTTTACAAAAAAGAAGTAACGCAGACAAAGTTTAACTTGCCAGCATGATTCCGGCTGCTACTGATTTTGAGCTCTTAGTTTGATGTTCCACAGAATTTCATCCAAACCTTTTTCAGCTTCTAGAATGAAATAAAAACATTATCATCCTCCTGCCGTTTCTGCAATTATAGCTCCTTAGTTATACTTCTTCAGCTAACTCTCTCAGGCTATAGACTCTGATTCATTAACTGCCACCTTCACTCTTCACAGGTTACTCATATCAATCAAAATTTGGTCAGTGCAAAATAAAGTAACATCCCTGTCCTGAATACCTGAGTCAGCATGCAGGACCGATCCTGTACTCGTTTGGGGGAGGGGCTCGTTTTCACTGGTTTGCTTTCATGCCCAAAAATCCCACTCAAACCTGAATCGAATGCACAAGTCCATACATCACTTTTCTGTTTGCAGGGTTGCACAAAGGTAGACACTTGCTGCATCCGTTTGCTGCTTATCTGTTTTTTTTTCTTGAATACAAACACTTGGACAAAGCTTTTTGTCCAAAATCATTTCATCAATCATGAAACCCCACACATGGCACTGAAAGTGGATAGCTTCCACACGCTCAGTGGGCCGCACCGGAGTTAACTGGAAGTGAAGCCCAGGCTACAAATTTTAGGAGATCCAGACACTCTTTGGATCTAAAATAGATTTTACACTTGACCAAATACACTGAATGAGTGGTCAGGGGCCTGGAAAAACCTTAGTAAGTTCAATGCAGTTACTTTGTTCAAGCACCAATGAACAACAAGTTCCTCAAGTTCCTTCCAGAGGTGGTACAAATATGGACCATTTATGGTGGTTTTGTGGTCCGGTTAATCGGTGCACTGAGAAAACAAAATAGGCAATATGTAATTTAAGAATAATAGATTATTTAAATGCAATGGTGTACTTGCAGACTTATTTAAATTGTTTAGCTTCATAATAAACTTCTTTCACATTCAGTTTGCATTCTGTATCAACATGCTCAAGTCATTTTCATTTGTTTTATTATGAAAAAAGAATAATAAATACATGGCAAAAGCATAAAGGCACACAAACAAGAGTGTGCATAACAATCAGGTTTCAGTTATAATAGGGTATCATCTGGAAACACTGTACAGAATGTATCTTCAATTCACCACAGTTACACCACACTTCTGTTATAACTGGTAAAACTGTCTTCTAAGGGTTAAAGAACCTGGAGGCATGGCCCATATATGCAGCTGTTCTTCTGTTAGTGAACCTTACTCATAATTCAGTGTTACACAGCTGCCCTCTGAGTTCTGAACAAGTTGTGGAATGAACAGCAAGACGTCTGAGATCAGAAAGAGACCCAAGTTCCCTTTAAATTTGGCTCGTAAACACAGAAAGTACTATGCTCATTTGAATCTGGTCGTGTTAACTTAAACAGGACTGAGTCAGGGTCATTTATTAAAAAAACTATATACCTTAAGTAAAGCAGTAAAACCAGTGTAGTCCAGCACTGGCGAAAAAAGAGCCAATCTGACGCAGAGGGAAGAACTGCTGAACATTACAGATCAATTTTACGACCACTACAGATAAACACAGTCAGCACAGTATCATCCAGTGCCCACTTATAATATTCCGATGGCTGCTCGACACTGATTCATAAATGACTGACCTTTCTTATACAGCTAAAATGCTTAGAGTCCTGTAATCTTACTTAAGGCGAACTAATCCAAATCTCCCTTGAGTCTTTATCGAATTACCCTGATCTCCCTTTAATTCCCAAAGACGATGTGGACTTAAATAACAAGGTTCCCCTTTTAACATACACATCGATTGCAGGCCTGGTTCCACGTAAAGCCCAAGGCGCTCACTCAGCTCGTCCAGGCGGAGCTTTGTGGCTTCTGATGGGAAGCTGGCGAAAGCTTATCATGGCAATTGTGAATAGGAGGCATATTGAGGGAGATGAAAGATGGAGCGCCACGCACACCACCTCCACGTGGGAGGCCAACAGGCAGCTGCCAGGCCGCTCTCAAGCAATTCCACCGCAGACTGTTTACCACTAAATACATAGGTTTCATGCGCACGCTCATTCGCCTACACACTTACGCATAGACAGGCAGGCAGCAGTCAAACATATTCAGAGACCAACACACAAACACATAACCAATGGCTGAGGGCCAGAGTGGGCCTTATTCTCAGACTGAGAGTCATAGGATGCGGACCAGCCCATCCCCACCAGCTCATACAAGCTACATGTAGCTGTATTTTTCAGTCCAGTCACTTTATTTATTCTAATTGCCAGTAGCTAGCTAACTTTAGCTAATAGCTATGTCAACCACTGTATTCAAATTAGGTTACCAACCTAGAATTTGGTCAGTTTAATCTACTGTATTGCCTACTCCTATTTATTAGCTAGATAACCAAGCTGGCAAGTTAGTAAAAATATAAAATTAGAATGAAGCTTTTACCTTGATTTTTAATTTTAGATACTTTATTGATACTTTATTTAACCCATCTGCGCAGTGAAACACTCATATATATACACACACTAGTGAACATACACCCTAGAGGGCAGTGAGCACACTTGCCCAGAGTGGTGGGCAGCACTACCACAGCACCCGTTGAGCAGTCAGGGGTTTAGTGCCTTCTCAAGGGCACTTTAGTCGTGTCCTGACGGTTCATGGGATCAAAACGGCAACCTTCTGGTCACAAGGCTGGTTCCCTAACCTCCAGCCCACGACTGCCTACAAGATAATTGATGCAATGTAATGCTATCCCCTGTATGTGTGCTCAGACATACAAAAAGTTTTATCCATTTTTAATCATTTTAAATCTAACAGGTTTGGAAAACATATAACAGCTGATGGATATACACATTTTATTTCTCTAATAAAGCATTTCACTACCTAACTTTGTTTGTGCGATCAACATACACTGAATGTTAAAAGACTGACTGTTAACTTTATAAGTTGTTTACAAGAGTACAAACAATGTAAATCTTTGCAGTCAACGTACTTAAATATAAAACTAAAAAATTGTACAATTATTTTCCACAATTAGAGGTATTTACATTTACACTTGATGGCACCACTCCAGGGAGAGTTTGGTTTATTTTGTGTATGAAGAACCTTGGGGTGGTTTTATGGGGACACCTTTATGTGTGTAGTCTTACAACACCAGATTTTAATACATAATTTGTGATTCAAAAGCACAACACAAACATTGTAAAGGTAACAGATTCACAAATGTAATTATGCTTTTGAGATACATAATTTTTTCATCACTGTTGAATTTTTGTGGCTTTGGTTTTTAACAGGAACTAACTCTACATCTGCAGAGCACTGGCTGTGGTACCAAACAGCTCCATTTATGAATAACGCTACTCTCTACATGCTCTGTGAGAGTTATTAGCTGACCAATCAGAACTGGCAAGTTGGGGATGCACCACATAAGGCTCATTTAAACCCCCCACAAATTACCACAAATATACATATTTGAAACTACAGTTTGTGTGACTGTGGGTATGTTCTAAGTCCACAGTAATCAGGCCAAAACATATCAGACAACTGGGAATTGTCCTGACCCTCCAATTACCCACTCTGGTAGGGAAGGTAAAAGCAGACTACACAAATATTTGAGCAAATGTGCCTCTCATTAAGAAAAAAACACAGCTGTAGAAACCATAGTTCAGTTTACTCTTATCATTAAGTCCAGTACGAACATTCACTCTGCTCGACTGCACACCTGTGGGCAGCTCTAATCAAGGTGGGGAAAGAAATAAAATCTTCTGCACTCCTGATTTCTCTCACTTTCCGTCTCCAGTTTCACACTGACACTTTCTGTGTGTCAGCACTTCACTTTACTACTTTGTCGGGAAGTGAGGTCTGTAAGCATGTGCTAGGAAACGGCCAGTGCCAGTCTTCTTCTTTAAGACCTTAGCAGACAGTAGCAGTGAAGGTTGATGAATTAGCTGTATGCACTTTATTCTCCACAAGAGATTTTCAGGCCTGGCCTGCAATGGAAATGTCTCTTCTGTCATGGTAGCCATCACTGTAACAGATCCTTATTAATGTCAGGATAGAAGTTCATGTAGAAGTCCTAGGCTTAAATCAGAACCAATTATTTTACAGGATTTCTATATAACTTAAACACAGTTCTATGCAAACGCCTCATTCCAATTACATTTTGTTGATGCTAACGTTAAAAATACATAAACACATCGTCTACTGAAAGCATATTGTAATGCATGATAAAAAATTAAATCAGAGTGCACTTTTTGGCCCCAGTATGTTACATTTATTAAATTAATCAAATAAACACTAATTCTACATTAGAATGTGCAGAAGAGTTTTCTAGGATGTGCTAAGAAAATACACATTTTAGCGGGGTGTGCAATCGTTCTCAAACATGATAAATATAAGAGAAAAAATTAAGAGAACAATTTAGCCTTATTTAAGAAAATGAACAATAAAATACATAACACAAAAATGTATAATATATAATAAACTTAAGATCATCAAAGAAATTAACATGTCCATCAGTTAAATTAAATATAATGATTTGAAAATAAATAATGAAATATTAAATCCTCCAGGCTGGCTGAAGGTGGGTAGGTGTTATGGCAGCAGATCCAGTATCTGTGTCATTCAGGAATTAGAAACGCACTCTGGAAGTAATGGACGTATGCAAGAACCATGTGCTCCACAAAAAAGTCTTCTTCTAAGACAAATAGCTAAACTAATTTCCATAAGCAGTAAATAAGAGTTTCCTCTTATTACAGGATCCTTCAATTCATTTCTAAACACAGCAAGCACGATCTCAAAACTGTGTGTATCCAAATACTTCCAACTGTCATCTACTGCTCTTCAAGCCCAAATGCGTCATTATGCACAAGTCCCAATTTTTTTTCAACTCACTATTAATGTTAACTGACATTGTTATTACTTTCATGAAATAATACAGAAATGATAAAAATACTTATACACAAATAAAACAAATATGAAATCTTATCTTTGGCTCTAGAGATTAGATTTCTTAAATTACTGCTTGACACTACAAGCACTGAAGCTAATAGCAGATGTTCCTAGATTAGTAAAATCTCTACTTCACAGGTGATTTGTCAGTATATTTACTGATAATCACTGTTATTTATGTAGATCACAGATAAAATATAAATTGGCATATGGCCAGCGAGTACCGGTGATCCCTAATATAAATATAAATAAGGAAGTATGATTCCCATCATGCTGCTAATGATGACCAACTTTTTTTATTCAGCCTGCAGTTATGGGTGTCATAGGGCCATCAATAATAAATCTCAGAGTGGAGTGATAGATTGAGTATAATGGTTTAAGGAAACTGGCGGACGCATGTCTATAATCTTTATCACTGTAGTCCAGGATTGCTGGACTGCCTCCATGACACTTTTTCTGGCATACACTGGTGGACAAGATTTATTTTGATAAAGGAATCCAAGCATCTGACTACTTTATTAATATGATATTTAAAAGTGAGTTTATCATCCAACCAAATGTCAAGGTACTTATACCCATTGACTCACTTCATGCTGGATCCTGTCAGGAGCCATTTCTACAGTACCAGGCTGAGAGATACAAAAGATCAGCAATGCCTTATATGTCACAAGTTCTAGATGACATGAAATCTAGTCAGTAGAACAGATTTAAACAACATTTGAAACAAGTTTGTGCTCGTACAGGGCAGTCTGTAAAGTGTTAAATGAACACAGGAGTTTTACTATTGCTGGATGAGCACATTTGGCTAAGCAGGATACAACTGTGTCATCTGCGTACAAGTGCACTTTGCAGTCTGAGGCAGAGGCGCCAAGATCATTGATAAATATATTAAATAAGAAAGGACCCAGGATTGAGCCGTGCAGGACTCCTTTGGTTACAGAAACTAAATCTCCTTTATGGCTGCCTATTTTTTGTCCAGAAGGTAATTTTGGGCCCACTGCATTGCGTTATTGGTAAAGCCAAGTATCCCAAAAGAAGACTGCGGTCGACAGTGTTAAAAGCTTTTGCTAAATCAATGAAAATAGCAGGACAGTCCGTCCTTCAAGGGCAGGTAGAGATCATTTAAAACAAGATTTTAACCATTAGAAGTTATCATTGAACATAACTCAATAAAACAAGACATGAAAAGTTTAATCATATCAAATTCCATTATAGTAATATATTCCATCAGCGTTGTCAAAGTACGGCTTTTATAAAAGTCCTCATCTGAACTCCTCCTGCTATCATATGAAATGTGGTGGAACAAAAGCCTGTGAGCACACTGACCAAACATTTGCTTGCAAGACATTTAGCTTTTCAACGGCAACTTCAGCCACAGTGAGAACCACACTATGTGTCACATTCTATATCAAATTCCTTCAGCACAGATAGTTCATCAGTCATACTAAACAGTGAAGGGGTTTACAAAACAACCACAGTAGAGAGGGATTGCGTCTCCTGTTACTTAGTAATTACATAACAACATAACAAGACGGATTCTCTTAAACAGTTGACTCGAACCAGCCAGGGTGCAGCTCTCTTATTCCCAGTGGGAGAGCATGCCCACCCGGGAAGAGGGGAAATCAGACCACATTAAACAAAATAAACCTTTAATTATAGAAAACATTGCATGTTTAGCTTATGTGCTTTGTTAATATGTGGTTTTGTGTTCTTTCTGATGCCGCTGGAGTGTATGAGCAGGGTGGGTGATGCAGATGATGGTGAGAAGTTCCACTTATATTGTTTCCGTGGTTTTATGTGCCACAATCTCTCTAACATCTCTTCATCCCCCCGTATTAAGCAGTCTGTTTTTGTTACTGTGCCCTTAAGACTGATACATGAGTAAATTATCTCTGCTCTGATTGGCTTCCCTGCATTGTGCTTTGCACAAAGAACAGGCTGAAATGCACAGAACACACAGTTAAGTTTGGACTGAAATCCTCATGGGGTGTTGGAAAAAATAAACTGTAGCCACTCTTAGATCTTTTGGAAGGCGGCAATGATTCATTCGCTCCTTGGCAGCCAGGAACGCTACACCATTTAATTTAATAATTTATCTCATATATTCCACTGAAATAACTCCGCTACAGATAGTCTACAGCAACAACACTCCTTATCACTTCAACATAAATGAGTGGTCAAATTGCTGTAAGCAAAAGAAACCGACAGGGCTGTTCAGGGCTGACATTCCAACAACTTCCACAGCTTCTGCTAACTGTACACTAGAAGACTTTAAAAATACATTGAAACGCCTTTAAAAAGACTAATGTCTGACACCCTCTTACATCTAAACGCAATGTGACATAACAGAGGTTGTAGTCAAAGAAAAAACTTTTGTCAGGACTGCAGATCTTGTAGGCTGCAACAGTAAATGTGCAGTAGTGTGTACAGAAGCTTAGTGCAGTAAACAGAGAGTTTGTGATGTAACATGACAAAGGCCAAAGGACCTTACTCTCTCTTTTATTTTGGTAAATAATGCCAATACATGACTTTTGGCTGGTTTTAGTTAAAGTGTGAATGGACATGTAGAGCTGTGGTCAAGTGGTTAATAAACTAATTAGTTGAAATACCACCAATGTGTGTTCTAGTCACTGGTTAGAATCTACTACATGTGTTTCAGCTGCTGATTTCTCAGCACCTAAGCCCTCCATTATATGAATTATATCTATAATAAAATTATTATGCTAATTTTTTATGTTAATATAATTCATTTTTACCAAAACACAACATTTTTGAAACGTTCTGGTAGAGGTCTTGTGTCTTTAAGCTTTGCCTCCCAATGAGCCCAGTACGGCAGGTCAGCTCGCTCACTTTGTTCTGATTGGTTGGAACTGCCAGAGTGGTTAAAAGTGGTAGAGCTAGGTTATGTTGTGTTTATTAACGATTGCATCTCGAGATGACATCACCTTGTAACAGAGGAAAGAGCTGAAATTCCAATGAGGTATTTCAGGCAGCTGAAAAAAAGGGGTACGGTGCAACTCTGGCACGAAATGTGCTAATATTATTAAATATGCTAATATTATTATAATAATAAAATCTAACACAGCCATAAACACACCTATAAGGGTGATATTAGAGATCAGGAGGCTTTGTCATCTTAACACAGGCTTCTGTAAACAACCTGAAGCAGAGAACCAGAAACAGATCTCTCCACATGCAAGGGCTAAGAGGAGTTGTTTCTTCTTTCTTTTTCTCTCTTGCCTTTTTCCTTTACAGCATTATCTTCTAAACATGCAGCTATATACACTCTCTTACGGCTTCTTTTGTTTTTTCTCTTTTATCTTCTCTGTGTATTTTCTGTCCTTTTATCAGTCTTTGAGTATCTATCTGTCGCCTTTCATCCATCCTTCTCTTCTCTCTCTTGCCATTTGGCTGTGTGCTGTGACTAGGCTTACAAAAGAGCATGCTGAGGATGGCCAGGGGCAGCCATGCTAAAGCGCTGTGCTTTCCATTGCATAAGCCCCACACAACTGAGCCACTGAGTGAGAGAGAGAGAGAGAGAGAGAGAGAGAGAGAGAGAGGTGGGGGAACAAGAGAAGAGAAGAGAAAAGAAGAGAAGAGAAGAGAAAAGAAGAGAAGAGAAGAGAAGAGAAGAGAAGAGAAGAGAAGAGAAGAGAAGAGAAGAGAAGAGAAGAGAAGAGAGAACCAGAAAAACAAAGATAGAGTCAGAGTGCAAAAGAGAGGGAGGAGGGAAAACAAGTGACAGAAAAGACAGAGAACAGTGGGAAAGGGAAGAGAAGAGAAGAAATAAGAAAAGAAAGAGGGAAGAGAGACACAGACAGAGAGAAAGGGAGAAACAAGAGAAAGAAAGAGATAGAGAGAAAGGCACATAGCAGAGAAAGAGAGACAGGGGATGGAAAATCAGAGAAAAAGAGGGATAGAGCAAAAACACAATGAGAAGAAAAGCAGGACAGTCAAAAGTTTGTTAATCACAACTTCCAAACTAATTCAGTCGTATCTCATTGGTTTCTCGCATACAATACATTTCCAAACCTGCAAAGCACTCTGGGTATTGTCAACTCCACATCGTGGTCGGACAGCTGTTCCGACATCAAACACTGAAGCCCTAAAGCACTCATTATTCCATCTTGGGGGTTATTTCAATTTTTTCCCGGTGAACGAGAACCCCCTGGTGTCTCCCATCAGTCAAAACCCGACCTGCTGTTTCCTGCCAGCTTCTCTCTGCAAGAGCAGCTACAGTCATTACTCTACTTACATAAGCAAATGGGCTCTAAAATGAGTCTCTAAGAAAAAGGTAAAAGTGAAAAAAAGGCCTCATCTAGTTGATTTTTGTTTCCTTACAGCTGTGAACCCCTTTTCCTCTTACAATGAGCAAAACATACCCACCTCTGTGGCCTCCACAAAGAAATAATGGAGGCTCGCATCCAGAAAAGGCTAAATGAGGGGACATGCAAACAAAGCTTTAAAAACACTTACATCGGGGGGCCACTGCTACACTGCAGGACTTCAAACTGAACAAAAGGAATATGCAATATTTAAGCCTCCTGTATGAGGACAGCACAGCACAAAAAGCTAAAATCAATCAAGTACTTAACAATGTCAGGTTTTTTTCAGAACACTAGGAAATGTTAAAGGTTGTCAATGGTGTATAATTTATTAAACAAAGCCCGCCCTCAAGTGAGGGTGAACTAATCGTCTTGAGCGGTGCACATTCGAGAAAGTGAGCTTAAGCTGCTAAAAAGCTGTTTATGTAACAAAAGCTTTTTTAAGAGCCAATAAAAAAAACAAGTCACAGCACAGAATGAACTCCTCTTGGGTTTAATTCCCCATAAAGCAAACAGCTCTTCAAATTACTCCCACATATTCCTATAAACACTAATTAGTTATTTACACTACCACATCAAACCGGTCACAATAGGGAAGCAGCAGTTAGTTGATCTTCATAGCCACTAAATTAAAGGTTTCATTTCATAACTGAACCGTTACAGTGTCAACATCCGTACGTAGAAAGTGAGAAACAGTTCATAAATTTTCCAGACATGTTATTAACAAGGACCAAACTTCATGTGAAAAGCCTACAAAGTGATGGTGAACAATTACGTTATATAAATTATGTATGGCTCTGTGGGTTCGGATAACATATAATGTAAGATGATATTGTTGCTGTCCAACAAAAAAAACATGCATCTTCATTTTGCTTCTTTTATATCTGCGGAAAGTTTATTGAGGACTGGACCAATAGAAATGCTCCAATATCCCTTAGAATAAAACATCTTTACAAAAACTTATATTAAAAGCTAATATTTCTGAGATGATTGTTTTTCTTTGGACAATAATGATATGTAAGGGCTTTATTTCTTCTAATATGATTTAGATATTAAAATCTTTGGTGCTGGTGAATGCTGATTTGATGTTTCTTTTTTGATGCTTCTTCTCTAAAACCCCTTAATAAACAAGCATCAAATGCAGTCCCACATGCTTCTTAGTATTCTCAAAGTAATGAGAATGCAGGCTTTTTCCAATACTGATACTGATACAACTATTAATAACTGTTAATAATACAATTGTCTTTGCTTTATAAGCCATCATAAATAATATCATGCTCAAACTGTGAAACAAATACTCTACTCCTCTAAAGAAAGAGGTACAGCCCATAACATGAGTCTACACAACTAACATCACATCATACATGTGGTTGTGTACTGTTTCAGATAGATCTGTTACAGGATTGGATCACATTCAATCTTTTGTCTGTCAGACATCCCATTTTGCTTTTTCTGCTTATTTCGGTCTGATATTGATATCCATCAGTATGCTATATGCCTAAATATGCTTAAATGTACGCAAAGTACAGACATGCTGACCCACCCCCACCCCTCAACCTCCTGGGAGTTGTCCCACCCTATAGATAAGATAGGATAGCCTTTTATTATCCCACATGTGGAAATATGCATCATTACAGGGGGAGAATAGCAGCAGAACAGATACAGGACAAGAGGTAGACTAAAGTGCAAGTTATTCAGAATACAAAAAGAGAAATAAGAAATTACAGAAAAAAAATAAATCGTAAACATAACATAACATATTTAAATAATATAACATTGTGCACTGAAAGACCTTGTGCATTAAATACATGAAAACAGTCTGTTCTGAAAGGTAAGACCACCCCTTCGTTTGCCTCATAGTGGTTCAGTCCACTGCGTTCCATAACAGTAACAGTAAGGTACGTACATAGATGCTGCATTGGGTTGAGCTGAGAAGGCCAGTCAAAGGTACTACTACCAGTTTGGTGCGGTCTACATTGCTGCCTGACTGCATTCAGTACCAGCAGCGCACACATACTATTTCAAGAAATAGTCCAAGAAAAAGTAAAAAAGTTTAATAAAACAGAGAGAATGCAGTCTCCAACACTCATGTTTCTGCCAGGTGTAGGTATAGATATGACCGTGTGATTGGTGCAGCACAGAGAGTGTGATTCTGCAGGTTTTATATTAAGTTTACAGCGTTCCTTAAACTGTATGGAATATTCACATTAAATTAGCACTGTTCGTTTACAAGTATGAACAGATTCACACATTTGCTGATATGTGACTGTACTTCTACTGCACTTCACTCAGCTTTACCTTTAACATCAGGTGATCAATTACTTTTCCTGCTGTTATGGATATCTAACCAGGGTGATCACAATGAAATGAATAGAAACAAAAACAGCAGGACATTCAACGTAAACTACTAAGTAACTATTGATTTTATTTATTTGAGCACTCCATACGGACTAAGGTGTTAGCGACCTGTTAAAACAGAGAAATCTGCTTTGTATTTTGTTACAATATTCCAATGTTGTCATAAACGAGTTGACTATAATGTGCAGTGCTGGTGCCTCTTGTCTAAGCATCTGATAAATATGAATCTGAATATTAATTCACTGTGTCAGCTTCCTTATTGAAGTTTTGTTGGAAACCAAGAAGCATTAAAAAACATGGCATACGTTTAATAATGCATTGATTTCTGAAGGTTATAACAACATTAATTTAGTGAGCATCGGTTAGGTAATACAGAAGCTATCATATGTCTGTGCAAAGCAAATTCTGATGGACGTGCAAACATAATATATATCGCCTCAGAGAACAACCTTTCAGGAACCACTTTTAAGGCTGTTTTTGTTGAATAAAATATATAAAATATATAATGAAATATAAACCAATAGCTAATATTGCTTTTACTGCAGATTAATTTTATTAATTCTCATAGATTACAGCACATCAGAACAATCACATAAGCAAGTCTATTTGAGATTACTTAACAGTTCGACTTGCTCAGCGAAAGGTTTCAGATGATTTAGATATTCAGTTTGCATGATGATGATAAGTATGAAAGAAAAGCAGTAAACTGTGGATAATCACATGTGTTAGCTGATGCAAGTTTGATTTTACACTTTAAACTATTTCTTCATGCTTCTCTCGGTCCAAATCGAATCCAACCAGGTTTCTAAACATACATTACACCATCTTTTGTAGTACAATCTGTACTAATAGCATAATATAACAGAAGACATCATCTATGGCTGCTAAGTTAATCCATAAGGTCACAGTGACAGAAAAAGAGGAGCGTTGGCACAGACTGCAACTTCCCTTCCCCCATGTGACCCATCATGACAGAGGGAGCAGCCAGGGGCAAATGACATGGCACAGTGTGTATTCGCCATGTGTGAAAGGTAGAGCCTGTGTAGGGGGTCAGGAGCCATGGGTCAGAGACCACCAGCTATGGAGGAAATGTCATTTCCACAATCTTTTATGTTTTTAAGACTCCTCATGGGAGATATAAAGAATCAACTGAGAGACGGAGCATCAAAACAAAGCAAAAACAGAGCTTTTCCCGACTCAACAGTTTAAACTCTGAGCCAAAACAGCCCAGTAGTGAACGCTCACTGTGTTCAGCGTGTCATTACCCAGAACAGTATGAAAAATAAGAAGCCAGTGAACGAAGCGTAAACCTACACTGAGCATTCTCTCACAGAGTCATGCCGATAAAACTGCTGCTCCCGCCGCCCAAGAGTCCAGACCTCAGCATCGCTGAATGTGTTTGGGAGTACTTGTACGCTGAGAAACAGAAAGTTCTAAGACTAAACTTGACTGACTGTGTGAAAACAATGACTCTGCAGATTCCTTTTAAAAACTGAAAGCAAGCCTTCGCAAAAGAACAAAAGCTGTAGTAAAGGCTAAGAGAGGACACAGTGAATACTGAAGAAAGTGTGTGATGATACGGTTACATGTGTGGAGTATTTACACAGGATAGTACAAAGAAGCCTGCAAGGACAGAGTACACCTACAATGCATTGATTACACTTTTTTCCTAGACACGTGCCAAGAAAATAGAAAAAAAAGAAGAAAACGTATACATTTATGAAAAAACTGCTGTTGTTTTCAGAACAATAAACCGACCACCCCAGAATCCAGACCTCCACATCACTGAATATTTTTGAAGCAGAGAATACATCCGAGAATTAACCAGCAGAGAATTATTCTAAGAATCAGAAAATATAGCTCATTAAGACTGAACTAAAGATGAGAAAATAATTCTCCTGATTTCTTAAAAAAACTGAATGCAAGTCTTCTGAAAAGAATGAAACTGTAATAAATGCAAAGTGAGGACACTAAAAATGTTGATGCTGTATTTCTTTGTTGAGGCTTCTGTGTAATTCTCTGTTGAACATAACCGTTTCACATTAAATGCTCTCCATCATGTTTTTTTTTCTTCCTGACACTGAAGAATGAAAAACTTAATGGCCAGTTTTCCTGGAAATTAAATACATTTACTGTATGTGTGCATAAATGAAGAAGAATGACAAGAATATGGCACTCCTGTTCCTGTAACTGTGTGTGACCTCTGCTGGCGAGCATCTCTAAGTGAGCGCAAACCCCCCCACACTCAAGCGCTGACAGCACTACAGTAGTGAGTGTGTGGCAGCACATTCAAAGCCCCCAACCCTACCACTGCATCATTGAGTACTTCAGTAGATGGAGATCACTTTTTAATATAGAGTAAGAGAGAGAGAGAGAGAGAGAGAGAGAGAGAAGGAGAGAGAGAGAGAGAAGGAGAGAGAGAGAGAGATGTGCATTATTTATGGTGGTTTGATGTGTTGGAAATGCTGAAAAATACCACAGTCATTTCCATCAAGCAGCTGTCACCTCCCCCCTGAACTGAGCAGCTGAAGTGGCGGCATTTTCATTCTTTTATGTATTTGACGCATTCCCAAGATTTTAAGACGAAGGAAATTACTATTATTATTATTGTTGTTGCTGTTGCTGTTATTGTTGTTATGCCATTACAGACATCAATAGGATAATGGTACAGTACAATACAGTAATAACAGTATAGCGTTGCATAATATAGTAATAATATAGTGATAACAATAATATAACTGTATTTGAGTTTTGTCAGTTATTATGCTTTTAAAACTATTAATAACAATGAGGATGATAACATAATATGATAGCGATTAATAACAATAAAACAGCACCATGCTGTTATAACATTAATAATACAGTAATGATAATAATAATAATAATAATAATAATAATAATAATAATAATAATAATAATAATAATTTAAAGAGATTTTATAACTTCATCTTTTGACAGACCACAGTGCAACTGCACTAGAATAAACCTGCATGAAATACTCAAAACGTTGTCTAACAAACAAACAACAAGCAGCTTTAAATAATCTAAGCAGTCTCCAGCTAATGAACAGTTTCCTCATTAAACCAATATGTACTGTTTCACAGACAGTTTCACAGTTTCAGTGCGAAACAGGAGCTCTGTGCCAGTAACAGTACGAGGGGAACTCTCGGCCAGGCTCTATTACATCCACCAGCCTCGTTAATCTACAGCAGTAAGCTTAAAAAGCGAGACTTCACCAGGAAAATAAAGCTTTATTATGAGTTCAGATCAGACACGCTGGAGTGAACTTACTGCACAGCATTAAACTGGGCTGCTGTAAGAGTGTCTACCCTCCAGCTGCATTAAGCTCGGAGTCCTCACATGGACGGAACGCGCTCGAACGAAGTTCAGGCTCGTTTTCCAGCCTATGTTAAAGTAAAATGCGGATCATAAAGCAAATGTACAAGAACAGCAGTGACAAACAACAGCGTGGTCCGAGTGGGACTCCACGTGCGGCTACAAAAGTGAAAACCCGGCGCGTGCTGTCTCTGACCTCTCCACGATTACGCACGCGGAGCGCGGAGCTCTTTCCGCCTTCATCCGCATGGACAAAAAAACCCCCAAAACAAAACAAGCACGCGCTTACCGCTCGAGCGCCGCACGATGTTCTCCAGGAAGGTGTTCTGCGGTGCCACCAGGCCTCTCTTTCCGCCGTGCATCCTGCGCGCCGCCGCGAGCCTGTGTGGCCGAACCCGAGCGCGCGCACCTGGCTGAAGCTGATCGCGAACGTGCAGTGTGTGTGCGAGTGTGCGTGTGTGTGCGCGCGCGTGGTGGACTCGCTCATGGTAACGCTGCGCCTTGCCCGCGCGCCTCGCCCAGCTCCACTGTGGCCCCGGAGCTCCGCCGGCTCCGCGAGCTGCGCGCTCACACACACACGCGCAGACACATACACCCACCCCCACCACCCAGTTTCCCCGGAACGCGCGTGCGCACTCTGCGGACACGCTAGAGCGCAACAGATGGAAGCTGTCGAGTAGGATCTGGACACAGAACGGGGATGCGCGCGACGGGGCCTGTTAGCTGCGTGTCCAGAGGGACAGATGTCCCGTTTAAAAATGCATAAAGCATAAACGTGGTGTTTACTGTTTCCTGTGTCCTATTCTCCTAAAGAACAGTTTCTTTCTGTTTGGCGCGTTTTTGCACTAGATAACAGTTGAGGTGGAGCGCTGTGGCAGCTCTGAACGCAGTGTGTTGATCACTGTTAGGACGTTAAAGTTTATTAAACCTTTTGGAGTTGTATCGATCTAAACCTATACGCTGCCAACATGCTGTAGAGTTCAGCTGGGCTGTAATACATTATGCTTGCTACACAAAATATAATCAAGCTATTGTTCTCGTACAAGCACACAGACAGTCTGCAGTGAACAAGAATTTGCAGCACTAAGAAGGAAATGAACGAGGGACAGTGGAGGAGTAGATAAGAAAAACTGTAAAGAACTTCAGAAGTTATACACGTCAAATGAATCAATGGATGGATTAAGAGGTGACTGAATGAAGCAGGACTGACGCATGACTAAACAAAGAGACAACCTACTTGACTGAACGAATGAATTAGTGAACAAATTAATCAATAGATGGGTGGTTGATGGTGAAAGGATGGATGGATGGATGGATGGATGGTTGGATGGATGGGTGAAGAGGTGACTAAATATAGTAAGACTGAGGCATGACTAAATAAAAACACAACCTGCTTGACTGGATGAATGGATGAGTGAATGAATTGATGGATGGATGGATATCATGGCTGAACAGAAGAATATCATAAATACAGAGATGAATTAATGAATGGATGGTTGGATGAATGAACGCATGGCAGAATAAAGGGCAGAGACAAGTGGGGAAACAAATTAATGAATGTATGAGTGGGTAAAATAATGGATGGATGAGTGGATGCGTGAAAACCTGGATGGATGGGTGAATATGTGAGTGAATGGATGAATGGATATCATGGCGGAATGGAAGCACAGGCTTAATATAAAGACGAATTAATTAATTAATGAGTGAATTGATGGATGGATGGACTAAGTTAAGAAATGCATGAATGAATAACTAAATGAATAATTAATAATGGATGGGTGGGTGGAGAAGGGGTAATTGAATAGTGGCAAGATTGAGTGAAGGCACAGCATGAATGAACGAATGAATGGACGGAGAAGCGGGTAAATGAAGAACGGCAAGTGAAGGTATGAATAAACAAAGGCATGAATCCATGAACTAACGGAGGCATAACCTAAAGTGATAGATGAAAAGAATAAATCTGCGAATGAATGAATGGTGGAGAGCCCTCGCGGAATATTTGGAGAGAAAACTCGGAGTGCTGAAGATTGAAGCGCTCCAACTGCAGGATTACTCCTCCCCTCTCCCTCTCCTCCCTCTCTGGATTCCCCTGCTGAGTGGGACAGAGCCCCCATTGTTTCCAGCCCACCGCTGCCTAATATGGACTTGAGAAGCAGCGGAGCCGAGATTTCCTGCGCGCGGTCATGGCGCGCGGAGAGCCGCAGGAGCGCCGCGTGAGGGGAGCGCGCGAGGAGACGCGGAATGAGAGAAGAGCGCGTGGCCGCCAGTTCGTGTGAACGCGCGTGCGAGCGACGGCGCCGGCTGGCTGGCTGGCTGGCTGGTTTGGGGAGCGCGAGCGAGGAAAGACCGAGTGGCTTTTAAACAGTAACAGAGAGAGGAGTGCGTCCCGGCGAGGAGTTAAAACGTCCCGGTGCGGACCGCCATGCCTGCGCGCGGGAGGCGGAAAAGCCCGGCGGGGGCGGCGGCGGCAGCGGCGATGGTGGAGTCTGGAGGGGAAGGCGGAGAAGTCACGGCAGCTAAAAAGATGTTGAAGTGCGTGGTGGTCGGGGACGGAGCGGTGGGGAAAACGTGTTTGCTGATGAGCTACGCGAACGACGCCTTCCCCGAGGAGTACGTGCCGACCGTTTTCGACCATTACGCAGGTGAGCTGAGTGTTTTCTCTCGCTGTGTGGTCAGGACAGGACCGAGCAGAGATTAGGATAGGCCGCTTTAACTGTAGCTGAGTGTAGCGCTCCCCCTCCTTCCACCACAGCTGGGGCAGGGGCCCGAGAACAGGAGCTGAAACAGGAGCTGTGTGGTACTACCACACCGAGGACTAAGGCCTGGCAGAAAGAAACAACAACACATCAACACCTGATTTTAAAATAACTAAGCGCTTGCTTAACTGGAGTGCAACGTAGTCTGAACGAGACCTGTTGATTTCTAACTGCCAACAGAACCAGGTGCCAGCTGTCTTGACCCAGATTAAACCTAGACTGAAAATATACTGAGCCCAACATTAGATTTAGTGCTTCCAAGATAATAGTGATACTTGTCCAGAAGTATCCAGACAGCTCTTCTAATTAGCAACTCTCTATACCTTAAGATGCACACATTGCAGATACATTGGTTTTGCTGAGTTCACACAACTTTTATAATCTTCATAGCAAAGCACTTCAAATAGAATGGGAAGCTCTGCAACAGCTACACATGAGCGTAAATTAATCCAATGGCTCGTATAAGGGTTCACAGCATTGGCTGTAGGGTCAATGCAACTGTGTTCTTCTGAGCGAGGAGGAGCTCCATCCAGTTCCTTTGGGATTAGTTAAGAGTGGCGTTTGCAATCCAAACATCACCCAACAACAGCACCTGATTTCACTGATACTCTGTTGGCTGACTCCAGTCAAATCCTCACAGCAATGTTCCAACAACTAGTGCAAAGCCCTCCTAGAGGAGCAGAGCGAACGGAGAACAAACTGCGTATTAATAACTTTCACTTCTGAAAAAATGTTGGCTAGGCAGCTGTGTACAAACTTTTGGACATATGAGATGAAGCTCTTGTATGAGATGAGTTGGATAACTTTACTGTAATAATCATACACACAAAATTAATAATAACAGTCTCACACACAGAGAAGCGTGAGAGTTTTGGTGTTATCTGCAGGGGAAAGCCCCCTCTGTGATATCACATGAATGCTCTGAGAATGCTCTCAGGGTCAGCTCCTAATTACAGAGTTGAGGTGAGGTCATCCTCTTTTTTAAAGAAACACAACAAATGAGGAAAATTGGGCAGAACATGTTCCTCCAATAGAGAGGCATTTTAAACAGAGTGTGGGTTCAGATTCCAAGTTTATTGTGTTCTTTGCAGGAGTTAGGCTAGTTTGTGTTGTGTAGCACTGTCTATAATTTACAGTATTCATAACACAGAAACCAGAGAAGTCTTTAAACACAGCACCAGCTTGTTATTAATACCTGAACCATATTGCTGCTGACAAAAACCTCATATCTCAATTTTGTCTTTATTTTTCAGTTTTGAGTTTGGTTAAAAAATGACTGTTGTGTTTTATATTGTGTGTAAATTACACGAGCCAAATGAAATAAAGGGGCCCAAATTACCTGGAAACAGACCTGGTTCCATTGACCATTGATGTACATTAAAAGTATGTGTTTTTATTATATATAGTTATAAGAGAGTGAGAAGAGTGATCCTTATACTTAAGCATGTTGTGCTGGTTATTGTGGAGTTTTGGACACCACAGTTGCTTAGTTTATGAAAGTTGAAAGTGAGTGAGGGTTTTTTGCTTTTTCAGGTCATTTCCTTGTTTGTTGGTGGTATTCCTGGAAAAAAGTGACATCACTCTTGGAAAAAGCGAATGGAAAAGAGCAATGAATTGACGAGCTTTTCACAGCTTCCTCTGCAAATCAGATCTCTGCCAAAACAACATATAGGCTTCTAATTATAATCTCACAGCCTTGTGGTTTAAACAAATTGGCTGAAACTGGGTGATTTTTATGACGACGTGTAATGGGCGCTAATGAGGCAGAAGGCTTTCTTAAGTCTGAAGTGCTAAAGGACAGGAAACTTGTGCCATATTGGAGAAAGTACAAAGCCTGTGATTGAGTGCCTTGCTTTTTCAAGAGGACACAAGCTGGTCATTAGAAATATGACTTTTGACACTAGAAAACACCCGTAATTACACTAGAAACTTTTTAGGCACACACTAATCAACTTTACACAATTATTTACTTATTCAGAATGTAGCCAGTGAGTCATGACAAGATTGGTGCCTATATATTTGCATTGGAGCTACATAGTTAGAGTGCAATAGATGTATTTTTACTCATTAGTGCTATTAATTATCTGTAAAAAAGGGGGCTATAGATGCATCCGCTGTTTATAGCTATGTTACAGTTTTTGTTTTTGCACCATCTGTCCATTTTATGTCAATCTTTATGCAATATTTGGCTGAAACATCACTTTAGCATTATAGTGTTTACCTGCTCTAACACAGCTCAAATCATGGCTGGACTACTAGCTGAAGTGATTCAGGCATATAGAAGAAAAGAAACCAGCCAAACCCTTGAACTAGTCCACCAAATATATCTCCCTTAATTTATCATCAGGTTCATAATGAGTTGAACTGCGCTTCTAGAAATAGAATTGTACGGTTATAACTTAAGATGACTAAGACTACAATTATCAACTAGACTGTATCTACAGAGCCATAACTCCGCATTAGGTAGTGATGAGCAGCCCACATGATCACAAGAAATTACACACTGGTTCTCAAGCATGATGAAAAAGCAGTTCAACCAACTAGATGGATACTAGGGCTGTGTGTTGGCAAGAACCTGGCAATACAATACGTATTGTGATACAGTGGTCACGATTCAATATATCGTGATATACTGCGATTTTTTAAATCTTACTATTAAACACACCACTATATGAACAGGGTTGTCAGTGTTTACAATAACATTACGCCCTTGTGCTGCTCGTTAATGTTGGAGTGGAGCTAAAAATGGATTACAACAGAAATTTAAACACAATGATTCACTGTCTTGGTACCGATACTTTGTTTTTGAGAATCAATACAGTATCACGACACATAATATTCCGATGTTCGATATTTCAATATTTTCTTACACCCCTAATGGATACATGTCTTTCATTCAAGAATTAAAATAATACGTTTTAAAAAATGTCTGTTATGAATATAACATCACTGCTGGAACAAAACCTATATTGTAGTTTCTGTTTGTTGTTGTTGTTGTTGTTGTTTTGAAGCTTCCAGCTGCCATTTACATTGTATCAAAATTTTTGTGATGATGGGATATATGCAGTCCAGGTAGACTTAGAATAAAATCTCTATATTAGCGTGTATTCACTTTTCTTTGCTGAAATGTTACCGTTACCTTATAACGTGATGTTTTGTTGTGACAGTGATGATTCATTTATAATATATTTGAGAGTAAAGAAGCAGCACCGTGCACTATAGAAGAGATTGTTACCGTTAACTCCACTGTGTGGCTGCTGTGAGACAGAAAGCCGGAAGTTCTGAATAATGGAAGCCCCATGAGGTTGTTTTAATTGGTTCCTTTACAGTGCTTTGGCAAACAGATGTGATTTCACCGTGAACCATTTTATGGCTCTGTTTAAAAAAAGAAGTTATGTGCTCTTAAAATCTCACTATTGATTCAATTGACATGCGAGAGCAGCTGTGTAGGTAAACTCTGACACATTCTACTGTATGTTTTTCTGTGTCGCTGCTGTTGAAGGACTGTGGCCTAAGCAAATATCAGCCTGTTCATATGTCGTTTTTAAGACATTTAAAAAACACAAATATGTGTAAGGTGTTGTGAGAAAAAAAAGAGCAAGAGTGTGAGAGAAAAGGGAAAAGAAATGGGAGAGAGAGAAAAGAAGGAACATTCTTCCAGCGCCCGCAGCAGGACTGAGTGAAAACACAAGGCCAATCAATCGTTCCTATTCAGCTTTGGCCCCACCAGTCTCTCCACATGGAGAGGGCCTTTACACAGCATCATAATAAAGAGGGTGAATTGTCACACAGTGCCTTAATGTCGAGGCAAAAGAGCACAGAGCTGGTATTGTACAGCGCTGAATGGGCCTCACTGTGTCACTATGGCAGAATTAGTGTTAAATGAAAAACGGTCATTTATTCCGCTCGCAGTGGAACAGTAACTGTAGGGATTGCAAAGGGCCACATTCTTTAACACATGGTGGGATGCATGTAGCAATGCAGATAAATTCTTCTCAAATGTCTTGGTGCCTTGCTGACCTTTGGGCCTGATGGCTTTCTCAAACACATCAAACAATCTACTGAACAATTACAAATATGTAGGGCTGGTTATTATTTAGATTTCACTACAGATTCCTGAGCAGGATGCTTTTTAGTACCTTTTTTAAAATTCCATACAAAGAGGTGAGTGAGGCTCAAGCCACAAATTAGTATGGTGTGCTGAAAGTGGGTGTAGTTACGTGGACTTAATAATCCGATCATTATCAGATTTCTGCAGTTACCTGATTATTCCAGTGATCATGTTAATGGCATACTCCAGTTTTTTTGATTGGACTAAATCCCAGCTGTCGCATTTACCACAAAGGTGAATTTTCTTTGTTGTGTTGGTGTTTAAGCTTTATGTTGTGTTTATGGCGTTTATAGGTTGTTCTATGTAACTTAACATAAGCCCAGAGTTTCCCGAGTGCGTGTACTCGCGTTAAATTAATCACTGACACAATCAGACTTTCTGCAGTTATCCGATCAACAAGTGCCTGTAGATTCACTCATCAGTTACATGTATAGTCACTATAATTTAGACAGTAAATTGCCAGTTTCACAGATACTGACTACGTACTGCAGTTTGGTGTTCAAGTTTTTTAGTACCCTTTAATATTGAAGTTATTTGATCAGTACCAGAAAATGTCAAATTTCAACACCCACCTCTACAAAAGTTCAGTGTCAAACTTGAAATAAAAAAAACATGTACATGAAGCCTTGTTATTTTAATATGCTAGATTGGAAGTATACCATTTACCATCAGTATATATTTAGTGAAATAAAGCTTACAAAGGTTGTTTAAAGGGCGTTTCAGCTTAGAAGCTTGTGTGCTTTCTGCGACTGAGTTTTGATTGAGTCATTTTTGAATGCTGGCATGATGTTTTGCACTGACCAGTCCCAGGCATAGGCACATGGTGTGCTCATCCATGGAGTTCAATCAGACGCTCATTTTCTTCGCAATTACATCATATTGTTCACTAAAGCCAGGCAAACTTGGTTCCTGCAAGACATATACAGAGGCCTTTGGTTTCATAGGAATTAACAAACAAATGATAATGGTTACTAAACAATAAGCCTCATGATTAAAAAACTTAAGTCTCAACTTTGCATCATTTTTAGAGTAATTGCTGAATAACATGCCGTTGGATGGAATAAGCTTATAAGAGAATTTGAGTGGTTAAATGAATAATAAGCCTGCAGAGGTATCACCAGTACACAAATTTCCAGATCACGGCACTCATGGACCTCCTCGCTCCTGTCATGCCCTGCGAAAGATGTAGGTTTAGACCTCCACCGGTAACCGAGGCTTGTTTTCCGTCCACAAATCCCACCGGATCAAAATTCCCTCGTCCAAAACAAACAGATCCCATTCCCTGGTCTGCGACACAGAGCCTGTTAATGCTTTAGAGATGACTCATCGTCTCGTGTGTCTCCCTTTAGACTCCCACCACAAATCGCATAATCTACCGCCGATATTGCCTGCTCAAGCCATGGGGCTCACAGCGGAGCACCAGGGAGGAGAATATTAAAGTTCTAATTAAAATATCCATCTTAGCTGAAGAGGTCCATTTAGATGCTGTCACGTGATGTAAAGTAAGGAGAAGCTCTTTCTTTTTTTTGTTGTAAATGTTATTCTTCACACTGTAGTGGAGGCTTCTGAGGAGCAGCACAGTCATTGCCCACATTTGTGGAGGCGAGGCTCTGACGTAAGCATAATAGAGTTGGAGCTATAAGCTTTCCCCGTTTATGGGGGAGTAGCGCCTTGGGTTGCTGCCAATGCTCAATTTGACCATGTAGGCTGATGTGGTTTAAAACTATCCAGAGCATCATCATATGACGTCGCTTAGCTGTACATATACTGCACTGGAAGGTTTCAAGTAGAACTCAAGGCATAAATCATTGTTCAATATTGGTAAGTAGGTTTGTATTGACAAGTCTGCACTATATGAATCAATTGCTGCACTATAGGAACTTTATAGAAGTGTACTTACAGTAACACATGCCTCAACAGTGGGCTAGTGTGCTAGGAGTTCTTCTTGCTGCACACTGCTGGGGTGGGTGACAGTGCTAATTGAGTTTTTGTTATTTGCAGTGTACTTCAGTCCACTGTGGCTACGAGACATGCTGACCTAAGTATGCTGGTGGAATAAACGGTGTCAGCAGCATAACAGGGTTTCATTATAACCTTATGCATCACTAAACATTTTCTTTGTACCGCACATTCATTCTTCTCCATTTTGTGTGTTTCTTTCACTGGGCAAGTCTCCACATCCCAGCATCTAATGATGTGGTCTAAACTAGTGGGAGTAGTGCTGTAAACAACACAAATCAACATAACGCAACTGGGGCTGAATTTGCACTAACAGCTTCCTCATTGACTCAGATAGTAAGGGTCAACTTTTTTTTGATGAGATCAAGGTTTCAGCAGGTGAGGAGAGTGGGGCACTTGGGAAAGGTATTTGAGCAAGGTACAACTACCATTTCCGCTAGAAAGACTCAGTGTGTAATTAATCAGTGTGTAATTTTGTCCAGTAGGCCAGTTATTGGTTGAAAGTAATGCATGAATGAATGAATGATGTACCATTAGCCTCTTCCTGCCAGAGCTTTCATTAAAGCTTCCATATCTCTGCTATGAGTTGGGTTGAAAGTAAAATTGATATAGGCAATATTGATTGAATATAATTCTGACGTTTAAAGTAGATGAGCTTTCTGAAGAAAATGCATATATATATATATATATATATATATATATATATATATATATATATATATATATCAAAATAAACAAGATTAGTTAATAAACAGCTGTGGTGAAGTAATATTTAGGTGTGACCACAAAGTCGGTCTGCAAATATCAGCCTGATCAGATAAATACATTTTATTTACAAAACATCTATAATGTGTTCCTGATTAATTTAATAATAAAAACAAACTATTGCTAAATTAGGGAGGTGTGGATTTCTTCCATTGTTTCACTTGTAAGCTTAGTTGAGTTAAAAGTAAGGGCGGTTTGCTGTAACCTATCTAGCTCTCACTGTGACTGATAATACAGGTATGAATTCTGTTGCCATAAAATAGAAAACTCTATTTCCAGTGGGTTAGCTGATTAGAGAGAGTCGCATACCAGAGACATATCATGAACCTCAAACACTATTGTCCCTCCTTTAAATACAAATTCCGCAGTTGAAAGAGAGGATGGTAAAATGGGCTAATCCTTAACAAGATCCTGGAGAGCGATTGACACTGAAGAAACCAGGGTTGCAGTGCTACCTCTACTAACCACAACAGTAACCTGCAAGTAGCAGCCATGCAGTGTGATTTTATCCACATGTTTACTGCTTGAGGCAGTTCACCTTAAAGTTAATGAGAACTTTAATCTACTTTGTGTTGATGTTGAGATTTAAAGCAAGTAGATAGTATATGTAATGTTACTAGCAAGCCTCAAGTAACTAGCATACATAAATAAATAATCTGATTATTGCACACAGGTTCATTTTATTTTCCTGTCAGTGTATTTTTTGACATGTTGCTGCCATGTGAGCTATCATGTTGTCATTATAGATGAGCAAATCAGAGCAGAGCTCATCTAATTTTTTATGATTTCATGTAAAGAAGAGAAAATGTTAAAAGTTTAGGGCCAAATCATGCGGCTGTTAATGTGCATGTAAAACTGCATCTGGGCATTTTTCATTGCAGCAAGAATCATATACCTTCTACATAGACATCATTTATAAAAATGAATACATTTATTCTGTCGCACTTTCAAGCACGCAACTCAGTAATACAAAAATAAAAAAACTTTCTTAATACTTATCAATACTTATTATACATATTTCTTCAGGGATAAAAACTAATGCATGTCTGAAATACCTGTCCTATTGCTGTCAAAACCTTTAGATGATGTGATGAACATGTAAGATGACCAAAAGCACCTTTTACATAAACTATAAAATGAATAAAATGTAATCTACAGTACATTGTGCCCCACTTTGGCCTATTATGCTAAAGGAATGTGAAGGAAAAACCCTACGCAGCCATCATACATACAACAAATCTGGGTGGAGTAAGAGCACAAACAGTGCAAAGTGTGAGACTTATCTTCTCACTAGTGTAATTATGTGTTTAATACTCAGATCTAAAAACATGATTATAAGTAAAAAAAGAAAAAACACTGAATGTTATGAGCTGTTTTCACTAAAAGGCATTCCAAAATGTGAAAAGCACAGCTGGCTGTTGTTTTGAAAATGATCTACTACCATGACCTGCTGTTTAAATGATGCCAAATTTGAATTGCGGAGGCGCTACTGAGAGTGTAGTTCATTCATCTGTAGGCTGGAAAGCAGAAAGAAGATTTTTGTGGTAGAAAAACTAATGGTTCTGATGGAGGAGTGTCAGATTATACTTACATACAGTGTTGCTTAAAAGTTTGTGAACTCTTTAGAATTTTCTATATTTCTGCATAAATATGACCAAAAACATAGTATTTATTTCAAAATTACATATCTGCCAGTGAAAAAACTATGTGAACCTTTCAGTATCTGTTTCCAGTCACTGTAAATCAGTCCTGCCAAAAAAATTCTCTGTTCAGAATAGTGGGATGTCACTTTCTACAACATTTCTATAGGAGTTTTCTAGGATTGGACAGTGACAGTACAACTTTTTCTTATTTAACCATTTTTAGGTAGAACAGTTGTTTGCTCATGGTCATTGTCTCATAAACAGATGTTCTGTACCAATCAGAACATGTACAATTCAATATATATGTATAATTTTATCAATTACCAGTTTATTTAGTTGCCTCCCCCCTTTTGTGCCTCAACAGACGTGCTAAACATACAGTGGTGACCTTGTATGCATACCAACAAATTAGCTGTGGGTCACTTTGTGTGTGCACAGCGCATTAGCACCTCAGCAGATGTTTAGAAGATAAGACCCCATAATGTCACTAATTTCACTCATTTAGAAACATCCCATATTGTTTACCGTAGTCCTTTTTCACATTTGTTGGGTGCTTGTAAACAAATGCATTGCAGGGCTAATCAAGAGCAATGCCTCGTTATCCTCTGAGTAGGACTCCAAAGCCATGATTTGATTAATATGCGTAATTAGCCAAGGCTGTGCTCTCAGTTGACCTGTGAGTTGACTGGTTTAATCAGCTGTACTAACATACAGTAGCAGTCAAACAGCTGAGCATCACTTCAGCTAAGCTGATAACCTTGTACTTACTGCACTGCGCATGGATCCCAAAGGCTTAGCTAAAAAAGTTGGCTTTGAAATATACAACTCTTTCTCGTTATGCTGTGCAAAATCTCTGCACCGGGCCTGCTGTGTAACTAGATATACTGCCAAGGACAGGCTGTGAAGATACGTCAGGGAGAGAGACTACATCTGAGAAGTATGATATTAAAATATGATTCTGGGCCCATATGCATCTAATGTCTAGACCTGGACCTGGTATTCATGCAGCCTCTCATAGGGGGAGTACACTCTTACTCTGAGAAGCTTCATCACTGTGGGCCCTGACCCTATATCATCCCTGCTCTACATTTAGGTCATAATTAAGCCTTATTCAACAAACACATTTTATATATTTACCATACTAAACAAATGGATTAAGCAATAAAGATGATGGAAAAGATAGGCGTTAATCTAGCAGAACCTGAGCAATGAGCAATGATGCCTCTAACTCACACCTCATGATGAGTCCAGTGTGCTCTCATTGGTTAGCTCCAATCCTGAAAGTCAGGTAATAGAAGCCGGTAGACCCAATACACCTTCGCAAGCTAGAGTTGAGCAAAATGTTTCAGAGTTTCTACTTTTTTAGCTCTCTGGGTGTTGTGTGATGGCCTAATAACTTGCTCGTAGATGGGCAGTAAGGATTGCGTTATGATATGACCACCTTGTAACAGGGAAAAGGGCTAGAATTTCAATGAGATGTTGCTCAGGCAGCTGAGAAAAGTGTGGCAGAGAGCTTCTCCCTCTGGCTGTACTTTGGGCTTTATAGCTCAGACTGTTTACTTGTACAAAAATCTACATAACACAATAAAGGAAAGTGAAAAAATGCTTAAAACTGCTACTGATAATGGGATCACTGAATGGGGCCATTTGGTGTTTATCACATTAGAGTTTAATGAAACTCTTTCCTGGCTTTTTTCTAATCGGTGACATTCATAGATCTAAACAGTTTGTGAAATGTTCACAAATCCAGTCTAAAAAAGTCTTGTACAAGGTATCACAACATTTTTTGCTGCAAATGACAAATGGCTGAGAAATGGCTAGCAATGCCAAGCAGCCTACCTGAAGAACATTTATCCCCAAGGATGATGTCATGGACATGATAAACACTGAGCTTCAAAGTAGGGGTGGGCGATATGGCCCTACAATAATATCACTTTATTTTATGGTATTTTTGCGATAACAATATTCTTGGCGATATGACAAAACATTTGAATAAAAAAAATATTTCAAGAATACACTACTGCAACAAAATGAAAATAAAATTGTATTATTGCATACGATATAATATGGCACACCCCTAACTGAGATATTAAAAAATACAAGAATTTTCATCAAATTGTAACAGAAGACAATGATCCAGAATGTCACGATACTAAATAATGCACTCTAAATATCTGAATACCAGTAATGACTGTGTGGTGGAATGACAGGAATCCTTTGGTATATGTAGATATTACTGTATACCATTATCAATGTGTCATACTGAATAGGAAAATGATATGTTTTCAGATGTCTTATCACTTGCGCAAATAGCCTAGCTGTTTTCATAGCTGCTTATCTACTGCGCTTCAGCCTGTGGGTTGGTCAACTGAAGGAGTCAGTGTGGTTGTTTAAGCATGCTCAAGTTACACAGAGCCAGATTGTGAAAGGCTGTAGGAGTAAGTGGATTGTGGAGGGCTGGGGGCTTATCCACACCCCAAATCACATTGCACAATAGGGGTGGAGGGGATTGTAACATCACACTTCCCTCCCCAGGCTGTAGAGTATAGAGAGGCAGAGGAAGGCCTGGGCCCCATGGGGAAAGGCAGCTGACCGGATGGAACAGCTGAAGGCCTAATACACAGCCAGTACCCCTCCTTT
The DNA here is from genome assembly GCA_021613375.1 of Megaleporinus macrocephalus. Taxonomy (NCBI): domain Eukaryota; kingdom Metazoa; phylum Chordata; class Actinopteri; order Characiformes; family Anostomidae; genus Megaleporinus; species Megaleporinus macrocephalus. Next base: position 30,264,297 of record CM038707.1, read on the forward strand.
ACTGTAAACCCCCTGCTAATGGCAATATTTCTTCTCTCCCCCTCTATCTTTGTTCTCCTCACACTATTTCAGACTTTGCTCATAATGCCCAGGCCATCTTACCACCAGGCAGGAGAAGATGAGAGAATAAGTGAGGGATGGAAAAAGGGAGACAAAGAAGGAAAGCGAGTGTTCACAATGCAGACTCCTTATTTAGCCAGGCCCCAGGAGAACAGGAGCGTGGTGCTCATAAAAGGGCCTGTCTGGAACAGCTGATACGCTGCAACAGCCACTCTGGCTCATCCCCCCAGCTCTGAAGGGACAGCCTGGTATAGAGCACATCTAATCACAACTTAGCACCCCCCACCATCCCCCACAGCTGCAGTCTTTAGGCTTCTCTCCAAGAAAATGATGACCCCAGAGGTGCCCCAGAGTCCATCACCTCTGCCCCACCACTGCCAAGCGTTTGGCCTGGGGCAGTGGACTGCAAGCACATGCACGCTGTCATTTTAATTACATCACAATTTTATAAATGAACAAATATTTAGTTAATATTTCAAAAAAACAAAACCATTTAGAGGAAATATTATAAGACTAATTACGAATATGATATATGGTATGTTCAGGTGTTCCAGTCATCCCAGTGGGTCACGCTGAAGAGCTCTCTGACTTTAAACATCACTCTGCCCCGCTAGATTTGCCCCAGCCAACTTTAGGTGCTGTTAAAGTGATAAAGACATCCAGGAGCAAATACAGCCAGAAAACGGTAGACCACGTCCCAACTCGCTGAGCAATGCTGAAGTACATAGCACAAAAAATCACCTGTCCTCTATTGCATCACTCACTCCAGAGTACCAGACTTTCTTATGGATGCAACATTAGTACAAGAACTTAACATGATTTCATGGTCAAGCAGCATATTCATGTACATGATTTTGGAAAAAGCCCAAATATGTGTGATGGTCCTTTTGGCCATATATTATATACTATACAGAGGGTTTTGTTGGTGCAACCTAAAAAAATACTAAATGTGGGAATAAGCAGTTGAATTAATTGTATTTAATCTAAAAAGTAGTTTGAATGAATGATTTCTACAGTTAATGTAACTTTTTTACATTAGAGATTTGAGTAATACTAATTGAATAGCTTTTTACCACATGAAGTAATTTCTTTAGGTTTTACCAACCAAGAACTATTTCCAGTGTTTTACTAAAAACCAATACTGGCACCAATGTTACATTCAAATGGTTTAGTTAATTGGATTACATTTATTTAATTCAGTTTATTAAATGACAGGAAACACTAATTGTTTTTGTACATCATTTGAACACAGTTGGCTGTCCTTCACATGGAGGTTTACTGGTCATGGAGAAGTGTATTAGTAAACCTCCAGAGTGCATCTGCAATCTTTGTCTATTTCATTATGAGCTCTTCTTATCATATAGGTGCACTTTGTAGTTCTAATATTACAGACTGTAGTTCATCTCTCTTTCTATGTATACTTTATTAGCCCCCGTTCACCCTGTTCATTAGAGGTAAGGATCCCCACAGGACCACCAGAGAGCGGATAATTCTCAGCACTGCAGTGACACGGATGTGACGGTTGCGTGTGTTGTGCTGGTGTGAGTGGATCAGACACAGTCGTGCTGCTGGAGTTTTTAAACTGCTCAGTGTTGCTGCTGCACTGTGGGTCAGGGTTAGTAACTGTAACAGTAACAGTTTGGGCATGGAGGCTCATAAAAAGACTGTGTTCAGTAATTATGTCTGGAAATGTCTGGGAAATGCTCATGACGTGTGAGGACTAACAGGTTAAGCTCTGTTAAACACCATGTTGTTTATGATTGAAAAAAAGCCCTTTGTCTGTCAGACAAAGATGTAGTTGGGTTCTTCCTGTCGTAAAAATATAGTGTGGAACGTTGTCCTGGAGCTTTAGAGACCAAAGTCCACGAGTTCAGTTTCCTGGCTGCATTGTGCTACAGAGGCTAAATTTAGCTGCAGAATCGGCTTTTGCTCCAAGGAGTGAGGCATGATTGAATGTTTGATTTGATTTTCAGACGTGCTCCGCAGCCTCATAGGGCACAAAGTCGCTGCCTAATTATAGCTATAATTTTTCAAGCTAATGCCATACACTGCCAGGCGAAACAATAAAGCACAGTATAACGACGACAGGATTCTCAGAAGAGTTTCCTTTCACTGCTGCTTCTCAGGAGCACCGCACAGCTACACACTACTGCTTTCAGCTTATTACCACTAGAGAAGAAGGAGGAAAAAAATTAAATTACAGTATTGCTTCCCATAATGACCTTCATCAAAGCTCCCAGTAGTCAGTGCTCGGAGTAGAGTTCTGGGAAGAGAGGAGACAGCATCGTGTCGGGTGTGCTAGTGGCTATTGTACATTGTTAAAAAGGCAGGAAAGCACACAGCTGACACACACTTGTTTCTTTAATGGGTGTCGGTTGACGGCAGGGAAAAAAAGCTTCATCCTTTTTTTCCTTCTTAGCTATGTCAACACAGCCGTCCTCCATCGTTCATTACCCACAACAGGATGTAGCTTGTTGTGTACACACACACATACACACACAAAGCTCTTCCTTATCACTTTTTTCAAAACTCAACACCCCCTGCTGTTGACAGTTGTCCCATTCCAAACCAAGCCCCTTCCCCAGCCTCTGTCAGCCAAAAGGGTCACTTCTGATACGATGTGTGTTAACACCAAGTAGGGCACACATCAAATAGCTCAGATCACAGGAATATGTAAAGACTCAGCTTGTCCCAAGTGGCTTCCTCATCTCCTCTCATCTCCTCTCCGTTTCTCACATCACTGTATCTTCTGTCTTTATTTTTTGCAGTAAACGTAACTGTATCTGGCAGACAGCACTTGTTGGGGTTGTACGACACTGCTGGACAGGTAAGTCACTTCAAAACAACCAGTGAATTAGAGCAGTTCTATCATTCTATCATTAGGGGGCTGGAGCCAATTCCAGTGTCATTGAGCAAAGGCAGGGTACACCATGGCCATTTAGAATTAATTAATGTTTTTTTTATTATTATTATTTATTATTTTGAAAAATATGTGCCCATTTTCATTTCAATGCCAGCAACACTTTTAAAAAATGCTAGGACAGAAGCAACAAAAGACTGGCAAAGTTGCTTAATACAAAAATACTAAATAAAAAATCTAACTTGGCAACCGGTCCATAACATAATTAGGTACAAAAAGAGCATCTCGGAGTGTTTCAACAGTAAAGCTGGGTACAATGCAACAATTCCAGAATAACGTATGGCACATAATGTCATTAAAAGGTTCCAGAAAAATCTCTGTATGTAAGACACAAGACTTATAACCAGTACTGGATGACTGTTATCTTCGGGACCTCCAGTAGTTCTGGACTCAAAACAGGTTTTTGTGGTTGAAATCAGTGCATGGGCTCAGAAACACTTTCCGAAGCCATCACCTGTGAACATAGTACTGCATCCACAAATCACAGATCTACCATGTAAAGAAGAAGCAATATACTGTATAAACAGATCCAGAAACATTTGTCTATACATTTTTTTCAATTCAATATAGGGTTTATGTGATCTGCACATGACTGTGTTCTGTTTATATTTTGCACAGCATCGCAACTTTTGCGCAAATGAGGTTGTAGTTAACACATCCTCTGTGGAAAACTCACATGCACTTTTTATTGCAGTATTACTGTTTATTTGCTGAATTTAATATATTGAGAAAATTGTGCGTTGTGGCCAATGCAGAAGTTGTGATGCAGTTTCTTTGTTTATTTTTGCAACATGTCAAACTCAGCAAATAAATAGCTAACCTCTCACCTTACCTCTATTGGCCATGCATAAAACAACTGAATAGCTACAATGTAAATAAGGTGCTTTTGCCTACTCACAATAGGGATCGCAGGAGTCAGCCACTACAACATGCTATTTAATACTCTCAATTCATCTTGCAGAGAGAGAACCATCAGGTGCTATTGACTGAATCCATTGTATACTCGCTGGCTATAGTCCATACTGTCAGTAGCACTTTAAATATGCCAGTGGCAGAAAAAGTCCAATGCCTTATGACCACCTGCTGGGTACTCTAGCACCTTAAACAGTTTTCTTTCCATTAGTCCCACAAACGAATCACAGATGGAAACTGTAAAACTATAACCATCTGCTTTAGCTGCAAAGTAGTTGAGGTCATGGCCGAGTTAGCATTAAAGCATTGCTTTTCTTGGCTTTATTCTTCAAAAGGTCACAAGACAAGTCAGCATCAGCCTAGAGGACTTCATTTGAACATTAGACACAAGCCACATTATACAATCTGCTATGTGGAAGAGTTTCAAACAATAAAACCAATCAAATCAAATATCTAGTGCAGATGTGTAGTAAACAGGGGTGATATATCTTTCCCCTTACCACAATCCTTTTTGAGGAAATTAATTAATGCATAAAAGAATAAATAAGCCAAGAAAGTAGCCTGAAACTTATTTTCCTTCACTAAATAACCTTTCTATCATTTAAAAAAAAACATTTATACTGTTATTAATAACTTGTTGAACTGTGTTTTGGTGTTTTTGTTTGTGTTGTGTTCCTGGGAGATCACAAAATAAAATAAAAAATGTCTGAGAACAGTATCCACATCTGGACGCAACACCGCTCAACAGCTGGAGCAATCAGAGATACAAAGCAAAGTTTACCATACAGCGGCGCAGCACAGTTCATTAAGCAACACTCAGGCAGCCTGTGGCTGCGGACAGGGAGCAGTCAGTGCCCCGTGCTAATGAAGCACTGCTGCTTGTTTAAAACCGGGGCAGACATGCCGATTTATTCCCCGTGCAGTGCTGCGTAAATGAACATTATGTAATTCACTGCCTGTCACTGTAAGCAGTTCACTAATGCTTAGGACCATGTACGGCAAGCTGGGCTCTACTTTCCCATCGACCACTCACTGCAAGATCGATCGCTCCCGAACAGCAGAACGTCTGGCTCTTATGGGCTGCTGGCGTCAGCTCCGAGTGCCTATGTTGCCATGCTGAATAACGTTGGCCTATTGTGAAACATTCATTTATTCAGAGTTATACATGCGGTGGGTGACTCCTGTCTGATTACCCCCAAAAGTGCAACGTTTGCAAGACACGTTCCTTTTTATATAGGTGGATGGTGAAGCTCCTCTGTTTCTTTGCGCTCTCTGTAAATGACTGTTTTCTTATTGCATCATGTGATGTTACCTAAGATGTCCCAACATCGGACAGTGCAGATTTAGTACACAATGCATTTGGATTTCAGCTCGCCTGCACATGCACTGCACTGAAGCTCTTTTTAAAAAGCTGGTCAATCGCAAATGTGTGCAGGGACGCTGTTGAGTGGAGGGTGAGGGTAGAGGTGAGGAAGGAGAGGAAGGATTTAGATTAGCCCCACAAAACCACACAGTCCACAAATCAAACCACAAACAATGGAAGGTGACATCTTTCCTATGAGCTTTTATTCATGAGGCAGAGAGCAAAGAGGCTGCCACAACAGGTCGAGGAATCACTCACTCGCACGTAATACAGGGCTAAATACCTTTTCTAGGCAAAATGTTAGGCATTGTTGGAAAAGTCAAATAGGGATTCACAGTGATATCAGAATCATTTCAGTATTGGCATATAGTTATTTTAAAATATATATCAGCACTGGTCAGCTGTATTTATTTTATTCCAGAGGAGCAGAATATTTAGGTGATGCTGGGCTGCTATACCAACATATTAGTCATATTTGCATTTGATTATTATTTTACTGCATTTTTACTGCATCTACTAACATCTTAATCCAGGTAGATTATTATTTTTTAAATTTCCATTTCTACTTTTCTTAAACATCTGTATATCGGCATAGGCAGATATGTAGATTAAAAAACAATATGAGCCCACAGTTCCCATTTTAGTGCATCCCAGCTAGCGTGCGTGTGAACATGTGATTATTTGAAGGCTACTTACATGAGGACTGTGCAAAGCACTGAATAACATACTTCAGTCTGTTCTCTCACAGAACCGATGTATAATGTTCTTAAAGAGCCTGCATTCTGCATTATTACTGTATGTTAAGAGTTAAACTGCTGTAAGATGAATAAGTGGAGATGTATCGTCACTGTCCAAAGAGAAACAAGTATCTGCAAAAGAGTAACTTTACAGGAGAGATCAATAATGTTCTTTTTTTCAATGTAAGTTAATGGAAAAAGGTTTTAATCCAAGTGATTTTTGAGCATTACTATTTGTCCACTCATCACAAAACGTTTACAGGATGTAAAGAACAGCTGCTGTTTGTATTATATAGGAAAAAAACAGCTGTTTATGTGACATAGAAAAATAAAAATACATGTTTTTCTTCAGACAGCACTGATATGTATACAAGCTGGTTATTGAAACATCACACAAACTGTGAATTCAGAACATGACTATCCTGAGAATGTTGACTTCCTGTAAATATCCAAGTGCTGCTTTTATAATGGGATATTCAGAGCGTATGCTATTTACTTCCTATGTAGGCAGCCTTCAAATACAATGTTACTGAAAGCTTACATCTCAAAGAAGTTGAGTTGAGTGTTGATGACATTTTGATGGCGAGAGTACAAGAGGGTGGCTTACCGTCCCCCTGTATTGTCTTGATTCTGTTCTAGGAGGACTACAACCAGCTGCGGCCGCTCTCCTACCCCAACACTGATGTTTTTCTCATCTGCTTCTCTGTGGTCAACCCTGCTTCCTACCACAACGTCCAGGAGGAATGGGTCCCTGAGCTCAAATCCTGCATGCCTCATGTGCCATACATCCTTATAGGCACACAGGTGAGCATCTTGCATCTGACAGATGAATGATGGAGAGGAAAAAAGAAAGAAACAGAACACAGAAGCCACAGTAAGGAATATTTTGAAGGTATAGGTGTTAGTATTGCCATCAGGAAAATCTAAGAATGTATTTTTTAATGAGATTTACTTATTTACTTATAACTATGGCACCTCAGTGGGCCTAAATAATACAAAGAAGTTAAACGAATTTAACTACTCAGAAATTACTCAGTGAAAAATTAGTAAAGTTCTTTCTAGTTAACATTCTAATATCTTACAAAGCATGTACAGTTGGTATTAAAAGAACAGTACAGTACATTTAGTACACAATAAAATGGGAAAGTTGTCTGTTTTCCATCTGTCAACAAATAAAAATAAAAGATTTTTTGTTAAAATTTCTTTTAAGCTACGGACATTGTAAAGTGGGCATTGTAACAGTCTAAACACGCTGTGAAGGGCTTGGCTTGGGTGCACTATAGCAAACACCTTCCTCGACCAGCTGCTTCTGCTTCAAGCATGCCAGCCATTCTAAAGATCCTAGCATGTTTGGGTATGTCTTTGTTAGCTACACTGACTAAACTGTCATGAAGACTTTTTATATTTTATATATTTTATATATTTTTACTCTTTGATTAACTAGCTTAAAAATACTGTCTGTGTTCTCAATAACTGAGCGTATCATCTACAAGTTTTAGAGGTGCCTGAAGCCTTTTATGCTTTCTACAGTTTGACCAGTTAAGGAAGAAATATCTTTTGTTTATTTAATAGTCGGTCAAACCAGCCAGCTATTAATTTGCAGCAGAAAGTCAAAAGAAAATAGGTATTTAAAAAAAAAGAAATAATTAAAGATTCAGAAAAAATGGGACTCCCACCAAATGTGCAAGACTGACTGGTAGACCACCAAAACTGTCACCATCAACAAAAAATATTAGGTTTTGTCCATAGTTTCACTGTGGGTGAGGATCAAGCCTGTGGGTCTAAAAGGATTACTAAAGTAAACAGACAAAAAAAGAAGAAATTAGAAAATTGAAGTTTGCTTGCAAGAATCTGCCAAACAGTAGACTAACTTTTCATTAGGGACACATCAGCTTTTTAACTTTACTGCTTGAAACTTTAAGCTTGACGTACTAAAGTAGTCATGTGATTATGACACAAACAACATGGGTGCCTCTCAGAGAAGACAACAGGTCAGGAGCTGTATCTCAGGTTTTCTATTCACTTTTAAAAATAGTAAAGTAGTGCAGCCCATACTAATCATCCTAGAGTCCAAACCTCAGCATCATTGAATGTGTTTGGGATTACTTCACTTACAGAGCATGAGGCAAACATCCTTGGAGATGTGGAACAATAGCCCTGCAGATTTATTAGATGGACTGAAAGCAAATCTCTAAATAATATCTTAATAGCCATTTTGATTGGAGCTGGTGATAAATGGTTTCTACACAGTGCTGAATATTCAAAAACCTGCTTTTGCAGCAGTAAGAACAGACTGACTGTTTTCTGGGATTCCTGGTTTAAAGAGCTTTAAAATAAATGTGTTATCACCACAGATAGATAATGTGTTACCACTACAAATAGAGAACAGCTGATGCACTGCAGGCGCAGTTGTGACTGTTAGTCTGTTCTGGAACCATGGGGTGCATTTTTATGTTGGTCTCTTGTTTTGTGGCAGATCGACTTGCGAGACGACCCAAAGACACTGGCCCGCTTGCTCCAAATGAAGGAGAAACCACTGACCTATGAGCAAGGCCTTAAGCTGGCCAGAGAGGTGAGAGAATCTCCAAACACATTCTAAGACACCGTAAACAACACATACAGTTTCATGCATTTTGCTTATATGCGTCTTGTGCACAGATCGGAGCACAGTGCTACCTCGAGTGTTCAGCACTGACCCAGAAGGGACTCAAGACAGTGTTTGACGAGGCCATCCTGACGATCTTCAGCCCTAAGAAACAGAAGAAGGGCTGTATGGCATGCAGCTGCTGTACGATTGTATAAGCACAGGCAGAAGCCATGAGGCAAATCCCACTGTGAACATCAGCCCACCTCCAGATGTACTCAACATGGAAACGAAGCGAAGTCAAGCCCCTTCAGCACCTTCCAGTGTGCTCCCTCACTGCCGCTGTCTTTCGTTATCAAGAAGTGAAAAATGATGCAATTCAGTACCATTTGAGGCTTCTTCTCAGCGCCTTCGTTAAACCTTGAGGGTTTGAGGACGTGAAGCACTTCAGGAGCGCTCTTGCATCATCTGTAAAGTACATTTCATGAGCTCCAGCAACGACCAGCAGACAGAGAAGCTACACAAAGATGTTTCCTCCAACAAATGCTTCACTGTGTTGGAAAGCAGCTTACAAAATCTGCGTATACCATGTTCCGAGATGCAGACCTTATAAAACAGGCTTTCTCTTTCGCGTCAGGGAAAAGAGAAACAGTCACCCCTCAGAATGACTACCCTGGGCTTTCCACAAGCTCAGAACAAGTGCCTCAATCAAGCACCAGTGTCAGAGTTCTATTTATACCGCCTCTCACCTCTTGGTTCTCTTGCCAAAGAACAGTTGCTTTCTCATTTGATGCTTTCGACAGGGACGCAAGTCTCCACACTGATACAGGGCAACCTCATACCATCTCCTTTCTAGCAAAAGGTCTTGGTTTTTAGGCTTTTAGGTTTTTAGGTTACTAGCTCTGTATATCATAGCACTGCTTTCTAAGAGTTTTGATACATTTCCTCTCTGTAAAATGTGACCTTGTGAACTACATTTACTTTTTGTGAGGTCAGATGTTACAATGAACGTCATATTGAACTTCAAATCAGTGGACAGTAACCTAGGCCATGTTCAGACTGCAGCCAATTTGGATGCATTGATTTGTTAAGACGACCCTCTGACCTTTCATGTGAGCGATCAGATCAGATTTGCATGTCCAGATATCACCAACCTATCTGGGTTACTTCGATAACGACACGGGCATCAGTAACTAGTAGCAAATCTCAGCACTTCACGTCACTCTGGATTTGACATTGTCGTTGTTAGTCATGTTGTGAGCGAAGCAAGAGACACTTAGAAATCTGATTTGAGTGTCCAGGGCATCCAGACTGAGAGGCATCTGTAAAAACCCAACTGGAGTCACATTTCAAACCACTTCCAAATGCTTTGCGCAGTTCCAAATTCATTCGTTTTTTGCTGTTTGAGCTCTCACACTTTAATCTGGACCTGGCTATGCCAAAAATCAGATTAGGCTGGCAGTCTGAACGAGGCCATAGTTACAGTAAATACACCTCTCAAGAATGTACCCTTAACTTTAGTGCTAGTTATCAGAAGAGTTATTGCCATGTGTCAACTAAATGTTCAGTGAATCACTACAAGGTATAGGGCTTAGGCCTATGAACGGACAGCCGATTCATTCAGCCTGCAAAAGCTGTAGTGTAGAAGTTCAGGCACCCACACCAACACATTCGTTTCAGCCTGAAATAACTCCGAACACTGAAAAAGTATTTTCTCAGCAAACCTGCGTTGGTACTGAATTTCTTCTTGTGACAGCTCCTTGCCTGGTTGTAATAACACTGGTGGCCTTTAGTGTGACCTCAGGGACTTCCTCTAGAGCCCACAGGGTGCTAGTGACCTTCCTCGTAAGTATAAGGAGGAAGGCCTGGTCCACACACAAATAGAAAGAATGAGCCTGAATCCATGTGCCTTTAATGTAGCATAGAATTTGTATCTTCATTCTTCAGTCTTATGACACTGTGCCTTGAGTCGTCCTATGCAACTGTATACTGTAATCGTACAAAGAAGAGCATCAGCACTGGCCATGCCAGCAATAACTTGAATTGAATGTGTAACTGCAACCTTCTATTTAACTTTTTTAATTATTTAGAATGTAGTAAATATTATCTTTCTTTTTTATTTCATGTATTGGTTTGTACACTATATGACTGCTTTTTGCCAAATATATAAGGAGGTTTGTATATAGGTCTTGTGTTATTAAACCTTGTGAACACACTTCTAGGCTTCACCTTTTGACAGTCCAAGAAACTAAAAGAATTTCTGCAAGTGCTGCTGGTAATGTTTGTCAGTGCCCTGCACCTTCTTTGTAACTATGGAATATGAGCAACAGTGGAGTTCTTATAGTCCATCACAACAATTCTTTCCTACTCTTTCATTGGGCCATAATTAATAAGCAGTGCAGACCACCAGCAAAACGTGTTCTGGATGCCATGACCAGTGTTTAAATTCATGCTGGTACGTGCTGTTTTGCCCACCCCAGCCGCCAGCTAGAAACCCTGGCAGAGACCAGTATGGCTGGTCTCCAGCAAAACCAGCAGATGTTGCATTTTGGATGGTGGTAAGTTGGTCAGCAGCAATTTATATATTATTTAATATGAGCTGAATTGCATAATCACAGCTGTCTCTAAAAAAAAATTAAAAAAATTATAAAACAACATACTTTCCCTTTACTGTAAGTAAAGGGAATTAACCAAACTTTTTTTTCACCACCCAAGTCATTTTGGGCCTTTGGACCATTCAAGGTGTAATTAACAAACTAGGTAATGGGCAACAGACATTTTCAAATTATGTCAGAAACTGAAAAATGCAGAAAGCTGTGGTTGTTTTGTTCTGACAGCAGCGATATGTAGATATCAAATTGCCTTTATGTCTTATGTGAACTGGTTACATTTCCATGCACTGGGCTGGGGCAAAGTAATGCAAAGAAAAGAAAACAGAAAACATGTTTAAGACAATCCATGGATCTTACAAAAAACGTTTAAGTAACGTTTGAATGCTTCAGGGCAGCAGTCCATAATGTTTGTTTATTTAAGCCCAACCTGTGTTAGATTTCAATTGGAAGCTACTATCCTATGGATAATAACCTTGTTGTTTGTAAATGTATGTGTGTCAGTAAAGGGTCATTAAGTGTTGTGTTGTTGACTTTAAACATTAAGGCTATCAAACGATGCAAATCTAATGTATTGCCACTTTACCATGTAGCAGAGTCATGGGAAACGAGACTCCTGGAAAAATACCTAAAAATAGTTGGAGCCTAATAAGGAAAGACTAAAGAGCTACTGCCTCCAGTGTATAGGGCACACGCAATAAACACTTCTCTGTCTTACAGTAACATGCCGCCAAACCCAAAATCAGAGTTAGTACTCACTTCCGTGTTTAAAGCCTTACAGAGACGTACACACAATTGTTACACTCAAGGTAAAAACCTTACCAGCACTAGGTAAAAACCTGAGCATGTTACTATGCAGAACCTTCCAGAATCATTTCACTCAGGATCGCAGTTCATCTAGTCATTCTTCAGTTCTGTACAGTACACATAAAATACACATCAGTTAGCAGATGTGAGCTTACTGCCCTCTGCTGGTGTAAAAACTCTTATTACACCCCAGGATGCCAGGAAGAACAGTGGCTACACCCCAGGTAGGATAGTCTCTATTGACATAACAGTAAATGGGGATCCTAATAATAAAACAAATAACAAAACAGAAAGAGCAACAGATACAAAAGCCTATAGAGCAAGAATACTTTACCAGGACCTTTACATGGTCACTCCACATACCTCACTGCAGAGAACTTTCAAAGGTCTCTTAAAAAGTGAATGAAACAAACACTTGAAAGTATTTTTGGAAACAAATGCTTCTACAAGCTGCTCAGCGTACTTAAGATATTCAGAAAACAGATAAAAACAGGTCCTATTCTCCAGCACATATAAAAACATACACCAATACAGACACCAATTATCACAAAAACAGGTTTATTTAATATCTCTGTCTTTTTAAAATAATTAGATTTATTCTATTCATCAAACCCTTACTTTTGAATTTCTCATTAACATAAACTTAGTTTATGGGCCATCATAAAACACACAATATGCATGGAAGGGAGGGGAGGAGGGGTACAGAGGCCCAAAGAGGGAGAGTGAAAGAGTGAGAGAGAGAGAGAGAGAGAGAGAGAGAGAGAGAGAGAGAAAGAAAGAGAGAGAAAGAGAGAGAAATATCAAGCCGAAACGTGTAAAATCCACACCCATGATTTAGATCTCAAATAAAACAAAACAAAATAAACAAAAAAAAAAAAAACTAAAAGAATATTGAGTCCTGTGAACACAACATATTGTCTAACTCGAAGTGCTTTAGTCCTAACCCACCAAGGCGGCTGGTATTTCTGTTGAGGAATAAGACTTACCGGATCAGCGTTTTCCCAAACGGGCCTTAAAAATACCCCACATACGCAGGCTGTCATTCCAAACACTCCTGTAAAAATCATCTAGTTCTACTTAATCGTTTTAAGGGCATCCAACCATCTTGAACTCCAGAGAGAAGAGCAGTAGACACTGAAGTTGCCCATGGCTAAAAGTTCAGGATAAGAGATCAGGATTAAAAAAAACAAAAAAAAACAAACAAACACTAACGTTCCGAACACTGCGCCACAGGAGGAGAAGAACAGAGTTCTCAATAGTGTCTGAAGCTATACTTAACTGCACTGGCATTCTTGGTAAACAGAGAACTGCCAGACTGAAACTTTAAAAGAGGTCTCCAGAGAAACACAGCACGGTGCTGTTAACAGACAGCAGGTTATTACCTGTTTCAAATGTTAAAAAAATACTTCTGGGAGATAAATGTCATGGCAACCGCTGTAGCCTACTGCTGCCTGCTGTATTCATGGTTGATGGTACCAGTGCCAGACTGGCACCTTCCTAGTTTACACACATGGAAAGAAAAAAAAAAAAGGATGATCACATTCTTGATGTTCTCAGGGTGGGGGACAAAAGATGCAGGCAACAAAAAGGATGAGTTTAAATGCAGTTCTTTTAATCTGTCGCTGTGGTCTTCCTTCTTATCTTTGTGAAGTTCCAATTCTCTGGCACAGCAGCCTCACTCGGACGAGGGAATATAAACGATGTTGTGTGCGATCATTCTTTAAGTGGGGGGGGGGAGCATGTGGGACGGAGAAGTGGGGCCTCACAAGACTGCGTGACATAACGGATGCGGAGCCCACTGCTTTATGAGGGACCTCTGGGACCACACTCTTTAGAAACATGAAGAAATGAAGCTCCTGTTCTCAGGCAAAGGTTTTTCAAAATATATCCTTTCACCATGGCTGATTATCGCTTTTTCTTTTCTTTTTTCTTTATTTTTCTTCTTTTTGTTTTTAAACAGCAAGGAGTGTACAAGTCTTTTCTCCCCTAAAGGTACACGCACCTCCATTTCTCCTTTTCTTTTGTTTTTCTCCTTTTTCATTGTCTGTTGTTTCAGTGTAGTATCATTGTAAAGGAAACAGAGCTGAAGGGATTTATACAGTGCTGTTCAGGGGTGGGAAGAAAAAAAAAAAAAAAGGGACAGACGAACGCAGGAGTGTACAGTAAATTATGTAGCACAAGAAGCATGGAGGGGGTGGAGTCCCTGTGGCAGAAAAGAGAGGGCCATTGGTTGGAGCCAGACAGAGGGGTGAAGCCACATCCATGTTAGGTGGGAATGATGCCATCACTGTTTTGGATGCCCCGCCTCAGTTCCAGCTCTTCCAGCTTCCGCCACAGGTCCTCTCGCTCCTTCTCCTTCTTCTTTTCCCTGAGACAAAGCAGAGAGAGATTTCAGGCCATAATATAAAGAGTAGATTAATTAATTTCCCTTCAAAATCCAGGGCGCGGGGTGTCCTACCTCTGACGGTCCGATTTGTAAGTGGCAGCGAGTTCATCGAACAGTGCGCTGTTCATCTCCATGAACGCTTTAAGCACGTTGTAGATTAAAGCAGATATCGCTCTGTTGAACAAACAAGAGAGGATCAAAACAATTCAGTACATTCGAAAAAGCAACCTCGGGCAAAAAGTACTGAGGACAAACATTCCTTTACATAGTACAAACCAATTTTCATCATATATCTACATACCAGAAACAGCTCCAATTAATTTATACTAAAATACTGATTAAAGCGGCCTCTGGTACTGAAATTCAGAGAAATCTAGGATTGGTATACAAAACAAATCAGTACAAAACCTGGATGTAATCTTAAATTTTGAGCTCTGTTTTACGCCGTATGCAAACACTGTCACTACAGTAGCTTTCATCTTTGAGAAATATTGCTGAAGTTGAACCTCTTCTATCCCAGAGTGGCACAGGAATTACAACAGTTCATGCATAACTTACAAGCAAAGCTTATTACGGCAACTCGCAGTGGTGTCCTGTTTGTGTGTTGTGTGTTGGGCAAGTGAGACATAGCAGTGTTTCTGGAGTCTGTCCACTCTATTAGACACTCCCTCCTTGTAGCTATAATGTCCGAGACAACAGCCCATCTGTTGCTGCATTGTTTGTGTTCGTCATCAAGTAGTAACCAGATGCTGTTGGCTGGATATGTTAAGCTGGTGGGCTATTCTCTGTCCAGCAGTAACAATTAAGTCTTTAAATCCACTTGTACCAGCACAACACACATTAACCCACCACCATCACTACCACCACATCAGTGTCACTGCAGTGCTGTGAATGATCCACCACACAAATAATATCTGCTCTGTGGTGGTCCTGAGTATGCAGAGGAACTGTCTGTAACTGTACAACTACAAAGCGCACCTCAGAAGCAACTTGACCAACTACTAATCATAAGTTAAATCATCATTTGCAAACCCTTTTTAATCTATGACTGCCTAAAGTTCACTGGTTCCAAACAACCTAAGATGATGGGGTTCTTCCCTGATGTTCTTCCTCCTTTTACAACAGCTCTCAGTCCCTACTTGTTCTTGGGATGTTATACCTTCAGTAAATGAAACACGTGCTTGATCGGATTGAGGTCAAATGACTAATGTCCTCGTCCCAATACAAAAGTATTGGGTCACTTTCATAGTGAGTGTCAGGTCATTTTCTATCTGTTAAATGCTACAGCTGTATTCAAATCACAACATTCATAAATACCAGTGAACCAGTAATACATGCCCATGCTATTAACGCTACCTGCAGAAGAGGTGGTATGCTTTAGAGCCATGAGCTCCATAAGTCATCTCTTCCCAGCATTATGGTATAAACAGATGTTTGTCTCATCTGTCAATAAGATGTTGTTCCAGAACTGAACGTGCTTTGTTTTTTGGCTCCAACTCTAACGTGATCTCCCTGATTTTGGTTTACACTGTGTGGTAAACTGTCTGCATTTACTCTGGTATGTACTTTTGAAGGCTGACTTTGACACAGATGGACCCCCTGATGGAAGGCATTTCTGGTTTAGCCAACTGTTGTGAGAGGTTTTCTTACACCAGTTAAAGAATTCTTCTGTCATCCACCACAGTTGTGTTTCATCTGTCTATTGGGCCTTTGTGTTTCTGAACTGACCAGTGCATTCCTTCCTTTAAATAAATAGCTGATTTGGCCACACCTAATGTTTTTGCTATATCCTGGACAGGTTTGTTTGGATTTCTTTTAGGCTTGCTTTACAGGCAGTGCAGCTTTACGGACTTAGAGTTATTAGCAACAGATTTCAAATTTGAATACCATACATGAATTCAACTCCAGACCTTTTAACAGTTTACTAGTGAGTAAATAAATAAATAAACAAACAAACAAACAAACAAACAAACATGTGGCTATAGAACAGTTGAGCAGCCAACCTTCCAATTATTTTTAAGCCCATATTCATTATTTCATTTCATCTCCAATGTACTATGCTAAACAGCTAAAATAGCAACTTTGGAGCTTTTTTCCAACACCCAAGTAATTTATGGACCTAAATGTATATGATAATTGGAGCTGATAAAACATACTGAGCGTAGTAACATGATGATGGTTTGAATGTTATGCATGTGCACATCTCTCAGCTCTGTCTTTTTGTCATTTTTGTCAAGATGTTTTATAAGAACTAAAGTAGTTCATAATTTATCACCTACTTTAATTAGCTTTGGCCAGGAACAGCAACTTGTTGCACTACCCCAGCTATAGACTGCTGCAGTCTATTCCTTAAGCTTTTGTTGTAAACAGGCAGGCTAAACTGTAAATAATGTGTCCAGTTCCAAAGTCATGGCACATTTAGTTTTTTATGTTTTTCCCCCTCAAATATGTTAAACTAGGCAAATAAGTAGAAATTTTGCAGTAATCGTATCAAGCGCATACTCAAATTTGTTCCCTGTAAAGGATGTGTTAGCTTATTTTCACTTTTAAAAAATGAACAATACATACTTTGGTGTGCAAACATTTGCATATGATGAATATATATATAATTTATTATAAATATATATATATATATATATATATATATATATATATATATATATATGAAGTGTGGGATGGTAAGTTTTAAAGCCCTAGCAATATTAGCAATAGCACAACAAACTTCTGAGGAAAAGCAAAGAATTTGGCTTTCCATTACATAAGCCTTTTAAATGACTGTACTGGACGGAAACAATGATCTGGTCAAACGATTTCCAATTCCCTTCTACACTGCAGGTCTGATTTTGAGTGCACTTACGGGTTCCAGTGCTCTTTAGAGATCCTGTATAGACTGGCAAACATGATGGGCAGGATGACGCTGGAGTTCTCCTCGATCAGACTCATAATGTATTCATTGTTCCAATAGTACAGTGCTCGCTCAGCCACCTGCCACAGAGATAGACAAAAAAATATATATAGTTTTAAATAAACATCAACATTATTAATGTAAATACAAACAGGTAGAGTGCAATGACTGTGCATAGTGAGAGCGCTTGGGTTGGATATATTGTGTATAGGAGTGTCTTAGTGTGGGAGTGTACTGCAGACCTGAAAGTGTGGGCTGGACACACATCTGGAGATCTGCTTGAACAGTGGCTCCTGAATCTTGACAAACTGTGTGGGTTCAATCACATCCAGGATCTCCTCCAGCTCTCCAAGGAACATAACCTACAGACCAACAGCGTGTTGGCGGAGGATCATAAATCAGCTTTCAATATCCAGCAGTGTGGGAGTTGTCAAACTAATAATGGCATCAACATCTTTCTCAACTTTATAGTTTCTAAAATCAGAAAAGCACTTTTTAGAAAAAATGGATAGAAAGGCAAAGACAAATAGAAAAGAAAAATGTATACCTCTTTCTGACTGCAAGTTTTTGGCCAAAACTTCAACAATCCTCTTATAACCTGTAAAAGTTTCACACAATGTAAGTTAGAAAAAAAACGCAAACAAACAAGACCAAGAGACAAGTTGTAATTCACTTACAGGTTCTGTTAGTGTGGGGTCTTTCTCTAGGAACTGTACAATACAGTACGCCAGCTGCAAGAGACAGAGGTAAAGTTCATGTGCTCGCCTAACAACCTCAACACAACTCAAAAAACAACTGGTGCAACAAGTGCTGTAGTTTACTCTTCACTACACTTACAGCTTTCCCTGAGCTGACACTGTTTCAACAAACACACATTCTATGTATTTATTTATTTATTTATATTTTTACTTTTAATGAACTCGATAACCCCGCATCATCCAGCTTACAATCTTGGAATCTCCTCATACCCTGAGCAAACTCTCTCGCAAAGATAATCCATGATACGCTGTATGTTTTCTTTTGTGAGTCTGCTTCATTCTTTCCTGACACTCATTCCAGATCAGAACAACCCTCCATGTGTCACTTGCAAGCAGTGAGCACATTTCGAAATCAAGCTTCAAGAGTCCTATCCAAGCATCCTCGCTAGCAAGTGCAAACATGCACAAAAGTGCAGGGCCTGGAATACCTGTGCATGGAAGAGAGACAGACTCCGAGCCGAGTGCAGGGGCAGTAACACTTTCACCAGAAACTGCTTGTGTTCAGCTTTCAGTGGGAGTGCAAAACCATTGATAATGCTGGAGAAACAGAGAAAAACAATGAAACCAATAAACAGACAGCTAAACACAGACACTATATTTTGCATTAAAAAAAGATGCATCAGTTATATACCTCCCCAAAATCTCCAGCAGCTCAGCCACTCCATTGAAGTGCTCGGTTTCATACACAAACCTTCTCCCAGCAGGGGTGAGGAAAGAAGAGGAGACAGAAAGAAGATTGTATTGAAAGGGGTTTAGGCATTCATACAAGTAACGAAATACTTTAGATTGTCTGATCTGGCCTCGAGCCCATCTGGCTCTTCGTTGGAAAGCAGGTCACTCTTAGTGGTCTTACCCTAGAAAAATGTTGTTGATCTGTTTGCGGATGAAGGCCCTGAGGCCGAGGAACTTGCCGTAAATTCTGTGCAGGACAGTCTTCAGGCAGTCCCTCTCCCGAGGGTCCTCGCTGTCAAACAGCTCCAAGAGCTGAGGGCAAAATAAAGGAGCATGAGACAGAGGCACTGGACCGACGAGAGCTTAATTTAGCAAACCAAGAGGCTCACAATGCCAAGGATAACGATATATATATATATATATATATATATATATATATATATATATATATATATATATATATACACACAGCATGCCATGGTGCATGCTAATTGGTTTCAGATTCTCAGACAAAATGTAACAAGGCAATGAGCACTTGAGGAAGCACAGAAGACAAACATTTCTTTTATTGAAGGAAAATGTTTTGCAACACCTGTATCACCCAACGCTCTTACAGAATGCCATGTTGGCTTTACATCTGATGTAATCACAGCCCTTCTTCTAACAGGTTCTGCTTTTGAGCCATAGAACATGGGGGTCATCAAGATGAGCCCATGTTTCTTGTGGTTAGCAGTGGATTTAGCAGCTCTATGATGAATAGCACTTTTTCCCAGTCTCTTTCTAATACTGGAATACTGAACATTGAACTTGTCAATAGTGAGCAAGGGCATAGAGTCTTTTGTGAATTCCTGAACATGTTTTTGCTGGGCTTCTAGAAGAATGGTGGTAGGATGGCCACTTCTGGGAAGATTTACAGCCGTTTCAGATTTCTCCACTGGGAGAAAGCGTCTCTTACCGTGGTTTGATGGGAGTCTCAAAATCTCATAAATGTACAATTTATAACTCAAATTCTACCAGAGTTTATATTGATCACAGCAGGGTATTTTGCTTGCTGAGACTTCTTAGACTACTTCACATGTCTAAGATTGTCCTATTTAAGTGATGTTTAGAATTATCAAAGCTGGTAGTAATTATCTAGTTCAACTGATCTCAAGTATTAACTAAATTTGGTTAATTGGTTGATTGAGTAACTGCTGGGCCAGTTGGTTTTGGAAAGCCCCCTCCCCTTAATAAAAGAAATGATTTTGTGTTTATTCAGGTTGTCTTTGTCTCACATTAAATTTAGTTTAAGTGTAATTAATATGCAAAAAAACATCTGAAGTCTGCACACACTTTATTACAGCACCTATCATGCAAAGACTTCATACATTTACAACACATATTCACTGCAATTATTATTGGATTTTTCTTTTTAACACACAAACATACCTGTAGTACAAATTTCTGGTCGATGTATTTTTTGGCAATGCTGGGCTGAAATTCCTGACTCTCCAAGAAGCGAATAAAGAACTCATAGACGAGCTGGAAAGAAATACACATAGACAACTCTCACTGGACCATGAATCTCTGACCCTAATTAGTTAACTAGTCTGAAAGGACAACTACTTTTGAGTGTAACAGCTCTGTTGAGGGTGTAGCTTCTGGTGCCGTACCTGTAAGTGTGGCCATGAGGCCTCCAGAGTCGGCTCATCCTCCTCTGGGTCAAACTCATTACTGTCACTGGGTGGAAGGGTCCGGAATATGTTACAGGACACCTGAGAGAGACAGGAAAAAAAGAAGACTACTAAGACAATAATTTGATAACACATCAGTCGTGAAAGCCCATGACATTCATAAAACTATTAAACAACAACTAACACTATTAACCATGCATCAACGCGACTATGCCACTCACCATTTTGACGACTTCGGGGTAGGTCTGCTCAGTGAGGTACCCCCGGCTAACTGTGACATAGTCCACCAGCTCATTTAGAGTGGAGCGCTTGTACTCCTTCATCTTGAGGTCAGACAGTGTGTCCATGAAATCGAAAAGTGTGCAGCACTGCTGCAGCTTCTTCAGAAACAACTCTGGCTGCTCTTGGGCAGAGACATCTACATACAGAGAAGGAGAGAGTTGTGTAGGTAAAAAAGAAAAACAAAGAAAGAAACATACAGAAAGACACAGATGTTGATTTGACAAACAGTTGTGCACTGCCCTTTCGGTTTCTGGCCTACAGTGCCTGGAATACTTTTAAGTCCACTCCATGAAGTTCACTCTTCTACTAATGTTTACACATTACACGGAGCACATTTTCCAAACAGGCATACCGCTTGGCAAACAGGCAAGAAATGGATCAGCACAAACATCAACATCAACTCAAATCATCAACCATTTTCTACTCAGCCCAGATTGGAGATTGTGCTTTTGTAGTTTAGTGCTTGGGCTACAAGGCTAAAATTGCTAACAAACACTAGACGTCAACAATCACCATATTATTGACTTTTCCATTAATGCATCCCCAAAACTTCTCAACTCACTCACACAACAGCCAGGTCTTCAAACAGGAGGATGATGTTACGGTAGTTTTTGACACAGTTTACTGTCAATTTGATGATATTTTATTATGATAAACATACACCATGTGCTTTTCAAGGATACTGTCAAGACTTCAAGAATACTAATTGCATGCTTCACTACAAATGATTGCAAATTGAATCTGCTTAATTAGGTGCAGTACAGTGCAGCTTCTTTGATGTGTTACGGGTGAAACCATTCAACCCCGCCACATCCGCCTACTCACAATAGAGACCATTTTGCAAGAGCTCAAAACAAAAGCCACTGAGATACGCTTTATCTCTGCATCCAATCCGACTTGCACTCTTTTACTCAGGCTTTAGGGGAAGTGCCTCAAGAGAGCCTAAAAGAAGTTGCAGTTTCTGTGCTCTCTAAAAGAGTTCTAGCAGCACTGACAACAGTTCTCTGTTGTCTTGATGACAGTGAATGGCAGGTGTGTGAACATGAGGCATTTGCCTACCTTTCAGCAGTGGCAGCTGCACCAGCTCAATAGGTTTGTCCTGAGATCTGAACTGAGACGAGCTCTGTGCTCGCTTCTGCTTGGCTTTCCGGACCGACTTCCTGGAGAAGCCGTCCACCTTATCTACGGACGGGGGCGCGGTGGCTGCTGAAGACATAGCCCTGGAACAGGGAGGGGAAGGCAGAAAAGGAGAGACAGAGGAAAGAAGCGAGAGAGTGTCCCATTATGAACATGCATGCATCAAATGATCAAAGACAATGAGGAAAGTTCCCACACTGGTTCAAAGAGTCTACTATTCTAACTAGCCACTAATGGTCTCCTTCTCAAATGGTATTAGAGAGATAAAAAAAGGCCATGGATGCCAAAACCTGGCATCCATGGCCGTGGTTTCTGCTCTTTCTGTCAGATTGTTGCAGAAGCCAGACAGGAACTTCACAAACAGCCAGGTAGTTACAGAACAGTATAATTCTATCTAGACTTGGCAGTCTGACAACTGCTGGTCAAGGATGAACTATCAAACAGCATCAGAGAAATGAAAGGAATGCATTCATAAAGGCCTGTAACAGCAACCAGTGACGGTAAAATCTCAGCTAATGCTGGTTTAAAAAACGTCATTCATTTAACTTCTTTCATGCAAGGCGCCAGCAAGACAAGTATTACCACATGTGAACACAACTAAACTTTTAAATATTTCCTGTTAACAAAGATCCAACTCTAATATCACACATATGCAACACACAACTGATATACACAGTTGTTGAGATGAACAGGTTAAATGTGATGAGTGCTGCAGGCTAAATCATGCATACACAAAAAAACTCCCTCTTTTGTACAGTGTATGTTTTAGGACATTCTCAGATTGCAAACTCAGGTTTGAGAAAAACTCTTACACACCAATGACAACTGCTTCAAGAAGAAGGCATTAAGCCAAGTGGCAACAGATGGTAAATTTAATGACTTGCGCAAGTGCTTTGTGTTATGGTGTAATTCTACAACTTCTACTGCACTGAACTTACTTTCTGCTTTTCACAAGGTTTAAGCTCCAACTCACATTACATCACTACATTTCCTTAGCATCTCAGCAGAAACAGACAGTTACACTGTACAATGAAATTCTTACTTTGCTGTACCTTCATTCACCAATAGATAAAGATAACAAAAAAAGAAATAATAAAAAAATATACAAAATATAAAAAATACAATAAGTTGAAGTAAATAAAATAAAAAGTATTTTTTTCCTTTTTATAATGAAAAAATAAAACAAATAAAAGTTGCATGTGCTTTTATGTACAAGCATGAAGAGCAGCAGCCATAAAGTGCAAGTAGCAAGTAACAAATGTAAACAGAAGTGTTTTTGTGCAAGTAGTGAATGTAAACAGTATTCTGACAGCAGCAGTACAGTGAGTGTAAGGTGCAGTTAAAATCAGACAAGTTAAAAACCAGTTCAGATAGATACTGGGGTTATTTTGCACATGACTACTTAAACTGGACCTCACAGGCCTACTTAATGTTTCCATATATATTAACAACGCTTTGAAATACTAACAGTTTAAAAGGTCTATACCAACTATTTTCCCCCACAAGCAGTTGATTTGTGACATTTTGGCATTCGGCAACTCTGTGATAACCAAAAGCGAGCCTGCTCTTATCCAGTCCTGCCTCAACCCAAACCAGCCCTATAACATTGTTAACTATTTATTATTCATCCTTTATTCAAACTGTCTGTGTCTCAATGCCTTGCAGCACCACATTAGCAAGTAACAGCGATTTGTAGGAACCTTTGCTTGGAAACATAAGACTTGTTACAGGCTGAGGCCTATGAAATGTGTACAGTGGTGTCACTGCAGGGCAGATGAGGTAGCACCACACTGGTCTTCCCCTGGACTGTTAGCTCTTATGTAAGAGCTCAGCACGCATCCTCATAGGCCGCCAGCCCAGTGGGGATTAGAGAGGTCTGGCCTGACAGGAAGTTATCAAGTTTTAGCTCATTCCTCACAGAAAAAGGCACCAGGAGTGGAAGAATAGGAAAGATCTCTTAACTACCTACTCCACACACTGTAGTACAGCAATGCCAGATAAAACTAAAAACATGGTTAAAATAAGAGCACTGACGCTTGTCCAAGTGCAAAACTTTCATTAATTTTGTTACCACATTCAGGA
Organism: Megaleporinus macrocephalus; assembly: GCA_021613375.1. Taxonomy (NCBI): domain Eukaryota; kingdom Metazoa; phylum Chordata; class Actinopteri; order Characiformes; family Anostomidae; genus Megaleporinus; species Megaleporinus macrocephalus. The sequence goes on from CM038707.1 coordinate 30,288,184, forward strand.
CCAGGTTTATATTAAGCTGCCTTTACTGTACTTGACTAAACTTAATTGGAACTCATGAAGAGTCATGTACATTTTACTTTGTCAAAGTGCTTCTCTAAATGTTGGCAATCAGAAAGGCCTGTACGTTCCAACATACACCAAGTCATGTTCAAAAGAACTGGCACCAAGCAAAGCTGACTGATGATCACCTTCTGTCAGTTTGTTGACACCTTGTCATCTGTGAAAATTTGCACTTAAACAGGCCACAATGACTATAACTGATAGCATGTGTACCAATATGCGTGCACAACAATATTCCTAAAGTAATTTTAACATAATATACCAAACAGGCACATTTACTGTGAAAATAGTTATTATTTATTTATTTAACTACTATTATTAACTATTACTTAGCTCAGTTTAGTTCAACAACTATGCAAATACAAGTCATATGGACAGTCACTAAGCTCTTATATCAGTTACAACAGTCTACAGAAATCGACTACATTATTTCAGACATAAGCAGTTGTAGCTGACTGCCTCAGCTTCAAATATGAACTTGTTGATCGTTACATATTAATCTTTACAATTAATACATATTAATTATTTTTATTTTTGAATATGTAAAGTTTCCATGTACTCTATAGTAGCCTGTAACAAGTGTGTTTGAACAGTGCATTTGAAATTACAATTTTCAGAATTAGCCTGTAAGTTGCAAAAACAATTGTGTTAAAAATAAAGTAAATTTCAATATTTTATATTTCTGCCAATGTAAATGTAAAGTCTGTGGTGATTTTTTAATCAGCATGTTAGGTCACAAAATAACTGCACTGAATCATAATTTCTTGGGATTCTTCAACTGTTATGTCAACTGTTAATTCCATACATCAAAAATAAGGAGCGGCTGAAAGGTTTGTACCTTGTATAAACAAGATTATTTTCCATTTACAGTTTATAACAGCACTCAACATTATAAAAATACAAAATCTCGACCAAAGTGGAGTCTCAACTTATCTATTCAGGCTGTGTGTCTTAGTGCTAGACAAAGGTTAACATGCTAGCCACAATGCATAGAATAAAATAAGATACAAATCGTACTGTCACACTCTTGATCTTAAGTAGAGGAATTTATCTTTCCACTAGTATAATGTTACCTAGACTTCCTTGAATTTTGGGTACGCAGCCCCACTCTTGCTTGAACAATACAGCACACAATGCCGAAAGTCCAGTTTACAATGGACGAAAGTCCATTTCACATAACTGGGTTGTTAGGTTCCTGTCAGTACTAATCATGACTGCCCTGATATAGCATGTGTTGGCTGGTTATGTTCATAAGATTATTTAAAACAACAATGCATGTTTAGAAAATGCGTAAGCAAAGTAATGCATTTGAGTAACCCTTTAAATTGGCTCTTCTATCCACTTTTTTTTAAACAGTGCATTAAAAGAAACATTTAAATAGTTACATTTCTGATGTGACCTGTGAAACAATAACAATGGCATTTTTACAGAAAATGGAAATTTATGCAGCCTTTTTTATTTAAAAGAAAAGTGCACTGACTTGAAGGTCATGACAGTCTTCTTGGCCAAAGTATGTGCCCATTTTAGGTACTGCTGCTGGGGATCGCTCTACTCTCCTTAAAGTGGAAAGTGAGGTTCAAGTGCTAAATCTCTGAGAAAGGACAAATAAGTAAAGAGTTGCCTTAACTAAATAGAGCCTTAACATTAAAACGTGTGTAACTGTTAAGCTCTCTAACACTTAAATATAAATTAGCAAGGCTATTTCTTGGCGGAAATAGAGACACTGTGGAAACAGCATGGACAAAACAGGTAACCATCATCCCATTACTGTTCCTGACATCACCTTCCAAATTCCAGTTCCATCAGTAGAGGAATGCAATGGTTATGCAGAGCCCATTGTCTATAAATTACAATGATAAACAAGAATACCCAACAGCGAGTAGCAAGCTAATTAAAATGAGCCTGCAGCCATAAACTGAGTGGACATTAGGAGTGAACCTAACTATGTGGGGACGTCAAGTATCATACGTCTCTGAAACTGTTCTGAGACATAAAGCAGTTCTACGTCTAAGAACCATAGCGAAATATTTTTATGCATTTTCAAAACCATCACTTTAAGAGGCACCAAATGCTTCAGACATCTGTTTCCCATCACCACCACTGTGAACAGCTTCTTTAGAATGCAGCACTTCACATCAAGCCACTGTAAATGACTTTGCTTCATGTTCGTTTACTTATAGCTTACATTAAGTAAAGATTTAAAGTAGACACTCTTTTGTTTAGGAGCAATTTTTACACCACATACTGGATTAAACACTGAGAACTAAAAGTTAAGTTTATTCTACTAACCAGACTCCAGGCCAGGACTGACAATATATTTTTGAGTCTCTATTTATGAATAACAAAAAAGATTCCTGATTGTATGTATGAATCGTCTAAAGAAACACCCCTCTTGAGAGTTAGTTTTATATCAAGCAATAACACAAACACACAAAATCATCTATCTGGTGTCTACAAACAGAATCCCAGTTCATCTCTCACCTGATGACACCTGCTTGGTGCTATCAGTTGTAAATGACATTCATCCATATAATTTAAAGTTCAAGTATATTCAAAGATACTGATAATTAAAACAAACTTAACTTCCTCCTAGTTTAATAACCTCTGAAATGCTTTAAACCTCTCTCTTCATGTTTAATTAGAGCAGTCAAAGTGAATGACTAACCTGCATTTAAGAAGCACAGCACTCAATAATCCAGATTTAAACCACCAGTTAGTCAAAGACTAGGCTTAATCTGTGTTTGGAACACTGCCCCAGAGAAATATATCAAGCTAGATCAAAGACTGAAGCAGAAAGCGATAACAGGCTAACAAGCGTCTTCTGTATGACAAAACCAAAATAGCACTTAATGTATAGTTTGGCTGTGGACAACACTGGGGTTAGCCACATGAGATGATAGGGTTTCCTTCCATGGAATATCATTATTTCATTTTTTAAAGTAAAAAATACTTTAAATGAGAAAGTAGAGATTCCTGAAATGCCAGCATGTGACAAAGAACTGGGTTATTGTTTTACTACCCAATAGCTAGACCTGTTCAGTCATGAGATAAGAATGCTATAAATAATGTGAAACACCACAGAGTTCTTTACTTGCCTCTCATATTCCCATTACAAATGCATAATGCACAGTAACAATACTTGGCAAATTTAAAAGGCAAAAAAATAACAGGATGTGCTTAAAAACATGCTAAACCACAAAAGCAGTAAGCAGTAACCAAAGTGTGTTTTAACAGAACTAATGGAAACCAGGGCATAAATCAAGCCTTTACAGCTCCAATGAATTTCTACCACCGCACAATAAACAACCCTTATACCAAAATAACCCAACCCGCATAGGACCTTGTTAGTCCTGATTTAGTCCATCATGGTCCTGACACAAATGAATGCATTTCCTACAAAGGGGGGCCCTTTCACAATCAAGGTAAGTTGTGCCAAAACTAGAGGGTCAGCGGCTGCACAGTGAACACACCGGAACTGTCTGAACAGTCAGTCCATGAAATTCTTTTCTGAAGCTGTGGAACAAAAACAGGTGTGGAAGCTGTTGCATTCCCAAGAGCCTGTACGTCAAGCCTTATAAACAACAGCGCAGCTTTGTTGACGCATCACTAACAGTAAAACCAAAGTAGCATGTGAGATTAAACAAGAACTAAGGCTCTCCCTCTCGCATTCACTACCTTGGACTACCCTCGCCCAGGCGCAAGCTAGAAAACAGAAACACATCAACATCTTTTCAACTGCAAAACCAATTCCAAATTCTATTCATATATTGCAATAAATATTATTTTGAAACTTTCACCAGAAAATTTAACAACATTATTTAAAAAATGACTTTTTGCTCAATCGACCTGTTTTGCGTGCAATCCTTTCTTTTTTAAACTTTAATGCTACGCAACCGGGTGCAACAAAACGAACACAAAAGCAGGTGAGCACTCTACGCTGTGAATCATCATATCAGAATCAATGATGTGCTATCAGTCTTGGAAGGTTTCCTGTTGTATCAAGCAGTAAAATAACTTCAGCAAGACATTTTATTTGATTTTCCACATCCTGTGATGTGACTGCTGCATATGCACACATTGCGATGACGATGCTGAAATGATATATTGTGCAGCCCTGGACCGTACATGTGAATGTGCTGGGCGTTGCATCGTTCTTGTCTATTTAAAAGGACCACTCTCAAAGTTAAACAGGGTGGTGAAAGTTCTGACCTTACAACAAAGCATGAGGTGAAATTTATGCCACGCGAGTATCGGGTATTGTATTACTAATAACCAAACATTACCACTATATCAGTGCTGATCCTCACCAATACAGATGAGGTTTACATACTGCTACATTTTAACTAGTATTAGTAACACTAATTACCTCCTTACTTATCTAACCAATCTGAGCTAAAAACATTCACAATATTTTCCTTTCTTCTGAGTCAGTATACCCACCAGAGCGTAAGCATAAAACCACAATGCAAATGAACCCCACTATTAGCACAGCACATGGTCTTCCTTCATAACACAGTCAGCAGGTGAGGGTAAATTATCACTGCTGCTTAGAAATAAACATGTGCATAAATAATTTAAGTGCCATCATTTTTTATTGTTGTCATAACTAGAGGCCCTAAAACTGAGCCAACAGGTGAGTGGGTACAAAAGTCACACAGCTCAAAGGACTGTAAGGCCAAAACTTTAATACTGACTGAGTTTTTGAACATTTATTACATAATAAGCTTCTATACTATATATCTGTTATTGTACACTACAATGTCACTTGACAGGGACAGAAATGAATATCAGCAGATAACAGCAAGATGCAGTTTCCCACTGAGAGTCCAGTTTATTCATGACTTTCCTAGGATTACCTGCCAATCTGTAGTAACATTAAAGCTGACACTGTATTTTTTATCAAGTAAAGTTAAAAAGCATTCACATAAGGCACAGTGTGTAACCCAAATGGTTGTGTGTAATGTCACATGGTACTGATACCTAGACTCTGCGGTTGCCAGAAAGACAAAACAAGTCAATGCTTTAAAAGGGGAATTCCACAGATTTTGCAAAAAATTGCAGCACAATTCAGCCCCTGAAACATAAAATGTTCAAAGTCATTCACAGTAATTTGATGTGACAGCATTCATTGTAGAGAAACTTGCAGACTCTGATTTCCTCACAATGGTGGCGATAAAAAACAGTGCTTGCAATGTCTACAGTACAAACTAAGTGATTTTAGAAACCATATAATATGAACACTGAGCCTAAATTGCATTAATAAGTCATTTTTTCTTTAAACCCACTTGGGCCGTTTTTACAAAGATTACGATATTCAGCGCCTCTTTCTTATTTGGAATTTGTTCTCAGGTAAGAACAGAATCTATGCACACCCAAGAGCACAAAGGTGTGAACAATTGGTTTAAGAACATGTCATCAATTAGCCTTTTTCTTAGGACCTCTCCCAAATACAAACATAAGCACAATCTTGGGATTGTCTACGTTCTGTTTTTATTATTTTAACGTTCTGTCAATAATGGTAAAGTCGAAGTAAATCCCAACAAATAAGGAGACTACTTCGTCATCCTGATTTCATATGACAACTTTTTATGAAATAGGTATAAGCACTTAAACTCTTTAGACATCTGGTTTCTATCATCGCTGGGTTTTTCTAGAAAGGAGCAAACCACCCAAAATGATATCTACATCTATTTTTAAGCAACATATTTAAGCAATATAGAAATGAAGTAGACACTGTAAATGTATTTGCTTTGCGGATACAGATTTCTGTTCTCTACGCCACAAAAGAGGTATAAAAAGCTCACTTGGTAAGACCAGTTACAAAGATGCTGCTTCTCCTCGCTTCCTAAGGAAACGTGTGCTTTAAAGCAGTGACTCGCATTCCTGGCTCACAAGACCAAGTGCATGTTTGGTGCCTAATCTAATACAGCTGATTCATTAGACGGATCTCGCCCCCTCATTCAGGTGTGTCAGGAAAAAAAATACTACGAAAAGTGAGAAAAGCTGCGTCAGGATGCTCACAGTGAGACAGTAACGGCTCTGAGAGAACTGCTGCTACACTTCCCCGAACTACAGGGAACGTTTAGGTAGTAACAACAAAAACATCGCTGTGAAATTCTCGTGGAATATTACGTCTTGTTTTTAACTGAATGTTTGCAGCAAAAACAGACAGTTTGGGCTCGAATAGCACGTCACTCGGGACTAAATGCAACATCTCAGCTGATCTAATTTCACCGCTGTGTTTCTGAGCTCCTGTACGGGGTGTGCGGCTAACCCAGTCCTGGCGATGACAACTGAGTGGGAGTTTTCGGGTTAGCCAGCCAGCCAGCCAGCCAGCCAGCAAGTCAGTTTCGCTGGTAACCCTCGTCATGTATTGATACATGACACACAAACTGCAGATGTTTAACACACAGGGCAAAAGCAAAAAAAAAACACATTAAAATATGCATATTTACCTCAACCGTCAGCTATCCAATCCAGCTGGCTAGACAGCAAAGAAGTGTGTAGGACGAAGGTGCAGCTAACGTTACCGTCAACGTTAGCTCACTAACCTTAGGCGGCGACTCGCCTAGCACGCTAACTCGAGCAGCTGTGCGGCTAGCTAGCGAATACCTGGAACTGCTGCCCTAAAAGCAACGACCGTCTTGTGAGTTTCTTGGTTTACACAACGCACGAACGGCCTTAACGTTCCCGCTAGATAGCTATAAAACAAGCTGATGCTGTTTCCAGCATTGCGATAGCGGGCAGGCGAGCTAGACCGACAGGCTCGTAGCGCTAATCCCTCTCGCTACCGTCCCAGCCAGGCTGCGGAGAGAAGCGACATTCGGCTGCGTCCGCCTCAGCAAGCTAACCGTGAACGGGACAAAGTGACCGGCTACATCCCCCGGTGTTTTGACTGTTGACGACAGTAGCTCTATTGTAATTTACAGTAAGCGATTTTGCGAGGGATATCTGTCGGTTCTGATAAGCAAACGCTAGCAAAGCTACAGTGCCAAGTTTTTTTTCTGTCTCAAAACAGAACGCGAAGTGTAACCTGATGGCGGTTGTTTATGGGATGAGTAGCTGGTGATTGGCTGCTCCCAGCGCCCAGCGGCCTGTGGTTGGACGAAGCAGATGTCAATCATTTTTATGACCGTTGACACGCCCATAAAGTCAAACGTCGATGACGTCGAGCAGCTGTGGCGGTAGGTTGCAGCAGGGAATGTGTCTGACCCGAAGAGGAGCGAAAGGCCCGGATGTTGAGGAATGTCAGCGCGCGGCTGCTCGCGGCCGCTCCGGAGGGTCGCGCTGCTTCTCTCGGTTTCGAACATGAAGAGACGCCGTTCCGACCACGGCAAACAGAAATGTAGCAATAAAAAGAGGCCGCCGCTGCTTTCGTATTCTCAGAAAAGGATTTTGAGGGATTTTGTCAGCCCTACAATTACTAAAGCCACACTTGGAATACGACGTTACATAACATGCTTGACACTAAGCAGTGATGATGTTTCGCGCCGGTCATGTCTTGTTTTAATCCTCTCTAATGTCTCGGCAGTTAATTATTTACGTCGTGCTAAGATAAACATTACAGCAGGCAAGCGTTAAATAGCCAGCAGCACAAGATAACACGGGGCGAGAGTGATGAAGCAACTTGTTTCGTTTTTACAGTCAACAAATGTAAGGCGAGTAAGTGAGCAGCCTGCTGTTTACACTTTCCCCAAATAGTATCTTTGTGATTCTCCTCGCTAATCGCGATACTGAATTCACAACGTGCGTGAACAAATCAGTGCTTTCTGCATTCAGGACTATGCGCTGGTGGTGAATTTATTTTTAATTATAATTGTGTTGTTGCCAATGATTTAATATGTATGCCAATTGCTAGAATCCTACATACAGAAACCCAAACATGTAGAGGATTCATTGGGAGAAACAGAAATAAAACCTGCCCACGCTTAACGTTACACACTCATTACCAAAAGGTGGCAGTAGAGTTCTTGAACACTGTTCTGAAACATGCCTGACGTCTGCACTGTGTTCATACAGAGTAATTCAGGAATGAAGAAGTTATTATTATAATGATCCGTATATTTTATGTCGTGTGCAGCGTGTAGTGTTTATTAACGGAAGTGAGAGCATTTACAAGAAAAAGGCACATGTTAACTAATTACTGACTTCATATCAGATCTCAGTCTACTCTACTAGAAACGCCACAGTAGACCAGCACATACTGTGTTTTGTATGCTGGTCAGTAGTAATGAAAGTGAATATGCTGTTCACCAGTAAGACCAGCATGTACTGTGTTTTGTATGCTGGTCAGCAGTAATGGAAGTGAATATGCTGGTCACCAGTAAAACCAGTATATGCTGTTTTGTATCCTGGTCAGTAGTAATGGAAGTGAATATGCTGGTCACCAGTAAAACCAGCATATGCTGTGTTTTGTATGCTGGTATGCTGGTCAGTAGTAATGGAAGTGAATATGCTGGTCACCAGTAAAACTAGTATATGCTGTGTTTTGTATGCTGGTATGCTGGTCAGTAGTAATGGAAGTGAATATGCTGGTCACCAGTAATGGAGGTTAATAATACAGAGAGGTTTGATGTGAAATGTTCTATTCTAGAGTCACTTACCAAGAATTCCGAAGACTTTAGTGACCGTACAAGGTAATTCATGTACTTTTTAACTCTATTCACAGCTGACTATATTTACCTTGTAGTTATCACAGTCACTGGGTTCTCTACAGGGAATCATTTCAAATCAAGCCATACTTTAAATTGTGCAAAAACAACAATTCAGTTTGTTTCCATTTAAATAGAATCCTGACTGTTGAGTCAAATAGGCTCCAATATGGTTCACATGTCCAGTATTATTCAAATCTGTTGTATTAACCAAGAAAAATGCTTTATTTATTATTTAAAATGAACAAAATCCTTTTACTGCTAGACTGCCATTTGGTCTGCCTTAAATGGGTGATCTCTCGATTATCAGGAGTGAGGAGCAGCGAGCTAAATTTAACTCTGGTGTGTTATGTAGCATTTTCAGCTTTAGCTCGAGCAAAATTACTCAAAAGAAAGACTTCTTAGATTGTCTGATTTTACATAGGACAGATTCCACTAAAGCCATTGGACAATCACGGCGCATCCATGGCAGCCTACATTTTGAGGAATTTAAGCCTATTTTTCATGTTATTTTATAGGAAATGGATGCTTACGCAAGTCGAGGCATGCAAGTCTTAAGTATACTAAAATTCCTTTAAATGAAACAAAAATGATTCCTTTTAAAGTACATATACCTAATATCCCTCTGATGCTGTATTTAACTGTTACACTTACCATGATTCACCTGCTATGAAGAGCAGCAACACAAGCCAAGTATAATAAGCTTTTATTCAGCGTTTCTACATTAACAGCGCAAGCTGAGAGTTGAATAGATCGAAGAGGCAACATTCATAAACACAGGAGGGCAAAAAAACATCCCTGTATAGAATACTCATTACTTTAAAAAATGAAATTGATTGATTATTTTTCCAATTCTGTTGCATTAGTGGTTAATAAAGTACAAAACATATACTGTAAAATAAACAATTAAAAATTAAACAATTAGTACACTGCCTATAAAAGCTTCCTCCCTGAACATTTTACATAAAATGGTTCTTATATTCTGCCTGATCTCTAGATTTATCCTTCAGTTAAACATGTATTTCATATATGGTCGCTGTCCAATGAAAAACACGTCTTCATTTTTGTCAATTTGAGTTTTCCACATTATTTGAACACGCCAATGTTCGTTTACATTGTGTGAAAATTTCATGATGAATGGACCAATAGAAGTGCTCCAAAACAGCTTAAAAAAAATCTGGTTCTATTGACTTACATTGAAAGTAAAGTATGTTTGGGCTCTCCTGTAAAGTTGGAATTTTGGAGAAACTTGTTTTTCATTGGACAGCTACGATATTTTAACCCATCTGTTTGAATCCATTCATTACGACTGGATTCATGGAGGTTGTTGTAGGAGATATATATATATATGAAAGAAGGTTCACTGGTGGTTTTAGACATTAATGTTGTTTGTGTTGTAGACATTGAAACCTGGTTCCTATGAGCACCACTGTAAAGAAATCTGAACCAGTAAGTTTCTCTAAAATTAACCATTTCACATCAAACCACTCTGAATGGCTCTTCACATTTCAAAGACTAAATTATTCAGGAACTAATACCCAGTTTATTAAAATAATAGAACAATTATCATAATATCACTTTTGTACTTCAGCTCAGGCAGAAATATAGCTTGAGGACTTTTACTCAGTTACAGTTGTTTTGTACTTTGTCCAGCACTGATAAAAAAATAAAGATACTTAATCTAATTTATAGAGCAACTGGCATCAACACAAAAAAACACTGATTTAATTCTGAACAAGTTTGAGTTCAATCAGACTTCTCAGTGCCAAGCTTTTACAGGATTGTGGGAGCAGATTAAATGAACTATGCCAGTGTCATGCTGGTGGCACCATATACGGTGAGTGACTACAAAAGGAAAGAATGAATCGATGATAAATTTGCGTGGCCCATCTGCCTAAAAAAATATTGTTCACGGTCTGTGGGCTAAGGCCTCAACAATAAACACAATGCACACAATGTTCCTACCTCAGCTCTCAGATACGTCCACTCCTTCTCCATATCAGATCAAGCACAGCCCAAACAGAAAAACTATCAGAAGTCAAATCAAGCTTCCGACTGCTCGACTCGGGCATGCTGGGAGCCAAAGTGTAGCATGTACGTTTGCTCGTGCAATTCGAGTTTATCAAGAACCAGTTTAGGGAGCCACTGATGTAATCCACAGAAATTCCACACATTAACCATGTCACAGCGTTCTGTGGAAAGTTAAATGACAACAGGAGTTAAGACACAGCGAGTCTAACAAAACACCAGCTTTAAAAACAGAACAAAGAGCTGTTACATATTTAACTGTTCAGAATGCTTTCTGTTCACAAGGTCAGCTATTTGTACATACTTTAACCATAATGTTCAACTGGTAAATGATTTAAATACCCTCCATACCTCACAGCAGCTTATACATGATGTATTAAAAACAATATGAATTATACCATAAACATATCTGTTCATTTCAATTTATATACTTTATGCTCCCTATTAAAGAACTGATGTGTGGCATCTTGTTCCTGCTCGGGGTTAATCTGAATAATAGTAGAAATCAAGTCACTGGGTTTTAGATCATAGGTCATACAGGGATACAGGAATGAAATCGCTGCTTGATTCCAATGATTAATCAGTATTTATACTTCACAAGTAGTTGTTCCGCTGTGAGCTACTGACAAAGCACACACTCGAATTGCACTACAAGTGTAGCAACTCAAATACTGTCTTTATTTTGGTCTAGTTTACATAGTGAGCCATGTAGTCAGTGTTCACTGAGCTTGGAAAAGTCCAAACAAGCAGGTTAAGATTTAATATATTAACACACAAAGAAACACTGAGTGTTTAGTGTCAGGTTACAGCTTTTTTATGCATTTAACCACAGGTTGTTTCATTCTCTTCAAGGACACTGGGTAAGATCACTTTTAAGCAGTGCATATTAAAAGCAGCATTTCTGTCTCTTAAACACTAAAGATCAATTACAGCTCATGTTTACACACAAGCAAATACAGATTCCGTCTTTCTGTATGGACGCCACATTGGAAGCCACTTATTGGAGACGTCTGAATGAGTTACAGGAATACTCCAGCATAATATACACTACTGGGTAAAAGTCTTAGGCACTTTAACTTGGTTTAAAACTTCAATCTTAGCAATAAGTGAGTTTGCACCAGTACAAACACCAGATATCATTAGAACAGATGTAAATAAGCATGAATACAATACAAAGTAGCAGGAATATCTTATTTTGAAAGAAGTATAATGTCCTGTAGGCCAGTTTAAAGAATAGATTTCAGTCTCAGAATTCTCCTGGACGTCTCAGACATCGTACGCATTTATTGAGTTCCTTCAGCAGCTATCGTGATTTAGCTTAATGAAGTACTGAGCAGTCAAAGCAGGTATTGGATGATGTATGTAAATAATACTGGGTTGACACAAGGAAAAGCTTAGAAAAAGTTAAATGAACACACTGACATATGTATAAATTACTGTGTCAATACTTTTTGAACATTTAAAAACTGTGTTTGGAAAAATAGCCGAAAAGTGCCTAAAACTTTTGCACAGTACTGTACGTTAGATTATTATGTACAATAATTCCCTTGTACTCAGAAAAAACAAAATTCATCGAATTGAATCACTTTAAAAAGCAGATAACTGAAAATTAACATCTTATTGTGATGAACAATATCAAAAATCAATAATTAAAATGAATTTAAATTAATGAATATGTTTAATGTTTAACATTATGGAGATATTTTACATTATTTTAGCAGACTTTCTTATCTAAAGCCATTTACAACAGTAGGTGAACAGATAACAACTCCTAAAAAGAAAGTACAGGAATATGAAATAAGCTGACCACAACAATGTTCAAAATCATGATTTCCTAATGGTAAGAAGACAGACTGTTATTAAAAGGGAAAGAAACAGCTTGACATGTCACACTCTATTTTGAAGTTTGTGAAAGATCACAACGATAAAAAAAAAAAATTACACAAAAGCTCTTTTTTACATTTAATGTGAAGCTGAGCGTTTCTTCACTTTTTGCCACAGCATATCTGAGACAAAACCTGAACTCCGAGACAACAGGCTAATAGGTTTGATCTGAATCACATCAGCTACGAAATGTCATCTCTATAAATATATACTATTTCACTTTGTATCAAACACTGGAATACCTCATCGAGCCTTCAGACATGAACCAGATTAGCCTGTCAAAAACATCTCACTTGCAATGAAACGTGAACTCAGTTCTGCATTTAGTTAAACAGTTAAATTAAAAATGGAGCATTGGTCATAAAAAAGTGGGTGTTATGTACACAAATAACACAAATTAATGTAATTTATAAAAAAAGAAACATGTTAATTAAAAATGAAGATATTTCTGGATCAAAGTCGGTTTTCTATTACTATTCATTTAATTACATTATTGGCCGTCGGTAGCTATTACAGTGATGTGTGCTACAGTGGCGTTTTGTAAAGGTAAAATTCCTGCCGCTGGCGAATCCACATGCTCCTGGATAAGATCTCAATGAGGAGGGAAAATACTTAAAGGACAAGATGTGCTTAAAATGTCATGTAATTTAATTCATCTTGAATTTTCATGTACACCTAGTTTAAAGGTTAGCAAGAGTTGTCAAATTACATTTAAAACAGTTATGCAATTATGACATTTTGAGCAATTATATGTTTCAGTGCACATGCTACCAATGAGAGACCACCTTATTAGTTGCAATCATTGACCATAATTAAGTAACTGATTTTTTATTTATTTATCTGTAAATAAAAAAATCATCCTTAGATATAAGGCTAAATAAAGCTAAGGGGTATGTGCCAGTGGTTTGTGGTTTACAGTGTGAAGTATCTGTGCTACATGGTTGAAAATCACTGCAGTAAGAATGACATGAGGAACATAATATATGAAAACTTAAGGACAGAGACTACAAAGACTCTTTCCTAACCTCAAGTTTATACTCTTAACATATTAATACTTCTGCACAAACGCTGGAAAGTCCAAATGCATGATCTAAACTGCCTGTGCTTCTCTGCTCTCTACTTCACCTTCTAGACGGCTGACGGGATACATGGAACACACTGCACTGCAGTACGGAGCATTTATTCAGTATTTGTCCAGCTGCTAAGCATCACAATAGCCTCAGAAAGCTGTAAACTGCCAGACAATCCAGATTCTGTCCCTCTGTACTTATAGCTCATTTAATTAGCTTCCCAAAACTGTGAAGACAATACAAACCCAGTAGGCTAGGGCCTGATATAGCCTATGTATTATGAAGTATAGTTTATTACTGTAAACTCCTGTCGTATCTTTGGATCAGCACATTTCTTGGCTTGTTTATCAGCATCTGTATCTTCCCACCCAAAACGAATCTCCATCCATACACGGTCACGCATACAGCGTTCATTCCAACAGGAAGACCCCCTCCCCTTGTTCCCTCAACACTTTACCACTTATTGTAAGATGCAAAGTAAACTAAACAATGGCACCAAGACTGGAGTTTAAGACACACTGCACTGACTCTCTCTCTGAATGACCTCAGCCCCCCCCACCCGCCAGGACAGTTTGCAGCAAACCCTGTTCATCAAAATCGCCATCTCTGTGCTCAGCTGCTCAGAGCAGGAAACAAGCTCAGGAAAGAAGCTAGGATTAGGAGATAATCTGAGCAAGGCCTTGAGGGGAATGTCATGAGCACTGAGTTTGTATACGCGACTGCAACACTGGCAGGCAGAAGTAAAAGTGCTCGTGCTCGATTTAGTGGGAAAGAGGCCAACATATTGTTAAGAAGGAGAGAAAACACAATGGTGCAGGATGGGTGTAGGTAGTATGGCTGTTGAGGAGAAGGGGTGGAGATCAAACAAACAGGATCCACTCATGACAAAGCTAAATGTTGGGGACGGAGTGGATTTTCATTGTTGAGAAACGTTAGTTCCGTTCTACTGCTTCGGTCTTTTACAGCCACATGTCAGAGACCCAGGCTGTGTTGTTCTGTAGTTGAGCTAAGAGATTTCTGGACTATGTTATGGGTATGACAGGTAGGAGATTAATCCTTTGCTGATGACCTGTCCATTGTTCTTATTTTAGAGAGGTGGAAGTCTAATCTAATACTAAGGCCATGTATTTGGCAAAAACAATCACAACGATGAAAATCTGGCAAAGATTGAAACAAAACAAGAGAATAAAATTCAATCAAAACTAAAAATGCACATTTGCTAAGAATTAACATACTTCAGTACTTCAATCTTCATTGGCCTCAGTGGTTTCTTTGCCCCGTGGTGCACTAGCTCACAAATCAGCTCATCCCAAAAAGATTTCTAATGAACGTGGACCAAAAGTCCACGGCTGTTTTAGTATGGAGCATTGGCAGAGAGGAACTTAAATCTGACGTGTTACTGGCTAAACTGCTTCTTCAGGACAGGTTCAGGCAGTCAAAGAACAGGGGCACCAGGACGACGCAGCAGAAAGCCACCGTGCCGTACACCAGGAAGCGATAGGTCAGTTCCACGTTAGGGTTTTGCCGGGCCTTACGTACGTCGTCAGAGGGCACGCCGAAGAGTCGGCATGCTAGCGGGATAGCAATGGCCTTCATGACGGCTCGCACGACCAGCAGCACAGCCACGCCCACCAGGAGGCGCAGAAGTGAGCGTCCCAGCAGAGCTCTGTCAATAACGGGCAGCTTTAGGGGCAGGGAAGACAGTGGAGGGTCTCTGTGTAGGCCTAGCTGGTGGTTCAGGTGGCAAGCCAGAGCGCCTCCGGCTCCAGTGGCCAGAGCCTGAGCTGTGTCCCCCCGCGATGTGCTCCAGGAGTCCAGGGAGAAAGCCACGAGGGCCAGGCCTATGTGCACCAGCAAGATGACCAGAGGGGAGGAGCTACTGGACAAGTAGAATGCATCAATGTCGTCCAGCACAGGATGAAAGACGGCCAGGATCAACAAGCTGTATAGGAAGCCGACAATCACCTCCTGCAAGACACAAGAGTGTGGGAATATGAACATGCTCAAACACACAAACCGGAACAAAATAGTGATATGTTAACATGTTAATTATTTCTGATTAAGCATTTTTTTCCTCAATGGTAAGAGGGTTGGAAGAAGGTTAAAGTCGAAACATGAAGGGGGAAGAAAAGATAGTCAAAATATAATATTACTGGATAATATTAATATTACTTATCCCTTAGCCCAAAAAAGATGGTAACAGGCAACAACAAAAATCCTTTTGTATTTTGGTACACTATGATAAATCATGCTTAATATGACCAAGGAATAAGGAATTGAAAAACATGAATAATAATAATAAAAAAATATCATCTTCAAGTTGACCAACACGTCACAACAAGCTTTTCCACGCACATCAAGGTGTCTTCAGCACTTTCACAGCAATAACCAGCTGACCACTCATGTTTTATTAAAAGAGGCTTAGAAAAGGTTCCCCTGTTCTGTGACCGTCTAAGGTTTCACCACCCTATGGTCAGAACACAGAGTTCCAAGCAGGGGTAGACACTACCTATGATGTGATGCACTTAGTCATACCTGTTCATATTGTGGCCACTAAAAATGCAGAATCTGCAGCCTGAGCGGTCCACTGTCCTCAAGGTTTTTTTTTTTTAGCAAACACAGAACTGAGTGTATTAAATCAGATGTCATTTGTTAGCTGTTACTATGATAGCTAGTGTTATGTTGTGGTGACTCTGGTGGTCTCCTACTGAGTTGATCTGCCTGGCATCATAGACACTGTTCCTGATGAAATAACCTAGAAGGATGATGTCAGGGGGACAAACACGGTCACCACAATTTTCCCATTAATTTGCAATTAATTCATTTTTAATAAATATCTACCTTTTTAAAGCAGTGGCTGTTTTTAAAGCATGCTGGTTAATTGTTTCTATGTTTGGTGTCCTAAGTAGACAGAGGAAGAAGACAGACTGTCTGTCTATCTATCTACCCACCTCCCCTGGGAGTTTAGGTAGTAAGAAAGGCTATTGATGGCTCTGAGTTTACATGCCCAGGTAGATGAATGCCTATAAAAGCAGCTTGTGCTAAAAGGCCCTCGTATACATGACTTACTTTACTGTTGGGTGCAAGATTTCACAAACACCAAAGAGGCAGCACCCCACAGACCCACACATCCACACACACAAAGTCTTACTTTCCTTTAATTCTTCCCTTCCCATTACCCTCAACACCACAGCCTGCTGACCTAACAATAACGGTCAGAGCCAAAATATGAATAAATCACTGCATGATTAGTTTTTAGTTCACCTTACACATCAGTTCAGTCAGCTGAACTCTTATAACTGTAACTATGATAGTTAGTGTTATGTTGTGGTGACTGTAGTGGTCTTCCACTGAGCTGGTCTGGCAATAAAGACACTGTTTCTGATTAAATAACCTAGACTAAATGATGTCAGGGTGGAACTGCTTAGTAGGGGGGCCAACATGGTCACCACAATAGCAATGTTCTCATTGATTTGTAATAAAAGCAGCTGTGATTTTACTTTAGCGTTCAAAGATTTTGAATCAATGTATGATAAACGTATGGAATAGATAGAACTATTTAAATGCACTAGTCCTGTACTAGATTTTAAAACAGTTGGCGTTATAATGAAATAAATACTGTCACTGTCTAAAAGAAAAACTTTAATGTAAGTTGACAAAGTGATTTTCTTCAGACATTCTGGAGTATGTTTGTTAGTTTGTTCATCGGGCAGCTGCTATGTTCAAATGATGTTAAAAATATAAAAATAGGGGGGAAAGAGAAGTTTCTGGACAGCCAAGTTATCCATAAAGTGTGATATATGAGGGACAATTACATCTCACTGGTGATAACAAATAATCCTAAAAATATAAGGATTACAGCAAGTGTTCATCTTAGCTTCTTCCCATTCCCAAACACTTGCCTAAAGATTGACATAAACATCCAAAACTACCCTTAATGTCTGGTTTAGAGTTTTTAAAATCTACAGTGTGTTAAGCCGAATATAAAATAACCACAAATAGTAACATAGGATTTGATTCTAATGAATAATAAATGTGTCAAAATACTTAGTTGGAGCGCAGGATATTTTTTCAGACAGTTCTTTAAAAAAAATATAGTTAGTTCTTTCTGGCTTGAGTTGTATACTGTAAAGCACCTTTTTAAAGTTTAAAGAACCTCCTTATGATCACCTACAACTAAATTTTCCTAGAACCATACATCCAGGCTGCAGAACCATTTATGAACAAACTTTGAGGGACAGACAAAAACTCTAAAGCAGATTGAGACTACAGTACCACAAGAAATCATGTAAATGTCTATTATTTATGAAGCCCATATCTCCCGGGTCTGAGCTGAGAGTAACTGTGGAACATAAACACGGTTCCTGCCAGTTCCTGAAGTAATTATCTGCCTGTCATACCAACATCCTGTTTTTTGCTCTCTCAAGGCAATCTGGTCTTCCTCTTCATGTGGGCTACATCTCTCCCTTTCTAATATCAGCTTACATTAGTCTGCCCTTCTCTAAACCACCGCTCATCATCCTGCACTCTCTTTCCTTTTTCCAGAGACATCACGTTAGGCTGATCTTCAGCACTGTTCAGATCCTGTCAGCTATGAAGCATACAACTCACCGGTTCAAGGTTTGCAGGTGATTACAGAATGACCTTCAACACCTGAAGAAAGATTGTTACCTGATGTTGATTATGCTCAAGCGATACACTCAGAGTGTGGAAAACAGCAGACAGAAAGAAGATTAATCAGAATCTGCTGACATGGTAGGCCTCATGAACTCTGTTATCACAGCCTTGACCAGGAACAGTGACCCGAGAAAAACATGGACTCTTTCACTTAATGCACAGAAAAACGGGGAAGTTCAGTCTGACAGATCTGATGAGCCTGTAACTGTAGCATAATTAAAGAAAAGTAATGGAGGCTGATTGTCTAAAACTGTAACGATGGACTACTGATTAACTTAAAATCAGCATCTCTCGCGGGGGAACCAAGACAAAGACATTTAACACTACTAATCTGATACGGCGCTTAGACCACGCAGCTGAACACAGTGAGTATCAGCAACAGCAGAGGTAGCACGCGCAGCCCAGAGAACTATGCAGACCAGATCTGACAGCAGCAGAAACAGCCAGAGAGCTAAAAGAACCACAGCCAGAGTGATTGAGTTTATAGTTCTAGATAAGCAGCTCTTCTCGGCTGTAGAAGACGTTCTGTGGCATTCTTGCGCTTAATATTCCACCTGGATCCCCGCTCTGCTGTTACTAATAGAAATACTTTTCAGATGTGGCTCTTCCGGAGCTATATCAAGCGGTTTACTCCCACATACACCAACTTCTAATTTAGTTAAACATATTATGCTGTTTCACGTGAGCTTGTTAAAAATGGTAATAAACCAGTTTCCATCTTGTTTCATGACTTGCTTGCGCTAATAATATGTAGCCCTGCCGTCACATATAGCCCCGCCCTCTATCGGTATCGGCTATCGGCCGATCGCGCTGAAAGGTGATCGAAATCGGCCTCAAAAATGCTGATCGGTCCATCTCTAAATCTACCCATTTGAGTGAGTTAAAAACAAAAAAAATACTACAAATTTCTAGTCAAAACAGCCATTAAATACAAGTTATACATTTTGAACGCTTCATTTGTCCCTCTTCACTCATTACTATAGCCGCTTTAACACTTATGCTTAAACCAACAAGCTGTGTTCTTCCAACGACAGCTGCTCCCAAAGCTGTCACCGATATTACACTACCCTTCAGAGAGATGCTAATATTCACCCAAGCAACTGCCCAAACACTTGACTTGAAAATCCATGTTCGTTTACATGTACAATAGTTAAAGCAGACATTTCTAAGAGAATCCCATAGGAGGCATTGGGGTGGGGGGGTATTGGAGAAAATAAAAATTAATAAATATTCACAATATCACAGCATTAAGCAACTACTTTGAACCGCATAAAAGGTGTATAAAATTATTAGAGTTTTGCTTAGTTTTCCTACTTGAAAGCATAAAAAAAGTAACAAGAGGCTGGGTTTAGCTTCTTGCCAGCTTCTTGTTCAAATTTGACAATTCCTCCTTAAATGCCGCAGTTGTTAATATTAATATTACTGTTGTTATTAGAACACCTGAGGCGCCACTGAAGGTGAAATCAGAAAATACAAACAAGAAGCTGACGAATAAAAAGACTTCGGCTTTTCGCTGCTATTCACAGAATCCACTGGAATCCAGGCACCACAACCAGGATTTGACTTCACATCAATTAAATAGTTCCCATCCTTTATTTTTTTATATGCTCTGCAACTGCATATAAATGCTTAATAGACTCTTGCCTCAGTTATAAAAAAACTGTCCAACTGTCCTTTCTATTTCATCTTGAAGACCCACCAACTGCAAGAACAAACCCGAAGGCAGGCCAAATGTGTCATGATTAAACATCTGTTACAGTGCAGGGATGATGACTACCAACCAGCCTGTGTTCACAGCTGCTCGTCTGCATCACTGCTTTCACATGTAGCCGAAGCACCGATTGTCTTTGATGCCAAGCTCTTCGAATCAAAGACAACCGTCCAAAAAACAGTCAGCAAAACAAGCATGCTGTGACTAGATACTAGATACCGCTGAGTCAACCGGGATGACTCATTAATCTACAATTTTAGCTTGTGAGCATGCACATCGACCCAGTGGGGTCCCGTCTGCGGAGGTGGAGGAGATAAGACAGCTCTGAGTCAGTACAATTTTGATATTTGGTGCTTTGTGGTTCACTTCCTATGCAGTATTCCAGACCGTCTCTTCCGAACAGATGTTACTGTTCATTTTCCATTAGCAAGCACTGCTGCCTTGGCAGGGTGAAGGAGCATGCAGTCATATTAGCCCAGGTTTACACTGTCAACATGACCTAGAGGCTATGTCAACTCAACAAATACAATCTAAACAAAAATAACAAGGTGCAGTGTTGAACATTTCATGAGCAGTTTGTCACAATATCTCTTTAAAATAACATATCCTGATCAGCTCATGTCACAATTTAGATAAAATAACATAAAAGAAGTTTAAATATATGCACTGGACTTGAATGGCTGAATGTTTTACTCACCAAAACAGAATGCATGCCCATGTAGATTCTGCTTATGCATACCAGGAAGCTCCAGCATATGGCCACACTCAGTCCAAAGAGGAAAGGGTACTAAAAACAAGAGACAGAGAACAAGGGGAAAAAGGACATTATACATTACTGGGCAATTAAGGCCAGTATCTATGTTTATTCAAAGACGATGTTTATGACTAACTGTTTACTTTACATTGTGCAAATAATGTCCCAAACTGATAGCCTGCTTGTTTAAAGATATTTCACACTCTGGCGCTACAGTTTGGGTTTCATAAATGCAAGATCAGAGCATTTTGCATGGCAGTAATCTGTTCTGAAGCAATCCTTTTACTGATTACTCAGCAAGGCCTCACTGATCTAAGCAGAACTGCGAAATAAAATGTGTGTCAAAGAGGAAATGAAAGCCAAAGAGGCTTTGGCCTTTCCAGGGACTTACTGATGTAACGATACGACAAGGAACAGAGCGAGTCTGTTTTTCCCCAAATGTATCACAAGTTTGCTGCATTGTAAGATGGTTGAAAGCTACAATAAACAGTAAAGTCATTCTTGAGAAACAAAAATGACAAAAATGCACATTTTTTTACTGACTTGGTGACTCAACAACAGGCTGATGAAGCTGTGAGGAAAATGAGGAGTTCTACAGATGGAGCAGAAGGAGACACACATATTTAGCATATTCGCAAATTGAGTTTTACCCTAGTTCAGTTTTCAGTATAGATCATAATCGCCTTATTGCAATTGGAGTGGACTGTTGATATTCAAGTTAAGCTTTGAAAGTGGGATACAAAACATGTTAAAACTGTTACGGTTGCAGGGCAGTCGTGGGCTGGAGGCTAGGTAAGGTTGCCGGTTTGATGCCATGACTGAAGTACCCTTGAGCAAGGCACCTAACCCCTGACTGCTTCCTGGGCGCTGTAGTAGGGCTGCCCACCTCTCTGGGCAAGTGTGCTCACTACCCCCTAGCGTGTCTGTTCAATAGTGTGTGTTTGTGTATATATGTGAGTGTTTCACTGCACGGGTGGGTTAAATTCAAAGATCTTGAATTTCCCTCAATAAAGTATCTATCTATCTATACTTTCACTCTCTCTGGTGGGAACGTGTAATTGCATGTAACGTGTGAGGGTACATTTCGTTACATGAGTTAAGCTTTATACTTCATCGTGCGGATGAATCTGACATTTGCTAGGGCAGTGAAGGAGTGTCAAAAAAGAAAACTGCGTGTTTTCAGAGGACGCAAGCTACTTATCTACTATTATAAATGATATCTTTATCAGCAAAACGTTCTGGTTGCATCTGAGACCTAAACATAGAACCGGACCTTGTGCATGTGACTTTAATATGCAAAGACGTATGACATGGCCAAAAAAACATGTTACTGACTTTTAAATGGCTATTACATGCTTTACAGGGTGATTTGCAACAGCACTCACATCATGTTGTAGTATGTTGCTCTCTTGACCCTGAATGATACCTACATTGGCGCTGCATTAATCACACTTATTCATATGACTTATTCAATTGTCAGATCTGACTTATTCGTGTCAGATCTATAGTGAGAGAAGAAATTACTATAGCAAGGCATAAATTACCACTGTGTACAAGTGATCAATACAGCAATGTACGTTGACTTGAAATATAATGTATATATTTTATATTAGTTTACTATGAAGCCATGCTATCTGCAGCAGATGCAACATAAATACATGGCATACATTCATAAGATTTACAAACTACTACAGTATTTAAGGACTGTCTCACTAAGCAGGTTCTCAGACCATATACGTTTCAGTTTCACAAAACCAGCTGGTAACAATTTTCTCATTATAATAAATACAGTTATGTTCACTTTACTGTGCCATACTGTATAATGATGCTTAAACAATGACACCACTGTGTTCTAATTGCCCAAATAACTTTAATTAAACTATATAACCATCAGGTATAAGCAAAATCTCAATAATGTCATAGGAAAAAGTCATTGGCAGCACTTTATAACTCTATCCAAATGCTTCTTTCTTCAAGTGGACTAACACAACTTGTACTATACACACAAAGAGGAAGCCAACAGTTCCTGCTTTAGCCATCACACGCACTGGCAGGATTGAATCTAGCCTTGGCTTACACCACCATTACTCCTGTTTCTGAAGTAAAGTAAGCATGGCTATTAAAATCCCTCTCTAAGCCAATCTTTCAATTGGAAACTACCACACCGTGCACTACTGAAGCAATGCTGTGTGATGTCTGGAATTATTTTCATGGCCAAAAGTGGCTGATAATAAAGACACTGTAAAAAACTGAAAACAGCAGCTGGCACTGTGTGTTAAAACCCAAGATCAGGACATGGATTACTGCAGTTGTAAAAGTATCTTAGAACCAAGACCTACATGGTGGGCCATGGTATAAATTGGTATCTATGGTCAGTTGGCACAAATACACTGAGCAGTGCCAGCCTAGAGTTCACTGTTTGCCATCCACCCAGCATAATCCCGGTACAAAGCAGTTTGAGTCACTCTCTTAAGACCAGGCGTTTGAGGAGCACGTAAGCTGTGTTATTAAATTAGCAAATGGTGAAACTCAGAGAACATCAATAAAACAGCTACAAAACGAAGGAAAGAAAGGTGGTGAAACAACGACGCCAGGCCATTGTTCTTAACATCCTGCTATTCTTATGTTCTACAGGAGTGCGTGAATGAGAGATGATGTCAGCTCCATGCTCGAATGATGCAAATTTACACAATTAATATGATAAATAACACTGTAGTCACTGAATAATACAGTACTGAACGCCAGAATTACAGTGCCTTACTCTAAAGCTTGCACATTCACATAGATACCATATAATTACCAACCTGCCAAAACTTAGTATTGGGATGCATGTCTACTGTAGTCTCTAAAAAAAAAAAACAGGTCTCATGTATTGGATTTTTATTTCCTTATTCCCCAACATTCGTTGCCAGACTGACAAAAATATAAATACAAAAATATACATAAATAAACTTAACATGTGTTGCTTAAAGTATGTACATATGCAGTAGGTAAGGTTCTGTTTGTATAGCTTATAATTAAGTGCTATGTTTTCTACTGTATGTACATTTGAACTCACTATATATTAGAACGCTCATACAAAGAGAATAATCAAATAAAGGCAAAGCAATCAAACAACTGAACAATATCTGCACTGGTTTAAATTATCAAGACTTTCAATAACATTAAATATTGGCCAAGGCTCCTCAACAAAGAGGCATCATTGTCTTTCATGGCCTTGGATTTACTATAATGGAAA
The DNA here is from genome assembly GCA_021613375.1 of Megaleporinus macrocephalus. Classification (NCBI taxonomy): domain Eukaryota; kingdom Metazoa; phylum Chordata; class Actinopteri; order Characiformes; family Anostomidae; genus Megaleporinus; species Megaleporinus macrocephalus. Next base: position 30,312,257 of record CM038707.1, read on the forward strand.
GCTAATGCAAGCTTACTTTGGTTAGACATCTTTATAGCTATTCTTAGTTCCTAAGAGCAGTGGTTCCCAAGCCCATTCCAGAAGGACCTCCAGCCCTGCACATTTTTAAGTTTTCCTGCCAAAACACACCACTTAAACTCAGACAGGGCTCGTCAATTAGCAGATTATTCAGATCAGGCTATTTGAGGGCAGGACAAACACTAAAATGGAGGTCCTCGTGGACGACAGGGCCATTTTAGAGGAATCAGTTAAGACTGTCATGCAAATGTTCTACAGCACATCGTCTGTCAACTTCTCCAGAGACAAACAGCTGTGTAGGGCCATGAGTATTCATGCAGCTTATTTTCATACAATTCAAGACCAGTTTGCAGTATGCCACAAAAAAACAGCACTTGCAGTACAAATTTGCTGAATTCTGTTGACCAAAAGTCATACTAAAAGATTACAGAGCTGCAACAGTGCTGTCTTAAAAGGAACCAGTATATCTACAAGCAGAATCAGTACAAAGTATCTCCCTCCAACAACTGCCCAACAATTACCCTTTACTCATTGAACAGGGAAGCTCACACCACTATCTACTCTATGAACTCTGTGAACTCCACTGGCTGCAGGTTGTCCAGGAGATCAGAAAGCACCCACTGTTCTCATGCTACCACCTTCCCAGCATATGCTCCCTCTTCTCGTCTGCTCTGGGTGAAACACTGGCTAACTGGCTTTTTTTTAAAACATGTAGGCCAGTTCTGAAAACACTGCTACTGTGCCATATGCTTACCACAAAATAAACCTAATAAATAGATAGATATTTTTAATGATCTATAACCTGGAAGAGTTAAAAATTGCCAATTTTTCCAGTTTAACATTTGAGAGTTTTAAAGAGCCACATTCTACGTTTCTGCTGTATTTTACTTTTTCCCCTGAAGACCAATCATGCCATTTGTATGACTTTAGGCACCAAAAAAATTTATTACAATTATTTTACTGTGCATCCCTTCCAACAGGCTGTTTTATTGCTGTAGCTTTAAAACTGATGATCTCTCTATAATTACTACTATTTAATACATCCACATGTAGCCAAAACAGACAGATGTGTAAACAGGCTGCCTTTGTAAGAATAGTAAATTCTTTTATGAGGGGCAAAATAGAAAAACACAGTTTCCAGTTAAACTGATGCTTTAAGAATCAGTTCAAATGTGATTTTAAGGGCAATCTGCCCTCTCAAAAGTTTACTGTCACTACTGACCTGTAAAATTGCTTAATTCAGGATAAAATCAGTTGCTGTGGTGGTGTGGAGCAGGTATGAAACCGTAGGCCACAGCCAATGCATTTTTCAAAAGCTCCACTGACGGCAAGGCGAGAGGCCATCTGTCAGACCCGAGTACGTGCGGGAGTTTCCTGCTGATCTCATTTCGTCAGCAACACTGGTCAGACAAGCTGTAAAATGCATTACCCCTCTGATGTCTAAACGAATCAGCTTCTGGCACTTACACCAGACTAGTACCAGCAGCAGCTACCACTACTTTCCGGGTCTGTGCAGGTCCAAGTTAATGGCAGTTCCTATTTTGTAATAGACACCAATACTAACTGCCTATGCTTTGACTGATGGTCCTGAGATGTCTCTGTGGTGGTAGTGAATTAGCTGTGCACGTTTCTCAACGATCATAAAAGCAGAATCTCAATATGTGACCATCAGTGAGACAAATATGACCAAAACTGTTTTAAATTATATGAGGACAGCCCTGGTGGGGGCAGTAAACGAGGTAAACAAAGACTTAGAGACAAACAGCTTCACATGCGGTCAAGCATACCTCCCACCGGTTGTAGGTGAGCAGAAAGAGGCAGAAGGGGACAGAGGTTCCGGTCATGGCGTGTACAGACGGCATGCTGTATTCAAAGTTGTAGAAGACCTCCACCTTCACCACAGGCGGAGAGGCTGGCCGTGTCCATCCAATAAGGTCTTTGGTGGACTGTCCAAAAAACAGAACCCAGACCCACACCAGGATCACCTGCCGGCTAACATAGGCATCGACATTCCACATGAGGAAGGGGAAGAAAACAATGAAGAACATCTCGTTGCCCAGCTCAGTTCCTATGGTGAAAAGATAAAAGAGGAACTTGTTCTCGATAATAAACTCTTGTCCAACATCGCCAGTCAAAGAGTTCTTGCGGAGGGGTTTTACTCTTCCTTTCGAGTCTCCTTTTTCGCCCCCAGTGTTGCTGCTGATCTCCTCCTTGGGGCCATCCGACCGTTCAGAGATGTTTTTGGATGGTCCCGCATCCGGTGCGTCCACGCCAGACACCGCAGCTGCTCCATTGAGAGAACCGTGAACGTTTTCGCTCTGTGTTTCACTCTTTCTGAGCCGAGGGCCTTTAATTCCCTGTTCTCCGTCCTCCTCCTGACCCAGTCCCATGCACGCACCGTTAGGAGACAGCTCCTGCGCGCTCTCCTCCTCGGTCTCGGGCGATTTTCGAGGAAACGTCCCTTTAACGCCGCAGAGCTGCTGAAATCGGGCAACATGGCAGGGATCTTGTAAGTATCTGCAAAGGCAAATAAATCGCTGGATCGCGACGCTCGCCATTCTAAAAGCCAAATGGTCTACGACGAGCAGAGAGTAAGACCCTCGCGCCGAGCAAAGCGAGGGTGGTGCTTCCTTAACAAGACGCCGAGCAGGAACATGTACAGCTCCGTTAGCTCGCTAGGCTAATGAACTCCGTAAATGTTGCTTAAGTAATATCAGCCGAAATTACCCCCTTCGCTTCATGAGTCCACAGCTCGAACGTAGACACCCCTCTCTCGTGTTCAGAAAGTCCCGGCTACACCAAAATATCGACGGCAGAGGCAGATAATCTCATTTGAACTGAAACAGTTACAGCGACTAGCTTCCTCAGAGTCACTGAAGCCTTTTGGGCTGCGTGCGCGCGACTGCTGCACACGCGCACTGATGATGACGTAGTCATGGGTCCCCTTTGAGCCGATGAATGAGACGCCCGGCCCCCCCCCCCCCCCCCATTCCACTACTAAATCCGATTAGTCTGAGTGTCAGATTCCACTATTAATGCACTATTCCATTATTAACCTAAAGACAGTCCCACTATTCCACAGTTACTCCAGTGAGTGTCGTTCCTATAGCAATGTATCAGAGTTAACATGCCAGCTTTACTCCAGAGACTAGGTTTCATTTTATTATTAACCTAAAGGTAGTCCTACTATTCTATAGCTGCTACAATGAGTGCCATTTCTATAGCAATGAGTCAGAGTTAACATCCCCAACTTTACTCCAGAGACTAGGTTTCATTTTATTATTAACCTAAAGGTAGTCCTACTTTTCTATAGCTGCTCCAGTGAGTGTCATTCCTATAGCAATGAGTCAGAGTTAACATCCCCAACTTTACTCCAGAGTGAGTTTCATTCAACTATTAACCCAATGAACAAGTCTCTCTAATCCACCATTAATCCTGTGAGACTGATGACTGCTATTCCCGTTTGCACTATTAATTCAAAACTTCAGAATCAAACTGACCCACTGTTGATGCATTATGATTGTCACATTTCCCTATCCCACTATTGATCCAAAACTTCATATTCAAATGATTTCACTACTGATGCATTGATTCAGATTGCCATAATTCCCCTATTACCCAAATATAGTCCCATTATTTCACTGTTACGCCAGTCTGAGACCCATTCAAAACAATGAGTCATTAACCCAAGGGTAATCCCACTACTGATCGCCCCTATGGCCTATCCTACTATTAATCCCAGGGTGGTCTCATAATTCCACTGTTTTCAGTTAGCCTGTTTGACCAAATAGTCCCACTATTCCACCAATAATCCACTGAATATGATTACCACTATTCTCTTTTCCATTATTGATGCAGTCCATACCCCACCATACTCCATTTCCTTTTAACCCAGGATAGGCCCACTATTCCACTGTTACTCTAAAAATAACCCCTCTACTTTCAAACCAATGAGTCATTAACCCAATGGTAGTCCCACTATTCCGTTAATCCTATGGGGTCTGATTACCACTATTACACTGTTCCAAGGAGTCCCACTTCAACAGTTGACCTCTAAACCTGGCTCACTTCACTATTAATCCAACGATCTGTCCAAAGGGCTCAGTCTCACTTCTCTCAAAGCGAATGTGAAATACAGCCATCTGCTGCCCGAATCTGTTAACATATCTTTTAAGGGAATGTCTTCACTGCACAATCAACAACTTTAACAAGAAAACGTATTCTGTACCTGCTTTATTTATTAATAAATGTCTCAAAATAGTTATATCCATGTTCAAAATAAAGCCACAAACAGAAACCTTAAACAAGCAATTCACTTTGTATATGACAATACATAAAGTAAAATCACACATGCTGAGGAAATACACACATTGGGATTTTAGGAAAATACAAAAAGGTCACGTCCTGGATCACACAGATCAACAAAATCTGAGTAACAAAGACCTATTGAAAGAAAAACCCAAACTCCTTCAGCCATCTTTTTCTTTTTACCACTTGAATCTGCTCCTCTGCTGACTGCGTTTCACTGAAAGGCAGAAAACAGAAATAGAAATTCCCTGATTATTCAAACAATTGTGCACAATGTTACAGTCTCTTAAAACTTTGCTGAGCACACCCTTGGATTTCAAGTTTTTCTTACTTGCTGTTTTGTCTTCTTCCTTCACGCTTAAGAGCCAGTGTTGTGTTTTGTCATCTGAACCTTTTGGATCCCCATAAAATATGTCAACATGTCAATTATAAATTAGTCCTCAAACAAGTAAGCAATAGCATGTCTGAAGTGATTAAGTTTGAGCCTGAATGAGAACTCTCGCTAACATAACGGAACACAACACATGCTGTAATCTTAAGATATACAAGGTAAGAGGAATTAGTGGGTTTAACCTTTTATGCCCAGGCTTTGTCGGGTCCTGGCCCTGAGGGAGGCTGGTCTTTTGCGGGAGGTCATAAACTGCGAACCATATTCTGTTCCAGAGTCTGAGGTGTCCATCTTCACTTGTCTGTGTCGCCGAGATTTGGGCGCCTGTGATGAAGTTAGGATGTGGAAGATCACTGTGAGCACTGTGATTATTGTCTTCTTTTATTGCAAAATTTAAATAGGAATTTAGATTTGATTAAGAAAGCCAGCAATGTACTAGCAAAAACAAACCTGTGACAGGTGGCCATATGACTTTGATTTGATGGAAGCAAGTAGATCTGCTCTTAAGGCTGACTGGAAAGCAGTTAAAGAAGATAAAAGTTGGATTTGAATCGGAGAGGCTTTTAAAAACGTTTTAAATGGCATGAATTCAAAGTGTGTGTCTTTCACAAAGGTAAAATATTTAAACTGGCCTCACCTCAGTTTGCTGATTTTTTCTTTTTGCTTTCACACCAGAGCCTTTATTCTTCACTACCTGGGTGTAACACATTTACACATTAAGACCTACAAGTCACTCAGACCACCACAAATACTTTAACAAACACAGAATTTACCAACAAAGAGCAACACAACCCACAGTAATGAAGAGAGATGGTACTTTGCATGTCCTGAAGTTTGTAGACATCTGCTTATTGTGCATTTCAGGGTGTTAATAAGTAATTCGCTCCCCCTTTGCTGAGGTAACCGCCTTTACTGACTGTGTAGTTGACTGTTTCAGGAATGGATGCACTCAACAGTACCTTAATTCACCAGTTAGAAGGCGTGTCTATTCACGTTTAGAAATTAAGTGTATGTAGTACCAACACTTGGCGGAGCCACAGTTCTGTAACAGAAAGATCCTGAAGTGTCCACTAGGTGTCCTTACTGCATTTTTATCCTGCCACTGTTGAAACTCAAGGGCACATTCCTGAAGCTTGGCACTCAAGTTGATTGCTGTCACACTTATTGATGAGGACGCAGACAAGCCCTGCTTAATCCGTTCATAATGACCTTGAATATTTGTAATTTCCTGGATGAGAAAACAAACAGATTAACCTTCACAGATGAAGCTGGATATGGCCAGCACTGGGCATAGTTAGCATTAGAAGGACAAGGGTTTCATGGAAAGCTTCTGTTTACCAGACACTTGTCTTTACTGTGCATGCTAGTCATGCACTAATCACACATTTCTTACTGTTCACTGGACAAGCATACATTTCCATTGAGTTTTTTAATAACTGTACTTGCTTAGACTGTAAGGCAACATACGGTGTAGTTTTTGTTGTTCACTGGTCTCTCTGACATGCCAAATGTTTTGAAAAATAAATACTTTAGCATAAATACTTTATTCTAAAGAAAGGCTGCAAATGCTGTTAGGACTCTTCATGGATTTAAATATTTGTTATTTACAATTATTCAATATATTACTGTATACAAATTTACAAAATATTAAGACTACAACAATTCATCACAAAGATTTCTCTGTAAGTAAAAAAAAACAAAACTACACTCACTTCAAGTGTATCTGTATTGACTAGCTCTGGCACTCTGGCCGAACGATCCTGGAACTCCTCATTGACGTCTTTGTTCAAAAACCGCCGCTTCCCGTCAAACATGAGCTGAAGGTTAGACAGGAAACGTAGAGACCGTTATCTAAACGTTATCTCTACAGGTCAAACCAATGATCTATGTTTCTATATAATCTTATTTCACTGCAAAGATGGCAGTCAAAGAGAACTGTTCAGATGCACATTCGTTATGCCTTATTGTTTTGCAACTGCTGTCAATGTGTTTAACACATTAACATAAGCAACAGTTCCTTTATATTGCTTACATTTGTGAAACTTGGGAAAACATCTGCAATACTGATAAACACTCCACATCCAATCCACACACCTCATGTCCAAACGTTGGGTGTGTGCAAAAAAAATCCCACGTTTAACAGCAAAGCAGTTGAATTTATGAATCAGAGGGGATACCTGGGGTCTTTTGTGCATATTGTGTAATTTCCATGGTTGCATTATTTTTTTATGTGCATCTGTAATCACTGTATGGAGCCACTGAGGGTGGTTTTTGTTGTAAGAATTTGGTGTATTTTTTATTGTTTCTGGTAAATATCAAGTGTGCACCAGATACTGATTTTACCTAAAGAAATAGTATCTAGAAGATCTGGTACACACTTGATTTTTGCCTAAACAAATGCACCACTGGTGTATTTTAACCTAAAAACACTGTCTTACCTAAAACATAGCACATATCACTTTTACCAAAAAGGTCACTGACACAGGAAAAGCATGCAACCTAAAACACTTCTTTAAATTAACTCAGTTAATGAAATAAAATAATTAAATTCACCTACACTGAAAGTAAAAAAACCTGTAAAGTTACTATTTTAAAGATACATGTTTTTCTTTGGACAGTAATTATATACTTCATAAGCGTTCTGAGGAAAGACAAAGAAAGTGAACCTGTTTGGGCATGGCAGTATACAAAAACACTTTCTCTGACTCAAGTTTCCTGTAGACATATACAACATCCAGGTGCTGACAGCTGAGCGCATCTGAAACAAACTTCTGAATGTGCCCCCAATCCTTCAGACAAATCCAGATCTGTGAAAAACACACAGTTGTACGCATAAACATAAAATCAATCAAAGGACATTGAAAACTTAAAAGGACGTAAGAAAATATAATTGCAATACAAGCTGAAGCACCTTTTCCTTAGGCATGGTGAGCTGTGCGTGGTAAAGGCCATAGAACATGTACAGAGCCCCTGCCCTGATTTGAAAGCTATACGGGGGCAAGAAGTAATCGTACACTGTAGCAAAGGCAAGACGAGTAAACGCTCTCTTTTCCTGGCGCGTTGTGATTCCACTAATGACAAAGTGGGAAAGAAAAACAAAGAAAAAAAGTAAATAAATAAAATCACACACTGACAAAGCATTTTGCAATCAAGAAGTTACTTCTCCTTGTTTGCATGAAAACAAGTATTCCAGTAAAAACTCTTGGTTTTTATCTATCTATCTATCTATCTATCTATCTATCTATCTATTTTTTTTTTCAACGCACAACTTTTCAAATTGCATCATAGTTACTTACTTTCACTAAAGCATAAACATAGATTCTTTTAAATAAACTAAAATAAGGATGCTGCAGATTGGTGTTGGAGTGTCTCTCAGGTGATACTCTGAAGGACTTCTACACAGTGGGCAGATATCAAATATCAAATCAGACGCAGATGTGCATTACTTTATTGTAAAGCTGCAGTGTGCACATGCAGACTGCAACTGAATAACGCTTCCTCACCTCTCTGTGTCCGAGGTGGCCAGGCAGTAGCCATCAGGTTTTAATTTCTTTGATGATGAAGATTCACTCTGCCTTGCTTTTTTTCTTTGTATTAAATTATAGGTATGACGCTCCATTTGTGAAAATGTGGGTTCTCAAACTGGTGTTACAGCATCACCAAATTTAAGCTGCCTGTCCAGCATAAAGACACAGACAGCTCTCACTAGAGCCGGTGTTTGGTTTGTCTTTTTCAGGCTACTGTGGAAACTTAGCAACAACACAGAGGCTGATAGCCTGTCCAATATGTAGATATTAAAGACTACAGGTAATTGCATGATAGTGAAAACACACCTTTGAATATGATATTTCATTTCTGAGAATAGATCCCCCAAAATCTTACACCCACACTTAAAGGAACAATATACAAGATGATAAACAGAATGTGAAGAAATGGTACATCTACATCTGTCTTGTAATATTGAGTTTACAAGTAAAACAAGTGATAACAGTAGCAGCAAAACAACAATTAGCATTGATCTTGGCAAGTAAATGGTTCAAATTTGATGGCAAACTTGGTAAGTAAACAATAGTATAGTAAAGGAGGAGGTGGGGGGGGTGAAGCAGGAATTCAACAGATTACATCATTTTACATATTGCTCCTTTAAATGCAACTGAAGTGTAATATGATAAGATTCTCTTTAATCTAAACCTCCACTGGCTCAACTAAATCACAACCTTAAAGTTGTTCATAATCAATGTTTCACCAGAGAGTTTGTTCATTTGACTATTTAATAATTTACCACCAGCTTTACACTAAACATCATGCACTCGCCTCTCCTGTGAAATTAGCACATGTGAACAATATTAAGACTTCAGTTTCTGATGGTAAGCAGGCTAAAGTAAGCGAAGTGAGAGCACAGAGAGTGAAGTCTTACTTGAACACGCTGGAGAAGTCCATGTGTTTCCATACAGCCGCAAACTCTTCATACCGAACCGACTCGGTGAGCTGGAAGCGGCCCAGCAGCTCCTCACAGTCCGTTTTGAACGGAACCCAGAAGAAGTCACACGCTCTTTCTGCAGCTTCAGGCGGGATTGCAAAACCTCAGAAAACTGTGGTGGTCGTTGGTGGTCGTGAGAAACATATAATTAGCTTACCAATTGTCATTGTTGTTTTGACGCTGATGAACCCGGAACCGCAGAGAGCAGCTTGTTAATCGAACACGCGACACTCTCGAATATTCGTTTGGTCACGTGCTTCGGTGAAACTTCGAGTTAGGTCTATGACTATGGAAAAGCCTCCACCAATCAGCACAGTATTCAAAACTTCTCACTTCTTTTTCCTTCTTCTAACCGTATAAGTGTGTAAAATACCTTCTGGGGGTCACATAGGGGGGCTGATGCTAACTTCAACGCCAACAAATGTTTAGTTGAACAATTCTTCTCCTGCTCTGTACTGGTTTAGTAATGTGCTCTGCCTAAATTAATGGAGATCCTACACATCTCCAGTCTTCAATTTGATAAAGGAGTAACTTTTCACACAGTTTTGTAATTAAAATAGTGTTTTAAATTCAAGCGTTTTGAACAGTTTGAACATATATAAGCAGCATTCAGTTAAACACGCGTAAGTGATGTAAATATAAATTCATTAAACAGAGCAACATAGCATTTATAAACAAAAATCACTGGGGTCAATATTATTAGCCCCCTTAAGAACTGACTTTTTATTGAGCCATAGCAAACCACTGCTGTGCTATGGTGTGCTTTAACTTTGTAATGATAAATTAAGTCACAGGTGAGGGTTATCTACCAATTTACACCGTATAAAAGCATCAGTCCACATTTGAGCTGTCATTTAAGAAAGTATCATGCCAAAAACAGAAGAAATCAGTCACTGATGCTTAAAAAGCTGGAGAAGGACATACAAAGTTAGTGTTTCAGTGCATCTGGACCTGGCAATCTCTTCAAGGTGAAAGAAATCATGAAGAAAGAATAATATGTGAAGATTTTGAAGAAAAACCTTAAGCATCACTTTCTCTTCCAACATGACAATGACCCAAAACATACATCACTCCTGGTGAAGAACTACCTCCAGAGGACCAAAGTAAATGTTATTGACTGGCCTGCACAAAGCCCTGACTTGAATCTCGCTGAAAATCTATGGAGTGAATTGAAGAAGGAGGTTCATGCCAGAAGGCCATCAAATCTGGAGGAGCTTGAGAGATTTGCCAAAGAAGAATGGGCTGGGATTCCTCAGAGACTTGTTGAAAACTACAGCAAAGGACTGCAGGCTGTTATCCAGTAAAAAGGATACACAATTGACAAATAGCATCAGGGGGGCTGATCATTTTGACCATGGCATTTTGTTTTTTGTGAAATAATTTAATTTCTGTGGGCAAAGCAAAATGATGTAATCATGCAGAATAAAACTGGGATGTTTGAAAAAGCTGTGATAAAAGTTCTAAAAGCTCTATTTAACAGTCTGCTGAGACCATCAGCAGCAGCTTTTAGTTTTTCAGACTTCTGTAATGTATACTGTTATTTAGTCTCCTTCATTAATTAACCACTGGTTGAAATGGTAGTCATTGCTAATGACTAAACTAAATCAACAAGAGAAAGCACTTGGCACAAAAACATTCTGGTCCACAATTGTTCTTTAATGATTATGCAATAAACAATACATTTAGTGTTAAGGGAATACAGGTGTACAGACTGCAAAAATAAATGAACAATAGATTACAATATGACAACCACAAGAGGAAATGCTCCACCTATTGCAAAATAAGATAAAAGTTCATAAAATATTTGCAGAACAATGTCAGCATCTATACAAAGTGACATTGATGAGAAAGCATGAGGAAAACAAATATTGCCTTTGTTTATGCCTACTCTAAGTATTTTAGATGCCATTATACACTTAAATCGAATAACTGATACATCTGCTTTGCATGATCACTCTACAACACGCTTTTTAAGCATAATATTTAAATCTATCCTGCTGTTGGGCACTGGACAGGCATGAAGGACTTCTAAGCATCTACCATGAAGATACATAGACAGAAAAAAAATGTCTACTAAAAATATAAAAATCTATCGCATAATTAAACTCTACATCTCTTGCAACCGTTGTCGAGATAAAAACCATCACCTGCACATTTGCATTTCACCAGAAATGCCAAAATCTCAAATGAGAATTCCCTTTTGCACATTCGCAAGGACTACTTTCAATGGTGCCTTTACAATTCATCTGTGCCATTCTACACTGAACTGGTGATCTATGATGTAAATATGTCCACAGCAATAAGAATAGAAGCATTCACCTTGGAACCTATGGATGAACACACATACAACTCTTAAATGTAACTGCTTTGAAACAAATATGATAGATGAGAAAAGCAACAGAGAAAAATAACATGGTTATTCTTTTAGTTTAAAGTACATATTTGTAAAAATGGTTTTGTATATTGCATGAACTGCTGGTATTCTGTCTTAAGAAAATAGATCATTGTGCGACTTTAGCTACAATACACACTGCTTAGGGGAGAGGGTGGGCGAAAGGCGGGTGAATATAGACGAGAGAGATTCAGGAGTAGTAAAAGGGATTTGGCGGAGTGGGAAAATGACTATGGTGGGGAGTGTGCGTTTAGCTTTAAGGCTCTTAACTCGCTATTGGTCACCACCACTAGTTTAGATTACAATAGTCTTGTCTCCAGTTTCAGGAGAGAAACTACCTCTAATACTTTACCAAAGTTTGTCCTCCAGGGCACTGGTGGGAGGGAAGCCCACAAGAACTATGAAACAAGTTGGGTCAGTTAGCAGACAGCAAAACAACGAGCTGTGGAAAATGTATATACGAGGGGAGTCAAATAGGGGGTGAAATGTAGAAAGGGCACTCGTGGTTCTACTTCTGAAGACGATAATGGAGTGGGGTAAAGGAGGGAAAAGGATGCAGTGTCCGGTATTGCAAAGCAGAGCGTAGCTCAGTTAACTTGGTCCAGAGCACGTAGTAGCTCTTCCCCCTGTAGCAGGGAATGGCGGTCCTGAATAGGAGCGTTGACCTCGCAGTCATAGCGCGTCAGCTGAGGTAACCCTCCACTGCTTTCAAACGAGCTGCACAGCAAACGACTGGCCACATCTTTGGAGAAAGAAAATAAAATATGTAAATGTAGGAATCCTTTCAAGTAACAAAATAACACCCACCGATTACAATGACACGCTCTCGTATAAGGATATAAAAATACACATTTCCATAAGAATGAAACACACACACACACACACACACACATCATATATATATATATTTTTTTTTAAACACCCTCTGTGGATCTCTATAGAGATGGTGCACTTATTTCCGCTTAAACCAGAAAACAACTGAAAACAGATCTAATAGGTCTAAAGCAACATCTTTTTTAACAGTCGGCTTTTCATGTAAGAGCAGTTCATGTTGGAAATGAACTGCATGTACACTAAAGAGACTGCACAACATTTGGCTTTTATTCAGTTTATTTACAATTATGATTTAAAAAAAAAAAAAAAAAAAAAAAAAAAAAAAAAAATCAAGAATGTCATTGTAGCACGTAAATATTTTAAACGGCTGGCATTGTGCTTTGTTTTACTTTTTTACAGGGTTCTGTATTGTTGTATTATTAATGTTTAATGTTAAGTTTTTTGTACCCACCCAATTACTAGAGCTGGAAATTAGCTAAACGGACACATTTACAGTAATGTTTATTGCATCCCTCCAATGGACCTGAACTAAAACTGCAAAAACAATTTGATCAACAAAACAAGCCATTTGTCCAGGGGCACCCAAACCCTTACTTTATAGTACAGCATCGTGCTTACCAGATGGCAGTATAAGAATGGTCTTGTTCCCACCAAGCAAACTGGAGCCTTTAACCTCGAGCACCTTGGCTCTCTTTCCAGGTTCTATAGCCTCATCCACAGACTGGAGCAAAGCACCCTGGAGGTAAATAGAGATCAATATAATATAAAAGGTGCCTGTTGTGTAGAACATGTTTTGCCTATAAATACAGAATAACATTGAGCATGAGTGAAATATGACAGAGCTATAGACTTACCAGTCCAACTGCTTGTGACAGTGAAGTAACCTCCTCCAATTTTCTCTTGCGCTGGGAATTTTGGATTGCTAACACCTTTGGAGAGAGCTCTCGATCCACCAATGACATTCTGAAAAGCAGAAGTTTAAATTCATGTCAGTGTAAAATAAGACCTTTATCTTGTTTCATGTTCAGATTCATTCAGTGTTGTAGAAAGATTGTAGTGTGCAGAATGATTTTAGTCTATTCATTTCAGATAGTGTAATAGTACTCTTAGTATAGTGACTACACAAATGCATGGTTTAGTTCAGACCTTGACTTTTTAAGCCACAGTTCGGTTTATGCCTTTTTTTGGGTAGTGAGAAGTAAATAAGAAAAATGGATAAATTCCGGGTTTTATTGAATGACCAATAATTTGACAAAGCAAAACAGACAAACACTAAATAAAAAAGGTAAATTAACTAAACCTCTTATATAACAGAATAAGAGCTGAGTTGCACCAGAAAACACTAAGTGCATTACCTGGTAGCCAAAGTGATGCCTCCCTGAGGGGTTGGGGCACGGGCTGGGGAAGCCTCACGGCTGCGATTGCCACTGAACGGTGAGACAGGGGCACTGCGTACCTCCTGTAGCAGGTGAAGCGGTGAAGGGACACGGGAAGAGGGTTCCGGCTTTAATGAGCTGCTGGAGCTAGAAGCTGGAGACAGTGGAGTGGGTAAAGGCTGGAACAGGGAGTTCATGTCAGAGACAGTATTTGGAACAGAAGGGAGCGGGTCCAGAGGTGAGGGGATGTGCAGCTGGAAGTCATCATCCATAGGAATATACGGGGCAAGCATTTCCAAGTCAAGATCACCCATGTCCTTAAAGAAAAAACATGACCAAGGTTAGATTGTATAGCCTAATTAGAAAAAGTAGGATTATAACCAAGAAAATGTCACTTGGTCTTACTTGGGTGCTGAATTGTGTCTTTGCCTCTGTGTCAATAGCGAAAAGCTTTTCAACCAAATCCAGTTTGAACTCAGAGCTAATAACTGAATCGACCTCTAAAGAGTAATCCAATGGGCTGTTAGGCTGTGCAGAAAGAAAGAAAGCAATTAATTTAGTATCTGAAGACACTTTATTTACTAAAAGCACTCTGCTCTTTTGGCATAGCATCATTGAGAACTGTGAATCCTATGCTAGTATGCCTATTTAATAATGCTAAACATTGTCTACCTCTGGGGTGCTAGATCCAGTAGTGGTGCTGGACGGTGTGTTGGCAGTGTCTGTGCTGCATTGGGAGGTCGTAGAAAATGCAAAGTCCTCTCCTCCAGACTCTAGTTTGGACAGAGCTGGAGGGGGCTCACTGGGAGCCAATGGAGAAAGCGGCAGTGCCAGTTTGTCACTGGTGGAGGGCAGCATGACATCATTGTAGAGTGGCACCTCTTTCAGAAGCTGTATCTCAGAGTCTAAAAACAAAGGGCAGAGAATGGGTTGGCCCCATAAGTTTCCTCTCTATGCATTCCCGACATGAGTGTAAGAGTGTCATTTTTTGTGACTGTGCAACAATTTTTTTTATTAAATACCATGCTAGGGTAGAATATGTCTAAGAAGTATAATCTCCTATAAACATTACACATGTAGTGAGTTATTTCTATTAGATGTTTAGCTTTCCAGGATAAAAATGTCCCTCTCTGATAACTAGGACAGGGTAATCACAGCAGAGAGATTGCCAAATCCCTCAAGTAATTTAACAGTCTAATAATGTCATTCCTTTTTGTTGGGCCTGTACTTAGAGATGCAAATACTAATGGAAGCTAATAAAATGTTTATCCTATGCTCCATTGCCTGCTGCCGGCTGCGGAAAATATTGATTAGGAGTACTGACCAGGACTATTAAAGTCCAGTGAGATGATGGTATCTCCTGCAGCAGGAGCCAGAACAGTGAGGGCTTCAGGCTCCTCTTTCAGCTTCTCGTACAGGCTGTCTGAGCTTTCCACAGAGGACGGCAGCTTCTCTAGCTTGAACAGCTTCATCGTGTCCACTTCCGAGTCCTCTTCCTTGTCCACCTCTGGCTCCCCTTTCTCCACAGACTTTGGCTCAGTCACTGTCTGCTGAAGGGAGAGGACAACGTCTCCCTCCACAATGCCACTGTGCCAAAGACACATCATCGGTGAGACCCAAAACAACACTTCAGACACAAATCCAACATTATACATGGATTACATTACTAATAAGATACACTGAATGCCATACCTGAGAACATAGTTGACACACACAATGCACTGCGGCTGGGAGTTCTTGGGATTGTAAATGACTGTGGCCTGGGTTTCGACCCACACATAACCTCCCGTCTTAGCCAGCATTCGATACTGGCCTGTCGTAGCCTGACCCTTCGCAAACACTGAGTAAGCATAAGGAACATCTAGTTAGTCAATCATCTCCTTCGATTATATAGCATTTGAAAGTTTTACTAGACCTTTGGCAATGTCATTAAAATTGCTGATTTTAGGTTGATTTAGGTCATTATTCACTAATAACAGAACAGGGATTAAACAGATTGCATATAATTGGCCTATGGAAACTCACGATTGTGGTGGGTCTTGGTAAGGTGATCCGAATCCAGGGCATGGTAGTACTCGTATACAGACCTATTCAGCAGGTCATCTGGCTCATGGCCCATCAGCTCTGTGATTCTGAGAGATCGAGGATAAGATGAATTAGCTTAACAGAAACATGAGTACAGGATCAAATTAATGGGCAGTTAGTGGATGCCAGACATAGAACAGTATCCAAATTAGCAAAGAATGCACAGATATAAACTAATGAACACGAAATGCACAGACATAAAAATCATGAGCTGAGGACAATATTTTATATTTTCCTTATGCACACTAGGGTCCTGAGAGCACATTGGAATTCATGGATGTTTTCATATAATCGCAGGAATAAAGGAGATTCAAGATAAGGAGTAGTCTTATTTCTTTTAATGAAGCTCATGTTCAGACAACTCTCATACTTATGTATGTATACACGAGTAAGGCTATATATAATAGAAACATTTTCACTAGTGGTCTGTATCTGCTCATTACCTAGCTACACCTAAACACTCTGTTTTTACCCCAAAAAATAATTCTCTATTATCTGCTGATACAAATGATTCTTATATTATTTTGCAACCCATCCATGAATATTTAGCACAATTGTTTTTAAGTATATATTTAAGTATACAATAACAACAAATAAACATAAAAAAACAAACATTGTGAATAATGTGTTCACAGAATACTGGCCATGTAACACTTACATACTCACACTAATGTATACTTTGTGCGTTTGAATTATTTTAACACCACTAGGTGGTGATAAAGCCATGTCATGAAAAACAGCTAGAAATTCAGTTTGGCTTATCCTAGACTTACAGAATACACTGTAGAATATAGAATACATACAACAGTTCTGGGAACTCACAGTCTTGCATGCAACTCCCCCGAGCCAACGTATCACATAATTGTCAAGTACTTAATAAGCTGAATCAGGTGTGACATGTCAGTAGCACTTACAGTGCAAATCAGTGGGTCCCCTGGACTTGAGTTGAGAACTATTGATATATGGAGTAACAATGCCTAAAAGGATGGCTGTCATTGTGAGTAAAAAGAAAGGAAAGCTGGAAAAATGTGAACATAATCTGTAGTGGAAGAAAGCTTTCGAATGGAATGCCCATGGTTTAAAATATAATATTCTCCCATATGGAAATAAAATGATACAAAAAAGACAGAGCTTGGTTTAATTAGTACAAGTTACAATAAACTCGTCTCACCTCTCATCGCAATATGAGAACTTCATGTCCAGAGTGTGACGGCTAAGGAAGGTTTTGCTGTCCAGAGGCACCTCGATGTTCGAGGGGTGGGGAATGGGCTCACAAATAAGCACCAGATAGGTGATAGGGGGCTCTCTGAAGCCACCATCTCCAGAACCTTCACTGCGCTCTTGGACACGCACATGCCCTGTGCAGTGGAGAACCTGAAAGAGATGATGGATAACTAAAGTTGAAGTAAATCATAACACAAAAAACAACCCCCACACCAAAGGGAAAAAAGGAAGGTTCAACCCATCAAATTTATATTCCAAACAATAAGGGCAACATATCACTAATCCCTCTTCCTCTCTTTACTCCTTACCAGTCTAGAAAAAACAGCACAAAATTAGCATCAAACTTCATCCCAATTACTTGCCAGGAGCTGACTTCAGTGGAAAGCAATCGCAATGTTAGCTTTTGTTTCACTTCTATTTATCAACATCTTTTGTCTGGTGCCAAACGAGAGCAGGCAACGGCCATTGTTGCGTTTACTCTTCCTTCACTGGCTACCTGTCTTTAAATTATCTAGCCTAGAGCAGGACCTTCAACATGACTGATGAAAAGTTAGAAAATGCCAACAAGGCAGCACTGCTTCATCATCAAGTTGAACTGATGTCACGCTCATCACTACAGAGATTTACTACTACCCCCCATTTTTAGCTAATATTTTTTGTTGATTTTGGGGAAAGAAATGTCCCTTTAACACATTTTTTTCAGAAATCCAGTCCAGCGAAGTTTGTAAAATGTTAACTTTCTTAATACTGCATGCTTAGAAAGTACATTCTTAAGACTTACCTTCCATGTGGCTGACTTGATGTTGACAGTACGCCCTCTACTTGTGAGTGTGCACTTCATTCGCAGGAAGAAGCTTCGCTCTGTGTTTTGCTCCTTGGCTTTCTTGGACCCTGTTCTGTGCACTAGCATCTCCCTCATTTCCTCATGATCACAAGGGTGAGCAAAGTCAAAAATGCTGTGGCCAGTCAGATCAAACTGAAAGAGAAGACAAAGTGAGAGATGTACACGAAGAACAGCATACAGAATGTGGCAATAACCACTTGAAGGGTAACACACAGGGATCCGGCATAGTAGTTACCTGTGTGAGGCCCATGCACTTGCAGACATTTTCAGAGAGATAGACCATGTCTCCATCATCAGACAGCACCATTAAGAAGCCCTCCAGGGCCTTTAGGTAGAAGCCATTGAGCTGGCTCTCCAGCTCAGATTCATCCTCTGCCTCATCTAAAATCAAAAGACATTTTAGAATGCTTGACAGGTATTTACATCTTCATCAAAATATTCCCATTAAAACATGCACCTCCTAAGATCTGTTCAGAGTTAGTCACAATAAAGGCTCAAAAGTGATACTTAGCCCAGATGTTTCACAGCAAAACTGTAACATATCTTAAACATCAGTGCTAGTATAAGTAAATAAGGACACAAAAATATATCACACTCTAGTGATGCTGCCAAACTGACAAAATATGTTTTACATGTGAAATCTGTCTAACTTGTTATCTGATTGATTGATTTTTTTTATGCGCGCACACACACACTCACACACACAGAAGATATATATTGCTGTTTGTTTCATAGATTTTTAATATGAAATCAAATACGTGTGAAATAAAGTGTGTGTTATTACACCTCAGGATACAAGTAAACAGCTTTGTGAACTACAAAACAAAAGAAAACAAACAGAGCTTTGCAAGTTCTTTTAAACTCTTCTTATATTTGTATATGTGGCTCTGACTTGATGCATTGATGCTCACAGTAACTGTCCCCTTACTATCCACTTCAGTTCTGAAACTATCCTTATATTACACATTTTATAGCTTGCTATTCTCTGTACTCTGTTCACATACATATCACTTGCACCCCTATGTTAGAAAAAAAAAATTGTGAAAATAAAGCTGATTTAGCTAAAGTAAGAGCCATGATGACCATGTTATTACACACCTCAACATATTTAAGAAAACTAAAGTAAAAATAAAATTCCTGAATCCTTAAACGTTGTTACATGACTCTTCATAGTATATACTGTTTTTTTGCATTCATAACCTGCATGACACAGGGTCACATCATAAATGAAAACAATCACACTTATTTACAATCATTTACACTAACCAGAGCTCAGAAGCTTTCTCATGCGCAGGTAACTGATTGTGAGCCTCATGATGGAGGCCTTGTCCAGGTGGGAGCTGACATTGTGGGGAAGGGGCAGTTGGCGTGCTAGCTCATAGAACACTTCAGACTCCTTGCCTCTGCGACATCGAGCAGCATCCCTGGACTTCTCCTTCCTGCGCTCCGAGCTCACCCTAGACAGACAATGACAAACAAGAAGAGTGGAAAAAAATAGACAAGATTGATTAGCTTTCTGCCTACAAGTCATACACAGCTAGACATAGACTTGAAAAGTATCCTCAAGGTCATCTCAGTTTTTTAAGTTACATTATATTATCGGCATCTGAAAGCACAACCATACTGGCTCACACAAACAGCAAGAGGAAAAAGCTCTCAATGCAACTGGCTAGATGAGGAGGTGTGATCATACTGCAAAGAGGGTGTGTGTTATTCTTTGGTAATTATCCAAGGCCAAAGGTCGGTTGGTAAATTAGTCAGTTTACAAAGTGAGTACACCACATAACAGCCACAAGTCTTTTATTCTGTGGGGTCCTCCATTCACATTGGGAACTGACTAATTTACCAAGATGTGAACATATGTTTTAAAAAGTTGATACTAAAAACTGTATGTAGGTGAAATATAAAAATGTTTTGATCTTTAATACTTGGAATACTTCAGTTTGTGATTTGGAGAGATAAGCTTTCATTGCACACAGGATGAGAATTGCTGAGAATTCAAGGAAACACAAATACAAAATTAAAAATAAATAAATAATTTTTTTCAAACTAGGGAATACAGTTTAACACTTATTTTTAAAGCATTTTTTTTATTTTGTCCATATAATAATAACAACAAGCAACAAACAAGCTGGCTGACCAGTGTCATAAAATACAAGCATGCTTATTAGTGACTTTTAAACAAAGAGCTTACTGTGTTGACACACTTAATAATTAAGCATTCCAAAAAAATTACACAGCACAAATGTTCAGACAGCTGTTTCCTAAGAGATAAAAAAACCTTTTGTGACAAATGGAACGCAAAAGTGTCCTGCCTCTCCGACCTGCACAACTTGTTTCAGTGTCACTTCTGAACAAATACAAAGAGGCTGCATTTGACCTACTTTACTGTAACTATATATCATAATGACAGTAAGACATAAACGACTAGCTAACATGTTTTGAATACTGTAGCTCCATCCTCATCACAAGTTAGGCCTGTTATAGTTTTAAAAAAAGTTTAAAAAAGGTCAAACAAAAACATCTCACAAATGGTCCAGTCAAAACGTCATGCAAAAGATAAGGTAATAAGGACCTGAGCAGGAGATACACTTTCCTTTTAACAGAGAAATGTGGGAGCAATAGTGTGATGTTACTGTAAATCTGGTTGTAGCCCCATGAATAGCTTCCCTACTGACATCCATAAGAGATCAAGAACCTCTTTAACCAGTCTTCCTATTCAAAAACCAACCACACTTGCTGAAATAATGGCATGGCAGGGTGTCGACTACATACAAGAAAAAGGAAGGAAGTCCATCAATACTGCCAACACACTACCAGGAAAAAAACAGATCTTAAAACAGAAGGATAATCAATTACAAAAAAAACCCTTAAATTTCAGTCGTCACACAATTGACAAAAGGAAATTATTTTTCAAGAAACAGATGAACAGCCACATGAAGAAAGAATGTAGTGTCATATAGTGAAATGATACAGACAAAGAATATGCACATAACAGCAAACTATCTGGGAAAGTGGAAGGATGCTTTATGAGGGGGTTTTGTAGTCTATATTAAGATTTTCCAACTGGGGTAGCATTAAGCCCTGCGGGGTAATCATGACCACTGGGGTAGGGGGGAGTAATGAATAAACTAGTGACTTTTCAGTACCAAGTCCACTCATTTGCAATGCTTTAAAACAGATGTTTTTAATGCTACCACAACTATTACGCCATTATTAGCATTTGCAAATTCTGTGGCTTAAATGTTAACAGGAGAGGCTAATACCGACTAGAGTCTGTGAAATAGACCATGAGCACATGCGACGATTCCTAACTATGATATTCAGGACAAAAATGTGATTATGATTATGCTCTAAGCACCAAATTTACTTTGATTTGACATTTTTGTACACATCCTGAGCAATTAGCAAAAATGGCCTGGGCAGGTTGGATTGTGACGTTTGATTAGTCAAAAATAAATAAATAAATAAATAAATAAATAAATAAACGCTTACCAGGAAGATCCTAAACAGTTGAGACTGTTAAATGCACTTACTATAATAAAGTACTACTGCAGAATTTCATTGGTAACGCTTTACAGCAAGTATACTTTTATTGCCTTTCAAGATCACCAGATTAGGTGATGCCATGTCGTGAATGGCTTATCTAAACAAATTCAGTTTAAACAACTTAAGAATTTAAAAAGAGACTAAAAACAAAGCAGTAAGAAACTAGCTTACTCGTTTAGAAAACCTTTACCTCTGTAACATGCAATGACATTTAAAAGCGCTGTTAGAATGCCTAACATAATTAGACTCGTGGTATGTGTACGGTTTTTCAAGAATCATCATATTTGACCATTTTTACTCATTTGTAAGAATGCATGAAGACATCAGAATCATACCAGCGATGGACAGAAGTTTAAATTTTACCAATATTTTAAACCATCTGAGGACTGAGGACATCTGAGGCAAAATGTTTATGTGACACAAAGCTTTTAAGTTACAACATCTGCACTGTAATTAGTCTTGCACCTTTTACTTGATTAAATAAATGATGTTTTACTCTGTAATGCTAAAAGCTTGTGTCAACAACAGCTTATATGTACATTAAAAATATTAGATACCATCAGACCACAATTGTCTCTACTAATTTAGGGCTATTGCATTTGTGAAATTCTTCATATTGCAATTTTTGCCATAGCAGAGAGTGCTACATCTATTTTAGTAAGAGGCAGCACAACGTCTCAACTCACTGTGCCCTGTGACTCAAGCATCATACAAACACAAATGTAAGGTATATACTGAAAATGTCAAATGGATGTTGCACTTGTCCAAGTTCCAGCCTATCAAGACATTTAACATTTACCTTGCAGAGGACAAATGCAAGATGCTTTATTAAACAGGCATGAATATGTTAATAAGAATAAAAACAGGACACATTACAGAGTGCCTGTATTCTTTTTGCTAATGTAGGGAACATTTTTGTAAGGCTTTCTGTATTTTTCAATAATCTGAAGCTCTGTGCTCATGCAAGGAGGTCAGCAGAATTATTTCACTGGACAGAGACAGACCAGCTACATTTAGTATGGCATGTGTTGCGTAACACATCATGGCACTAGTTGTAGAGAGTCAGAAATTAGGCCTGACAGATTTGCCTGGGTCCAGGCCAGACACTAGGAGGGCATTACTGAAGCGATTAGAATGAAAATTATTCAGTCCACTCATTTGGGAAAACCACAACACTACCACCTGATCGATTGGCCTACATCAGGCATACACTGAAGTCTTACCAGTATATTTGACTCCCCACAACAAACAGACTTACTTTAAATAAAAGGTGTATATCACTCACTAGAAGTAGATTTTCACAATGTGAGACAAAACATCTTTATGGGCAACCCTAAATCAGTTTATGATCTTAAGTGGTTACAAGTGAATCACAAACTAATTATAATGGCCCCACATGGCAGCTTTTTATCTCCACTGACCTCTGACACAAAAACACACCCAACTGGACATGAAATAGTGAGAGTAGCATGCAACACAGACTCCTTCCTATACAATTCTGGCAAATGTCTTACCACAGGCCTTAGCAGGAAATCCCATTGACGTCAAAACCCTATGAGCAATATGTGATGAAAAAGGAGCACAATAACAGCCGGCATCTGACAACCCAGTGCAAACGAGGCTTAAATTGCCAACTGTAAATAAATAACATCACTAAAAAAACTAAGTTTACTTGAGTTTCTATAAGAGTTTCTTATAGCCACATCACAAATGGACAGAGGATCATCATGGACAGAGCTTACTGTCTGGCCATTCTGATAAGCTGGATTGTGTATAGCTAGAGAGGCTATAACTATGAGACTGATATGGTGAAATCAAATTCTGATATGTAGAAACAAAACAAAATAGGCTTTCAGCCAGCCGTCCAAGTGTCTGATTGAAGAGATAACCAAGAGAATCTGATACATCATAAACTTATATGTGAAAATTGTTTTTCAAGTGACAGGCCACACGAACCACCTTGAAATAAGACAAACTTCGAGACCATATTAATAACGGCTATCGTTAGCTGAGTTCACACACTGCCTCCTCCTCCGCACCAATTCATGCCACGCTGACACCTCGTTGAAGCATTGATCACAGAGATGGTTTAAAGCCAGTCTACTGAACACCACCGTCCATACAATTACAAACAATCAGTCAGTAAAGGTTACATGCACTTAATATCAGTCAGCGGGACATAAAGTCAAGGCAGCTTCTTCATGCAAGCTAACTTAAAGGACCGGATTACGGACACCTAGACTCCTTTCCAGTCTGTGCATTCTGGAGTTTTATTCTTAACACAGAATCCAAAGGAGCTTTCGTCATTCACAGACAGCCCGCCTGTCAAAGTTGGGCCATTTTTTCTTGTTTGCAAACTTGTTGTTAGCTCTTTGCGTTAGACGGACCTCAGACACAAAATGGCGACCCAGCTAAGAGAAATGTTGTTTGCTAGCCAGCTTGCTAACTAGCTTGAAGCATCTTAGCTAGCGGCAGTTAGCGGTTTCGCAGACAGAGCGGTGCGTCGCAGTCGGCAAAATATCACCAAAACAGCATTAATAATGAACAAAAAACAGCTCGCCGTACCTTTTCTTTTCAGTAACGACTCCAGTATCCATTCCTGGGTGAAACCTCCTGATGTGTAAGGTTTTCCCAAACCACCTCCTGCACAAAACAGTAGCTAGCCGCTAAGCTACTTCCCAGATACGAGAGAATGAAGGACGTGGCCGCTTGTCTTAACAAACAAGACGCCGAAATCAGACAAAACGCTGTTAAAACGACCCAACTACAAATCTCTGGTGTTGTTGTCCGAATAGTCGAATAAGAGAGGTCGACCCTCCGTATGACTGAAGGTCAAAACATCTGTATTCCCCGGTTCGGTACTCCCCGGCACAAAGAGTTAACGCTCGCTCGCTTCAATGTGGCTTTGCTACTACGTACTATGTGGGCTCGTTCATGATTACGGGAGCGCGCAATCACATGTTTCACTGGCACTCATACCGGCTCTGCACCAACGTCATCGAGACAGAAAGACTGCAGCTCCCTCCACGCTGCCGGGGATCAGGGTGCTAACATAAAAACACAGAAATCTACAACGAAGACCCGTCAGCATGAACTACGCCATATTAAACAACGCGGGCCATTTCTAAAGATTTGATGGCCCCATAATGTTCCTGTTTGTGGAGCCCCATTCACATTATATGGTGTACAAGATTTAATTTAATATGAGTCATTTAAAAATATAAATAAATGCCCAAGACATCACAACATTCAAACTACGTGCAAACTGGCTGCAAAAAAATGCAATAAATATTAATATTTAAGCTGCATGTGCATAATTTCTGGTTTTCTTGAAGCAAAGTTGTCAGTGATGGAACCTTGGTCGGTACGTTTGATCATAACTGACATTAGTGTTAAACTCCCAGAAATCCAGTTGTTGGGTAGAGTGTTTCATGCTTCATTTTGTGGTGTATCAAGAATATCTAGGGGGTATCTAAGTGTGGATTGCCTTTGGGCATCAGAGCAGAGGTTGAGATGATCCTCCACTGAGAGCATGAGCTGAGAATTGCATGAGGTGAGCTGTTATTGGCAGAGATATTGAGTGTTTCTCAGAGCATTGCTGTCAGAGCTCTGACTGTGCTGAACCAAGGAGGCTTGTACAAAATCATGTTTTTGAAATGAAATGTATTTAGAATAATACAATAAAATAGACAGATATGATGGACATGAGCGAGAAGTGAGAGCAGTCCAATCAAAATCCCTTCCATCGAGCCCTTTCAGTGAAGATCAGTGAAAAGCATGAAATGAGTTGGGTATAACAGTCGCATTGTATGTGCAGTGGGTGTTGACAGCGCCAGCAGAGCCTCAGGCTTATTGGTGTCCTGTAACACTCGCACCTGTTATTGTTTTGGTGTCCATAAATTAGTTTACACGTTCGTGTAGACACCTTGTTTGTGGAAAACACTGGAAAGGCACTTTAGCTGAGCGGCTGATGTGAAGTATTGCATCAGAAAAGGCTGTCACAACCATACTGGCAACAGAAGAATGGGCATTTTGTTCAAACCTGTGAATTTTTTGGGGGAATGGTAAAGTACACAATGGACCGGTTCGGCATAAGCCTAGTCTTTAACTGAGTTGCAGCATCAGCAGTGATTCACCACCGAAAATGCTTTTCAGTCTAGCCATTTGTTTTATCTGGGTCTGGAAAACTGGCCTGTAATGAAATGCAATGGCTGATGCTACAGCATGGTAGCACCATTGGCAAGACCACATTGTTCAAAGCCAAGTAGAGCTCTAAGGTATGAACCCTTTCTTGAAACAGAGCGGTCCATAAATAGCTCTGTAGGCTTACCTTCAGGCATTCAGAAAAGATTAGAGAAGTATTTACCAGGTACCACTCTGACCATGGGTTATATAACTGATTTACTGTAGCAATATATTTTGTCTTGAGTCGGTATTGCAGACATCACTGCTAGACTGCAATTCATAACTGCAACCCATAAAGTCATACACAGTATGCAAATCTAGTCAAAGTGGACAGTGAAGCAGGTCTGGTAAGAACAAAGGTCCTACTGTTAGAGGGCCCCATAAAAAACTGCCACACGACTAAAAATAATGCACCATTTCCACCAGGCAGCTCCCATGAAGTAAAACAAACAGGAAGGAAAACAAGGACAAAAGGAACTGTTTAATCAAAAGTTTGCGGGAATGTGAGGTTACTCACAGTTGGCTTTTTTCCAGTGGTCCTCTTTATTTGGATACTGCCACCAGCCACTACAGACTGTTGGCCAGACATCCTGTGTGTTTATAGAATTCAGTGCGCTAGCAGAGAATGCTGGAAAAAAACTAATATTTGAGCTGTCAAACCATAGCAACATTATACAAACTAACAGATACTACGGTTTCTCCACGCTAAAGCCAGATATCGATGTTGCCAGAAAAGAGACTGCATTCAAGTAAAGTGTCCAAAGGCCTCACAAGTACTCTTGACTTCGAATAACTGAAATAACCCACAAGTTTTGGCATGTCTCATGTGAAGAACC
Source organism: Megaleporinus macrocephalus (assembly GCA_021613375.1). Classification (NCBI taxonomy): domain Eukaryota; kingdom Metazoa; phylum Chordata; class Actinopteri; order Characiformes; family Anostomidae; genus Megaleporinus; species Megaleporinus macrocephalus. Next base: position 30,338,776 of record CM038707.1, read on the forward strand.
CAGTGAACTTCTCAGCAATGTTGACTCAGTGCGCTGGCTCAGTATGCATCACACAGGCGTCATTCAGCCAGATTCTGCTATTTTTTGGCAGCTTGTTGCTGTATTGCTAAATTAAGGAAATACTTCACCCCAACCAAACGCAAGGTTAAACTTTCCCCTTATAATCAATAGCAAGATACAATTTCTTGCCAAAGCCACAAAGCAATATTGGAGGGCATTTTTCCCAACCATCATAGTAAAAACATTAATTAGGCCTTCTCTGCCAAAACTAGCACGTATCATAATAAGTTAATGCAATTAAATTGTGTAGACATCTTGAAAATAGGACTTCATCGTTCTTATGATGCTTTATTTATTTATTTATTTATGCTGTATGTACTTTATTTGCACTCTGTCTTAGAACTTCTCAACCTGTATCACAGTAAGTAAACAGAAATACGAGTGTGGCTCCCATAAACCAGATGGTGAGCACAAATGTGTGTGAAAGTCTTTGCTAAGCAACTCATCAGCTGCCTCCCTTTTCCAAACACAACAAAGCGCTGTGTCACTGGGAATAGGCTTTAAACTGGTTAAGAGGTGCTAAACCCTGCTCTTGGAGACTCTCTAACTCATGGACGGCTCTTCTAGTCTCAGTGTAACCCACCTGTCTTGAGCATCTCAATCTTACAGCAAGATTGGAGTTTAAGATTTAAGGTTACATTTGGAAACTCTGGGCAGTAGATCTTAAGGAGGAGGTTAGGTGTCCCAGATGAAGGTCAACTCTCAGTTTTTATGACACATTAGTAACAAGACCTGCTACTTAGCATGAATAATTTATCCTAATAATAATCCTATGGTGATTTTCCATACCCAGATTAGCTTAAGCATTGTCTCGGACTCTGTTGCACCAATGATGAGATTCTACATAGAAAATGTATCTAGTCTTAGGCTTGAGGACCTTCAAAAGAATATTCTAGATATTCTATATATATATAAGTACAATTTGTGTTAGTTTCTGGTCTTTTTCCTTTTGTCCTTACTGCTTACACAGTTGTAGCATTGTGTATGTATTTTTTCAACATCTTTGCAGATAAAAAAATCTATGAAAAAATTGTAAATACAGGTTTATTAGAAACGTATGAGTGTGCAGACAATTAATACATCCACTGTACTGTGCAAAATGTAGAGATCACCCTTCATTTATTTAATTTCTAAACAGTTATTATCATTAAGTATAAGTTTATTTTTTTTCAGTGTTAGGTAGTAACGTTTCTGAAACCAATACTGGAACTGTTATACAGATATCCACAGTCTTGTGGACCCTCCTCCCCACCTCAACCTGCTGCTGCTATTGCTGATATAGCCTGTCTCATTATGTTAATTTATGTGAAGTTAAAGCTGCCATGTGATGGAAGCCTATTCATAGTTTACACTAACATAGTTAAATAATAACTACATAGCAGTGGCATACTGTGAATCTCAAACACTGTTGTTTCCTCCATATACATGGCAATTACATAATCCTAAATTGTTACATAACATACATAGCATATGACAACGGTGCACAAGCAACACAAATGGCAGATTATGTGAACAAATCTACCGTTCCAAGCTTTGAAGGGGATGTCTGCACTTTTTTAACACCATTTCTATGAAAATAAATCTGTGGTCAGGCTTCCTATTCACCAGCTTTTTAGATGTTCAGTTCCACCTTAAATGCTACAAAGTCACATACACTCTGTAGACATCAGAGAACAATAGAAAATGCTAAAGAAATGCATTCTATGGCACCATTAAGTTAATCTGCCATGGTCATTAGTTTTTGTCTCTTTTTATTGGTGATACAAAAAAAACAAAAAACAATGAGCCAAGCTGTGGCTCAAAAAACGAGGTCTGAACTTTGGATTTGGAGGATTGTTACACCCCTGTTGTCATGGGAATGGCAGAATCATGTGTTAAACAGAAAATCACACCACAAGAAGCATCTAATATACTAAACATAAGACATTAGTATTCAGTTCTTTGTCTTTGTTACAGCTTCCAATCTTTCAGGTTTTCGAGAAATATGCAGGCATATTTTTTCACACCTCCAAAGATCAGCTTTAGAAGTTCTGGACTCTGGCATAACCAGGTCTATTATTCTGAGAACAACAGCAGCTTCTTTGTTTTATTTGCAAATGTTCTTTGTTTTCTTTAATTACTTATTTATTTATTTTATTTCATCAGTAATCACTTCTTGACAGCTACACATCTTTGGAGTTGACCTTTTTCACAGTTAAAGGATGGATAGAAACACCCCTGTGGATTGTTTCAGACATGAAGCAAAAGTGGAGCTTGATTTTATCCACTCTCTTAAAGAAGAAGCAAAGATGGAGTGCTGTTTATCTGATGGTGACTGTTTTGATGGTCTATCAGGTCTTCAGTTTGACATAGACGTTTATTTAAATAATAACATTTTAGATTTCTAATTTATTCTGAAATGTGTTTAGAAAGCCTATACAATCCTTCTCAACGTATCACAGAGCAGTTTGTGATATCACGCAAGCTCGTGATTGACACAGAATCTGAGAGAGTTTAAAGATTCATGAGTAGTTTGCACGCCTGCTGACCATAGTGAGAGAAAAGGAGCACCGCTCCGCTGTTGTTTCCAGGGGTAAATGAGATGTTTTTATTTCTGTCCTGAAAAATTAATGCTTCCACTTGTGTCAGGTTAAGCATATAGATTTAATAATTCAGTGAACCAGAGGAAATGATATACGCTGTTCATGTCAACAAGTCAACCACCATTCAGCTGAGTCATGTGAGTTGACTACTACCAGCAGTCAACAAAACTCTATGAATGAGTACATATACGGTAATGTTGTCAGTCAGTTTGTGGTAAGCGCCCATCAAAAAGTGTCTTTTTTAACAGACTACGCCAACAACACGGCTAAAACACAGAGCACTGGTCCTCTTCACATTAGGTGCACTGTTCAATATAAATACAAGGAAGCCCATGGTAACAGAACACTAATACACTTAGAGACATGTTTATATAAGCATTGGGAACAGATACAAACTAGCTCAAACCCATCACTCACCGTGCATGTTAATACACGAATAAGCATGTGTGATTGGCTTTATGCACATAGGCACAAAGCATAGACGCATGTGGAAAATCTTGTCCTCGTGCATGAACTCTGGGGAACATCATCACACTTCTCGCTTTGTTCTTAGCCTGTGTTTCCCAGCAACAGTCCTGGAGTACATATACACTGCAAGGTTTAGTATTATCAAGCCCTATTGTGAGCTGAATCAGATCTGCTCTATTAACAAACCAAACTGGTCATTCTCGATGCCATCCCATGTTTCGCCTGCCCCTAATATACATGACTGAAGAAGAGATGTTTAACCCCTTAAACAACAATAGTGTGTATGTAGGTACATCCATTATTCATTACTTTCAAAGCAACATAACATTCACATTAGTTTTATAGTAGTTACGGAATACTACTTAATAATATCTCATAGGACCCATATCATTGAAACGCATTAACATGGTAAAAGCACCTAAACCTACAATTCACTCCACAGTCTATATGTCCCATCTACAGGAATTCAGCTGCAAAAGCTAACTGGCAAAAATCCACTCACTTCTATGTCACATATGTCTGTTTTCTGGTCTACAGCAGTTTTGTCACACCCATTCACACTGAAGTTATAAGGAGTCTTTCAGTCTGGGCTGCTTTATGAATGAGGCACCATTAGTGTGGGAAATATCCCCTGGTATTTGGGGGTCCCATGTTAGCTTGCTAATTCAGAATTGGCTGGCTAGTTACTCACTTCCCATGGGAGCACTGAGGCTGGCTTCAATAGCCACAAAATGTTTGGTTTAACAGCTCTTCTTGTGGAAATGCTGTTTTCTAGTTTGGTAATTTGCTCTTCCATACATTAACTGGGACCATAAACTTTTCTCTTTTGTCTTTGGTTTGAGTAATGGGCAGCAGTTAACTCTCTGATTCACCCAATTTAGAAAGAAAAATTGAGCAAGATTTACTATTATGTTAAGACATAATGTACTAAAAGTTTTTCAGAGGTATCCCAGGCATCGTTACAGTTACAGTTGCTAAGGACCAACTGGGACCAACAAATTTGTTACAGCACCACCTTGAGGCAGGTCAGTGCTGCAGCTCTACTTAGTCAAGAATACCAAAGACAGATGCTCGCTGACTGAGGGTGAAGCAGGCTAAACAGCATGATGTCATAATTCTGGGACCACCCTCACTCAGTCTGAGACCCCCATCTCGGTCTGAAAACACACGTCGCCCTTGTTTGCCCCCTTCCCCCCGCATCAGTCTGGAAATCCCCCATTATTTTGATTTTGACACATTCAGGAGGTCTCAGTGGTTAATTAAAAGGTCAAGACCTCCCCCCTCCCAATTCAGACCCAAGATCATTTTAAATGCATGTTGATTTACATAACATAGAGGAAATGTTGGCAATGGGCTCTTGAAATGAATAGTTTTTGTGATGCCAAACAGTACCATAATGCACAGGAACACAAACAGCCTCCTTATCTCTAAGGCATGAAGAGAGGCTGAGAAATGGTCAAACTAAATCATGTTTTGGTACAAAAAAACCACTCAAATGTCAAGTTAAAGTCAAGAAAATAACTAAAACACATGAAAATGTAGCATACGGGCCCTTTAAGATTTAATACCAAGGACTGCAAAAAATGCATCAAACCTAAACAATTGTATTCAAATAGAATCACTGGAAGTTCATCGATTCCAGCTCATATTAATGACTGCAGTTTAAGGGGTGAAGTGATAAGTTAAGTAAGATGCATACAAGCAGGGCAAGCACAAGGCACTGAGGACCACTGCACTAATCAGAGTACCCCAAGGCTGAGTTTGAGAAAGACAGGCCTGAGTGTTCTGTGTGCTTGAGTAAACATCACCAGCTTTCACACAGTATTTTGTCACAGTTGGCTTGAGGAACAGTTGTATATGTACACTTGTTTAAGTGAGACCTAAAACATCTACTGATAAATAAGACGCAGCACACTATAGTTTGTCTGTTAACTGTGCCAGTGCTCAGGAGCTGTGTATGAGAAGTCTTTGAAGTCTGCTTGGTTGAGGGGGATAAGAGCTTCTTCAATGGGGGTCAGTACAGGCTCCTCTTGGGTGAAGTCGGGGTCAAAATTGTTCACGTCCTCCGAAGATTTCTGTGTAGCACAACATGAAAAGGTCAGGCGTTAAAAATGGAGCAGTGAGCTATTTCAGTCCAGTGACCTGCAAACATGCTATATCAGTGACAGCACTAGTGCTTACAGAGGTAGCAGTGGCCTTTCCGTTGTAAGCTAACATAACTGCTGACTTCAGATAGCAATGTTGAGGGTGACAATTATGAGGCTTAGTGGAGTTATGTTGGCTTGGCTTACTATTCGTGGTTTGAAGGGTGGTTCCACCTCTCGTTTTCCCAGCTTCTCCCAGTCCAACTCTCTGAAGAACGAGTGAGCAGTGATGGCTGACTCCCCACCGTCTCTCTCCATACAGCCTAGCCGATAAGAAGGGTCTTTGGTCAAGAACTGGAGGAGAAAGAACATGGGTATGAGTTTCATGACTTTAATTTATTTTTGGACTTGGTATGTTTTGTATTGCATATACTCTTAAATGCACTCTTACAGGTGTCAAAAGTGCTCCACAGAAGAACCACCTTCTTTAGTAAATAGTTCTTTAAAGGAAGACATCAGCATTTTTCAACCTACTCTTTATTTGCTGCATTTGAAACATACAATAATTAATCACACACAATCAATTTTACAATATGTTTCATAAGCTGACATGTCTAAATAGCACATAGAAAGAAATGTATTCTTCATTTTCTTAAAGTAATGTAAATTTGTTTATGTATCTGGTGTTTTGAATAAATATACATTTCAACATGTGGTTTGCTCTTCGAACCCCCACAAGTCTGAATTAATGTGATGGTTGTGAGTGCACTGAAAAAGATATCTGGCGAACACAAGACAAAACTTAGTGAAGTAGATGAAAATGAATGGTCTGCCACAGGTTATTTTGCATTTGAGATGCACACTTTGAGCCAGACCTTCTTTTTGAGTTCCTTTTCATACATAAAGATGTAGGATATGGTCTGAACAACAACAGAGCGCAATCTGGTGAATTTTTGGTTTTTTAAACAAATAAGGGGCAATGCATTACCAGAACGTTGTAGTGTCCACCCCTATTGTAAGAAACACATAGTCCATCCTCCTCCCTCTTCACTTTTTTCCAGTCCCAGAAATGTTCTGAGTTTAGCATAAAACGTTGTCCCTTACTCCCCAGTATCATCTCCGGAGGTTGGAAAGCAACACTAATGTTAACTTTTGTTTTGCTTTTGGTTATATCGCTTTATTAGGTATCGTAGGCGGTGGTGGTGAAAAAGGTCACTTATTAAAGCTTCTTTTATTGGCTGGCTTTGATTCAGTGATCTAACCGGGAGTGGAACCTCTTAACATGACAAGAGGTAAGAATATGCCATTGGGTGGTCCTACTTCTTTATCCCCTCATGTGACTCACATAGACGTGGATGTTTTTGATTAAATGACCAAAACAGTTATACTTTCATTTTATTTCATTTTACAACATTTTCAACTAGTAAACGTTTTCAACTCAGTAATATTTAGTTTCTCAGTAATGGTATATTAACAATAAAAGGAAACAAAATTGAGGAGAATCTTACAGCAAACTTAATTGAAAACACATTGACTTGCCCAGTCAGCAGGTTTTTGGTATTAACATCAGTAATAATCATGTGTGCTTAGTGCTACAGATGCAGCAGCAAGTGATTAAGTTAAAAACGCTTGAGTTTCCATCTAATGGAAAATTCTTTCGGGAACCCAGAGTGGTTGTTTTATGGGGCCACTCTAAAGAATCGTTCTAGCTTCTTTATTTTTTAATGACTGTTCATACTTTCACTAACCATTAAAACAAGATGTGTTACACAACTTGCACAATGATAATAATAATAACAATAACATTAGTAATTTAACTTTGCAACATGCTATAAGAACACTGCAGGAATTTTGCTCATGAGGAAAAACAATCAGTGGCGAGTTGCATCACAAAGGCATTTCCAGCCACTTGCCGTTGTGTTTCCTCAGTGACAAATAAATGGGTCAAACTATTTAGGGTGGGGGCGGACGAGGGGGGGGTGGGGGGGGGGGGACTGAAGAGGAGACACCACGACAAGGGTCAAACAGGGGTCAAACGTCTAATTTTTGTATAGACCCTGAGCTGTAGAAGCAATATCTTTTTATTGTGCCCATAAACAGAACAAAACACCTTAGAGGGCTTATCTCCTTCTTAAATCTAAATGAAAGAGGAGATGAGAACACAGCTTTTTTCACATGCGGCTTAAGATAAAATGGAATTCTAACTCACTGTACCAATTGGGAAAATAACTGTTTACTGAGTAGCCGGGGTGACCGAGTTCCTTCCTATTATGGCATTTAGCTGGCCTAACAGGTCGTTACAGTATTATAGGTGCTCCCAGTGCAAGGTGTATTTTAAAGCCAGCTTTATTCTCGTGAGGCACACCCTAAGAGTCATGTTGCTTGGTGCACACGTGACATGCAAGTTTTGCTCTACTCAGTCTTCAGAGTGGCTATGGGTGGCTAAATGTGGCTTAATGCATGAGAAAGTACAGCCCAGCCATTGTTAGTTAAATCTACCAGTCAACTCCAAGTCCAGAGGAACTATTGCATTATACCGGGATTGGGAAGCTTAGCCAAATCAGCGTGCACCCTCTAATGAACACACAAACTGAAACATAAGCCTCTTCTCCTCTACAGTCACGTGCTGGAGGGGTTAATCCACACAACCCTTTAACCCTTACTGGAGGCAAGTGGCATTGAATCACCATATAGTGTTTAACAAATAAACAACTAATTAAATTTGCATCTAGTGCTAACAATCTAGACTGATGCACATAAAACCACAGTCAGTATAGCGTGCTAGTAACCAATCAATCAACTGCCCCACCATGTTCTTTCCTATATGTACTGCACCCTCCCTAAATGGCTCAAATAGCATGACACAGCACAGATCTGTCAAAACAAAGCATCAGCTGCAAAGTCAAGTCCAAAGCCGCACGATTTATAATCCCTCCCTTCGCTTGACCAACCAGAAGCCTGGACCCTGCCCCAGGGGTCTGGACAGCCTTACGCAACAAGGTCAGTCCAAGAGATTATTGGCTTCTCTTCTTTCAGTACAACAGAAGCTGAGGCAGCAGCTACTTCACGCTAGGTTTAGTATCTAAGCTAGCATCTGGCTTTGCTATTTGCACCCTCACGCTTGAAACAGAGCGTTTACATAAGAGATCTCCCTATCCAGCAGATCAGCTGACTGCAACTGCTGGTTAATGCTCGCCAAGCTGCAGCAAGTTGGTTATGTTAACGCCTACCCCCCAGCCTCCAGAGCAAGTGCAATTAGAATGACTTGAATTGTGGGATGCAAAAATACAACCAAGTGCAAACAAGCTAAATGTATATAGTACCTTTTTCAAACCCAAGGATGCCTAAACTTAGGCTTTTGCTGAATTTGCTGTTAAAGCGAACCTTGACTGTTGAGACATATAGGCCCCAATTTGGTGTACTTGTTGAATACCATACAAATATGTTGTATAAACCAAGAAAAATACTTTTGTTATTAAAAAAATAGACCAGATCCTATTTTTACTAGCAGGCTGCCATTTTTGTTGCTTTCATTTTTCTTTAACATTAGCTAGGGCCACATTACTCAAGAGTCAACTTAGATTGTCTTATTTTATATAGGCCTACAACTACATAAGTGTGACGATGATGGCATATATGTAGAGGAATGTAGCTTATTTGTCATGTTTTGTTATAATACATGAAAGATAAATTAAGAGTATTGGACATGTACACTGTTTTAGGCATTGGGCATTTAGGCTTAACAGCCTTAACAGCCAAGGTTCCTTTTAAATATGTTTTCTGCTTTCTTCTCTTGATACTGAAAAATCCATGATAACAATAACAACAGTGAAGAAAAAATCCTTGTTACCCGGTTATCTGAGCCAAAGTTACCAATATCAGTGATTATATTTACAGAACCCGTCTCACTGCCCAGTTAGTTTGAGAATGAGAGTATAGTGAATGACATTAGGTAATGATGTGATCAGATAAGTTCAGATTTCAAATACAGGTTTGCTTTGCAGAACCACAACATGTAGCTTTTGATGATGGCATAGCTTTTTTGTTATAGTTACATGCACAACTTGCAACAAGCCCAAAATATTTAAACCATCAGAAATATATGAAGAGTTTAATGACCCCTTGTGTGGAGTTAGAAGACGACTGTACCATCAGAGTAAAAAAGGAGAAGTAAGTTTTGTTTTTTTTAAGTTTTGCATCATGTTTTTTTGCACCGGAAACGTAGATGACATCAGTGTGGGTAACAGTGAAGCAGTTCTTCCAGCGACTTCAGATGTAGGTTAATTGACTCATGTTTTTTACCTTTGCCCCCGTTATACTGGTAGTTAGAAAAAACACTCAGAAGAAAAACACTCAGGTCTGGACTTGTTGTTGATGAAGGAGCAATTCAGTTGGAGTTCTTAGCCTTCTGTGTTTTCATTTCTACATTCAGGATCAAACATAACACCAAGCTGTCTTCTGTCTGTACAGTACCATGTACAAGTCAAAGGCCGCCATTCATGAATTTAGTTTCCATTTTAAACTGGCAATAAACACAAGATAAAACACTAAGATATAAGACATGAAAATATTATTTAACAACACAGAGAAAATAGGGCACCTAACCACTGTGCAGATTGCACTGCGAAACTTTCTCCATCAGATAATATTTAAAGCTTTTATCTTGAGAGAGCAGAGAAAATCAAGCTCTGATCTTGCTTCAGATCTGAAAAAGCCAGAAGTTTATCTGACTAACCTTCCACTGCGAAGAAGAAGTCAGCACTACGGGTCCAAAAGGATGTAAGTCAATAAGCCTTTACTGAGTAATAGAAATAGTAGCAGAGTGAAAGAACTATTTTTGCAAAACAAAGAATAGAAGCTGCTGGTGTTCTTTGAACAAAGGACTGACCACCCCAGAGTCCAGACCTCAACATCACAGAATGTGTTTAGGATTTCTGGGATGGTAAAAAAAATATCCCTGCAGTTTTCAGTAAAAAAGTCTGCAGATGGAAGCTGTAGAGAGGGTAAAGGGTGGACACTTTTTTTTTACTTTTTTTAATTACTAAAAAATGTCTAAAGAAAAACAAGAATCTCCAAAAAAGTAACTTTACAGGAGAGACCAAAAACGATCTTTACTTTTAATGTAAGGTCATTTAAAGAGGCTTTATCTCAAGTGGTTTCGGAACGTGTGTCTAATTTGTGTATAAAAAATGACAAAAATTGAGAGAAATGTTATTTCATGATATAAATGTATGAATGATTTCATATGGTAGACCACTGCAGCTTGGACGGTTTCACATAATTAGAAGGAATGTCTAAAAAACAGAAAGAAACTGGACATGATTCTAAAATGACTTCAGCTGCACAGGATCAAGACACAATAAGATTACGCCTTGGCCATATCTCCAAAACGCCTCACTGATAACGACTATAAGGTTGGGGTTAAAGCAGGTTGCAGCTTCGAAGAGACTATTAGGGCCAATCCCATACTCGAGTCCGTACAACAAACAGGGTTAAAACACACACAGAGGAAACATCAGAGACAGATTCATAATAACCAGGAGACAAAGTGAGGGTCATAACAGCCTTAAACTCAGGTTAGCAACAGTTAGACTTCGCATGGAAAACAAAGGGGTGTGTCAACAGGTGCACGTTAAAGAGGCTGAATTCACTAATTAGAAGGGGTGTCTGGATATTTCTGGATATGTAGCGTTGTTGAAATATTGAATCAAACTTCTAAAATGTGTTATAATGTTTAGTTGTTGTTGTATATCAAATAAAACATATACACATATTGAATGATTAAAAAATTATTGGTTTATGATTCAGTGGTGAAACTGTATTGGTGGATAAATATTTCCTTCACTGGATGTTTAAATGGGATAGAGTTAAAGTCAGAGCTCACCCCTTTCAGGATGTCCTCTGCCTCGTTGCTAAGCCAGGATGAGTAGATCACCTCATCTCTGAGGATGCATTCGAACAGCTCATCTTCTGTCTCAGCCTCGAATGGAGCATGCCCAGACAACATCTCATACAATAGCACCCCCATAGCCCACCAGTCCACCGACACACTGTATTGCTCCTCCTGGATGATCTGAGAGGAAAGAGGAGCAGGATATAACTCACCAATGCACACTCACCCTGGATGCACTGTCGTGTATTCTCCAAGTTGTTGTGATTGTTTTTACCTCCGGTGCAATGTAGTCTGGAGTCCCACAGAACGTACCAGTCCGTACATCTTTAAGGATTCCTTCCTTGCACATGCCAAAATCTGCCAGTTTACAGTGACCGTCCTTGTCCAAAAGCACGTTGTCCAGCTTCAGGTCCCTATATTAACATATATACAGTGGACAATAATAATTTTAGTCACAATGATAACTGTGAGTCGAAGGTAAAGAAAACCACTTTGTTCACTGGGGCCTATTGAAAAGGGACCTCATTGCATGTACAGGATGATATAGTAACAGCAGTCTTGTGACACTATCCAAAAGGACGTACAAGCCCAAAATGCATTACACTTCTGAAGTTCATGCCATCATTCCCTTATCTGTAACATTTTTACAGATTTCTCCACAAAAAACTTTTACAAATACTTTGAAAATGACTGCCCTTGTGCTCTGTGATAGGAACCAGACAAAAAGTTACTGCCTTAAATGGCTATGAAAGTGGATATAACAGCACATTTGGGGTGGAGAGGTACATGCAGGGTGTTGTGAAGTAAAACAGTCCTTATTTTCAGATATACTACTGTTTTGCTATTATCAACACCAAGTGTGTTTATATGCACTTAGTAATCCGATCATAGTCAGATTTCTGCAGTTATCTGATTGTGCAAGTGGTCATGTAAACAGCATACTCTGCTTTTTTGGATCAGATTAAGGCCTAAAAATTCCATTACGAACAAGAGCTGGATTTTAGCTCAGTAATCAGCATCTCACTGCATGAATATGCTTATTCTGGTTTCTTTGGGGTTTTTAACCAACTGCACATTTCTATACAAGAAATGAGGGATTCAAATATTCTATTTTGTAGATGACATGATGATGATATTCATATTATTTTCAGGTAAAGCATGAAGTTTGAGTTTTAACTTACACTTACATAACGTCTTATTCGGTGTGTTTATTGGCCAGTTGTAAAGCTGAAATGTGACTATTGTCCGCCTCATGTATACCCAGAGGTTTGATTTTTGATGTGCACATAAATGTGTTAAACAGATTACTGACAAAATCGGATTTTTAAAAAATCATTAATTGGGTTATTATGGAAATGCTCTCACTATAGATAACAATATGTTCATTGCCATTTTTAATAGTATATAAAATGTCTGTAAACATTGTGACCTCTTGTTAGTATCACCACCACTATAATGGAATCAAAGCTGGTATGTTTCTCTAAACAATTAGGCATCAAGACAATGGCTGAAAAATGTCTGAACAACTGAATCATTTCGTAGTCAAAATATGAATACTGTATATTTGTGAAGAACAGCAAATGTGATGATTGAGATGCTTTAGCAGTAATAGTATACAGGTTGTGATGTAGTTATGAGTGGATTTGTAAAATGCAGGATCTTTAGCTTGTAGCATGTATGTACTATTATTTGCATTTGCCTGTTTAATGAACTCAAAATTCAAAGCTTATGGTAACACTTGGGTGGATAATTGGGTTTGGATCATTTTTGTTCACCCAAGGCAAGATAGAGGCTATTTTTGAAAAAGGTATTTATTTTTTTCATAGAGAAAACCTGCTCAGATCTTGAGTTATATGTGGTAAAGAAACCAGATTGAAATGATTTGAGCTTTATATGGCCATAACACCAAAACTATCTCCACAAAGCAATAATGTGCTATTGAGTAAATTGAATTTTATGGTATTTAAAAGAATCCTTTGCTAATTGTGAATGGATTACAACAGGGACAATTCTGGCATAATCATACACCAATACCACCCTGATATTAAAGTACGCTGCAAAAAGATGGGCGAGTTGAACCAGCTATGATGAAAATGCTAAGTAGATTGACTCATTTCCTGTTGGTCAGCTGTGCGCAGAACACAGACATGTGCTTTATTTATCTGGAACAAAAAGAGAGTCGAGGAGAAGCAAGCAATATTGATCCTGTAGCATTGTGATTGATGAAAATCCACCAAAGGGATGAAGGCTCAAGGGTAAGTCAGTCACAGAGTAATTTACAGGAGCAGCTACAGCTACATGATGTCACTACAAACCAGCGTTGAGATCATACTTAAAGCAAAAGTTAAACACACACCAAGTAACTCATTACTCTGATTTTATCCCAGACTGGTCTGTGACTGGAATAGCTTAAAAGCAGGCTTTAGGGAGAGACAGATGGAAAAAGAGGAAAAAGCCACAAAACTTCAGGCACAGCAAAGACATGCAGTCTCTCACGCTTACAGTGGCAGAGTTGGCTTTACCACACACAGTGTGGCACAGTCACTATCCTGGGCATGGCCAACTGGCACAGATTCATAAAAAGCCACATGTTCTTTTCTAGTTACTCTCTGACCAACTGACTGACAGGTGTAAAACCAAGGTCTTAATTTAAACCTCTCCAAAACCTTCAACATGCAGTAGTGTCTCCCAGACAGTTCACTAATATAGTGCAGCCAGTGAGTGAGCAGTAGAGTAATACAATCCTTTGCTCAAGGCCATAATCTAACCCACAGTGGACCAGCCTGAGAGATCAATACCCGTTTTCTATTTAAAGCCATGCGCCATCCAAAAAGCTCTAACAGGTTAACGTTATCCTTGTCACATGAGGCCATGTGTAATCTTGTTATACGCACATCTGGGCAGGGTTATAAGAAATAGACCTCTAAACTGTCAATCTGTAGTCAGCATCTGGTCCATATTAGAAATTGGCTTTTTTCTCTATGAGAAAAATGAATGACATGTTTGAAAATCAACTCCATCTTGCACTGTGGTAGATACAAATGTAACAAACCTAAAACACTTTATCTTGTGTATGTTTTTCCCAACTGTTAAAATTCTCTGAATTACAAGGTCCTTTATCAGTACAATGAAAAAAAACAATAAAGTGTCAATTTATAGATGATTTACCCATATCAGTGTGGGTCTTTTGCAAATTTAAAAGCTAATCTAGTTTATTAGTGGTTTCTCATAAACTCTGGCCAGCAACTCTGTTGAACTCAGATTGTTTTTTCAGTTTCTGTTTTTAGACTGAGGGTATAAGCAAAGGCATGCTTTGCAATGTGAATTTCGTCTGTACAAATATCTGCACATACCAGAAACTAGCCAAATCATGACTTGCCAGGATTTAAAAAGGTTTTGCGCTGTAAAAATCAGAAAACATAAAAATCAGAAAACACAACCTAACTCTCTTTTTCAGTCTCTCTCTCTCTTTGTAACTGTCTTTGTTTGGTTGTTACTGATGTTCGTATATGTATTTTATGTACATGAATATTATGTACATAAAATACATATACAAAATACACATAAAATAAGAATATAAATCAGTAAAGAAAGTCAAAACTGAATGAAGCTTGTTCTAGATGTTGTCTGTTGTTGCTGATCATTTTAACATGTTTTATATGTATCTCAGTGAATATATGATGTTGGTAGGCTGTTCATACAGGGGTTTCTGTCTCTAAGGGTTATGAGTACTTTAGAATGCTACAAGCAAGCTAATACTCCTGTGCACTAAAAGACTTTGCATGAAAGCAAGTCTACTAATAAACCACAAACACTGTTATTTGCCAACATCAGCTATTTAGCCAGTAAGCTACACTATATGAAAAAAAGTATGGGCATATAGACACTCTCTGGCAATTTCAGGTACACCTTACAAGCACATGGTTGGACCTCCTTTTGCCTTCAGAACTGCTCTAATTCTTTGTGGCATAGATTCAACAAGGTGCTGGAAACACCGGTCAGAGACTTTGGTCCAAATTTAGTCGATGATATTTCACAGGTGCTGCAGATTTGTTAGCTGCGCATCCAAAATCCATCTCTTGATTGGTTGGAGTTCTGGTGACTGTGGAGACCATTTGAGTGCCGTGAACTCATTGTCATGGTTGAGAAACCAGATCGAGATGATTTGAGTTTTTAGGACATGACACATTATCCTGCTGGAAGTAGTCATAAGAAGATGGGTAAACTGTGGTCATTAATGGATGGACATGGTCAGCAGCAATGTTCAGGTAGGTTGTTTCATTTAAACTTAACTGGCCAAAATTGTGGCAAGAAAATATCCCCACATCATTACACCACCTCTGCCTGCCTGAACCATTGATACACGGCAGGATGGATGCATGCTTTCATGTTGTTGATTTCACATTCTCACTGTCTGAAGGTCGCGGCAGAAATCAAGACTCATCAGTCAGGCAACGTTTTCCAAACTTCTACTGTCCAAATTATGGTTAGCCCATGTGAACTGTAGCCTCAGTTCCTAGTCGACAGGAGTGGCACCCGGTGTGGTCTTCTGCTGCTGTAGGCCACCTGCTTCAACATGTTGTGCTTTTAAAGATGCTCATCTCCTTACCTTGGTTGTAACAAGCAGGTCTATGAGTTTCTTTTGCCTTTCTATCGGCTTGATCTAGTCTGGCTATATTTTCCTCTGATATCTGCCTTCAAAAAGTAATTTTCGCCCAGAGAACTGCCAATAACTGGGTTTTCTCTTTATGGATGATTCTCTGTAGAGATGGTTGTGTGTAAAATATAATATATAGTCTGTATAATAACTGCATTGGCATTTTTGTTTAAGACAGAGATTTTCAACAGCAATCTTAAGGCTGGAGTTCCTGATTTGTATATGACACCAACTATGAAATGATACCATGACATCAGAGGTATTTTGAGATAAAAGATGGAGAAGGAAACATGCCCAACATAGGGGGCAGCGGTGCTTTTGCCAACTTTGGCAGACAAACAACAAGTCCGTCATTAGCATCCCCAGAAAACTCCAATAAGAATGTAGTTTTATGTGCAGAATACATTAGATGTGGCAGAAACAATCTTTAATTTCACTGGAAAAATAATTCAGTTAGTGTTTTGCTAGCTAGCTTATTGTGCTTGATTAAGTTAGAAGAGCATAAACTCTTAGACATGTATTCTCGTTAGACTCACATAATCCAATAAGAAGATGTCAAGTGCCCTTTATGAGCTTTCACCATGAGTGCTAACCACAACTGCAAAACTGGATAAAGTGTTGTTTATAAGTGCATCCAGTTCTAGCCTCAGAGGAGAGGCGGCTGGTGAAAGCACAATAAAATCATTAGTGGACTGCAAACAAAGTAGGCCAAAGAACTGAGAAGACAGACTCCACAGATTAGAATTAGAAACAGATTAGCACTGGATTATATCGTCTCTGCTCCTAATCAAAGATTATGGGTCAGCAAGATGACACAGAAGGTCTTGGGCGATCATTGTGGTTTTTAAATATTAGATCATATTTTTTATGTGATATCCATGTATTACACTGCATTCAAAACCTTTCTGAAAGCAAGAGAAAGTGTGGCATTATCAATCATTAAGCAAGTTGTTAAATGTAGAGACATGCCTGTGCCTCCTCTAGAGAGCTTCTCTCCCCCTCTCCCTGGCAAATAGTTTGGGTAAACAGCTTACGTAAGCCTAGCACAGCGCTGGGAGTAAACACTACAGTGACATCAGCACACACCAAATAATCCCAGAGTGCACTTTCACACATTCACCAGCACTTTCAAAATACCTCACATGCACTAAAATAAGGCACTCTTACTTTTCCATAATTGACCCCATAAAACCAACTTCAAAGGGTGCCGCAATGACCATAAACAACCTTAAAAACTATTTTATTGGGTGTAAGCAGGGCTGTCCAGTCATAAATGGCTTGCTGCTAGTGAAGTTTTCGGAGACATTCCAGAAAGGGTCGGCAGGATAACTCATAAAGAGTAGAGGCCTTCGAGAAACATCTACAGAGAACGGCCTAGGGCCTGCTTGGGTTAGATATGTTTTGGCTTGCTTGCATGCATGAAGGAAGTTTAAGAGCTTGTGCAGGCTGGACCAGGTCACGTGACAGAGGTGACAGAGCCAGGAAGTTTGGTTAGCTCAACTACGGGAAGGAACTCTCAGCTGGGGGTTGGGCAGTAGCCGTAAGATCTGACAGAGTAGACAGAGACAAGCACAAACAAAACATACCCAGACAAAATCCTGGATGCTTGCCAGTACATACAGTTGATGCAATGTTAAAAGATGCACTGGACATTTGATTGACTGACATGGAAAAGCAAGAATTACTACAGTTATATTTGTCACATTTTAAGTGACTCTTATAAACAAAAGTATAATAAAACAGGCCCAGCAATAAAGTCAGTACCAGGAGATAAATGTAGATAAACTGTCTGACAAGCACTTACTCATTTATTTAATTGCCACACCTTGTCTGCTTTTTCTGCTTCCCACGATCTAAGAAATCCCAAGGACCTTCAATGATGTTGAGGTCTGTGCCATGGGTGGTCAACCATTGCTCTGAGAATACCAGCAGGTTCTTTGTTTGATTCACATTTTTTTGTCTATTTTCTTTTTTCAGTAACAGCTTCAACTACAGTATTGAAATCTCCTGTGTTTTTTATTTTTTTACTTATTTTCCTTTATGTTATTGATTTATCTTTTGTCACATAAAATTGTACACATCACATACTTTTATATCAGTATCTATACCATGTTCCAAGGAGTGTTCTACAACCTTAAGCCTAATTTGCAAAGCGCTATTGCTAACAATTCTATTTAATGTCTCTTGACCACCAGAAGCAGTGTAGTCAACTACTATTAGGCTCTTTGTGTACCTGAGTACAGGTCATACCAATGATATCATGTAGACAAAATCTGCAATTGAAATAGCACATCCCAGTAACACTGTAACAACTTCAGGCTACGAGAATACGATGCACTTCTTTTGTGCATTGGTATAAATCAAGGGTGTCAACCTGGGTCTACCTCAGTATGGCCAAATAAACGAATTTAACTTATCAGACAATTAGTGAGACCACAATGAGTTGAATTCAGAATGTTAGAAGGGAGAAAACTCTGCAGAGCTGTATCCTAGAAGGAACACAGTTTTACACTACGACATGTCCTTCTTACAATAAGGAACCTTGCCATGTTTAATTTAGTTCACTGCAACTCAAGTTTCATGGATACACAATGTTCAACTGGTGGCTGAGATGATCTGCCAGAATCATGTAGAGCCTTAGCAGTGATATTGTTCCTAATGATTGTTTCATGATTCTGACTTTGAAAGAGCTTCCAGTGTCAGCTTGGAGGTTCAGTGGTAGCACCTTCAGTTATGGCTGTGGCGGGTGAGCCAAAGCATCAGCTTGTGCAATGTGAGCTGGCAGTCAGGTGGACAAACTAGAATGCAAAAGCTGCATCAACCCAGACATGCAACCCTGTTTAACAGAGCATGCTGAACAGAGGTCACGGCTATTTCTGTTAATTATAAGCATGTGTGTGGTTCATCTTTAAATTCATACAGTTGGATCAGTGACTCCCTAAAGGACATGCCAGATCTTGACTTCCTGTTTTTGTTTAGATAGTTTAGACCGCCATATTATTTGCTCTTGATGTTAAATATCTTGTGCAGTCCACAGTTTCAGACACAGACACAACAGGCCTCAAACTCACTAAAAACATATTATTGGTGGTGGTTACTTCAGCTGTCTGAACTGGTTAATAGGTGGAGTCTGGATGAGTCGAGTGCCATACTATAGCTGGGGCTGTGGTCACCAACTTTGGTCCTGGTGATCCCCTATCTTGCCACTTTTCTTTAGTACCAATCTGCATGTTTCCTGACTCCAGCGCTTCTGATGCAGCCAAACGGGGTCTTCTGAGGAAGAGTATACACTGAAGCGGGTGTGGCTGATTGTGTTTGGAACTAGAATTAGCAAAATAGTAGATCTCCAGGACCAGGGTTGATGACCATGTTTTCCTAAAGTGTTATGCCCCTGATGCATAAAGCAATGTATTTTGCCCTCCTGGACAAGTCGGACATTCCCTGTAATGGCTTAGCCTTTGTGATTTTATGTTGTCATTCAGCATTTGTATGATAAACGTATTAGGTCTAGTAAGGGAAGACTGCAGGGGGACAAAGGATCTTGCACTGTATGATGGAGGTCATTTTTTGGTCTGCGTGTAAGCAAGTGCTGACCACTGGGGTTGGCATTTTGTCACTCTCCCAACAGTATTTGCACTTGGTTGTCGCCTAGCACATTGTCCTGGCTCCACAGCATCAATGCCAGTGCTCCAGTGCTGGTTTTGGTTAGTATTTTTGTTGGTGTTCATTGTTTTTCACATTGCCTCCTGGGGTCAGCAGAATGAAACGGAACATTAGCTGTGAAAATAATTGTGATGAGTTCCAGACTACTCCCACAGTGACTACTACCACACTGTGTCACACGACATGTCACTTTGACGTTAGAAGATCTCAACCCATACGCAGGAATACAAAGGACTTCTTTTGTGGTCATCCAGAACTATGCTTGTGACTAGCATGTTAGATTTCCAGTAGACCAGTGGAAAAGAGATGTTTCAATCAGATCACTGCACTGCTGTCTTGATTTGCATGGAAAATAAGGACTGTCAGAAAGTACTATAAATAGCTATAGTTACTGAGCTATAGACCCCCAAAAGTTTGCAATGATATAGCACTGGGACTTTAATAAACACAGGAAGGCTATAATACCTGCATAAAGTCAATATAATCAGGTGATAACAAGGTTAGATTCTGGTAGCCTATAGAGAAAGCTAATTCTTTTACAATATTTGAAGTAGCAGGTATGAATATCAATATATAAATATCCCATATGGCCATACCTGTATATGATGCCTTTGGAGTGGAGGAACATAAGAGCAGAAGTGATCTCAGCAGCATAGAACCGAGCTCGAGGCTCCTCGAACCGCCGAGACTTCTGTATGTGAAACATGAGGTCACCACCGTTCACAAACTCCATCACAAAAAACAAACGGTCCTGCAAGAGAGATATCAAGACAGGAATATTGTTAGACTAATTCTTAAGCTTCATGCTCTGAGATACTGACATCATTTATAGGATTAATCATTATTTTTGTTCCTAAAATATTTTGTTCCTAAAATATTAAGTTTTGTCCTTCTATTATAACTTACATCACAAACATTACAGAACAAGACAGCAGCTTCTAATTAACCGCAAATACAACAATGCATTTCCACACATCATTACTTTCTACTGCAGTTTTTATCCTCAGGCACAGGAAACTGAAGCTAGCATGAATGTTAGTTGTAAAGATGATAGGGTAAATAAACACAGGTTTCTAAAGCTAGAATGGTCTGAATACTAGATAATACAATTAGAAAAAGATGCAAAACAGAAATAAACAAAAACAAATCCATAAAGAACACTCATTTTTATTCCCCACAATTACTTGGGCATGTGATGTTGTTAAACTGTTTTAAGCTTGTGATTATGCAAAACCAGTTCGACCATGAAACTGAATGCAGTGCCCCGGGGAAGCCAATGGGAGGTAACTGCCTTATCTTACAATCTAACAAACATACAAGCAAAAAAAAACTTTGAAAATTTGAATATTCCTTTCAAACACAAAGACACACATGTTACACATTTACTCTTTTCTATATTACAAGGAGCAATGTTTGTTTGTGTTTAACGTGTTATGTTTCTACAGATTTAGAGATCTGCAACTTTCAGTGCACTGCATGGTTTCTCTACACAACAGCAATCTTAAACATCAGATCAAGTCTGCACCAGATCTGTATCTCCCTCTGTTCCTCCCTCAAAAGTAGACAGGTTACAACAGGCATGCTAAGTGTCACATACTGTTAACAACATGAGGTAAGTCTGCAATGAAAGCGCATAATATGCTGCCATCTACTGCCTGAACACGGTATTGTAGTGGTGACTGTTTCCATTCATGCAAAGCACAAAACACTGCATTCCTTTTGAGTATTTTTCATTATTGATGATAACACAGTTGCAAAAAAAGAACTACAGAAAAAGAACAAGCCACTAACTAACTTGAAACCTACTGACTGGCAATGTTTAAAATGTGAATATAGTCATTATACCCAATATTCACAACCTGCAGTGAACCTACAAGTCTTCTGAGTTTACATATATAATGTTGATGATTTCAAAACAGTTGTAGGCCTAAATCTGACAAACAGGTTTTATTTGTGGACAATTTTGCCTTGCAACACTTTGTATGCACCTCTCTAGCATGAATAAGTTAGAGTAAAGTTTTAGGCCAATAGCTTATCCCAAAGCCATGGTATAACACTCACATAACCCTGTCTCAGGCATCAAGAGAGTGTTTATCCCATTAACACCATTCTGTATAATAGCTTTTAGATGTAAACTTTTAAGAAGTCTGGATCACCACCGCTACAAACAATTCTTTACAAAGGAGCATGTCCCATCAATCTGCACCTTAATGTTGAAAATCAGTGGAGGCACTCACAGTAGTCTGGAAACAGTAGTAGAGGTGGGTGAGATATGGGTGTTGGTGGGCGAGCGACAGCACTCTCTTCTCTATCATGGTGGATTCCACATCGTCGTCCTGCAGTATGACGTCCTTTTTCAGTATCTTCACTGCAAACACCCTCTCACCACTGTTCATGCGGGCCAGCATCACCTGTACATCAACACAACGGTAGCCTTATGATATATAGATCAGTATTATTTCTATTCACTGGATGATAAAGGTCAAACAAGCATTTGTAGAAATACAAACAACTTAGAAATGGTTTAAAGAGTACCGAAAGGTATGTATAATCTAATTTATATCCAGATTTATGGTGGCTTAATTCATTCATTCACAATGTGTGGAAATATTTCCATAGAGGCAATATATTACAGGAATAGCCCAGTGTTTATTAATCTAACTTGTATTAGTTTAACCTATAGCATTTAGTCACAGTATCACACACCTTCAGCACTAGCCCATTCTCTTTATCTATAAGTATGTTTACAGCCCAATGACAATTCTTTTATTAACGGCAGGAAACACATCAAAGTGACTGCTTAAGGTAATTGACTATATGCTACAGGTGCAGCTGATAGAGACT
Organism: Megaleporinus macrocephalus; assembly: GCA_021613375.1. NCBI lineage: Eukaryota > Metazoa > Chordata > Actinopteri > Characiformes > Anostomidae > Megaleporinus > Megaleporinus macrocephalus. The sequence continues at coordinate 30,361,027 of CM038707.1, forward strand.
AGATTAAAAAATTGTTTGTGTGTTTTGTGTCATTGCCTTGTTATCCAGCCTCCGAGGCAGCAAAGCACCAGCAAACTATGATGCTCCCTTCACCATGCTTCACATCTGGGATAAGATACTGGTGTTGATATGTAGTGCCTTTTCTCCTTCAGCATTTAGTGTTGTAATTTTGGGCAATACTGATTAGCCGATCTTTTTAAATTAGATCCTATTTGTACACATGCAAAATGAATGTGTATGTTCAGATCACATTTCAAGTGTTTTTTTGTCTGTGCATTTGTGCTTAGTGCTGTTGTCCTCAGCAGCACCAGCCACGCAGCAGAACAACAGTGGAGGAGAGGAACAGCAGGGTCAGTCAGTGGAAGAGAGGAACAGCAGTGACCACAGTCATTGGAAGGACAAAGAAGTTGGCAACATGCTTGATACTTGGGGAAAACAGCAAAAGCAAGCTGGCTGGCTTGTCCTGAGCATATACAGTCAATAGCTGTTTGCTGTCCTCCCGAGCCAAATGCGGTGCACACATGAGCTGCATCAGTTGACTTTTCAGTACAAAGAATCTTTTCACAAACATGACGTTGTGTGTTGCTGGTGACGGAGGTGATGTGTATAACCGTATCACATAATGGTGCTGTTTCAGGAACAGATCTGTTCACATTACAGACATATCGTCGCTGTCTAATGAAAAACATGTATTTCCATATTTGTCGATTTTGAGTTTTCTACATTATTTCAACCCACCAATGGCCGTTTACATTGTGTGGAAATTTCATGCTGAGTGGACCAATAGAAATGCTCCAAAATAGCTTGGAAAAAATTCTGGTTCCATTGACTTACATAAAAAGTAAAGTATGTTTTTGGTCCCTCCTGTAAAGTTGCAATTTTGGAGATACTTGTTTTTCATTGGACAGCGACGATATACTTATACTCACTTACATTTATGAATACGAACCATGAAGGTCTGATTTATATAAATCGTAATTAATTAATGAGGCTTGTAATGTGAACATAGCAAAAGGGAGGCCCTGCATTTGTGTACTTTTCCTTATCAAATATTTGTCAGACCACCAACAGCAGACCACATTTTAAGTTATCAATGCAGAAATGTAGGCGATACAAAAAAGGTGCACAATTTTTATCTAGCAACTACATGCTTTTAGCATATCTGTACCAGTAAGACTAGAGTGTCTCACCTTGCCAAAGCTGCCTTTTCCCAGCACCTGTAGGAATGTGAAGTCCTCTAGTCCCACCTTCACACTATCGTCATCTGCCTCCTCCGGAAGCCCATCAATTTTAAAACTGGAGCTTGGAGATTTTATAGTAGAGAAGCTTGTCTGTGGAGTAGGCAAATACAAACACATTATCAATTCCTATGGGCTTCACTCTATATGGTGTTATAAGTGTAGGTGTCTTCCACACAGCAGTGGTAATACCTGAGAGCTCCTTTTAGACAGTCTGCCGGCCTGCAGACCAATCTCAGCCAACTTGCTGGCCAGCTCTGCACTGTTCACTCCGCAGTTGGGGGCTACATTTTCTTCACAGCGGATATGCACATTCATCTTACAGCCTGAGCACATTACATATGCATTACACATGCAGAAACAGTTAAAAGCACAATACATAGCTCAGTTTGAGACAGGGTGTGAAATGCTAATACAAAATTTAAAAAAAGCGGTGCTAAGCGAGTAAACTCTGTTTATCCTATCAATATTTTATGTTTTACCATATAAACTTACTGGTTTTATACATGTATGCCTAGTACAAATTCAATACCTTCAACAGGTTTAAAAAAAGTTGTTACAGAAGCTTGTTGTATTATCCTGTGTTGCCCTGTTGTTTGTTTTCCCTGTCTCCCTCATGTCTCCACCATGTGCCTTTGTTTGTTTAGGCTTCCAGCTTCCGTGTACTGCCCTGTCCTGCCGTAATTGCTCACACGTGTTTCTCGTTGGTGTATATACCCCATGTTTTTATCTTGTGTTTGCCTGGCACTGTTTGTTCGTTGTTGGGTCGTAGATTTGTGTACTTGTCCCCTGCAGTTCTATCCTATATTTCTCTCTGGATTCTAATAAAACCAAGTCACACATGCATGATGTCTTCTGCTCATCTCATGTTACGCTCACATTAACAGCACTTAATAATTGAGGACTGAAAACACAAACTGAAACAGTTTTGAGAGCAGATTTCTTTTGTCGTTCTTCTGTTTTAAAGAAGACCTCAGTGTGCATCCATATGAACCTTTACTGAAATAAGTATGGCTGAATGCTGAAATGCAGCACCAATGGTGACCAATGTGCAAGTTACTCACGTCACTAACACTCTCTCACAACCTGACAGACTCTGATTCTACGATGGTAGCAGTCTGGATGGTCTTTTCTTTCTTTGGTCATGACTTTTTTCCATAAAAGGTCTGAAAGGTTGACATTTCAGACCACCATACATGTTTCCACTGTGTATCAGTCTACTTAAGATGTGGCTGATATGGTGGCTTTTTTCTGGATTTTTTTAACATATGACTTCCGCTGTACACAGCACGGCCTTAGCTTGCGTTTGTGGATGTAGTGAAGAACAGCATTTACTGTCAAAACTTTATCAAAGTATTTGCTGATAGCAACCAAAAAAACACAAGGTTTTCTCTGGATTTCCTTAATTTTTCGATGACATCACACACAATCTAAAATCGTCACTGTCATTTAACAAGAAAATCTGTTGCTAAATTCTTCAATGTTTTGAAAGGTCTATAGCCTTTTATATTCAAGCATGGCTGCATAACCAAATGGCCAGGACCCATAAAAAACACTAGTCTATCAAGTCACTGAATAATAAGCTCTAGTACGTAACAAGCCTAGGATTTTAAGGAGTTACGATGTTTTTGAACTGTTAAGTTCCTAGTCTTGGCTCATCCATGGGACAGCGTTTCGGAATGTGTCACAGGCGTAATTTTTAGAATAAGTGTTTATATACAAAAACAATGCAGTTGATAAGGTAAATTTATTATTCATTTTATATATGTATATATATATATATTTATTGAATATCTTGTCTTTGCATTGTTTTCTGTTTTTCTTGTACTTCACATAATATCTTTTGGTTTGTTAACAAAGAGACTGAGGGACAGAAAGACAGAAAGAGGAAGGTTTATATAACATAGTACAGGGAGAGAGACAGAATATTAGTTTTATACTATAATACAAAAGTATAATTATAAGGATACAGACGACCCAATACAACTTTATCCTGCTAGTACTGAAACCCTGAATATTAGCTAACACCACTACTGATCCAATTTCTGATTTTTTCTTTTACTTTAAGAATTGCTAAGCTTTAAAATGAACTAAATCTTAACTTCACTCAAGTTATATGTGACTACTTGGATGTTGTTGATATCATGACACACCACTTACATTACATAGCTCATCTATAATACTGTGACACTTCAGGTTGGATTTGTTTCAGGATTATATCCGATTAATCAGACTGATATAGTCTAGGTTTGGTATGTCGGTTGTTACCTTTGCACTGGAGTCCCTGTTTCACCAGCCCATACAGAAGCGATCCACAGTGATTACAGTAGGTGGGCACTTTATAATTGTGCACCCTGAACTGGTGAGGTACATTGATGCTAAAGCCCTGGCTTAGGCCCTGAGAAGAGAAAGCAGACTAATGTTTGGATTGCAACAGTGTGTATATTTAATGTATTAAATACTCTGAGAATTAGCAAAATGCAATGATTTAACATCCAGTTTGCAAACCATCAATGAAAAAAATGCCTTCTTCATGTCTCCATGATAAAATACAATAGCAAAGTCAGCAAAAATCAGAGAATCATACCTCACTTGCGGCTTTCTTCATCCGCGGACACTCACTCACAACGAGATGGTGGCATTTCTTATGGACCACACAGGTGCATACTGAAACAATAAATAATAAAAACCATGTGTTATTGTGTTGAAAAATAATAAATAAAATAAAATGGAAGTAAAAATGTGTTTACCTTGACATTGGTAACCCTGCTTCCCAAAAACACCCCTGGAGAGATATGGCAGAGAGACAGTCAGATTTTTCAAAGCTAGAGTGATTCAGCTTATAAAACCACAACAAACACAGACACGGTTTTAACAACTTTGTTTGTTAACCCAGGATTCAGACACTCAGGCTGTGATTTATCCATGCATGTGTGCACATGAAAGGATGACAAGTATGACAAACATGAGGGTGCGTCACCAAGGAAAGAAAATGAAACCTAAATATGTAAGAAGTAAACTATTTAAAATGGTAATAAAACAATGCTGTTGTCAATGCCACTAACCGAGTTAGACTCAACTTAGATTGAAAATGCTGAGAAAGTTATAATATTTTAATTAAGACCGCAGGTGGTAATCACTGTTATTAGTCCGCTTGTGCTTTTATGTAGTACATCAACAAGCAAGATCGGGGGTCCTCCTGTAATGTTACTAATGGGAATGACTAAAGAACTCACTCATAAAATTAGACTACAAGTCATATAATCTCAGATCAGTATGAGGAAAAGAGCAAGTGCAACATACCAAGCCCTAGAATTAAGTTTTGCCTTATGCCTATATGCTATAATTGTGTTCCTAGTTTGTTAACAAATGTAATTAAAAACTAGACACTTTAACGTATTTAAAATGATATACTTTTGTAGATACTGGGCCAGCTTATTCTGAGCAAGGCTAGCAAAAGGTACATAAATGCAACTTGTGCTATGCCTAAAATGTGATTAATTTATTTATTTGTTTTCATTTTACATCCCATCCCTCAATAGTACCCATATCCAGTTTTCCTCTCATTGTAGGTTTAGTTCTGTTTATGTGACCACACACAGACGTTTTAGTGAGCAGGGGCTCAAGGGGGGAAAAAGGACAACGTGAACATAAATTAAACTTATTTTTATTCACAGCGTACTGCTTCCACTTATCTAGAGAGAGAGCAGTCAGAGGAAAGGAACTTAAGTTATGGGTTTTTTCCCAAGACAGCCAAAAATAATAGCGTCATAAATCCCTGCTTTTTAAAGTAAACTTGGTTTAGAATGTTATTAGTGCAATTTTCCGCCATTTTTTTGGATGTTCAACAAAACCACATTATAAAATGTGACGCTTTCTGAAAGAGATTGTTTGCGCTTTATTGAATGGATTTCCAAAACTGTGGTGACAAGGTGTGAGGTGAGATCTGGTACTTCACCAAAAGAGCTCTGTCTGAAGTCTATCCGTGCATTAACCACACATAACTCCACACCCCCTCTTGATTGAGTAACACTGTTTTGCTGTAAATTAAACTCTGGTCCCAACAGGAGTCCTCAGTGCTGTAGAAAGTTTAGTTATTCCAGCACCTGATACCCTATAACCCAGCCGTACAACACAACCAAATATTTTAAAATATTTGTGTTTATGTGCATATGTGTGTTTGCCTCTACGTTAACATTACCAGATGAAGTTCTTGCAGTGGCAGCAAAATGTAGGCTGTTTTAGGAAGGTGGCCATGAACTTGTGGCCATAGACTTGGTGCACCTTCCTCCGTAAAGCCCTCTGTCTTTTCCTGGTTAATTGCTTATGGGCCTTCAGTCCATTCGTAATGGAAACATCTGAAATCAATGGCACAATATCAGTGAGAGAATACTTCTAGCTTTTCATGGCAAGAGTTATGCATTAACGGCTAACACATTGCAGCAATTAGGAAATGGTGGAATGAGGATGAAAAAGCAAAACCCACAGTCTTACCATCAGTGAAGGAACCAGTTAGAGAGATATAGATGTAGACTTTGCCCTCAGGTTCTAGGTTAACCTGAAGAGACAAAAGCCGAGCACAAAATCAGATTTTCTTGCCAAGTGAATTTTCCATTCGTCCTTCTGAGCAAGAACTGTCGAACCCTCTCAAAAGAGCAGAGGGCCATTTTTGGCTGTTCTGTAGATTCTACTGCCTTCAGTTTGTCTTGTTTTGGATCTCCCAGTAAACAAAATGACTTCAGAAAAATCCCAAATCCAATCTAATTACTATGTAGGCTATACATAAATATATAGAAATGCCTGTAATCTAAGTGACAGCTACTTAACAGAGGTATAAAGTGATCCTGAAATGAGGTCATGTGGCCATAGCCTCATTTCCTGTGAGCGCTGTACCACCACACACTCCCACACAGAACTGATAAAAAAAACCTCCCACAACATCTAGACAAACATCAAAGATAAACTTCACACATAATTACAACTAAAATACCTCACATAATCATATTAAACATTGCTTAAAGTATTGAGACATTAAATTATTAATCAAAGCTCTTTTAGAGATTTTAGAGAACAAAAAACATATTGTACTGATGAATCTAAGGCTTTACCATGGCACGTACATGCCTATGATTTATACACTCACAATTTACGAAAACGGCGCCTCCACAAACAGCTCTGTCTACATTTTCAGACAAGTTGCTTTATTCTGTCATCGTGAGCAAACACACCAATTGACTCGCTGCCCCCTACATTGTGCATCACATAGGAGTTAAAGTAATTGGCTAATGCACCCAAAACAGTGCACCCTATGTCTCATCAACAGTCATTTGAGATTCAGCCATGTGCTGGGTATGACAGAGGGTTGTGGTGGGTGTGAGACATGAGCATAGGTTTGCATATGGATGGTATCAATGTTAGACCAAACTTGTGGTTTCCACTGTGAAGAATGATGTCAACTGACGTTAAGTTAGTCAACTATGTTAGCTAGCAGTAGTGAACACACAGTGGGTGGATATATCAAATTATTAGTTGGATTTCAGTTTAGAAATCCCATGAAAATTAATAAATTAGTTTGTAGAGATGCATCTTTAGGGTTTCAGGTGAGCTCAGCATTACAGTTAGTCTGGATGATCAGAAATCGTGACCTTTGAAAGTCATTATATTTGGTCATGAGTGTATTTGAAGAAATAAATAAATAAATAAATAAATAAATAAATAAATAAACACTATTCAAACAGTATTTAATATTGCGCTCTAAAATAATTGTGACCTCAAGTTTCATGTGTTTGTTTTTTCTTATTCCTAAAGCATTGTTTTGCAGTGCTTGCACACCGTCTCTGTTCACGGATTTTGCATTAGGCATTTTGCAATGTATGCACCCCCTCAGGTGGGTGTTAGGCTGTGGTGGTGATGGTGGTGCATTGTTGGATATGGTAAGTAAGCAGTGGGTTGCTGTGTCCTTACCAAAGTTTAGACCAAACCTAAGCACTTGATCTGGGACCACCTAATTCACCTCTTGGACCCCAAATTCATGCAATACTTTTTGTATAGCCCTATTTGCATATGTCTTTCTACATGAATCTAGAATTTAAATACTAGATAGTAGAGCTGTCTTAGAGCCTACAGCTCCAACAGAGCATGCCCCAGCAATACTCTCTATCAAAGTCACATTTCCTCTTACCATCTGAATATAAATTTAGCTAAACTAGGCCTGCTCAGCATGTGTATATGTGCAACAAAGCATGGTAGGATGCTAATTGCTTAGTTTTATTAAGCAGTACACCTGTATGGGAGCATCTGTTCTCATTACGCTTCTCCAAGTGCAGAACATACTCAACAGGAGTTTAATATGATAGTTAGTTATTATGTTATTTACAAATGTTAAACACTGAATACCCTAAATGGAACTATCACTGAACCAAAGTTATCTTTAAGATTATGTAACAAATGACATAATATGTTATCAGTCCCGACCAATAAGAAAAATGGTTTGGCTCTATCTATGTAGGTACTATTGGGGGAAAATCTTTTTGGCTGTTTCAAGAATTTAACACTCTTGTTTCCAACTTAATAATAAAATAAGAGTATTACTACCTATAAACTTCAATACAATAAGTCTTGGAATTCCCAGTATGATGAGGACAGGTGAGAACCAGATGAGCTGGTTCAGAGGCTGGGTGCCTGACACGCTCATTCCTTGACTACATCAGCTTCAAACTATGCTTACTATTGTGACTTTGAGAAGCCATGTTGCAAAATAGACTGAAGCCATCACACGTAATTATCAGAGCATGCAGTGGAAATCCTAAAGAGAAAGCAAGTGAAACTAAACAGGCACCCAACAGAGTGTGAGTGAGACCAGTTTTAAAGGAAGCTCCAGAAAAGGTGATCAAACATATTGCTGTTCATTCTATTTTGGTTTCAGCCTTTAAATATTTGATGTCCATGACATCAATCTAGGCTGAGAAAATATAGCATCAGGCAGAAAGAATGAGTTTAATATATATATCCTCTGGTACACTAGTCTTCTATCTCATATGGAGGACAAAGAAAACGAGAATCTGGCTTGCTGTTTTCTTTAAATAATCATATAAAACTACTTCCTAACACATCCATAAGCATCACATTATATATTTAAAAAGGAACTTTTGAGTATTGATGAAAATCTAATGTCACAATTCTCAAGATGATATTAGATATTTATATACTAAATTACATTGTGTTAACATGAATGACCTTAAACTGAAGTCATAGGCATTTATTTAATGTATAACATTGTTAAGAAGCATTGTTCCCATATAACAAAACTTTTAAGGCAGAGGCTTTTAAGAGCACCATATATCCGTTGTAGGAAAAAATCTCATGCCCTATCACTAAAGTGGTCATTCTCATAAATATTTTCTTCTAAATATTAACAGACAGACAATATGACAACCTTTACTAGGCCTCTGCTTCATATGTTCTTCATAACAGTTTTTTTTATAAATGGAACAATTGTTTATCATTTTAGTTTAAGGTATGTCGGTATGCCAATGCAATGTCATTACATTATACACCATCTTGAGAATACTGACATAAGCTCTGTGTAAATGCTAAAAAGAAGTTTCTTTTTAAATATGTTACTCAATGCTTAGGTGGCCTTAAAATAAAGTATTATCTAAAGTTGAAATGAACACCCTCATGGTTTTTCAATACTTTCATTTATCTAAAATGATTCCACACACATGATTCACTGGTTTCTGCCTCTATGGCACCAGTAAGGCTGTGTGGATTGAAAACTGAGCAGTTTTGTGAGTTGAGGCCGAGATAGGGAGTAACAAGAGGAATCCAGTCCGTTTAGTTGAACAGCATGCCTCTGATGATAACAGTGTCTGTGAGTCCAGACAGCAGAGAAGGTAGGGAAACCATTACTATAGTGATCTACTCATTAAGGAAACTCTACGTGACTTGATTGTGTTTCATAAAACATGTGCTGAATCTTTGTAAATACATAGACGTCTTCCCATATTTCAAAAATAGTAACATTATAGAAAAAGGTGAATGAAAATCTGAATATCTAAACATAACTAAACAACCTAAAATTAATTTTGGGCTATTTCTATTAATTCCATAAGTGAAAGCTACAAATTAAATCACAAATAGTCACAATTCTTCATTTAAATAATAGTTGAACACATCATTTACACAGGAAAATCAGCCAAAGCAAGCATTACACCTCACTGTTGCACTGTGGAGCAGAGTTTCCATGACGCATAGTGGGTTGCAGTTTGTGGTTTTTTGCAAGGCCTAGCTAATGCATAAACGTGTGAAGACCCTCACAAAGGAAGCCAACACTAAGGTCTATGAGAAACAATAGTGATGCACTGTATGAATAAAAACTGAAGACTACATAGTCCAGGAGGCTTGTACAGTTTTTTCCTCCCTGTTCATGAGCTATATAGCAAAATTTAATCAGTCCAATGACAAAAATAAGAGTAAATCCATATGGGAGGGTCTAGGAGGGTCTACAAGGCAAGCTGTTTAAATCTGTACATCTTGTTGCAATATATCAATGTTTCATATTTAAAATATTTCAGCATCTCACTAATGAGAGTAAAACAGAGCGGCGACTAGGCTGGGCCTGTTTACAACCAGAATTACTCTGACACTGGACATAAACTCTCCAAACTTTGCCAAGACTGCAACTATGATTCCATCATCTGATTCTTAACTGTCATTTGCATGTCTGGCCAGATACATTTGCATTACATTATATGGACCCTTGTAGACACCAATAGGTCACTGTAGCACTCAGTAAACTAACATGCAACCCTTAATCAAATCCTCTATGTGCGTTCAAAGAGAATATCAATACATTTTTCTAAATTTCTACTCAATTCAGTTGAGCTGAGTTGAAATGTAAACAAAGTCATTCAGATTAGTTTGATGTGAAATAGTAGGTTGTAGAGAAACTGGCTGGATCTGAGGTCTTTACAGTGGTGGTGTTAAGAACCAGGAATGGATGTCTACAACAGTCGTGCTCTCAACTATCCAAAATGGGTTCTCCTACGTAATGATGGTTTTTGTATGTATTGTTTTTCTGCACTATAAACAGGTCTGGAAGTCTGATAAGCTTCTCTAAAATAAGAAATTCCACACGACTATGACTTATGACGACTATAACTGTGTAGACAGTTTAAGAAATGTGTGGAATTTCTCTTTAAACACAGTAAATCCTTATAACAGTGAGAATACACATACTGATGATTCCAAGTACGGTGCCCACGCACCCTGACAGTTATGTTGTTGATATTATTATTATTATTATTATTATTACTGGTAATAGTAGTATTGTTATTGTTCCTGTTGATTTAGAATATTATATTTTGCCTCTCAGTAAGAAAGGATCAGCTTATATTCAGTGTAAACCGTATACTGAATAAGTTAACTACAGTGATGTCTTAAACTAAAAACCAGAACTAATCCTCACCCATCCCTCAAAAGTCTGTCTCGTGCTTGATGACGTGAGAAGGTCCTCCAGCTGGATCCTGTAGTTCGCTACGAAATCGTCGTAGCCGATCGGAGTGTCGTGGAAGACGGCGATCTCCAACTCGTTGCCGTCAGTCACATACGGGCAGAACTCCTCGTTAAAGGTGGGTCGGTCGGTCCTCGTCTTGGTGGCCGTCTGTCCCACTTTAAAGTTATCCACCTTCACTACTATGTACGGATCCAGCTGTTGCGTTTTCTTGTGGAAAGTGTGCCGCGTGGAGAAAGTCGTGGGCTTTAAATCCGCCGCCTCCTTGATCTGCAGCCTCATGTACCCGGTGAATTTCATATTTCCACCCAAAAGCAGCCCAGCCACGTCTTGAAGCTCTGCGCGGCTGTACAGGCGCCGCTGTCAAGCGCGCTCCGGCTGATTCAGAGATGAAACAACGCGAGAAAAGCTCCAGCGCTCATGTCCGAACGGGCGAGAAGACAACAAGTAACCGCGAATTACACCCACTACTAAGTTTATGAACGGAGCCGAACGCGGTGCGAACGAGCGCGAAGACTCTGCTCGAGGACGCAGTTTAGGCTGGAGACTCTCTGGTGAAGGTAAAGCAGGCAGCGGAACTGGCAGGTAGAACAAGTGCCACAGAGAGCAGAAGAGAAAAAAGCGTGCTGCGGGAAATCCCAGCTCAGGCCTGCTTCGTGCTGCGAATTCTTCTGCGCCTCTTTTTCAGAGTGTTCCGTGTAGAGCACAGGTGATACCTCATCTGCAGCTGCCCACACACATTCCTGACCTTTTCACACAGTCTTAACTTTTGATCAGAGCAAGCAGAGATGATATTATATATTATAAGCTCACTCATAAATACACATGCACACATACAAACAAATACTGCAGTAATATGCCTCACAGAAAATGTGCAGAAAGTTTAATAAGTAAGTAAATCTGGCTTAATTCTGAATGTGTGTTCATAATAGTAAGTTTACTTATCATTCGATAATGTATTAGATTTCAGTTTTAAGTCCAGTATTAAAGTATATTATTGTTATTATTATTATTATTATTATTATTATTATTATTATTATTATTATTTACAGCATACAGGGAAAAAATACCGCCATTTATTGAAAAAAACAAGCTGCCAAACTGCCGCGGCTCTGTGTTATATCATATGGTTCACATGATCAGATCTAAAACATATATATCTATAAAGCATAACACTTAATTTTTTTAAATTTTATTTCGTATCTTTTAATGGACATTTGTTATGTTTGTTCTATCCGATAGGGGGCAGTATTGCAACAAAAAACACTAAAACAGCCTGCAACCCCAGCAATATTAGATATCATACTACTAATCACAGGGTTCTGTTTGGTGAAGTTTGGCTGGGTTAATGTGTGAGGAAAGGGACCAGATTACAATGACCCCAACACTTAAGCCCTGTCATCAGAAATATTGTTTAAACAGAGAGTTCTTGATGGCCTTATCAGCAGAATGATAATGATATTGCATCTAAAGTCAGTGAAACATTCCAATTTGACCCCAAACTCATGACATTTCTCAAGAAATTCTGACATTGTAACTATAGACAAGCCATATAGGCTGTATAAAAAAGTACATAATAATAATGTACATTTTTCTAAATTTCTACTCAATTCAGTTGAGCTGAGTTGAAATGTAAACATTCATTCAGATTAGTTTGATGTGAAATAGTAGGTTATAGAGAAACTGGCTGGATCTGAGGTCTTTACAATGGTGGTGTTAGGAACCAGGGATGGATGTCTACAACAGTCGTTCTCTTAACTATCCAAAATGAGTTCTCCTACGTAATGATGGTTTTTGTATGTAATTTGTTTTTAAGTTTTCAACAAAATCTGCACTATAAACAGGTCTGGAAGTCTGATAAGCTTCTCTAAAATAAGAAATTCCACACAACTATGACTGTTTATATCTTAGCTGTTAACTGTGTAGACAGTTTAAGAAATGTGTGGAATTTCTCTTTAAACACATTAAATCCTTATAACAGTGAGAATACACATACTGATAATTCTAAGTACGGTGCCCACGCACCCTGACAGTTATGTTGTTGATATTATTATTATTATTATTATTATTATTATTACTGGTAATAGTAGTATTGTTATTGTTCCTGTTGATTTAGAATATTATATTTTGCCTCTCAGTAAGAAAGGATCAGCTTATATTCAGTGTAAATCGTATACTGAATAAGTTAACTACAGTGATGTCTTAAACTAAAAACCAGAACTAATCCTCACCCATCCCTCAAAAGTCTGTCTCGTGCTTGATGACGTGAGAAGGTCCTCCAGCTGGATCCTGTAGTTCGCTACGAAATCGTCGTAGCCGATCGGAGTGTCGTGGAAGACGGCGATCTCCAACTCGTTGGAGTCTGTGAAATATTACAATTTGACCCCAAACTCATGACATTTCTCAAGAAATTCTGACATTGTAACTATAGACAAGCCATATAGGCTGTATAAAAAAGTAGGTATATATATATTTCATATTTCAACAACACAGATGCAGCAAATTAAATAAAATGCAGACTTTTTAGGGTAGTTACTATTTGTTAATAGTCTGCATGCTTGTCTGATCTGTTTAGTATGTTACATATAATGCATGTGTGCACTCCCTATATGTGTTACATGTTTTACAACAAAGACATTGATTTTGATTCTAACTTTCCCAAGAGCTCTGAACATGAGCTGTTGGGGTGGGGCAGACCTTTTGAACAAAAACAAAACAAACACATGGTCAATAATCTCACAGAGCAAAACGATGCTGATACCTGTATGACATTGGGTGTGTCTCAAAACCTAGTGAGCTGTCTAAGTAGTGCACTGTCTATGTAGGCAGCTGTTTAAGTAGGCAGTGTTCTCTCCATCTCTCCTCATAAAACAGATTACTGAGACGCTCTAGAGATGTCACGGCTTGTTCCCACTCACTGCACGCCACCGGTGGTTTAGCTGGTTGCTAAGCTACCGGCCGGCTATCCAAAGCAATAGCATGAGGCCTAAAAATCCGCTAGCATAAATGCTAATGGCTCGAGTATAAAACTGTAAAAGGGTCAACAACTTGTTACAAAGTTGCTAATAAAATACTGTTTTGTGTGATTATATAACAAGAAACACCAGAGAGAATCGAAATAACTCATTTTAACATTTTAAAACCACTTCACTGCTCGTAGATTTACCTGCATTGCATCATGGGATTGCCTTAGCGGCTGAGGAAGCGTTGATGCTTTCTTAAAATCAGGTGAAAAAAGGCTCTTCAGTAGACAGCATGTTTAAGGTATCTAAGAATCAGGACAGCCGACATGTCGGGAGCGCATACTATGACGTAAAATGCTGCCTATGTAGGCAGCTCACTAGGTTTTGAGACACACCCATTATATCGGTTTGTCAATGTGCTGATATCAGTATGACATTAGGGCATGCTTAAATTAAATCACCTTTTTAAATGAATTCATAGAATTCTTTAGTGGCAGTTAGGACCTTTCTTTATCATATACAGAGGTTCTGCTTCTAGGGTTGTCCTATAAGTTAATGATCACCACTTTCAGGTTCAGCCTGAAGCTCTGATCTAGTGAGTGTAAAAAATAAAAAAGAATTACCCGATTTCTTACCTCACTGGGGCACTTCAGGAGCAGTCACAACACAGAAACTCCCAGCCCTCCCTATGACACATCTCAGAAATGTTAATGTCAAGCTGTTTGACAGGTGGTACACCAGGGATGGATTTAGACTGGGCAGGGCGGAGTGTTGTTAAAGCACATTTCACGCCTGACGTAATTAGTTCACTAATTAACATAGCAGCAGTTTAATTGCATGACTTCAGTTTAACCCAGAGCCAGCGAAGCTAGTTGTGAGCCATTATAGTAAGGAATGAAGGAGCCCTACTGAAGAGGAGGAATAAGACCTATACTTAAAAGGAAGGACTGTCCATTATTTGCTTTAGGAGGTTTTTGTATTACATAAAGATCTGTCCTTTAGCATAGAGCAGAGAGATCTTTCTTTCACTGGGTCATTCATTTATGATCTGACCTTGTGCGTGTGTATGCATGAATATTCTTTCCCATCAACCTTCATATGCTTTTTAATAACTCTCTAAGACAAATAATGAATCTATAGAAAGCTGAATGATTAACTTGTACTAACAAACGTGACTTGGTCAAGAGGATTACATGTATTTACTTGTGTGCTAAGCTGACCAACCAGACCATGTCATATTTCTCTGTAAAGATGGACAAAAATCTGTTTAAGGAAATTATTTCTGACACTTAACCTTAAGAACCCTCTTTAGACATGACACTGTCAGAAAACTACATTCTTAAATATAAAGGTTTTTTAATGACTCTTGGCTTGGACATTCAGTTATAGAAAAAAAAACATTAAAGGCCATAGAGCTTTGAAAAGATGTGGAGGTTCTTTGAACCCTTCATGCTCACAAACCTCATTTAGAAAATACTTCTATAGAAGAGCCACTGAATGGAGAACTGTATTAATGTTGGTGTAGTTTTGTAAAGAGAGTTACATAAAACTGACATATCATGAACCTTTTTTGCAATACAGGCTGGTAAAATAGGCCACTTCCAAAATCCTAAACTCAACTGAAATATCTGTTACATCTTTAATATTACAGCTTGTACAGGCGCTGAACATAACTATGGTAACATTTAGGGTTCAACAGAAAATTCATAAAACAAGCTGGTGAGCAGATAGCCAAGTTCAGCTCCCACATCTCTAACAAATTCTTGGACATAGTATTGAGTAGGCCTCGCTCAGCGTTTGAACAGCCATATTGTGTTGCAGATCATCTCAAATTGAAGTTTCATTGTGAGTAACAGCTTTAATCTATTTTATTTTATTTTATTTTTCTGTTTGTGTCCGTTTCTCCTGTGTGAGTGTAAATGGGCATGTAAAACCACATGCGAGCATTTTTGCCCCAATGTCACATATTCGCGCTATGCAAACATCAGAGAACAATTTATCCCTTTGATGCACAACCTGGGTCAAAAGTGACCCAACTAAGATTTTAGTAAAGTTACTATGTTAATTAGTTTTGGGAGCTGGACCATGCCCCAGTTACCTCTACCGATTATATATATATATACCCCCATTCTCACTCCATTTCCGTGTTGAACAACATCGTTAGTTTTGGAAGCTGGACCATGCCCCAGTTACCTCAGTTACCATTTCCGTGTTGAACAACATCGCACCCACTACCTCCTCATCTCCTCCCCTTATTTCATTCTTATCCCAAAGACTGGAAGGTGGGGGGGCTCCATTCATGCACAAGCACCAAAGCCACCCAGAACTCCAGCCCAAGCCTTCTGAGTTCGCTGCCCACCTGGCTCATTTCTGAGCATGGTCCATGCCAGCAAATTTTCTATATGTTTGCAATAAATTAATTTCATCATTAAAGCTTCCATGAAATAATTTTTGTATCACTACCCCTCTAATGCACAACATGGGTCAAATTTTACCCTTATGCGTTCACTATGAAATATGATAGGAACTATCGATATTCAGTCAGAAACACATTTACAAAAACTATTTTTGTACATAAAGTAAATAAATAAGAATTAAATAATAATAATGATTTAAGGTAATCAAAACAAAGATTTGTTATGAACACTTGGAACATTAAGTAATAAAAATATACTGATTTCAAAAGATATGCCAAAAAGATACTCAGCAATACATAAAATAACATAGGAAATAAATACCCATGTTGTGCAACAGAAGGTGTTTGTGCATCAAAGGATTAAAATGCTGAATAAATACATTCTATGGCAACTTTAAAGTAGTTGAGCTCTAGCCAGCCCATAGGAGTTAACCTGCCTATTCATATTGAAGGAGTGTTTCAGCTCTGAGTGCTTGAGGCACAATGAGGCACAATGAGGCACAATACAGGATAGTCAATCAGAACAATCAGAGTTCTGTTATCTCTATCTGTCTTAAAGGCACAGTAACAAAACCAGTTTGTTTAATTCTAAGGGATAAAAAGAGTTTGAAAAATTGTCATGTAAAAATTATTTACTGACCATTTTGGTATATTAAACCACAAAGGTGTTACAAGTAGACCCAAGAAACCACCCTTGGAGATGTGCAGAAGATTGTAGCATTTAAGGTGGCCCCAAGTCTCCAATTCTGCAATTAGATGCCACCTGGAAGTTGTGCCAGTAGAGAGTCTTATGTTACATCTAACCACAAACAGTGCCTGGTGCTCACAGGAACTTTCACTGGAACCAGGTTCAGGTAAAACAAAACATTCGGGTCATTTTACAGAAAAGAACGTCTCAGTATGTTGGAGGATCTGTTATGTCTAGGGTTGTTTTCCTCACAGATATGCTTGGCCTTATGATATAATGAGCTAAGCTAAAAACAGGCAAATGAGATGCACAGATAGGGACCTTATCAGCAAAACCAAGATCATTCTGCCACAATGGGACATTAAAAATGGTTGTGGTTCATTCAGGTCCTACCTTTAATGTAGCTACTGAAGCTACTACAGCCACTAACCATTGGTTGTTTACTTTGATATATTAACAACCTCTGTTTCAGCATTTGTAGTAAAAGAGCATTGTAAAAGCTAAATTCACAAAAATTAACAACTTACTCTAAAGGACAAAATCACACAAATGCCATCAGTTTTACATTTTAACTGCAAGTGAAACATTCAAACACTGGCATATTGATAGCACACTGAAAGACTGAGGGACAGTTGCTAGGCTGACAAAAGAAAGCAGACTTTGGTGAAGAGTGGTTTATTTACTTGGCCATAATTTAATAACAGCACTTAGAGAAAGCACATCAAATTTATTTGATTTAATTACATTTGGTAAAATATTTATTCCTCATTTGACTGGATAAGCCTATGATCAATCTAGTACACTTGAGTTGATATAGGGGAATACATTAATCTCATTAAAACTGACCAATCAGAAGGCCTGAATTACTCTGGGTCCCTAGGCTTTAGCCCAGGTTAACCTGTGCATTAGAACATCCTTGTGAATGGGACTATGGGAGAGAAAGGAGGTGAGACAGTGAGGTGCTTTTTGTTTAGTTACTTTTTGTAAATCTACTACTTTAATCTAGTTTTTCTTCTTGAATGCATGGTATCCACACATATGGGCATGTAATGATGTAGGTTACCCCTACACATTACCAAAAAGTCTTTGTGCATATGTACTTAACATTTTTTCAAGTTGCCACTGTTAATACTTACCTTCAGGGACCCAGTGGGGTAGCTCCTGCACTTAACTTACCTGGGTGAGTCCAACCTCTGTAGACGGGGAGGGGAGGAAGAGTGTTTCTGAAAGGAGAAAATGTGTATTAATTATTGCATACAGGTTCACTATTAATAGTGATAACTATTGTTTGTGCTGAGACTGTGTGCCTTGATATTGCAACGCTTAATGTTTTTGGTGGTTGTGTAAATAGTTGTGACGTTGTTTTAACTTTGGTATATGCTAGGGAGGGGCAACCCGTATTTATACCTCCTAAAGATAGAGGAAAGGGGGGTCTGTGATGGGAATTTTTTTCTCTTTCTTTTTTTTGCTTCAACGGCACGCTGTATATAGTTTGTGGTGGCTGGCAATAAGAAGGTGACGGGCTAACAGATTAACTTTTGCCTCTCTGCTGTTTTTATCTGGTGCTCCAGACCATTCACCCGACGCTACCCATAAAGGGTGTTTTCTTGGCTACTTTTCGTAGTTGTGGGAACATGCTTTATCACAGGCCAGTTCCATGCATTTTATTAAAAATAATATTTGTAACATTTCTAATATTACATATAAGCAATATAAATCAATACATACATTTTAATGATTTGCATAAAGGGTTGTTGGTTTAGTATATCATTTCAGATAATGTGTAGAGTCTTCACGTGTTCATGTGAATGAACTATACTGGGTACTGTAACCAAAGAAGAAAACTGATGGTAGAAAACCACTAGATGTCTCTGTACCTTTAGAAAACAAGAGCCTCATTGCCAAGTCTGAGTTCATGGCCAACTGCCTGAGGTTGATGGACCACTCCCTTCAGCTGTGTGTCCAGAGCTAAACCAGGTTCACTTTTACTTGCTTCCTTTTACTTTCCATTATTTCCAGTTTACCCTTTGTGTCTCTGTTCTGTGCAGAGGTTGCATAACTATTACTAGTCAACTAGTACTTCAGAAAACTGCACAGAAAGTACTAAACTAACAGTACAGTTTCAGACATTAGTAAAAAGTATTTTCTTACTAGCATATATATATATATATATATATATATATATATATATATATATATATATATATATATATATATATATATATTAGGCAACTGTTTACTTTTTTACACAACTTCTACTTCCACTGGGCAGAATCTCCCTCAGAATCTCTCTTTAATCTAAATTCTTCTATCCAGTGCTGCATTTATGAAGGTCATATCATTAACAAGCTCCCTCCTCTCGCAGGTGGGGAGGTGAAGAGATATCTGAGATGAGTGATAACAAGACTGAGCTTGGGCCAGCAGCCAGGAGGACCTTTCTCAGGAGGACACGCAGGGTAAGCAAGTCTGTAAGCTTCCAGTAGTAGGAATGACACGGGGAGAGAGAATGGTGGAAGGGGGAGAAGGAGGTGGGGGTGTATATGACGCAAAACGAGAAGGAAAAAAATAAAAAACAAGACAACACCTGCTCTGCGATCACAGCCCCTGCAATGTGACCCCTGAATGTCAGTGCTGGGCTACTGAGTTACTATATTGGCAGTGGGACGAGTCAGCTCTCAGACAGCAGGCAGCACCTCGTTCATCATGCTCTATAAAGATCCCTGGGGAACACGTGCACCACAAGCAGCCGTGCAAAAATAGACGCCACTGATTTACAGAGCTTCTCCCAAACACCTACAATCCACCAGTTGTCAGGTATCTCATTTTATTGACTAAGAAATGTGAAAAGTTTGCTGCATTGCTTGCATACTACTGTAGTTTGCCATTTTACTGGTATCATCTCCGTATGCCCTATGGTCCTTGAAACCAAAAAAAGTAAATCAATGTCTAGGCAGCTACAGTAAAAAAAATATAGTGCCTTAGAATTAGTGTGATTTGAATGTGGGTCACACATGAATGGAATATAGCGACACTACTGCTGTTTATTTGTTTGCAAGAATGTTGGTGTAATACATTTTATTCCTGTGCAACCACTTGACACATTGGAATCATGTAGATACAAATCCCCATGTTTTTCAAAGTGTTAAACCATTCAATGAATCCATCCTTATAACTGTACCAGAGGAGGCATACAACACCAACAAACACAGGCCAAGTCAAAGTCAGCTACATGTATTTGTATGAATTTATAGACAGAAAGCTTTTATTTGCTCAACAAATACACTGTATTTATACTCATTGCTAAGATTAGGCGTTTAAAATAATGCGCCTATGTGCCTAAGACTTTTTGCACAGTAGTGCATATGTACACACTTTGAAGGAATGTATTCTGAATTCTAGACTATGTCTCCAGTTGAAAACATGTGGTGCATTATGAAGTGCAAAATATCACAACATAAACCACTTATGGTGGTGCAGCTGAGGGCATAACCCCTTCATTCAGGCCCCCTAGTGTTTATGACACTTAACAGTAAGTCTTTTACCTAGCATATACTCTGGCAGCTGTGAAGCAAAGGGCCTACTTCAGTCAAAGAAAGACATCAAACCAGTGATAATACTGCCAGAGTGGCAGAACCACAAAGCTGCCTGTGCTGCTGTTGTTGTTAGAGGTTAGATGTAGTATGGCAGTTTCTGAGCAAGTGTGAAACACAATTCAAATCCATAACAGCTTGTTTAAGAAGTATATTCCTAAGTGTGCTTAATGAAAATGTCTGAATTTTCAACTAACAGCAAAGTTTTTTCCCTCTGCATAAGGGGGGGTTAGAAAAGTCAGTTGGGGTATTCAGTCCCAGATTAACCTAAATCTGTGTTTTCTTTTTAATTAGATTAATCTTGTTCTCGCATGCAAACAATAAACATGTACTAGGTTTAACAATTAAATGACTAATAAATAGTGGATATATTTTACTATATTACTTTCCTCTTAAGGAAAACTCCTCTGTAAACATTTCTCTAGCAATGCAGATGTAGCCCCACCCACACAAAGAGTCAGGTAACCCAGTATAACCAAATGTTATACTCTCGGCCATTTATTTGTCTATCTATAAACCAATATTGCCCATTCGTCCTCTCCTTACTTCATGCGTTGCTTTCGCCGTCTCTCTGCTTGTCCTCTGCTTTGACTGTCCATTTGTTTGTTTGTCTGTCCGCACATCTATTCATCTGTGACTTTTTTATCCAGTTATTATCGAATAAAAGCTGCATAATGATTTCAGTTTTGTATGAGTGGAAGAATGTGCTGGGAGTGTTGGGCAGAGAACTGTCATAAAAAAACTGTTCATCAAAAAACAACAACAACAGCAAAGAAAAAATGTACTAATCCCATCTTTCTTTTTTTTATTATTTCACACACTGTCTCAAATTAGAATTAAGGCTTGTAAACACAGCACCACACCTGTGGTATTTTTCAATTGGAGTGCAGTGTCTTACTACACGATGGAGTGAGGGATGATGCTATGCAATGTAGTGGTTATGACATCACTCTATGTATACATTCCAAGTTTATCCTAGTTTGTGAGTGAATTTAGCAAACATTCAAGAGTTTGTTGAAAAGGCCTAAGAGAAGCCAGCCCCATGAGTCTGAGTTAGGTTGGGTATCTTCTCATGCATAGCGTTCCGCTTACTTTAATGTACAAAAATATTTGGCTCATGTTCTCTTTGTTGGAAGTACAATTGTTACCAGATTTTGTAAATACAGTACTAGTAATATTAACTGTCTTATAATGTAGTGTTTGATACTTACGCATGTGTAGCACCACATTTTTGCAGCATCTTGATTCGCAAAGTCTAGCTGTAAGGTCTTTGGCGGTTATTCAAGTGCACAGTGCAATGCATTAATAAAGAGCCCTTGATACAAAGTGTTCCCATTTGAAAGCTATCGACCTAATCTCTAAAGCTGGACAACCAGCCACCGCAGTTCTCCTCTGAGGGGAGGAAAAACAGCATCTGAAGGATCCGATTTAGGAAATAAAGCGGACATGTAACCCAACCTCCCAACTGCTCTTGTCAGATGATGGAGAGGACCCTGTAAAGGCTTCATCCATCCTCTTCAAGGGTAAGTGTCTGTGTATGTGAGAGAGAGAAAGAGAGAGAGAGAGAGAAGAGAGAGGTCTGATCAAATTAGATGTCTGAAGAGGTTCTACACTCAATCAATGCAAAAATTGTGTAGGCACCAGGAAAGAGGCTTATGTGTTATGGCCTTTTGGTTTTAGGAGATACTAAAGGCACACACGTGAAACCACTCACAAGCTCACACATAAGTGCACTCTACCTAAATGATATATACAAGGCGAGGGTCCATCATTTAGCTGGAGATGCCATTTGCGAGGCTTCGGTTTTGTTTCCTACTGCTGACATGATGGTCACGGGAAAACCAACAAAGCCAACCAGCAAATTTCTAATTCTATCAGCAGTTCCTTTGTGGGGCGAGTGGTTAGCTCTGTTGATATGGCCTCACATACACATAAAGCCACTGCCCGGCTAAAGGCTTGTGATAAATTTCAAACTGCTGTAAAATATGCCATGTAGGAGAGGGATTCGTATTTTGCGAGAATGTAAAGCATTCGACACACAAGTCCACACGCTGACAGGCTTGTTTCTGAAAGCCACGTTTGGTTTTTGGAGCGTTAGCCGCGATTTCCACGCATGGGCTGAGATGAAGCCATACGCCAGAGACTGGGAAACACGTGGGAAACATTTGCCTCAGCGGTGCCTAATTCAGCCCAGCTGTGTGGACATGCCACTCTGCGGATGATGCATTGGCCACTGCGCAGACAAGGGCTGCTCTGACTTAAAGGGAGAAAATCGGAGCGAGACGTCATTTTTTCAAGCCAGAAACATCTCTATAAGACGTTCCAGTGGAGTCCTCCTAACGCAAGGTTTTGTAAAGACTGGGATGTATACACTGTCTGATTGTGCCCAAGTTTTGGATAAACGTTTTCATATCCTTTAAATGGGCTTGAAAGCCTCAGCCTAATCCTGGCCTGAGCTGGTGGTTGGCTTTGGTATGATGAATAGTACATGGAGTACCGATTCTGACATGGTTTGTTATTAATTAGGCGGCAGTTCGCCTCAGCCGTGGATGATTTGGAATGATTTTAGGGATTTATTGCAGGAAATGTCCCTCCCCAAAAATTCAAACCCAACCAAACTTGAACTCGAGCCATTCTGTGCTTTACACAAAAACCAGACCCTTGAATGAGCAAACAGCAATATAACTGTAATCAAATATTGCACTCAAGGGCATCTTATAAAATGTCTGAAATGAAGATGTGTTGAATTTCATGCCAAACCTATTCGCTGTCTACACTGAACATTCACAGTTTGTACTGCTGTACCACCGACAGCAGAATGCTGTCAAACGAATGCTGCCGTGACTCCTAGCAGACACAATGGTCTCGCCAGGCCAACACTAACCACACCCTAAAGCCCCTCAGGCAATGTGGGGTGACCAGTGTCTCTAAGTCAAGGTAAAGGGATTTGGAAATAGGTGGGTGTTCCACAAAGCAGGATGTAGGCTGAATAACTCAAGCCAAATGTCAACACTGCCAAGGAGGAATCTCTTTTGCATCTTCTCCTTGGCCTAGGTGGCTTATCTGGATAATTGAGTTATCTTGAAAATCGAGAAATCTTCCTTTTGGAAATGCCCTGAGATCAGAAGGTTTGGCTTTTAGTGCTAACTTTAAGCTGTATGTGGGAGAGTTTAGAAATATTGCGATCAGTTTGAGTTCAAATAAATAGAATGCCTATTCTAAAACAAACTCGCTTTTGTGTAAGCAGTGACCACGGCCCTCTTGAAATACCACAGCAGAGCGTAACAAATCAAAATAAACAATCTGGGTTTAAGCCAAGATGTGTTTTTTTGCCCTTTATTGAGTGAGCCAGCAGGTTCAGGAAATCTCTAGGAAAGCCAGGAGTATTAGGCTCCAGGCCTTGGCCGGATGCTCCAAAGCTCAGCATTCAAGCCTTCTTTTTCCACCCCCTCCAGCTGACAGAGAGAGAGAGAGAGAGAGGGAGAAAGATCAGCTAGACCAGGTCTGTTCATGCTTGAGAAGCAAATTCCCATTTCATTTAATCACACGCCACAGACAAGACATTTTCCATACTGTCTTGTCTCTTCTTGAGATATTTCTGAGCATCACTAACGAGCATCACACTATGAATGTCATCTCAGGATGTTCATTTCTGGACCTGGGACAGCAAGCCGCTTTTCCACGCAGCTCCATGTAGACCTGCCGTCCTCCTCCCTCACTCCAGCAGGCCAGCTGCCGCTGTAAGTTGAGCCCGGGTGGGTCCTCGGCCACAGCTCCTACCTCTGGATCTTATCAGTGCTAGAGCCGTGCAACACAGGCAATCTGGACCTGGTTTGGATTTCAAGGCCATGCTTGGATCATTCTGGAATAACAAGACTGACATCAATAACACACCCACAGTGGAAGTGGGTCAAGGAAAACAGAGCCACAGAGCCATACACTTAAAACGCTCTAACATGACTTTACATTCAGTCGCAAATCAAACATCCAGCGCACAGTGTCTGCAATCAGTATGATTCAGCACTTTCCATAGGTAGGCAGGTACGAAGTTGATGTAAACATATAACAGCATTTCGGTACAAGTGGTGGAAACATTTGAACAAACCTAACATTTTCATTTGTCCACATGACAGGCCACTTTTCGACCGTCAAGCTATTCTATGCCTGCTGATGGACGTAGCCGTAACGTTCTGATTTATAAAAGCCTGAATGTAAGTGATTGTAGTCATTTTAAACGTCGCTGGCAACACTGGCAATGGCACTTATTCCCTTAATTAAGAAAAATGCCTGCCCTCCAGCTCTCACCCTCCATAACAACAGCACTATAATTAAAGCCAATTAGCTCATCAACTTTAGACTGGGTTAAGTGGTGTTTACTCAACACAGGCTAATTGTGTGGCAGATGGTATGTCGGGTAAATAGAGGGGTAGAGGATTGTTTGTTGTTCGAACGTTTGGGGTAAGTTGTCTAGGGCTGTGCACTAAGGCTGCTGAGGATTACCTGGGTTAATGATGTGGTCCCTCAGGGCAGGGAAGTGAGGCTTGAGAATTCCTCTGTGTGTGTGGTTGCCTCCCTCCCCGGCTCCAGGGTAGGGCTCTCCCTACAGCGCCAAAAGACTTAGTTGGGGGATACATGCAGCTGCAGAGAAACCCAGAACTTTGTTTCTATTTAGCATAAGCTGCAAACAGGAATTACTGCTGGATCTAGAACGTCTCAAAGTTTCTTAAAGTGCAATATATATAATACTATATACTATACATCATGTATACAGTCTATACATATAAATAGTACTGCTGCTTTTTATTGCATATTTGCACTGCAGACTGCATAACTGCGTATTTGCACTACCAAAGTCTACACGGTTTACTGCACTACTGTCATCACTCTCACATAGATACTGTGAGACTTTTTTCATTTTCTATAACCTATTTATTTAATATTCTATCTTTATTGTTTGTTGTAACTGTCGTGTTTTACCTTATGCACTTGTGAAATAGCGACAGAATGCCTCTGTATGTGTAAATCTATTGGAACAGGACTCATAACTAAATAATATTCTTTTGCAAGGCAAAGGAAAAACAAGATTGGATTTTTTTCTAGCATTTATGGTTAGCAATATGTCTTTATTAACATCAAAGCTAAATGTCTGCAGCAATTGTGCACAACTAACTGACCCTCTATTTGATCCTAGTGAGTTGTATTGCAGCTCTAATCATATCCACTTGATTGTCACATGCAGAATTAAAACCTATAATACAGTAAATGTGCAAACCAATGGAATAGTTGCACATCTTTGGTTATATTGGAGGCATCATGTTTTCTGGTCAGTTTTCAAAATTGTCTTAATAAGGCCATATCCTACATTTTGCTTGTATTTTAGTTTCACTGATATTTGCATTGATTTATGTATTAATAATTATCAGTAACTGAAGTCAGAGAACATTACATATTATATAGATTTAAGTGCAATATGTATATTACTTTACACACATTTGTACATTAGCCCAGTGATGTGGACAGAAATAATGTTTCTGTGTTTCAGAAATATCTTTTCTTAAATGTTTATTTTTTTGTATGGGTCTGTTATTCTGCTGCAAATAAATATGTTCATTTTTTATATATGATTTTATTAGCCTAATTACTGTGTTCAGTAAACTGGATAGTAAAATCCACTGAAATCACTGAAAAAAACATGAATGTACCCACATTTATAGATCATCTGCTGTCACTCCTACAAAACCTTAAGGTTCTACTAAAAATCCAGAAGATTTGTGTTTTGTAACATGTGTTTTTCTTATACTAAACAAGCCCAAAGTCCAAACATCCAGAAACTTTATCTTGAAATTTGTGCACATAGAAATAAATATTTACAATCTTGTTAGTTTTCACAAGAGGGGCCTTCTAGAAGGTCTTACATACAAAACAACTCATTATTTTAAATGATGAACCAATAGAAAGAGTGAGTTCTGTAGAAACATAAAAGTGGGTGTGGTGATGATGTGCTTGCTACTATAGAGCTACAACACCTGAGAATATATATCCAGTATACTGGGTGATTGGAATAAGGAGGAAATACTTTAAAACACTAGCAGGGTTTTCATACAATGTCATATCTATTGTTTTAAAAGGGTGATGGATTCTGAATTTTCAATGATAATGGGCCATTTAAAGGTAAAATGTTTTTTAAACATACATTGGCCTGTCATTTAGGTAACCAGTACATGCTGGACTGACTACAATGATAGTCAGTGAAGCTTCTCCTTACCCAGGACAGAATGACAGCTGTGGGGCTAAGCATGGGTCCCAGACCCCTCTACAGCTGTCCTGCTTGATCGTGGTGGAATGGCTCAGTGATCCTCCTCTAACTGGACAGATCCGGACCGGACACAGCACCTGCTCTGCCTGGCATGACCCACACAGAACAAGCTTGGCATTGGAGGAGTGTGGACTGCACTGAGGAGTGTGTGGGACAAGGGATGTGCTGATTATGCTGTTATCTACTGCAGACCTCTCTTCTTATTTAATTGTACACTGCATACACTGTATAGCACTATTTAGAGCACAGTGAAGGTTCAACAGTAGCAGTGAAAGCGAAGTAGAGTTAAGGTCTAGTAGAGCTCACTCACTGCGCAGAACAATAGGCTATCCTGCCCTCTCTGCTCCAGGATTTGCAAGGCTCAGTATTTTGTTTTCCTGTTAGTCAGCGAATGAATCATATTATAAATTCTGATGACCACAGAATAACTAAATGCAGCCTTTTTTCTTCCTCTTTCAGCACCCCTGTGGAATTGACTTTGAGGAAAAGCTTGTGTAGTGACCAAACATGGATTTTTTTTGTTTTTTATTCCTTTTCTCACTTTTTCCTTTAGCCCTCAAAGTCAAGATGGCTTTGGGTCACCACTGCGTTTCATTATGTCCTGTAAGGTCAGGTCTTTGATGCTCTGCTCCTGGGTGACCCTGTTCTGATGTCAACTCAGCAGAACAGACCAAAGCTAGACAAGAAGCTGAAGACCATACAGGGGATCAATGTGCTTTTATCCTGTCCTAAAGCAATGAAGGACGGTGAGCTACAGTATGTGGAATGGAACATCTCTATTGTAACCAGCTGTTATATGTATTATACAGTCTAAGAGTTTTAATATATATTATAATAAAACTTGTAACACATCTTACTTCAACAAGGGTCAACTTTATTCTCCTTAGGTCCATTTATATCCATAATGTTGTTGTATAAAAACAGACTGTCCTTATTCAGAAAGCATTTTGAGCTGAAACCGTCCTTATAACTTCAGTGTGAATAGGTGGGGCCAAACTGCTGTGGATATATGTTAATGGGCTGGGTTTTGTGATGTCACAAAAAACAAAGAATTCGAAACAGGCTGTTTCTAGTGTCCATATATGAACAGTATGAGACGCAACGTGAATAATATATTAATAATACAGCAAACTTTAACAATGTTTGGATACTACATTAAACTCTTCTTATTGGTTAATTCTTTTACTGCCAGCTGACTGGGGGGATGGGCATTGTTTATAGCGAATCAAGATGTAATTCACCTCTGTAGTAACACAGTACATACAATAATCAGTACACAGTGCAATATAAAATATCCAACATATCATTGATGTCTACAGAAAAACATGAATTTTAGATTTTTACATTTACATGTCATTAAAGCACAAACATTTCTTTTACAATAAGAAAAGGATATTCTTGGAATTTGGTGCTTTCCAGAAGGAAGTAGTTGGTAACCTTGTTGAGATGTAATAACTCTCTTTGCTCACTTAAGGGTGTGCTGAGTATAAATGCAAGAAGATGTATTCCAGCTATCCATGAACCTTGCAACAATATCCATATTTTCATACCAATAATTAAAGGATGATATTACAATTTAATGTTTTTAATAGAAGAATAGTTTTGGTTTAGCCTTTAGTTCACTGAAGAACTGCATGCTTTAAAGAACC
This sequence comes from Megaleporinus macrocephalus, assembly GCA_021613375.1. Taxonomy (NCBI): domain Eukaryota; kingdom Metazoa; phylum Chordata; class Actinopteri; order Characiformes; family Anostomidae; genus Megaleporinus; species Megaleporinus macrocephalus. The sequence goes on from CM038707.1 coordinate 30,389,401, forward strand.
ATCCATTGGAAATTGGCTTCACTCCCAGGAACACCTTTCAGAACCTTTTATTTTTAGGAGTGTAGTTACCAAATAATACGCCTCAGAATGTGAACATACACCGGAGATTAAGGAGTCTAACATTTGTCAGATTCACAGAACAGGTTTAGACAAATAAACATGAAGTTATGATATTAGAAAGGTATCACTATGGCCTTTGGAGAATTTGTTAGAGCGCCTGCTGACAGATAGACGTGCAGCACGTGTATCGTCCATAGGCGAGTGGGTCTTAGCGGTGGCTATTTTAAAGTAGGGGGCTACTCTTGTTGAGAGTAATGGACTCTGTGTTTGTGAGGATTGCCCTTTAGAACTTTAAATGACTGAGGGGGTGGTAAAGGGAACTACCATGCAGATGTCCTTCTGAAGGACACCGCAAGGGAAAAAGGGAAAGAGAGAGGAGGGAGGTGTGTAGAAAACGCTGATGTGCCAGGGCCACAAGGGTAAGATGAGAACAGCATGGCACAGCGTAAATGGAGTTGGCACCATGCAGAGAGGCTGAGTTGGTTCTTAGTGTCTCACACTCTGTCATTTGTGCATAGCTTTATTACTCTACGCACCAAGAGAGGAATCTGTACCCTATTTACCTTCATGCTCTGATACGGTGGAAGCTCTCAGCTTGTTTTGATACTCTTTTCAAGTCAGTTGTTTGCAGTTTCTGGGGGAAAAGTACAGTGTATGGCCTAAACACCATGCCTCTCTGTAACATCCATTTTAAACTAGTGGAAGAAAATGGTGAACTGCCAGACAGGCAGGAAGATGATAGAAAACAGAGAAAGCTGATGCAAAGGGAAGCGCTGCACTGAAGCTTAATAAACATTTCTAAGGCAATAAACATTGATAAATTATTCCCAGTCAGACAAACAAACAAAAGACTGAAGGAATGGATTTAAAGGGAAATGGCAAATAAATCATTAAGCCTTTTCTTAGGGATGAAGCTTATGACATTTATCCAAATAAACTTACAACCAGTATTGGGGAAACTAGTCCTGAAGTGCAGACATGTAGGAATGTTGCTACTCTGCAGTGAAAGCAAGCTGGTGCACTAAAGCTACAAGATCTTTACGGATTCTGCTCACATGAATGTTTCATGGCCTACAGATACTAGTAGATAGATTATAAATTACCTCACAGTTGGCTGGATTACGCTTTTACACATTCAGTTATTATTTAGTTATTGAGACTTGAGATGTATTTTTCTGTAACTAGCTAATGAATTATTCCATAATATGTGAAAAATGCACCTAATATGTTAATATGTAAACCATGTATATGCAGTTCTGAGACTAAGAAAAGAAAGTCTGGAAACACCCATAGTTTTCTTAAGGGCATGGTAGAGTTTTGGAAGTTGATAATTTACCCATTTTCTCCTGAGAAATCAACAGTTCTATGCAAATGTTTGAACACACCAAGCATTTGCATACAACTGTACCAACCTGTACATTCCAATGGACACATTTATAAAATGTTATTGAATGTCATTCTAAATTTATTCTTAAGTTCATAACTTTTGTGTACAATAGATTTCTAAAATTGAATTGCACACTGTAAGACCTGCATCACACAGTCATTCATCATTCTTTGGGCTGTAAATTGGAAGCTCACATCAAACTAAGGTTTACATTTTATAATCATATTAGTGTGAATGCTTTATAAATGAGGCTTTTATATCTACAGCTATCTAATACCAATTACAGTGTTTAGTTTTATAAGCACATGAACTTAAACATAAATATATACAACCACTTTTTAACTCAATGCTCTTCTCAGTTTCAAGGTAAATATTTCAGACGGTCAGTGCTTGGAGCATTTTGCTGTTTTCTGCATTGGACCCCACATGATTTCCCTTAAGCTGAAGGGTTTACATGTCCAAAACCAGACACCGCAATAACAGCTGAACAGCCAACCCCTGACCCCGAATCACACTAATACTTCCTCTTCCTTATGACAACAACCCTCAGCCTCTCCAAGCCCCTATAGAGCTGGTTGACGGGAATTCCACAGGTCTAGTGTAATGATGTTAGTGCCCACATGTGAACCAGCACAGCATCATTTTATACAAAACTTTACGTCTCAGCTCGCTATATTCCGTCTGTGAGAGAACAGCAGAGTATTGATTTGCTCGGATATTGCTCAGGGCTATTTTGAGCATGGTTCCGGCGGCTGTCCTTCCTGGTTTGATCCCCTAGGCAACCGATGCGGTCATTCCTTCCAGAAAATGGAGAGCTGTAACCAAACACCACCAGGGGCCCCTGAAGAACCAAATGTGTGTGTGTGTGTGTGAGTGTGTGAGTGTATGAGTGTATGAGTGGGTGTGTGTGTGTGTAAATGTGTGTGTGTGTTTTACACTTAAGTATTCAGATTTTGAAGGAAAACCGAGAAAAACAGATCTAACTCAAGAAACGAGTCCTGAAATATGTACTTAACAAACAGTATGGTTTGTTAATGGTTAGTGAGGCTGAGCTAAGTCAAGTTTTTCCTCAGACTTTTGATTAAAAATGACATATACAGTACAAAATTGGAGAGATTAGACATAAGATACTTCACTTGCATAAGGAAGGAGAAAGACATGAAAACTCCCAGGAGTTTCCAAACCTGAAGTTGGGAAATAGGACTCCTGATAGTCCCTGTGGACCACCGTCATTACTTCACATATGAAACAATGCACAGATCTTTCTTTCTATTCTTCTACAACTCAATGCCATTTCTGAGGAAAAGGAAATACACAAGAAGGTGTTCTAACAACAATGGAGTCCCTACCTTAGCAGAAGGAAAATGCTTTAGATTACTTGGATTGAAAGAAGAAGGAAATATTCCTGGAACTGAAACTGAGAATTTGTACTTAAATACTTAAATATATCTAAAAGTGGTCTCTGACTTTTGTACAGTACTGTATTTAAGGATGCCACATCCAGAAAAGGTACAAAACCAAGTATGTTACTGTGTGTAGCTGTGAGAGTGTATGCTTCTCGGAGAAAGAGTGCGGGAAAGGAAAATTCTGTTTTTATTATAAATAATGGTCACATTTTTCTAGTTACCATACTGTCAGAGTTGCTCTGCTTAGTCAGCTGCCTGCCAGCCCAGTGCCCATTCACTATCCCCATATGGCCAAAAAACCCTGCACTAACCCAAGCTACACACTGCTATGGCCACTTTCCCATCTACAGAGGTTCGTCCCTCCTCTGCGGTCCATTCCCACTGTTTTTGTTCACTTTTCACTATCCTTCCCACACTCGTTCCCATGCGCAATCATTTCATCTCTCACTTCTCCTTTTATTTCCTTCCCTCCCCAATCTCTCGCTCTCTCCATCCCCTTCCTTTCTCGCCACCCCTTTTTTCTCCTCCCTCCCTTTCTTCTTCCATCTCTCCCTCCATCTCATTTCCTCTGCACAGGCTACGCTCTGCTTTGTTAGCCACCTTGAAACCCAAGCCGCTTCAAATAGCTACATCTTTCAGCAGCAGGTCCTTGCTAAAGCATTAGCTGCAACTTGATCTGGGCCCTCAAACAGGGCTTTGTTATTGGATAAATACAGGGCAGCTGGGGAGCTGAAGAAGTGAAGAGTTGAGTCACCGACAGAGGGCGCTAGAGGAGAGCAGATTTAGGCACAGTGTCAAGCTCATTATGACTAGCAACTGACAAGAGTACACAATACACTTGAGACTTGCCTGCATAGAGATAAGGACATCAGTGACATCATTTGTAATACCATTCTGAAAGAAACAGCTCTTGAGCTATTCAGCAACCAGAGTTGTAACTGAAAATTCTTATCCTTCTTATCAGTACAGGGCCTATAAATAGTTTATTTGGATCTCAGTAGCTCTATAGCTAATGATACTATCAAAATAGATTATGTATAGATTATCTATAGATGTGTATAAACTATGGTACTATGTGGAAGTAAGAGAACAGTCTTTACCTTATTTATTTTCCAGTTCAAACTATCATTAAGTGTAATATAAAGCAAAAAAACATTACACGTCATCAAGAACCTGGCCAGCAGCAGAGTATTTAGTATTTAGGGTATTTAGTATTTTTTAGTTTTTCAATTAGTTTTTTTTTTTTAATTATGTTTCTCAGTGAAAAAAGCTACTTGACAGCTACACATCCTTTCAGATAGTATTGAGTTGTCCTATTATCGTAGATTTTTTTTGGGATCTAAAGCAAAAGTAGATCTTCATTTTTTCCCAGTTTCTCAGTGCTGTTTATCTGATGGTAACAGTTTTGGTGTTCTATCAGCGTGTGAGTAGTCCTATTCTCTGTATGTTTAAATATTTTTGGATCACTTGTTTTTACTAGGAAACTAGTTTTGAGAACGATGATATGATGATATAGATTATTATTATTATTATTATTATTATTATTATTATTATTATTATTATTATTATTATTATTTAAGAGGAACAATATTATCCAAAGAATGAAACAACATTTAAATAGTTCCTTCACAGAGAATTCCAACTACAGTAAAGTTTTCTTATATTATCTTCCATCTGATCTTTCTATTTGTGATCTCTCATTTTATGATTTGGATTAGAATCATGGTTAGGACCAGGGTAAGGGTAAGGTGTAGGTTTAGGTTTGAGGTTAAGGATCATTTTAGGATTAGGGGCAGGTTTAGTTCAATTTTTTTATTTGAATAACAGTTCAACACATCTAAAGCGCACTCTCCAAATACAGTGTTTACACATCTCGTTTGTTTATTATGTCACATTTTTCCATCTCTCGTAAAATAACCTTCTGTTTTTCCTAAGACAGCAACAATGTGCTGGAGTCCTAAAGCAATGGTGAGCCAACTTAACACGAAGAGCTCTACTCTCACAACCATTAGGACCATAATGAAGATACTGACTGGTGTAATTCCATTGCACGCATCCACTTTCCCAGTCATTCACAGGGAAGGGAGGGTCACACATAGTTCTCGCTCAGTCAATCAATATTAAAAGTGAGAACATACGTCCACAGGAAAATGAAGTTTAGGCCCCAGCAATGTTGCGCCCCAAACTTTAAGGTGAAAACAAATATTCTGAAGAATGTAAGTGTTCCCAATAGAAAAGAGAAACAGAGAGCTGGAGAAAAGTGTGTGAGAATAAGACATGAGAGAATAAGCTGGTGCTGGGATTGGTGGGGGGGTTGTAGACATGTGTGTTGAAAAGTGAGACAGAGAGCTCAGGAGAAGAGAGAAAGAGAGAGAGAGAGAGAGTGAGGCTTTAGGACAGAGAGAGTAGATCATGTTTGTAGTCCTGGGAGAGAGAGAGAGAGGTGCTCTCAGCGGGGCGGCCGCAGGTCTTCTCCCACATGTGTTCCACATAAAGGCAATCAAAGGCTCAGTTCCCCCCTGCAGCCGGACCTGCCCTGCTGTAAAGAGCCATCAAACGAAAGTGTGACAGACTGAAGGGCCTGTAATGGGTATATGGTGGAGAGGGGGTGGTGGGTCCAGACACATACGTACACATGCTTGTTTTTATAACTTGTTAGGATGTGGGGTCATACATATGTCCCATATCGTCACTGTCGTAACAACACATTTTCTTTCTGAAACGGGAAGAAGAAGAAGAAGAAGAAGAAACCTTACTGGCTTTGATGTTCTTCAACACAATGCTATTACATTCTACCATTTGGACCATATTTGTTGGTCCATTCATTACATCAGAGGAAACTGTCCTTTTCTAACATCTAACATTTTTCTAAATTGTTGTGAGGTTTTGGAAAGATGGTGATGATGATGATGATGACGAGAAGTTACTACCTATATGTAATTAACTTTTTCAGAGTTTAAACCTAAACTTAACCATAAAGTCCAGTTTCTTCCCTTTTAAGTTGCAACACAGGTTTTGTCAAGCATTTTTAAGTTAGCTATGTTTTTATATCTTTGTCCTGAAACTGTACAAAAACAAGCATGCACACACACATGGACACACACACACACACACACACACACACACACAAATAATGGCATGTGGGCAGACATAAAGTAGAGGAGTTTGTCATCCCTCACTCTCACTCTCAGTCCCAGGCCCAAAGCAGGCCTGCTGCTGAAAGAGTCAAAAAAAAACTCTGAAGTTCTCCCTGCTGACCTGCCTTTTGTGATTGCCCAGAGTAATTAGTCAAGGTGTTTGTGTAGAGTAAAAACAGCAGGCAGCTCATTCTCATTCACACAGGCCCTACAAATGGCAGAGACTGTCTGAAACAGCCACAGCTTGCTCATTTAGATAAAGCCTCACTATGCAGTGAGCATCCAGTCTCATGAAGTCTGGCTCTACAGCAAGCTGTTCCATTAACAGCCACCGCAACAACTGCTGTCATCTGCTGTCTGTGTGTTCCATTATCCTCCATGTCCATCTGGAGGAAATTATATCTAACCACTGTACATGTGTATAAATGTGCATAAACAAGTAAGAATCTGTGCAAACCCTGTATTGTCAATGTCATATCAGAACTCTCTGTTTTTGTGAACATTTGATGATGAAATGGTACAAATTTGATAAAAAATAAAAAGTTTGCATTAGCGTATATTCAAACTAATTAACATTAGTGCACATTCTATTTGGTGACACTATGTTTTGTTAGGCTGTGGCAATATATTTGGTTTGGGGGTTGTATTTTTGTTACAGACTTTGCTTTTGAACTCATAAAATAGGGGTCTATATACAACATTTTTCTTGTATTTACTTTTTTTTATAATGTTAATATTCACTTAATAAAAAGTTTTAATTTTTTACAGGACAATTGTCCAGCCTCTGTTGATATCTGTGAGGTACCCACCAGCAATCTGTGTTTTACTTCAGTTTGAACAGGTGGAGTTAAACTGCTGTAAACTACATCGACCGATGTGTACAAATACACTGCTTTTGTGCTGTCACACACGTCAGATTCAAAATGGGCTGTTTTTCCATTTTAGTTTCCATATATTAAAGTATGGACTGAGGAATAAACTCTGTTTGCATACGTCAACCTAAAAAAAGACATGTCGGCTCTCCATGATATGGGCCCTTTAGGGCGGCCAGATCAAAAATCACTTTTTAATATATTGTTTCGTTTTTCTATGCCATTTCACACCATTTCATATATAAAAAACATTTTAGTCCTCTCCCTGCTAGCGTGCGTTTACGTTGCTATTGAGAAATGCTGTGTTGCAGTAGTAGGTGGTGATCCAGCTGTACACGTCGTATTTCATGCTGACACTTTGGCTTGTACAGTCCAACATTTTAGGCCTCTGAGCCTGCTGGCCCTCATAACTGAGGTGTGTGGGTGATGAGGTGGGGGTAAGGGGTAGGGGGCTAAGGCTTTGGCCGGACAGGATTGGGCTGGGGGCTGGCTGTGGTGTGAAGGATGAGTGGCACACCTGCTGGGTAATCTGTCATTACAGCTGGGGGACAGATCTCAGCTGCCCCCACTAATCACCCCTCCCCTACTCTCTTTTCCCTAACACCCCCCAACATTCCATGAGGGCTCTACTTACAGACCTATGTGTGTATGTGTGGGGCAGCACAGAGGCATATAAACTCTGGTCACGCACCTAAATGCATACAACAACAATTAAATCATGGAAACGCATGTATGAATGAGCTGCCCCATGAACACAAAAGTAGCCCAAGATCATGACCTGCTTACGCTGTTGCATTAGTGATGTCCACCTGATATGTTCATGTTCTGCCAACAGATGAGTATTTTTTATAAAAACTTGTGAGATTGGAAAACCATTACAGAACAAGGATTAAAATCCCTTTCAGCCTAATGAGAAATTTTAGTGCATGGTTATTTGTTTTGTCAAAATAGCTCCATTAAAAAAATCAATTTTTCTGGTTTTTGCTGTGCATATCTGCTCCATTTTCCACTTACCTCGGTGTAGTGAATCAGCATATTTGATCAAATTCATGGAACTATGAGGCTAATATTGCTGTCAAACACTAGAAGTCAATAGTCACCCAAATCTTCTCCGTAAATACATCCCTAAAACATCTCTCAAACCTATTCAAATCATATCCAGGTATTTATTAAGGTCACACAGACATGTCAGTGTGATTTAGGGCACAATATTATTCACTGTGAATTTAAAAAATAAATAAAACTTCACAGTGTACCTGAAAAGACAGGAATGGGGCCTACTGAATGCAGATTTTAAAATTAGTTAAAACTCTATGCTCTGCCTACGTCTGCTTACACTGTAAAAATGTCCTGGGAAGTAAATATCTCTCTTATCTCTCCTGAAAAGACTAGTCAGAATTAAGCACAATACCCTGTTGTCTAAAATGGCTCCCTGCTGTGTTCAGCTACACTGAGAAGCTTTGATTATTTTCATAGTTCACAGTCATACTGTGTCCTAAACTACATTGACAAGTCTGTGCAATCTAAATGAAGACCTGGATGCAGCTTGTGGGGGTTGAGAGAAGGTGTCTTGCTAAGGGAAGCAGAGAGTTCAGTGGTTTCAGCTGTTTTCAAATTGCTAGATAAGCCATGATGAAGTCAAAGCTTGTATCTATAGCTACTGTAGCATGGCTGAACAATTCTATAGGGGATGTTGCATCATATTTGCAATATATACCAAAATTGCTATGAAATCAAAATGTTAGAAAGTATGTTGCCTCTATGTAAATCTAATGCAGACAGTAGCCTACATCATAAAAAAGATAGTTCTTTCAAGGTTTCTTTAGTAATGGGAATGGTTCTATTTAGAACCATAAGTTCTATATACAGCAATTTCATGCTTAAATGTTTTTTTTATGATTTAATGGTTCTTAACAGAGAATGCCTAAATATCACCATAAATTGTTACAAGCTTGTTATTGTTACATGTTTGACATTGTAACAAATAAAAACTGGTTTTAGTGCTGAATTTTTCAAAGGGTTCTATATAGATAAACATAAACAGCACATTCTCAAAGCAATCTGAAGAACATTTCACTCATGGTTCTAATTAGGAGCATTCCTTGTTCTAAAGAACTCTTGAAGAACCAGCTTTAGAGCATAGGCTATATACACAAAAAACACTCAAAATAAATTATAAATAAATAAACAATAAATACTTAAATTGTTAATTGAGAAAATAAAATATTCTACATAGACACATGCTAGTATTCTGTAAAGCTTGCATTTCATTAGATACGTTACACAGACAGGAACATTAGAAACACAGGGTGACATCAATTAAAAGATCTCTGGATCAGTTCACTTTTCCCAGCCTTGTTGTCACACGCCACACAGGAGCTCCACACTGCTTGGCCCACAGATGGAGGTTAAGCTCATTTGTCTGTCAGCAACAGGAAGTTTAGATGGGGTCATTTCCTCCACTGCTCCTCAGCGCTGATGGACTCGAATTTGTTGAGATTCTACAGATCTGATTTCAGCACAGTGTTTCAGCAGATGATGTAGGAGAAGGGATTCCTCAGGTATAGCTTGAGGGTCGCATCACACAATGGTCAAATGGTCTTTGTTGGGCGCAGTCCAGATAAGGTGAGAGAAAACCCTACTTAGATCCTCCAGGTATTGTGGGTTCCATTGTGCCACACGAAGTGACCTGGCTAATTGCAGTAATTTACTTGATCGGAAGAGTAATGGCCTGGTTCCTCAACTCATTATGAGTGCATCATCAGTTGACATATCAGTCATCTAGGATGTTATCACATGCCCTGAGGCCTCTTTAACCTGTGGGCATCCTTACAAAACAAACAAAACAAACAAACAAACAAAAACACTTATTGTCCCATTACACCTTATATAATAACAACAAAGCATTTTTAAACAATACCTCAAGTCTCAAAAGATTCATTATTCCACCTATTCCCAAAGTTGTGTTCTAATGTTGCCAAAGGCCCATACCATGGGTATGAACTGATTACACAGTTCTTAAAAGAGACCACCTTTCATTTATTTAATTTCCAGGCAAAATAGCTATTTAGTGCAAGTTATTGATTTTTCTGAAGATATTTCAGACGAGATTTGATAATAATCTGCTTTAAAAGGAGGGAAAAGTCACAAAAAGACATAAGACTTTCCAGAACTGCGGATCATCATTAAAAGATGTAAAAAAAAGATGCAGTGAAAATGAGACTCCTAACAACACAGCAAGACAAGCTAGACCCCCATCCTTCAAATTCCAGAGAAGACACTGTTTGATGCTATGAGTCTGAAAACATGGGTAACTGTCAAGACGGACTTGTAAATCAAACAAAGAAGCTGCTGGTGTTCTCATAACAATGGACTGACCACCCCAGTGTACAGAACTTAATGTCATTGAATGTGTTTAGAATTATTTGGATCATGGGAAGCTGAACATGCAACCAACAACTTCTAAGACTGAACTTTAATGGCATGGAACTGAAAAACTGAATGCAAGCCTCTCAAAGAGAATGCAAGCTGTAATTTTGCTTTTTCAGACACTAAAAACTTGTAATTGGTGGTTTTGACTAGAAATTAAGTAAATAAAGTGTCTTTGATATTTGAGCAGTGTTGTGTGTTGAATACACTGATGTTATTTCGACAGTGAACTTGAATGAATTGAATGAATTGAATCTTTGGTTTCTTTGTTTTCCAGTTTGTCAGAAATTCTAGTTTAAGTGTTGTGAGACACTGCAGCAGTTACGAATGCTGTTTGAATGGGAATGACTGCTCTTCTTTCAGGTTTTAGGCGTAGATATTTGAAGTGAGAGAGCTACCTGGTGACCTAACTGCTTCTTCTGCTGGTGAGTGACCACATCTCCTGAGGCACAAGTAATGAAAAACAGCAGCTCTTGGCCCTCTGCAGATTCGGACAGAAACCTGATCTAGCTGCTTCCAGCTGCAATGGATTTTGTGCGAGTTGGGGGGGTGCGGGGTGGGGACGGTGATGTCGGAGGGAGTGCCAGAGGGAAACCGAGACATAGGTGTGATAAGAATATGAGTTCTCTGGAAAACAAAATATATTAAAACAAGATCAGGAACAGCAAGCAAACAAAGCTAAAAAGCCAACCACTGCAACATTACAGGTATGGTTAAACATTTAGGGGATGAAGACACATAATTACTCAGTCAAAATAAAATCTGATAGTTCTTTGAATGAAGTACCTGTAATCTGTTCTCATGCCAGTTTGCTCTCAGCTTGCTGTAGGCTTGTATGACATGAAGCAAAGAGTTCTCATATATACAAAACCCAGCCCCACTCATTGGGTGGCGAATGCCTCTGACCTTGGATTGAAATAAACGGAGGCCTGTAAAGGAATGGTAACCCCCACTGCCCTCTACCTCTGGTTGTCCCTCCCCCCTCCTCCCCCTGCTTTTCCCCTCTCCTCCCCCACTAGCAAACATTATCCTAGCACATACTCCTGATCCACTGTTTACATGATCATTTCCATTGCAACGGCGGTGCCCCCAGGACAAGGGTGATGGAGTGGGCTCCTGCAGGTCAGAGAGGGCAAGAACAACACACACACGGTACACAAAAAAACGTGTGCATATTGTGGCTACTGTGAATGCAACAACATTCAGAACTTTTAATGAAAGTTCATGTTGAGAAACTTTATTAAGTTACAAATGTTCTATATCATCCACACATTTATTTATCTGTAATTACGTAATGGCCGTATTGTTTTACAGCCTCACTTTATCCTCTATTTGTTACTGTTCCTTTAAGACTGATATATAAAAATGACCTCTGTTCTGATTGGCTTCCCCGTATTATGACACACTAAAAAAGCAGTCTAGATTAAAACATTCCACTTTAATGTTGACGTGGGGCGCTACACTGCTGCAGGCTGAAAAAGCGGTTATATGTAAATGTGTTGGTTTATGTGACTTCACAAAAACAGTTCATTCAAAAAGAACTGCTTTTGCTATTTTTTTTTTCATATTTCATATTTGGACTGTATGGAAGTGAATGGCATGTTATTCAGTACATCGAACGCTTTATTTCCAAAAAATGAGAAAAATAAATATTATACAGGTCTTTTAAACAGTAAGTCTTTTTCAGCCTGCTCTCTGTCTCCTGAATATGTTGCATATCGTCGCTGTCCAATGAAAAACAGGTATTTCCAAAATGGCAGCTTTACAGGAGAGGCCAAAAACTTCACTTTCAGTATAAGTCAATGGAATCAGAATTGTTTCCAAGGTATTTTGGAGCATTTCTATTGGTCCATTCATCAGGAAATTATTACACAGTGTAAACGACAGCTGCTGCATTTAATTGATGTAGAAGAATGGAAATATGGAAAATTCCCAAAATGGAGACACATGTTTTTTTATTGGACAGCGACCATATATTTGCTGGATAATAATATAGAAACGTAGTCTTCCTGTATTTAGTAAAAGAACGGAAAATACATTGACATACAAAACATTTTAAATAAGGCTAGATTAGATTAGAACTTCAGATAATCCCATAATGACTAGAAAAAATTGTACGATACTGAGAATACATTGAAGATTGTCTTCTATGTGAAAAGGATAGATCAGAACTCAAGGCAGGTAGCTTACAATATATTAAAATGGCATTTGGTGTCTTGCGAATGGTATTTAAATCAATACTGTACAAGTTTGTATAGTGTAAAATAATAACACCAGCACATACTTTAAACAACCTTCCACTGAGAGAGTCTTTGAGGAAGAGGGTCGTTCTAGAACAGTTTTCCAAAGACCCCTTTTGCACATGTATTTTCAAGATGTACAGGATATACAACACTTAGATACAACACATAACAACATTGAATATGTTTAAAATGACTTGGATTGTGAGAAGCAGAAAACACAACCAACTTCTAAGACTGAACTTAGAAGACTTAGAAGACTTAGAAGACTGATGGTGTGGAAAAAATTATACATTTCTCTGAACAACAGAAAGCAGAAAGTTAAATGAATTTGAAGTTAATGGCTGTTTGAGTGGAAATTAAATAAATGACTTTGGACAGTACTGCACCTCCAATGAGAACAGCGTCTATATGGAAAACTGAGGCCCAGAGCTCTCCCTGTTTGTAGAGCAAGGACATTCACTAAAGTAATAGTAATACATTAAACAAACATTTTCTTATTAATTATGACCTTCTTCACCCTCTCGATCTCAATGAAGGGCCAGCTTCCTGCTTTGTATCGTCATGACACTAGTGGGAGGCAGGGAGGCAAGCAGACTAAACACCACTCATTGCTTTCCTCCTTCACCTTGATGATGAGAGATGACTGCTCCCTGGAAAAAGGAAAGAAAATGCTTTGCTTCTACCACCAATTAACCCGCGAGGGGCGAACGGGTCTACGGAATGTTTTCCACATTGACAGCGAGAACTCTGCGTCTCTCCAAGATTAAATCATTTCTGTACACTGTGCCAACAGAAACAACTCTCTCTCTTTTTCTCTCCCCTTAGTTTACTCCCCCTTTCTCTCCTTCTCTCATTCTGTCAGCACTTGAGGGTTTTAGTCAACTTTAAAGGACTACAACATAAACTCCTTTCCCAGTTTTCTTCCACATAATATGCTATAATCTGCCAAATGACTTAAGTAACTACCCCCAACCCCCTCCAGACATACACACACACACACGCACTCACAGATACACACAAATAGCCATAGCTGTCTGTCGGTCCATAAATGCATGCATCTACAGCTGCAAATGTGTAGATGCAACATAATGAAATCCTGCTCCCACGCATAACGTCTCACTGTATATTGATCTTGTCTGGGAGCCTTCCTGATACGCACCAACACAGGGATCGGCCATGAGTCTGCATGCACTAACATCTCTACACCCCAGCTCCATTATTTAGCCATGAATCACTTCAGGAAGGATCTGTATGCTTATTTGCATTAATAATTTTACCACGCCAAGTTGAAGCTTGGCAAACCTCTGCAATTCCTAATCCCAGACTGATGAGATTCCCTGCTGGCTCTTATTTTATGACATAAACATTTTTTGTAATGACTTGAGAATATTTAGTGTGGAATCTTTTACCTCAAGCATTTCATGCAATGCTGAGTATCGAGCCCACATACCTAAGAGAGAAGAGAGCTGAGTAATGCTGGTTCGACTGGCCAAAAATCAAGGTCAAGTTCCTTATTTTTTTTAGAAAAAGTATTAAACCATGTGATTTATACTGAACCGGTCAGTGCGGGGAGGCCCCTGCAAGCCCCCCACAGCTGGCTTATAAAAAGCCTAACAGAAAAACCTCCAGCACCTCATGCATCTGAGATGACAGAATCAGCAGCCAGAAAAGCTCCCCATCCATCAATCCGAGCAGGAGGAGGGGAGGGGAAGAGCTAATAGCGTGAAAGCACGCTCTCACACTCTAACAATTATTTTTACTCTGTAGAAAAATAATATTGATCCAGCCTAGACAAACAGGAACAAAGGCAACTTGTGAATATCGACATGAGGAGAAGTCATACAGGGTAATGCGGTATCAAAGACGCCTATCCACATTATTAACAGGTAAAAAAGTCATTGTGGGGCCAGCTACAAGGGTTTTCAGGGTTAGCACTGAATAGGTACCTTAAAAAAATGAAAAGACACGCAGTATTTATCTTTGATTTTCTTCTCATTCATCACAATTCTCACATAACTACCAATTTTCCTTTCATTAAAGCTGAAGCATTAACTTGACTGACAGCTAACCTGAAGTTCCTGTCTCGTGTGTGGTTAGGCATGGGGCTGGAGATGTCGCCCAAGTTTCAGTTCAACAGAAACTCCTTGTTAGTAAACAATACAATACCAAACGAAGCAACAATGGGCTGCTTTGGCATTTTCTTGAAGATTAAACGGTTCACTGAAAAATCTAATTGACACGTCTTTAGTTTTGAGCTGTAGTTACACAATCAGTGTAAATAATATAATAGAAATGTATGTCCCCCAAAATCATACACTCTACATAAACGTCCATTACAATAGTTTAAAAGTAAAATAAAGTATTGTGAAAAATAAAAACAACTCTTAAAAATAAGGATTCTTACAGAAGAATCACATTTGCTCCGATTTCTGTTTCAGTGGATTATTACTTGGACCAATGCACTCACCCTTTTTTGGACCCAAAGAGTTTGAAGTAGTATGCAAACATTGTTAATGTTTCGAAACATATCATTCTCTATGCAGCCCATACAATCCATGTAATTCAACTACACCATAAAAAAACAACTCGTAAGAAATCAGCTCTAATAAAAGTTTAGAATGAATCAGATCAAAATGTTATCATAGATAAACAAAACCAATATTGTACTTAACAAAACCAAATAAAAAAAGCTCAGAAAAGCTGTGAAATGCCAATAAAAACAGAAGTAAATAGAAGCTGGGTTTGTATTAAAACGTCAAAAACACCTTAAATCAACATTCCACGTTCACAGTGTAAGCTGCAAAAAACTGCCTCTTCTAAATTCAGTGTATTTGTGTATCTACAAATATGTATTTACTGAGCTATACAGACGTTTACCGACGCTCATCAATGCTATACGTAGTGTTCCAACCTAAACTCATTTTTAAATGGGGCCTGTCAATACAGGTCAGCCAATCAAAACAGAGTTTATTTACATATATTAGTCTTAAAAGCATAGCCCCTGCACCCAGCTACTTCCCCTTGAACCCAAGAAGATAAGTGGCTTACATGATGAATGAATGGAGCAACAAACATCCTGTTATGTTCTAAGGAACATTATGAACTAGTAATGAATGTTTTAGTACATAAAACAAAATAGCACACAAATATAGGTGGACATTAGAGAGAAATAAATAGCAATAAATAACAATAAAATCACCTTCTTGTTTCTATAATGCCTGTTTATTTTATCAGCTCAACTTACCATATAGGTGTAGTTCTACAATTACAGACTGGAGTCCTGGAGATCTGTTTCTCTGCATAATTAGTTTTTCCTGTTTGTTTTTCTTATTCACCCTGTTCGTCAGTGGTTAGGGCCTCTATAGGACATCCACAGAACAGATATTATTTGGGTGGTGGATCATTCTCAGTGACATTGATGTGGTGATAGAGTGTTTGTGTATTTTTGTGGATCAGACACAGCAGTGTTGCTGGATTTCTCACTTACTGCTGAACTGAGAATAGTGTATTCAGTCAACAGCGTCCTGTGATAACTGATTAAGGACTAGACAATGATGAACACAAACTGTGCAGCAACAGATAAGCTCTTCTCTCTGACTTCACATCCAAGGTGGACCACCGAGTGTCTATGAGAGTGAACAATGAGTAGACACAGTGTTTAAAAACTCCAGCAGCACTGCTGTGTCTGATCCACATGTACCAGTGCAACACACACTAACACACCACCACCATATTTCTATACTGATTATACAGCACATGGCTAAAAAAATGTTTAATCGGACCAGCTTGAGCTTTAAAAACAGTATGCCTTTGCTATGGCATTGTTACCGCTATGCTTCTGCAACATCACAACATTCATTTCTGTCTGGGGGTAACTTTTGGAGTCAAACCACCCCATAAGGTCTCATCCCAAAGACTTTTAATGAGGACTCTGTGGCAGCAGTTTTCATTTGTGAGCATGTTTGTGAGCATGCTACCTAAACCACTCTCTCCCAGTCTGAGCACAATGAATCCTGGCATTGTCATCCTGTGCCATCAGGTAAGAAATAAATCCAGTGATGGGATAATCTGGTCATTTAGTTCATTCAGGTGGTCAGTTAACTACTTTTACATCCAGACAACATTAAGTCTAGGCCTGACCAATTGAAACTACCCCGGATCTCAACACTGCCTCCAGAGACTTGTACAGAGGACACTATGATGCATGTAGGGTACATCACTCCATACACTTTTTTCTTTCGTAGTTTAAGTGATCTCTCATCATGGTCAAGTTTTTTTTCTTTGTTTTTATTTCTTTTGCACAGCAACAACTTTTTCCACCATAAATATGTCTTCTCACATGGTTGTTCAAGAAATGAGAAGCTTCTCACTGCATCAGTAAGAACTGTTGTTGGCTGATACATATTAATCACTGCAGTAATTATCCAGCTTTTGAGTACTTGCTTTAAATGTGAACCACAATATTTGTTTGGCCAGACTGTGTAGTATTGTGTATTCAAGCCGAGAAACATTCAGGAATCTTTAATTTGACTCAGTAGAGACACCAACAAGGATTTTAACCATACAATCACTTTTAAATGTTATATGGACTCCCCTTGATGGGCAATTGACAGAGATAGAGGGGGAGAAAACTTGAGTAGGTATTAATGCATGTGTTTCATATCATTGCTTTAAAAAAATCTTAGAAATGAACATTTTTCATGGGAAGAAATAAATAAAATATTAGTTCAATAAGTGCAATTAGATTATTTATGTGCAATTTTGAATTATTTCTACTGCTGCATTTGTGATGGCAGTCACTAATAATCTGATTTAGTAATAATCTCTTTTCCCTAGCTGTTCTGTCTTTTACTTCTTGGTTTGAAATAATTGTCTGCAATGCAGGTATACCGTATATTCCTCGTAAAACGTGATATTACTGTGATGATACTACATGATGGCCGAGGCGTGTTGGACTTGCTGGTGTTATAAAATCAGCCACAAGAAGATAAGCATCTCTATCAAGTTCAGCATGAAGTTCTTTGCTCTGTAAAACCAGAGCAGTCCCTCTCCTCTACAGATACTATCTCACAATGAAATGTGTTAGTGGAACATTGAAGAGCAAACACCTGTGAACGAGAGTGGTTGGCTGGTAGTTTTGAAGATGACGGCAAAGAACAGAGAGTGCGGTGCGAAAGCCCTGACAGTGCAGACTTCTCACCGCTAAGGCCTCAGCAGTAGCAGCCCCTATCCACACAGCTTGATGAGATAAGGTAAGGGTTCCCACATTTGGTGGGGGGGTCAAAGACAACCGCACACACCTATCATAAAGTCAACAAATTCTTTATATGCCATTTCCAGCCAGCAAAGTGTCGGGAGAGAGAGAGAGAGACCTATTTAAGAAGACAAATGAGGGCTAGGTGTTGATGTAGGATCTGCGGCTCTGTCCCTTTGTCTGTCTCCTTATCCCCTTTCTCTATCTTTCCGTCATTCATCTATCTCTTTAAACCCTGGCTGTCAGTGGAGCATTAGACTCGCAAACACATCACAAGACAAAGCTCTGCGCTCTCATGCTAAAGACCCCTCTCTGAGCAAAACTGAGGCTTGTTGAAAGTAATTACAAGAGACAACAAGAACCACAAAGGACTCTTTATCCACAATGTGAGTGTGCATATAAGCATGACAGTGTTAATGTATGCATGTGCATGTGTATTCGCCAACTTCAGCATGCGGTTGACTATCAGTCAGTCATGCAGTGGTGGGTCATGAACTGGAATATTATGGCAGTACCTGCAGAAGTTTTAAATCTTGTATGTGCATCCTGTTTTAATACAAATGAATTGATTTCTGAAGGAAAGTCAAGTCTGAAGACAAGTTTTTATCTTTATTTGGCATAATTTATCCCTTATACTGTTATACAGGCTCACATTTTTTCCTTAAAGTCTACTTTTAACATCTGTGTGGTTTTGTACTATTGACTGATTTCCAGACTTTCTTTGTCCCATATAAATACACTGGGTCTTTAAAACTATTATATGTAAATGCATTCTCCTCTAATTGGCTGCCATGCAGAAAGCCTATTCACAAAAACTAGTCACACTTCACATGGATGCTCCACTATAGATGGTTTACATATATAGAAATTACTAACAAACTTTATATTGACTGTTGCTTACCAACAACATTATGGTTAAGTATAGGAGTAGGTGATGGTGTGGTGTTAAAGTCAATATAAGGTTTATGAGTTTAAGGTTAGAGATACATATTTAATAGAATATTTTACACTAAACTTTAGTTCAGATGCATTTAATATATATCTAGTTACATGCTAGTTAAGATATACAGAGTGTCACTAAAGCATCTGCTTAGTAAACCATCTAAATAAAGTGCTGCCACAGTCTAGGCTAAAACACTTCTTAGGACTTCAGTGTGAGTAGACAGGGCTACACTGCAGTGCATCTACATCAGCAATATTTTTATGGCAACACACAGACAGGTGACAAATTAAAAGAGAAACCTGAATAAATGTGTAATAATAAAAACAATCTTTCCCATTCACTGAGCACTTTTCATACCAGTGGCAGCTTATAACTTTACAGAAGGGGGTTAATAGAACTAAAATAAACTATAATTTTAGTTTTAATTCACATCAGCCAATGACATCAAGTAGTATAAACAAATGAATATCAGGGAGATAGTTAGAAATATATGTTTTGAGTTAGAAAAGTATGTTTTGCAAACTCAGCTTGACTTGACTTATAAAATGTAGAATTGAGTTCTGCAGTTTCAAAGCCTAATGCCTAAAAGTGAGGGACATAAAAAGTGGTGTTGCCTTCATACAATACAGGATTACTGTATAAAACAGTTGAGCAATTTACATCCAACCATGCTCTGTGGCATGTCTCTAAAAGCTGAGCACACTTGACCTCAACTGTGGTTCAAGATATCTCTGACTGCTCAGCTGACTAGTTTTTCCACAGGAACAGTAATTCAGCGCCATGCATTTACAGGAAAGACGCATTAATAAATAGTGTTGGAAATAGTCATTGAAAGCATGCATTCAGTGAGTGTAATGGTTGTGTGATATGAAAGGAAAAATAGAAGAGCAACTGCTCTTCAGGTGACTGAGAATGTCAGCGGAGGACATGATCAGACTGTGTCAGCAAGAACAGTCTGTCCACAGTTTATAGTACAGTTGCAGTGCATAAACCTCTAACCTCTCATCACAAAGACAAATGTGCATTGGAGATATGCAGTGGTTGGCAGAAATGTTGGAAAAATGGATATGGTCACATATGTCCCTCACCATATTTTCCACTAGTGGGTGAAGGCATGTGTGTTATATGCCAAAAGAACAGTATATGCTTGAATGGATGATCCCTACAGTGAGAGAGTCTGCTGGCTCTGTTACGTTGTGGGGAAAAGGGAACCATGCAAAGCTAAAGAACCTATTTTTTTCTTCATCATCTGTAAAGTAAGCATATTTTATCATATATTTGTGTCCTACTAAAACCCTGTTATTTTAATGTGTTGTGCTTTAGATGTGATGACGAAGCAAAATAACTTTTAAGACCTATTGTAACTCCTGCAGCTTATAAATTATTAAGATTAAAATTTGCAATTCAGTTACTATAATGACTTAAATGGTAACTTTGAAAGTAATATGTAAATTGTAGTTATGAGAGTGGCAAATTGAAGTCTTTGCCTTCACTTAAACTCTGATGTTTTTAGAGAATAAAACGACCACAAAGCTTTATTTTGGTCATGTACATGTAAGACAGTCTTTTGCCTAGTATACAACGTTTCATGTTTCTCCATATATTAAAAAAACAGCTGAGAAAGGTTTGTTTACAATAACACACCTGCACATAAATATCAGGGGAATCATCTGCAGAACTCAAAATCAGCAAAATGATCAAAAATCAAGTGATGACTGTAAATGTTTCCCTAATGTGTCAGTATGTCAGTCATGTGATGTGCTGCATGAAGATGGCAGGAATGAGGCTTACTAGGCTGAATCTTTTCTGTGGGAGTGCGAGAGGCGGACCCTCTCCTGGTGTTGACAGTACACAGGGCCGAGACACACCCAGGACTGAGGGGCCTGGGAATGGAAGGTTTGTTGGCACTACAAAACACAGCATTGTCATCAAGCCAAAGGTGACCTAGCAGGAGGGAGGGGTGCAGCCCCTATGAGAGATCAAAAATGTCATTAATATAGTCATAATATTTTGGGTTTATTATTTTTATTTCAGATGGTACGAATGCAGTGTTGGGCTGTTTGACTGGAGCTTAAAATTTGAGTTTATTTCATGTTACACATACAGAGAATTTTCTTTGGTGAGTGCACACATGTATGACATATACTAAAAGACCAGACAGAAAGAACTATTAATGAACATTCAAGAAAATATATGGGGGAAAATATATTATCCAGGGAAAAATGTAGTTAAATAAATTAAAAGTAAATAAAAGTAGTATAACATTTAAGATAACTATGTATACATGTGTATATGTGACAGAATTTGCAATAATTAAATATTTGTGTTTACTCCAAGTTACATGTTTTGAATACAAAATACAGTTTTAACAATTTTAGGATATTTTTAGAATACTTACCTACTACAAGTAAAAAAAAAAACATATACCAAGTGAAACACCATTAATAGTTGTTTATTAGCTATTTTAATTCATCAAAATTCCTAAAGCCTGAGTAGACTGATAAATCAGTTTGATGAGCCAGTGCATGACTTTGTTATGGCAAATAGTTGAATCAGTTTATGAATTAAATTAATAAATGAATTTTCCATGAAACATATCAACAGAAGAAAAACTGAGGAAGTGAGGAAAAGTCTAAATTAAATAAAATTACAATCTGCTATCTGAATTATCAATATATTTTGTAAATATATTGTAAATATATGTTACTTCTTCATGTATAGTAACTGAACACATTACTAATTACATTTTAGTGTATTCAGTATTCAGCCATCACTATATTCTCAAAGTATTCTGTTTAGCCCTGGCTAAGACAATCTATAATGTAGTCAGAATCAGACACCACGCTCCATTTATCTGATTTCCAATCGAACCAACCATAAAGAAGAAGTTATTCTTACATTACCCAAAATCTACTCCATGTTTCGTCCATCTTTATTGTGTCTAATGCTGTTTTACAACTTCTACTCGTTTCAGAAAACTTTTTTACTTTTTAAAGAAATCTGCATTTGTGATTTTTGATTGATTTTTTTTTAAGTTCATTCTTTACAGTTGGTTACATTTTTTTCTTTTCACAATCCGAATAATCCCAAACACATTTACTGATGTTGGGGTCTGGACTCTGGGGTGGTCATTGTTCTGAGAACACCAGCAGCTTCTTTGTTTGATTAGTGAGTTCTTCTTGTCTGTTTCCTTTCCCCAGTAATGTTGAGTTATCCTCGTACAGCAGAAGGATTTACAAAAACAGATCTGAAGCAAGAACTTGATTTTCTTCTATCTCTAAAAGATGAAAGCCTTAAATACTGCATATCTCATAACTTTTAATAGTTCTTTTGTTTTTTTTTCTCTTTTTAGCTTTTGATTGTGCCCTTATATATGAACTTGGATTCATCTCCTCAGACATGTCTCCAAATTTGTAAATTGAACATGGCTGTTTTGACTGGAAGTTAAATATATAATAGGGGTGGGGGATCTACCACAGCACTATACAAAGAGAATGTTTTAAAACTAAATCCAGGCAAATAAACACAATAATATTAAAGGGAGGAAATGTTTCGCACTAGACTCCCGCTTTAGACGTTCTTTCCACTGAATGAACAATTTGTTGAAAGGCTGTTGAAGTCGTTTTGGAATGCAAGAACAATTCACAATGACAAATTTCAGCAGGCCAACAAAAAGGGGAGGTGCTTCTGACAGACACCTCAGAAAGCACAATGAGAGATAATGATTAGTGCCACCAAACAGAAGGGTAATCTTTCTGCAGTCAAAAACAAAAGCTCATTCTTCAAGGCAGCATAGTCATTCCACCTGTCAATCACATGAAGAGAGGGCTAAAGTCAGATTCTCCCTCCAGCAGTGAGAGACGGCTAGATTAAACACATATGCCTGCCATACAGGCTCTGCATCCAGAGTCATAGCATTAACTGACAGGAATCTGTTGGGGGAGTATTTTTTTTTCTAGTAAAGCAGGACTGCTATTTTGTGACTAAGCAAGTCGCATGGACAGTGTGTTCATAGTCAACAGAAAACACAACAGTCCAATTCTTAACAGTTTAGCCCTCATGGCTATATGACAACAAAACAAAGCGAAGGGTTGGAGCGACCATGAGCCATCCATCTCTCTCAAGTTGTGCACCAATGACAGTGAGTGGCATTTTCATGTTGACAGAAACTTGTAGTTGTTGGACTTCTTGTGTTCTGAAAGTTACATTTAATTTCGTTACCCATACTGAATGTGTGTTCACACTGGGATTATAACTATATATTATTGTTATATTTTATATTATAACCTCTGTCCATTTGTGGTTTTATCCAGGAAAACCTGCAGAAAACTTATCCTCCCAGCTAAAAGAATGGAATTAGAGTCGTAAGGAGAAATTTATTTTAACAACAAGCTTCATAAGTGAAAGCACAAGGCAGGAGAATGATTATGAAAAATAGCTCTTGCACCAGCTTGTTTTGCTTACATTCCATCTGAAACTTAGCGTCGCAAATCAACGACATTTTACAAGGTGTTCAGAACACATCGATTGCTCAAATAATGTTTTGATACTGCATGCTTAAAAAAAAAAAGTAAATGAAGAAAGAAAATTCCCCAACCAAAGACTGGTAGAACCAGCCATGGGGAAACCGAAAAAGAAAACACTTCACGCATGCAGAAACCATCACCTTCAAAGAGCTGAGCTATGAATTTCTCTGTATTTACTAACATGCAAGTCACTCCTGTTGCTTTTCTGGCTCATTCATAAGACCACCAGCCATTGCCCATGTTGGCTCATCTATTCCTCGTGAAGAAAGGACTTCATTGTGGGTGAGCTGGGGCAGGTGTTTGATGGTGGCCCTCAGGCCTCAGGTTCAGATGGATAGGGAACATATGGAGTGAAGGGTGGAGGTTATGCCGGGGTTGGAGATGATCGCTGCTCTGTGCTGTCTGGACCACAAAGAATCCATTCATGGCCGCGGTGGTGGACATGTGGAGATGCCGATAGCAATAAAATAGACACTCTGCAACATTAATGTCCATGTAGCGGGAAAAGAGAGAAATTCAGTGTCCTACGTGACCATGCATGTGAATGACTTGGCAACAGCTGCTTGGATTCCATACAGGCATATAAACCCCAGTACAAAGACCGGCTGATGGTGGTGGTAGTGGTCTACCAGCACATGGTGGCTAAAGGGGGGGGAGAAAGGAAAATATAAACAAAAGTGGACAATATGGAAAAAGTTGTGTGTGTAGCAATGTGCAAACTTTAGAGAATTGTGTTTATTTGCTCAGTAAAAAACACTAATATTAAATAAATCAAATTATATTTTAATACAATGAGTAATGATGTATGTGAATGTGTTTAAACTTTTCTTCCAGTTTGTATTAAATCAGGTGTGCTACTGACAGTATTCAACATATTCATGTGATTGCAGGAGGCATCTAAGAGAAATGTGACACCAAACCTGAGTAGATCACAACGCTACTTTTTTGAAAATTAGAAAAAAGAAAAATTGTTACATACTACTGTATGGTTGTGTATGTTTATTTGCATCAATTCAAATGATATATGGTGTTTTTACAAACACACTTATTGCCAAGATAAATTATTGAAAACATTGTACTTTACAGTACTGTACATGTATACACAGGAAACTTGGAATACAGTCTTCTGATACAAAACTGGAAGTGTGCATACACCCCTAAATCATCATTATGGAAACATGCAGGTAAAAGGTTTAGTATATGGTTCTGGCTGTCTCTGACAAGGCCAGGCCTACCTGTCGTCCTTTACTTCTTTCTCTCTGTGCCTCTCTGGCCCCCACCAACAAAACTAGTTTGTGATGGATTTGTAACATGTGTTTTGGCTCATCTGTTGATCCTCGGACAGCACCGGGCAGAGTAAAGAACTGAACTTGCAGGGGTTGTCCATGCCAAGCACACACAATCGCATGCCATCAACTAACCAACCACTTATTTTATGCACACACAAATAAAACAGCAGACACTAACCACTAAATATCACAGTCTTCACAAACACAAGATTTACTTACACTTAAACATGTGCCTCCCCAGTCAGGGAGATTATTCTGTGCTGTTGGAAATACTTTCACGGCAGTTTGAGCAAACGTGGAAAGCACTGAATGAATTAGCCAGCTCGTTGCGGTGAGCGTTTCCCTGACTGGTTCCATAACTGTGTTATGCGTGGATGTGCTGGACAGAAAGCTTTTATGACAGTGATAGATCCTTTGGAAACACTGTGGTGGTGTCATCCCAGACACAGTAAGATAACATTAGCATGAAGGGAAACAACCGATAATAAAACATCCTCGAGCCAAAAGCAAAAGTTCATTATTGTGCTAATGCATGCTTGCAACACTAACCAAGACATTACTCACCAAATTGGCCCAGGAACAAGATAAGGCCCAATAATGACACTGCTGAACAGCGAGGATTTGAGAGTGGTGAGAGGCATATTATTATTTCAGTGCTAAGCGAGGCATGCCCACAGCAGCAACCCACAATTCCTTTTAGGCTATTTGGCACAAAAAGTAAATGTCGGGTGGGAGTTTGGCTGCCACGGTCAGGTGGCAACATGCCTGTCTCAACAGCTGCGTGATCCAATGGCAATAACCACAGAACAGCCTCAAGGATTTGTAGGGGGTGCCCTGACGGGTGAGAAGCATCTACTGCAGGGTTCCGAATGACTTTTTTCACCATCCACACCACGTTACCCCATAAACTTTGCAGAGCAGGCTTTTGCACACAGCTTCCCCCACACCTTAGTCTATTCCGGTGGGCACTGACCGGCATGGAGCTTCACCCATACCAAAAAACATGTGCATGCCTTGCTGTGCACAAAGCCGATGCCAGGTATTTGCTGCATGCTGGGTTTAATTTTAGGAGTTGGTCACATCAAACTGTCCTGCACTTTTGCTAGAGGCTTCTAGGGGCCCTGTCAGCTGTTGCGGTCGCTGGCTCTCATACAGCCCCTCAGTTTCCAGTAAACAGCATGACAGACTGAAGAAAAAAATAAAAGACTGCAGCCAAAAGACAGACAGCGTGTGCCTCTTTGACAAATGGACAGTTAGACAATCAGATGGGCTCAGGAAAACAATCTAGTTAGATTGGATTGTAGTCTAGTTTGGTGAAAATCATAAAAAAAGTGGTGCAATGACATGATTTGATTCAAATGTGAAAATTCCAAATTAATAAAATACATCTGGATGCAAAAAAAACCCAAAAACAAAGGTGCTACAAAGGACTCTTTGTAGTGATGCCATGGACGGCAAAGTTAAGACCTCCCGCCTAATGAAGATGTTACACCAATTAAGCTCTTCTGGGAACCATATGTCCAGGTCAGAGAGGAAGACAGATCGTCCAATTACGGTGGGGCGTGCGTGCAAACAGGCCAAACCTTCTTTGCCCTGTGCACGTCAAGAAGCCCGGCCGCCCGCCCCTGCGCTCACCTCGCGCAGGTACCCGCGCTTCGCCTGCACGCTTGACGGACATTCCCAGGGCAAACATTTGTGTTGGGACCTCACACGCTCCTCCTTCCCCCACAGACACCCTCCCTCCCCCTCGCGCAGGGCCCGAGGCGGCCAATCGACGAGCGCGTAGTAGTCGGACCCCCTTCCCGCGTGCGGCTGTGGAGTCAAACTCGCGCCGGACGGGGAGAAGCGAGCGCTCGGGCCAGTGCGCGCGACGGGGCCGGAATGATGAACCCGATCGCGCTTGGAATGGCGGGGTGAAACCTGATCGCGAGACCCCGGAGGAGTGACCGATCGACCTACCTACCTACCAGCACGCGCGCCCTTAAAGAGAAAGGAGGGGAGAGAAAAAAAAGTAAAAGAAGAAATGGCTTCTTCCTCCTCCGCCGAGCTCATTAGTGCCGACGAGATCAAGAGGGAGAGCCCAAGGACGACGCTGGACGAGCTCACGCCGCTCGCTCCGAGCGTGGAGGAGAGCGCGCCCCCGTCCTGCGTGGCTTCGCCGCTCGCCTTCTCGCCCGAGCAGGTGGCGTGCGTGTGCGAGGCGCTGCTGCAGGGCGGCGACGTGGAGCGGCTCGCGCGCTTCCTCTGGTCGCTGCCGCAGAGCGAGCTGCTCCGCGGCAACGAGAGCATCCTGAAGGCGCAGGCCATCGTAGCCTTCCACCAGGCGCGCTACCAGGAGCTCTACTGTATCCTGGAGAGCCACAGCTTCAGCCCGGCCAACCACTCGTCGCTGCAGGACATGTGGTACAAGGCGCGCTACAGCGAGGCGGAGAAGGCGCGCGGCAGGCCGCTGGGCGCCGTGGACAAGTACCGCCTGCGCAGGAAGTACCCGCTGCCCAGGACCATCTGGGACGGCGAGGAGACCGTGTACTGTTTCAAGGAGAAGTCGCGCAACGCGCTCAAGGACATGTACAAGAGGAACCGCTACCCGTCGCCGGCAGAGAAGAGGAACCTCGCGAAAATCACCGGGCTCTCGCTGACCCAGGTCAGCAACTGGTTCAAAAACAGGAGGCAGAGGGACAGGAACCCCTCCGAGGCGCAGTCGAAAAGGTGAGGACTTTCCTAAAGTATGAAGAATGGTGCTGTAATGCAGAACTTCAGGTAGCCTATGAGCAGAAATGTGCTGTAATGCAGAACTTCAGGTAGCCTATGGACAGAAATGTGCTGTAATGCAGAACTTCAGGTAGCCTATGGACAGAAATGTGCTGTAACGCAGAACTTCAGGTAGCCTATGGACAGAAATGTGCTGTAATGCAGAACTTCAGGTAGCCTATGGACAGAAATGTGCTGTAATGCAGAACTTCAGGTAGCCTATGGACAGAAATGTGCTGTAATGCAGAACTTCAGGTAGCCTATGGACAGAAATGTGCTGTAATGCAGAACTTCAGGTGGCCCAAGGGTAGAAATGTGCTACAGTCTAGTATGTAGAACGATGATGCGTGACCACAGCATTGTAGTCGATGAAAGAAGAAGCAGGTCAAACTATGTTACTGCACTGTAGAACAATACTATACCCAGAGCTAGTAAAGTAAGTGAAGAGTTCTAAGCTGTAACGTTCGTTCCGGCCTTTGTGCTCATTCGTAGCGCAAAGCAATGTGGCCGCTTAGACCTCGAAGTTCTACCTTCCTTATCTGGGTTCTTTGGAAATGTTATTATCTCGTTAGTGGTCGCACATTGAGCAGGAATGGCTCTAAGCAAGTTAGTGGGGTTATAGGAGAAGAGTCAAAGGGGTTGGTTGGAGGGGGCACGTTTCCACAGTGTTTTGAAACCCGAAGCTTTTGCCCGTTTAAATGAGGTGTCGTTTTTAAGAATGGCGGAGCGCATGCAGCGCTCAAGGGCGAATAAACAGCAACACTGCGTGAATCTCCAGCTCTCTGCACACTTTAAGAGGCGAATAACGTGGGTTTTATTGATGTTACTCGACCACCATGAGCACAAGTATTATTATAAGTGCGGGGGGCTTTTGACTCTGTTTACTTTGTTGATGAGTTATGATGAGTAAACGAACCTAGCTATTGTTTATGTTTGCGTGTGGGTTTAAAGCCATTGTCTCCACCCTGATAATCAGCGCAGGAGATCTAGCCCCTCTATCTCCTGACGTGGACAAAGCACTCTTCACAGCTTGGGGCATTTAGGGACTGATAAGAAACTAGTGTGTGTGTGTGTGTGTGTGTGTGTGTGTGTGTATTAGTAAAGTAGCTACACACTCTGCTCACCCCCCGCGCGCACCTGGTTCCCATGATTTACTGACACTCAACCAAAATAACTCCTTTCTCACCCCACCCACCCACAAATGGCATGGTTTGCTTTTATCATAAATAATACATCAAAAGTCTCGTAAATACGGGAGGTCAAACGTTTTTTTTCCATCTGCGTCAGCGGGGAGAAGTTGCAGATATGTTAATGTAGCATATACAGGCCTGCTATCGCTTAGCACTGGAATATTTCTGAATGCATGCTCTCGATAGACGAGAGAAGTTCTCGCAGTCCTTCGTGTCAATAAGACCCTTTGTATGGTTTGGCCGCCTCGGTCGCAAACGGCCACCCCCAGCTGTCCCAGTCAGTAAGGAGACTCTGAGGGGCTCTCAGTTCTTCGTCTGCTTGCTGGCCCTGAGGGCGAGGAGTCACTTTTAGAAGTTGATTTCCAGATAAAAATGTTTATTGAGATTTCGATTGCTTATTTTCTTGCCCCCCCCCCCCCCCCCCTTCGAAAATAAAGCTAAACAAACGACTCTCTGTGGTTTAAATGGGCAGCAGCATATTTATTTTGTTAAAGAATATTCATTGCAGAGTTATTAAATCTCTTGTTAAGGAAGATCCCACTGTAGGAGAGAGAGAGAGAGAGATAGTTAGTTGGGATGGACATCAATTATTGAGGGCAATATAAACCTCTATCAGCAAAGAGAACAGGTCTATAGGAACTAGCACACTGTATTTAGCATTGCCAACCAGCTTCTACTGCAGGATGTCTATCAGTTTTATGGTTTAACTGGAAATTGTATGTACAGTACTGAATCCTTTGAGAAGTGGTGGAAAATTAATTGCAAAATTTTTCTGTCAAAGTGTTTGAAGTGAATGTGCAGGGAACCAAAACATAATTAAACTACACAAATTAAAAGATATATACATTTAAATGTGTGCTAAAATTTGCAGACATCATGCTGAATACAAAATCCCAGTACCTCTAAGTCTCTGAGGAGTCCACTGCACCTGTTTAATGTGGAAATTTTATGCATGTATCCTAACAGCACTGTCAGTGGGCATTTCTCTAGACTGAACAAACCAGCCAATCTGTCACCTTTGTTTATATTAATATTTGCAACCCAAAGACATCAACAGAAGCCCATTTCCTGTGTATTCCTATTAAATAATGTAATTATAATTCAGAATTTTCAATTCTTCTAAAATAAAAGAATACAAATAAAATTATTTTGTTCTTCTTCCCCCCCCCAGTGAATCAGATGGAAATCACAGCACAGAGGATGAGTCGAGTAAGGGTCAGGAGGAGCTGTCTCCTCGTCCCCTTTCCAGTGGCTCCACGGGCTCAACCACCCATGGGTCCAGCCCTGCTGTAGTTTACTCTGATGGTACCACCACTGTCATCCAACAGATCGGGGACGTGAAAATGTCTCCGCTTTCAGCAGGAATGGGCTTCAATGGTGACTTGACAAGCGGCAACTCTCACTATCTCAATGGCGGAGCCTATGTTCAGTCGCATGGCAACAACAGCGTCCTGAATGGACTTGGAGCCACAGGTGGCCACTTCTTGACCTTTGATCCCCAGAGGGTCTCCCATGCCCAAGAAAGGCTACTGGGTGGCTCCTCTGTGTCCTATGCCTCTTATTCAATGGAGGCTCAAGAAAACACAGTTGGGAAACTTGAGGGCATGCAATCTCTGGTTTCCCATTCAGAAGATGGAGCAGCACCTTCAGTAGTAACATTCGCCACCACACCTTCTTCATCCTCCTCTACCTCTGGAGTCCCTCATCTTAGCAGCTATAGCATGGTCAACCTCACAGGGGTTGAGAACAACCTGGGTCTTCCTCCTTTATTGCTGCCCCCATCCTCTACAGCACCCTCTCATGGTAGGAGAAAGACATTTTTTCACTATGATAGACCACTGCTTATACAGAAATATACACTAATGTACTAAATGCCTTACTCAATAATTTATATTTAACTTCAATCTTCAGTCCTTTACAGTATAGTTCTAGCTCTAGTATACCTCAGCTGATGCAACTTATTAAGACTTCCAAAAGCATTTGAATGCTAGAACCAGGTGTATTCAATTAGGCAGAGAACCAAACTCTGCTAAGCAGTAGATCCCCAAGAGCAGGGTTGGCCATCCATGATTTACTGCATCTCTTCAATAGTGGAAGCATATGTCCAAAAGATCAATTCAGGCATTAAGCCTCTTTGCTGTTCTCCCATGTGTATGCTATGCACTGGAGTTGGCATAAACTGCACACCAGACTCTGGCTAATTGCATCACTACTTTAGAGTATATTACTACAGAATATTTCATGGTGTTTGACATTCCAAAACCAGCCCCAATGCTTTGTTCTATGCTAAGGGCAGAGGTTCAAGGTTTTTGTAAGAGAAGATTGTCGGTCAGGAACAGAAGAAGTGTATTGTGGGTAAAATAATGGAGGGAGGGGGGTCAGGTCAAGCTTGCAATGACTTCAGGATCGTACCAAATAACAGCCCTCAATGACATTATCCCCACCTCCTCTCCATGGCCCTAACCACGCACTAATGGTTCTTTCCATGAATATTTTATAGCCACATCAATAACAGCAAGGCTGGCTGGGTGCTGCTGCTCTCTCCATACAACCCCTCATCTTTTTCATCCTTTAATATGCAGTTTACGAGCCACATAAAAACAAACCCACCCCTGGCTGAACTTTTGATTTAGGAGGAAAAACAGTTGAGCCCAAACGGTCCATCAAAAAAAAAAAAGACGATATTAAAATTGTTTAGCCAAAACCTTCTTTCCCTCTGCCCATAATTTTAAAGGCAATCCAATAAAATATGTATTCATAAAATATGCTGGGTTTGATGTCCAGTGCTACAGAAATACAATGAAACAATAGTCTTTTCCGTTTAGTGCTGTGTTTGTCTGAGGTAAAGGCTCTCATCCAGCCCCTAGGTCCTGTTAAAGCATAGACAGAAAACACAATCATATACAAAGTTAAACAAACAAGCATACATTCCATTTTTTTGGGGTTAATCAGTATTGACTTGCTTGGAAAGTTAAAAAGTAAGAACATTTGTCCCCATTTGAGTCGTGTACTATACCTTTTCTAACAAGTATTGGCTAGAGGTCTACGGGAAGCGCGCAGAAAAATGTGGTTCTACCTCCAGTAAGTGAGTTGGGGGGGTGGGGGGTGGGGGTTGGAGCTGCATGATTATTTATCAGACATTCAGCAAGCCTAATGGAAGAAAAGGGTCTGGCCCAGTGCCAGAGCCTGTCGCTCTGGGAGCTATGTGCCAAGAGCCGCATTCTAGAGTTACAAGGAAATCACAGCGAGTGCAACCGCAAACAGAAAATGAAAAAGGTGTTTCATTTTATATTTCACAAGAAAAAAGTTCTTGCAAAGTTGTGGGGGGGGGACGGGACAAAAGGAGAGATAAAGAAAGAGAGTGTGAGAGTGGGGCAGAGTTGGAAAGAAGTGAGAAGAGAGTAGGAGAAAAAAAATAGTCATGATGCACCTGTAGAAAGTCCAGAGAAACACAGAGGAGTGTAGCGTCTGTCCTTAAAGCAGCAGTTATGAACTGCAAGACAGGCTCCTATTGCCAGTTCCAGAAAAATACCCTGTAGAATAAGCTGAGAAACGACTCCAAAGACACTAAGGCCAGGCCAGGGTGTGTGTGAAGTTAGCCTGTGGTCAGCTAGACCTGACCAGACAGGGTGGAGTGGCCTGCTCAGTTCACTGACCTTGTCTCCATCAATTCCTCTTCCCCAACAGGCTCTACTCCTCTGGACGGCGTGGTCAGTGACTCATCCCAACACTCGGGCCAGCCCCTGCTCTACACGCTTAACCAGGTAGTAAAGCAGGAGCCACTGGACATTGGTGTGGGCTACACATATCCCTCCAGCATGGCCTTAGATCAAGCTGGCAACCTGGGCTACACTGCCTCTCTCTTTTTGTCCTCAAACCTCGGACCCTCACCCGACCACAACACCCCCCTCGGCCCAGCAGTCACAGCTGCTGTCACCTCTGTCCTGTCCAGCACAGAGGGTCACTCCACTCTGACGCATGCTACCCGCGGCCTCCAAGAGGGCGGAAACACTCTGTCTTCAGACTACACGACTCAAGATGCTCAGCTGCCCCTGTCCAACAACCTGGAGGCTCCTGCAGGACATGGAGAGGGGCCTGTGTGTGGGGATATGGACATGGAGGGCAAAGAGCTGGCCAAGCTGCAAACTGTGCAGATGGATGCGGACAGTGACCTCTGACCCATGCGCTCACATCGCCTGAAGAGCTAGATTTCATGAGTGTTTGGTTGGTTTTCTTGCACCCCACTGTGCCCTACTTAGGAGGTTTCCTATGCACACGTCAGTCTCAAACTCAAGTACCTTGCTGTTTCTCGGACAGTGTACGCAAGATGCGTACAAATGGGAGGACTAAATGAGCAGTGCCTTTTTTGGACCCTAAAAAGAAAATGTAGCCCACTTGCACTCGGAATGGCTGCAGAATGTACTTGTTGATGCACTGACCTTATGAAGATTATGTCTCAGCACTGTCATGTCTCTCTTACAGTAAGGGAGACTTTAGTCAGGAGAGAGAGCGAGAGAGAGATGGAGAGAGAGAGCGAGAGAGGGAATGCGAAGGAATGAGAGACTTGCAACAAAACACAGTGTAAAAATGACAGATGTGTTTGACAAGTCTTGCAAACGTCTCTGCGCAATCATTGCAGCTTTATACCGATTCTTTTATTTTCCTCTTCAATATTTTCTCAAAGCACAGATGTTTAATTTTTTTTTCTGTTGTTGTTTGGTCTTTTGTATTTAAATTTGTTTTTTTGAGCGTGAAATAGTAATGTGAACGATATTTTGTTATGTTTTGCTTTTTAATTTCAGTTCAGCAATGACCTTTCGATTTAAAAAAAAACACTTTGACAACCTCGTGTCCTTCTTGAGATGAGAACACCATATCCTTTGAACTATAACTGGTTTTATGTGCCTTCCTTTATACAAAGGGATTACTGCACCAGGAAACATCGACAAATATGCTTCAGTGCTGCATTTTTAAGTCTTGCTTAACAATGCACCAGAAAACCATTACAGTGATCCTGCAATGAATATAAACCCTGATGTATGAGAGATGAGGATATATCTGGGAAAAAGAAATTCTGCACATGCTGTAAAATGATTATAACGCCTAAAACCCCTGCATTTAGAAGTGAAACAAACATATTTTTCTAAACCATTCACCCTATTAAATCTTTATATTTATACATGCGTCATGAATGGTGAATAGGTTTTCTACGTCGTCGACACCAGGGTTTCACATTAGAGTCCCGAGGCTCACAATTGAATAACTGAAGAAAATGACATCACCTGGGGTGAATCATACATTATTGGGAGCAGTAGGTAAGTTGGCTCTGTGTTTTCAACCAATGGCGTGACATCAGTACTGAGGAAATCCAAGACTCTCTCCATTTAACAAGATTAGGCTACGACTTGGGCCTCCAGGACAGCTGGCTGTGATCCTCAGACATTACTAATGCATGAATGTATGCATATGCAGCATGATGGAGATTAAGCTCATGTTCTCACTATGGGTGTCCTCTGTGATCGTTTGCCAGTGCCTGCCAGCTGCATACCACAGTTCACTCTTAAAAGTGTCATATGCTACCTGTCGTAGCCAAACAGGAAGGTCATCCAAAAAGGCAAGAGTGGATACGGAAAAGTTGCGTATCCTCATCGGATTTACCCGACGCTCCCACACATGACCGGACAGGAACAGGTTCCTGGCTCAGTCGCTGCTTGTTGTTCAGTAGTTTATAAAAAGGCAAAGAGTGTGAAAGATGGATTGCAGCTTGAGATAAAATCTCACATGTTATCAAGTAGGGACAGCTTCACAAACTGTGCGAGATGGCAGTTCTTTCTGCTCGCGCAGCCACGTGCATCTGCATGTAGTACAACATTCCATCAGATATCTCGACTCATAAGAATGACAGAAAAAGGTTAGGCAGATGTAGGCGCAAGACTAAGCTTTGAGAAGGAACAGGCTCAGGTTGGTGCCCTATCGTGGGAACATTTCCTTCTTGTGACACCACGCCAAGTGAGTCTAAGCTAATTGAATGGCGCCCAGGTAGGACTGGCTCCTGCACACAAAGGGGGGAAAAATGCACAGGTAAAGAATCTATTGTTACCTGTGCAAAGGTGACCCCGTCGCCTAGGGCAGCAGATTAGCTGATTGCTGGGTATCGAATGGCACCTCCTGGAATATTGAAGAGTAAGAAAGCACTTTTGTTTGGGCCTTTTGAGCTAAGAACCAGTGGCCACGAGCAAAGGGACATGTGTGTTTCGTGTCCCCCGTTTCCCTTGGGCCGACTGTGTGTCAGCCGGTGTGTGTAAGACAGGGGTATCTTGTTGCTCTGCTCTATTGTTCCGATATGGACGTCACAGCGTCTCCATGTGCAGAGAATGGGGCGGCTTTGAAAGCCTATCATCTCCTAGGACATAAGCACAGCACAGAGGAGCAGAACAAACCTTCATTCGCAGTCTAATCTCCAGTTGCACAATAAGTATGAGGTAAGGAGGAAAACTAGAAGATGGGAGGCTGATATCAAACCAGTAGCTTCGAAAATTGCACGGCATCAAAGAATCAGAAGACTCGAGGGAGACTTCCTTAGGCTTGTCCTTGGAGCAGTTTTCAAACTTGGTGGCAGGCATATAAATGCTGGCTGTGGCAAGCAGTAAAAAAAGAGGGAACCCTGCAGAAGTGGGCTTATTAAAGAAGCTGACCCCTGACTTTTGCAGGCGCTTTCAAAGCGTGACATTTAGTGTGCCGCCGCAGCCTGTGAGGCGCGGGTAACCTGAGCTGG
The DNA here is from genome assembly GCA_021613375.1 of Megaleporinus macrocephalus. Taxonomy (NCBI): domain Eukaryota; kingdom Metazoa; phylum Chordata; class Actinopteri; order Characiformes; family Anostomidae; genus Megaleporinus; species Megaleporinus macrocephalus. Next base: position 30,424,663 of record CM038707.1, read on the forward strand.
AGCCCAGCGTGCCCCAGCCCTACACACTGTGCTAATGTGAGGTCAGAGGCCAACTGGGTCTGTATGACTCACAGACCCACCACTTCACACGCACACGTATAGGAAAGTATGGAGAGGACGAGGTACATGTTTACTGTCTGCCTATCATAACCATGGCCGTGGGCGAGGGAGGGAGTAGAACCATTGTGAACGACACAGTTGTGGGCCCCTATAAACAGAACAGTGATTTTTTTTTTTTACTCATTTACATAAATCATTAAGCGCCCTTGAAAATCCCCCTGTCAGCAAATCAATGGGAAAGTGCTGTGAGAGGAGGATAGGTAATGGACACCAGGCAGACTTTTACAGACACATTCGCCCTCTCTTTTTCTCTCTTTTCTCTCTCTCTCTCTCTCTCTCTCTCTCTCTCAGTCTCTAATAACACACACAGACACACTGTCTGCAATATAGTCGATACCTCCAAAACAAGATCTGCCCTAAAATATAGTTTAAAAATGATAAACAGAAGGAGGTGCTGTCATTATTTCAGTAGAAGTGAAAATAAATATTGAAGGGAAAGAGTTTAATAGAGGCCAAAACAAGAAGGTGGTCCTCCAGACCAGCAGAGGTCAGTGTGCATCAGTGCTGCAGTCATGAAATTCATAAACAGATTCAAACACAAGGTGAATAAAATTATCTATATATAAATTAATGTTTGTAATATTTCCGAGGAGATGAATGAAATGACACATACTGTAATGTTTTAAATTATAAAATAGATCTTACTACATAGACTGAGACATAATATACATTACCACGAAGCAGTCTACTGCATCAGGTGAGTGATTCACCACGATTCTACACTTTAGACAACCAGTCGTTATTCTTTTAAGGCTAATGAATGCTTTATTTGGTATGTGACATCTCTTTCGTTTTCCACTTCGCTTATACTGCCTAACTGCTGCATCTGACCATGTACGCCCACCTCTCAGTATAGCAGCGGAGCTGATGACGCGATTGATTAAAATCAAACTGTAATATTAACAACCAACACAGACAAACAAAACAAACAACACCAGCATATTTACTTTAAGAAACAGTCCACAATATTTAAAACCACACTGTATCATATTACAACAACTACATTATTTATTGCTAATTGTTTCTAAAGACGGAGTGTATGGTCAAGATGTAGGAGAGCGGATAGAGAGGAAGACTTCTAGAAGGAGAAGAAGAAGAAGATTTATTTTTACGCTATATTTTTCCATTTACGCCGCAGAAACATCCTGCAAGCCTGATAGAACAGATTAATAATCTTAATCATTAGTGTCATTAATGTCGTTACCACTTTACTGGTAAAATAAGGTGATGAATACAATAATTTACTAGAAAATATGTTTAAATATGCATCTATTGCATATGTTTTATATTTAATATTACTCGTATTGTTTATGTTTACGTTTTAGAACTGGCAAAACAATAAATGTAACAAACCGATATTTAAAAAGCGAAAAAACAGGCTTGCTATCTTGGCTAGAATTTTTTAAATAACTAAGAAATAATCTTTATTCACAATAAAAAAATGCTGATATATGAATATCATTGTGTATTTGGAGCAGAATTGTATTTTGACGTTGATGTCATTTAAAAATGACAACTTGCTCTTTTTTAAACTCTTTTTAGCGCACGTGGTCAGGAAGATTATTGTAATTTAAACAAACAAACAAACAAACAAAACCATCATTAATGTGCACGGACTGTAAAGACCGATTTAATGACTGTGACAAAATGAGTGGTTATTTAATGTATTCATTTGACTGTTTTAACGGTTTTAATATTATCACACTTAATAATCATTACTATCTATTTTCATCCAAATAGCACGTCGCTCCTCTTTTTTCTCGTAACAGAACAAAGCAAAAATAATCCCAACGAATCTAAAATAATAAATCATGTGGAGAACAGAAAAAAATAATTCAAACAAAATCCTTTCCAGTATGACAGGGCATTGTATCAGGTCGATGGGCGCGTCTCATGTTGCCCCCTAATGTAGTTAAGTGAATTGTTGGTTCTGAGCTCGTGATTGAGACGCTGCTGCTGCTGCCGCGTGAGCTCGAGAAGCAGCGAGCATGGGCCACTTACACAGCACTAACTCACTCAGTCTGACACGAGCCTCCTCTGCGGAACAGGCTGTTCTTATTAGACATCCACATCTTACAGAAAGATATTCAACGGGGGATCATAAAACGCCGTAGCTCAAAACACGAAGCTCGAGAATATATATATATATATATATATATATATATATATATATATATATATATATATATATATATATATATATATATATATATCGCCACGGAAACTATGAACAGATCTGCAGCCGTGACTCTAACGCGGATTGTTGTGTGTTTTTACCCGGAGAGCTTTATAGTGTGTCGGCCGTCGATATGTGGCGTTGCGGTCGCCAGGCCTCGCCTTGGGGCCATAAAAGAGCACATCTTGAAATGATCAGGGTCTGAGAACGGGCAGGGCCTTTAAGGAGGCGCGCCTCAGTGCGGTGGAGACATTTCTACAAGCAGAGCCGTCAATCACACGTCCGCGAGCTGTGGAGCTGCAGAAGGATTCCTGAGCGCGCGGGCCTATATGTCGAAAAGACCAGTAAAGCCTACACAGTGTTCCACATCGCACATGGCGAAGAGGCACAGCTGAACTGGGCTACCACTAAACAGATGCTGTTTCCAGCCAACTCAGCGCCAATTGATCTCTGGGGCTATTTTGTCTGTTTTTTTCTTATTAAAAGTTAAAGAATTAAATTAAAATAGTACAATATTTGACAAATTGTGCAAATCTTCCAGGCAGTCAAGAAAACTATCTTAGTTGTTTTTTACTTTGACAAAATCCTATATATAATAGCAGAATAAATAAACCTAAACATCAACACGGTGAAAAAGATAACATTTCCTGTTGTCATTTATTCATTAGTTAGAAGAATAAGGTTAGAAAAACAGGTTTGCTTAAGGATTCGACATTTTTTACTTTTTTTTTAAATTCAGTTTAAGAATTGACTAGCTGAGCCAAGTGTTGGAAGGCAACTGTTAATATACGGGGTTATAGTTTAGAACAGATTATGAAGATTTTGACGATTTTGCTCTCACACATCAAATAAAAATCAATGCGTCATTTATTCTAACGTTTTTTAAACAGATAATTAGCTTTGCATCTCTTTCCCCACATGCAATACATTCTTTAAAATGTGTTATTTTAGGGTTACTTAGCAATGGCAGTGGTGATACACTGACCAGAGTTCGTTGCATGTCTTCTTTATGAAAAGACTGCTGTACACACTCACACTAGTAAACAACATGGTCCTAAATAGAATCGTGAACATGGTCCTCAAAGAACCATTGGGTTGATTAAATGGTTCCTCAGACTGATGGAGATTGAACGCGTGGTGTAGCTGGTTCTTCATAGAACATTTAAAAAAGAGATCTATATGGCACCAAAAAGGGGTTCTTCTATAGTTACGCTGCCAAGCTTGTAAAAAACAGAATAACTCTTTTTGGTGCTATATGGAAATCTAAAGTATATTTACTATATAGTCTACTATTTTTTAGAAGGATCTGTATTGAAACATCTACAACACATTTCCCATCAATCTGAAGAACCATTTGATCATGCAATGGTTCTATCTGAAAAATAAAACACCATTTTAAAATGCGTAGGTGGTTCTCTAAAGAACAGTAACAAATCAGAATCCGAGAACCTGTTTTGGTACTATATAGAACCCACTAAAAAAATGCAAATGTTCTGACTGTTTACAACGGAGAACATGTTCTCCCTGAAACCCATGCTCAAAAAACGAATGTCACCACGAGGCGCTGTGTATTGGGTTATTCTTCTGGACAGATGGACGGACCACCATTGAAAAGCTCTTCTTCTCGCCGACCCTCCAGAGAGACTGGGCAAAAAAAGGGGAAAAGGGTTGTTTTCACAGGTGCCCATGTTGGCCACTAAAACCAATTAACTCCTTATTTTATCTAAGTGACCCCATCTACACTGATAGGAGAACCCAAACTTCGTAAGGACGCCGTGGACTGCGCGGCCCTGAGCCCCTCCGAACAGGCTCTCTGACTGTGCTGAAAATGGACGCCGCGTCTCAAATTAAATTATAAAGAGGTGCTCCATTCCGGGTGAGTGATTGTGAGCTTTGCGTCGCCCTGGTGTCATGTTGCAGATTTCGGCGCAGATAAAGAAATGCGATCTATTCCTTAAAACAGCGTCTGGGCAGCAAAGAGCTCGACGAACACAGAACTCATTTACTAATGCACTGGTTTTAGATTTCACTGTACAGAGAAAAGGGGGAGAGGAAGAAAGGGCGGGGGGGGGGAGAAAAAACGTCTTTTTTTCTTTCTATGTGGCAAAAGAAAACAAATTACTCGAGCGACGTATGGACTGTTGGTGTTGTTAAACTGAGCATCTGAAGCTTTTATCGAAGGCAGGGATGAATTAAGAGTGGGGCTGTATGGGGGAAAATCCTTAACCTCATTTTAAACGGGCAGACCGTATAGAAATAATTGGAGAGGCCTGTTTTTCTCTTTGCCAGCTTGTGTGCTGACGCAACCATAACTATAACTATATTTTTAATATATAGTTCTACTTCTTTTATGTCGTGATTTACCTTTAGCTCCATATGTATATTTGTTTATGTTTTGTAATTGTGGAAGGATGCAAGTGGATATGCTCATTCGGTGGGATGCTTTGAAGAGGGGATTCAGCGCGCCTGGGGTGCTCCTTTATCTCCTGGCTCCACTGGGTTATCTCCTCAACTTTAGAGCTGGATTGGTTTTTAATGGAGCGCTGAGTATCTCATCGCCGCGGTGCGCACTGGGACCTCACGCACTGCGCGCTGCGTGTGCCTCCACAATGAACACCAGTCATGCAATAAAGCGATCAGGTGTTTAAGCGCCATGAATGGGCATTCCAAAGTGGCCGAGCATCTCTTTTGCATCCAAGCTATGCTCTCATCATTCATAACCGGGTTTACTGCACGCGTTCCCTAAAGGTTTCTTTCCAAAAACATAAATAAACTAAACGAAGGCTTCTCGTCGTTAACCAGGCAGGATGGTTCTAACGCAGCCACTTATTTATGAATCCATTAATAATGTAGCGGCTGTAAAGTTGTTTAAGTTAAAAGCGCGAGCAGTGAGTGGACAAAGTGGGCTTGAGGTGGGATGAGCGTAAGCGCAGTCTTGAGAGACCCGCTGTAATTGATTAGTATCGAGGTGCCCCGCTCCCTCAGGTAACACTGGAGACGGGGGATCCAGTTTCAGACCACCAAGTTCCCGAGGGAGGAAACGGGAGCAGAGCTCTTTTCTGCGCTGCTCTTAGGATAGGGTGGACGGGGAGCCAATCAGCGAGCGCGCAGAGCTCTTTTAGCGCGATACGACTGGAGAGCGAGCAAACAGCGTCTCCAACAAACGACCAACAAACGTGGACATCTCCGGCGCCTCGGCTTGCGCACAGAAGCGTTTTTCTTTCCTTCTTTCTCTCTCTCTCTCTCTCTGTCTCTCCAGAACACCTCGTCAGCATCTAAACTAGGCTAACACGGTGGGCTCCGGGCTATTCCCCCTATTCCCGCTCTTCTCCGAAATCCCCCAAGTAAGAGCGGTGTGGCGATCGTAGGAGCGCGCGCGCCATCACGACGTCATGTCAATGTTGCCCTCTTTCGGGTTCACCCAGGAGCAAGTGGCGTGCGTGTGCGAGGTGCTGCAGCAAGGGGGGAACCTTGAACGCCTGGGTCGCTTCCTGTGGTCCCTGCCCGCCTGCGACCATCTCCACAAGAACGAGTCGGTGCTCAAGGCCAAGGCCGTGGTGGCGTTTCACCGCGGCAACTTCCGAGAGCTCTACAAGATCCTAGAGAGCCACCAGTTCTCTCCGCACAACCACCCCAAGCTCCAGCAGCTGTGGCTGAAGGCCCACTACATCGAAGCGGAGAAGCTGAGGGGGCGGCCACTGGGCGCCGTGGGCAAATACCGCGTACGGAGGAAATTCCCTCTGCCGCGCACAATATGGGACGGAGAGGAGACGAGCTACTGTTTTAAGGAGAAGTCTCGCGGCGTGCTGCGGGAATGGTACACGCACAACCCGTACCCTTCTCCCCGGGAAAAGAGGGAGCTGGCCGAGGCCACGGGGCTCACCACCACGCAAGTCAGCAACTGGTTTAAGAACAGGAGACAGAGAGACCGAGCCGCAGAGGCCAAAGAAAGGTACAGCAGTGGTACAGCTCACGTCTTCACGTTGACCAGTACTTTAGCAGTTCGTTCTTATATATTATTATATCTTATATATTAGTTTTCCGGTGAGATCGTTTGCTTTTAAAGCTATGCATTTGTGCTGTCAGATAACTGGGTTTCTCTGAGAGTAGGCGCCTGAAATGCCTGAAACAAATATTCTTATTTAAGAGTTTTAAGATTGACTCATAAATTACTAATTTGGAATATTTTGAAGTACATTTTAAGCATTTATTTGAGCAAAAGCATTTGAGAATTTCTATTATGCATTTATTTGTGTGCATCTAAATCTACCTAAAACTGCTATTTATTGTCTTAACATTATAGGCGTATTTATGGTGGGTTTTTGTTATGCTGCCTTGGCTATACATTAAATAATGTACTCTAAATAACCAAAAATACTGTAAAAAGGATTCACATAGCTAACTGAAAATAATAAGCATTTTAGTTACACATGGGAGTGTCAATAAAGCCACTGACAGTTCCCAGTTAAGCCCTTCAGAACTTTTCAAGTTTATATTGACATACTTTATGATTATACGTATATTTTTATTTCACTCTATCACTGGCAAATGTGACCTATTTTAGTAGGCCTTCAAATGTACAATGCTTTCGCTAAAATATTCCCAAAAGTTCTCCTTTAAATAGGCCCAGACTATTTCTAAACTTTTACTAAAAGTAGTAATCCTGAAACTAAACCCAAACATGTTTTCAGAAGTTGTATTTCTAAACAGAAACTTGTACTGTAGCAAATATACAAACTAATTTAACACACACGTGTCGTGCTTTTTCTTTTTTTGCAGAGAGAACAGCGAGAACAACAACTCAGGCGCTAACAAACAGAGTCAGCTGTCCCCACTGGACGGCGGGAAGTCCCTCATGTCCAGCTCAGAGGAAGAGTTCTCGCCCCCGCAGAGTCCTGACCAGAGCTCCGTGCTTCTGCTGCAGGGCAACATGAGCCACCCCGGCGCGCCTGCCTACACCATGAGCGGCCTCGGCGCCACGCAGACGGTACACGGCATGCAAGGACACCCCCATCAGCTCCAGGATTCATTACTGGGACCTTTGACATCCAGCCTAGTGGACCTCGGGTCTTAAGCCATTAAGACTGAGATTTTATTTATTATTTTTGTTGTTCATTTTATACGGAATAATAGATCGAGATGCGCCACTTTACTGTAGATATGAAACATGAACGGTGTAAGTCTAAACCCCAGAATCCGTAGTCTTTTTTTTCTGCTAGGATTTCATGGTAGGTTTTTTCCCCCATGGTAGGCTTATAGCCGCATGGACTGACATTTGCCAAGTCGTTAAACTGGACAGAAGAAAACAAAAAAGCAAAAAACAAAAAAACAAAAGCAGTTAATAAAACCAATGCTCTTCATCAAACTTCCAAGACGCCTTTCCAGTATTTGATTTTTGCACAAGTTTTTGGAAGTTCTTCTTTCTCAACCCACATTTATTATTTAAAGATATTTTTCTTGCGCTGGGTGGGTGAAGCTGACGGCTGAACGTGATGTGAAAAGGCTAATTGAATTCAAACTTTGTGTAAGGGTAATGTAGAGAATCATCTTCAGTGGTATTTATTGTAAAATGTATAAAATGCATGTCTCGGTGGTCTAAATAAGAAATACGACAACACGTTTTGTGGATAAAGAAAGAAAAAAGAAAAGAAAGAATGAAAAAAGCTGTGTTTAAATTCCTCCGCCCCAGGTTGTATCACACCGCCTACCGTGAACTAACACTTTCTTCAGAAATATTTTACAGTGAAAAATGATCTCAGCACAGAGTTCACGAGCCGGTTGAAACCTATTCTTGAGGTTTTGTCGAATTTCATTTAAAAGACACAATTCTGGAGACGATTCTTGGCCAATCGTTTAGAAAATCGAACATTTCCGGCGACTGTGAGACCACTCAAACTCAGAATTAGAGCATGCAGGATGATCAGCTGTAGGTGAAGCATAAAAACAAATTAGTCATTCTAAGATGGACATCAACAGAAACAAAGGCAACAAAATAAATATGAATGGGTCGATACCATCACAAATAGAGGAAGACAACGTTTTTAATACAATCACGTACACATTATTATTATTATTATTATTATTATTATTATTATTATTATTATTATTATTATTATTATTATTATTATTATTATCATCACTATAATAATAATAACAACAATAATAATAATAATAATAATAATAATAATAACAATAACAACAATAATAACTCTTGTTTATTTTGGGTTGGTCATAATACGAAATCTGTCTTCATAATACTTCGGGTGAGCAGAGGGAGCGGACTGTTGTTGACTTTGCTTCAGCCTCGGGAGGGAGGCGTGTGGTGCTTTTGTGGTCGCCCTGCTTGGTTAGGGTCGCAGTGGGCTGTTTACTTTGCGCTCTCTCACTGTTTGTTCTGGCGGTTCTGGGCCAAAGAAAAGACACCAGCTGCAGTAGGAGCGCTCACGTGCCTCCATTCATAAGTTTCAGTGGAGAAAAAAAAGCAAGAAGAATGCAAACATAAATTTAAGGCACAGCTGACTTTTGGCCCAGTAGTTTATTGTAGCTGCAGTACTTTCTGTTTCGGCATATTTCTTCATTAGACAAACGCGGCCTGTCCACGAATTCCCACACTTTAATAAGGCTGGTTTTGCAAAGAGGCAACTGGGGGGCTTATATATATTCGAAGGCCTTCACGGGAAAATCACTGTCCGAAATAAAATGACTAGAAGCGCACAGCCACTGAGACTTAAAGCTCAGATGCCTACTTATACAAGATGCTGGACAGTTGTTTGGGGGAATTATATTTAGTGGTGATGTGGCGTTAAGGAAAAATTCAGAAAGGACAGAAATGTCCAGGCAAATTCTCGCCATTGGCTGGATGAATGTATACGCGCGCCTCAGTGCAAATTGTCTCCTGATGCGAGCATCATTTCAATTGTTCCCGCAAACTCAGACAAAACGAGACAAACTGGCCAGACGTGTGTAGGTGTTTTGGGACAGGCCTACCTGTTCTTCAGTCTGGATAAAAGTTTAGGCACCATACAGCCTCCCAAAAACATCCCACGCGCGCGCATGTCAGGGTAATTGCTTTCAACAGAGAGCACCGAGGATTTCCGGTCGCTAATCAGAACCAGGCTATTGCCTGAACTGAAGAGCTATTGAGTAGCGCTGGAGAGCTGCTTGCTGTCCACATACAAACCCTGTTACATTCTTTTCCGCTCACAATCCGCGCGAAATGATCTCACATCCACGAGATGCCACAGACGCACAGCATAAATATGATATGCATAATTAGATTTACAGTTTTGGGAAGATCATTTAAAGACAAAATTCCTCCGGAAATGTGTCAAACAGATCATCGTCAAAATAGTCACCAGAGAGATTTTTTCAATGACGCAAAACAATTTTGTAAAACAAAACAAAACAGTACAATCCTTTCTTTTCCAACGTATAATCAATATTGTTTATTTGTTTCATAGACTATTTATTATTTCCGAGCTAGTATATAACTTACTTCACATTTTAAAAGCTTACGTTGTATTTTGGGCTCAATTTAAGCTTTTCCCCCAAATTCAGTTAAATGATTGAAAGCTTCACTTAAAAAAGGATGTAGCCTGGTTGGTTTAAAACTGTGAGTTCACAAAACGTTTAACACTAAAAGAACAATAATATGGGTTTTACATTCTTACATTGTTATTTGAAATTCAATGAACAACCTTGCCATTCACTTTTTTCAAGTTCAAAACTAAATCATTTTTTACATTGCATAAGCAAGAAAGGTGAAATACTAACTCCAATAGACTACTGTTATTATGATCCGTATCAGCATTTGAAAGGGCACAGATAGCTCCGATTTCCACTTAGACGTTGCTCAGTTTTAATAACACAACTGGTACCAGCGTGAAAGAGACTACACAAACAAAGACTTTGAATCATATACAGATCAAATTGTGGCGCCTATGCTGTTGAACATGCCAATTTTAAATGAAAAGGCAGTAACTGGGGGAAGAAAGGAGCTTCAATAATAGGGACGAGGGATGAACTTTCAAAATGAGCTTTTCACTCCTACTCCTTCAGCCGAACCATTATTTAGTTATTACCCGGAAAGCAAGTGGGCTTGGTACCAAAGTCTGGTGGTGAGCCAAGGCTGCTTTTTAAAGGGGTTCAGGTTTCTGTTCCCTCTCTGCCCCTCGGAGCCAACTCTCTGCTGAACTACTAAATCAAGGTGAGCACACAAAGCATCAGCCTGTGCTGGATGTGAATAAGACAAATAGGGAGTTTCTTCTGTGGGAAGAAAAGAGTTTGGCTGTAATGTGAGCAGTCCCTGTGGGGGTGAAGTGGGGGGTACGAAAGAGTACCATTCTCTTCACTCATAATGTGGTGTGTGGGGGGGTGTGGGGGGATAGTGCAAGGATAGAACAGGTGGGCCTCATACCCCCCCACCACCAACCTTCCCCCACCCACACCCTTACCTTCTGTCACCTGATCTTACATTGTCCCTTGCCTCAAGGTTTGACTCACTGAGGCATCAGAAGCTCCCAGCCCAGGATTAATGCTGAGACAAACAACAGCCCATGAGCCAAAGAGAACATCCAAGTGAAATATCCGCAGGTTTGCAAGACCCATGGAATGCTAGGAAGTATTTACAAGCAATTCAGAAGGTGACTAAAATATGTGATGACTTATTATAGCACAGGGATGAATATCAAGCAAAACTCAATTTTATAAGCCACACTTAGAAACGCATGCATTTAGGGTTGGTAGGACATTAGGACTTTGTTAAACTTTTGCTGTGTTTGGCAGCTGATTAGAGGTTATTAGAGCACTGGGAATAGATTAGGCATTTTAAAAGGGGTATGTTAAAGTAGTTTTCCACATGGAGGTGCATCAAGGGGGGCGGGGGTGCTGGTGGGGCGGGTCGGGGTGGCCATCAAAAGATGTTTGAAATGCCAGGTCGACTGCAGTATATTTTAGAATCTCAGTCTCTCTGGACGCACACTAATAAGAAAGCATCACTGATTATCACTGATGCAGACAACTGAGGATGTTTTTGAAAACACTTCTAATTGAGGGGAAAGTCACCACAATCACATGTTATGAAAGATTCTGATTTGAATAGATTGGCCTAAAATGCACTTGACAAGAATCAAGACAGATGAGTGGGAACAATGCAGCGCATGATATCAGTTTACAGGAGGAATGATTAATGCTGTCATCACCGCGCCTGCATTGCTCATTGTCTGTCAGTTCACAAGACCTGCATTGTCCATTGGAAATGATCATTTTTTATATGAAGCACATGACAAATATTGCAAAATGACTAGTTACAGTCAACTATGTTAGTCACTAATTCCTAATCCTACTCATTGTAATTGCTTCTAATCACTAATTTATGTGCTAATTAATGACAATATTGCTTTGTCACTGTTACACCTCTTATGTTCAATATTCATTGTCTTATTTTAGACTAAAGTATGCCAAAGAGAAAACAAATCTAACAAACTTTAGTTTATAAATTGATGGATGCTGAATCAATCTGTTTACAAACTGCAGCAGTTCAATACTTTATTCAGTATTTAAGTAGGTTTCTAACCTCAGCTTCTGCTGACTATTGTTAGAAATAACAATACTTGTATATGAGTACGAGTTTATACCCCTTCTCTGAATTCATTCCTGGTCAAATTTCATGTTTTCCAAATGAAACCTCTATGAGTTTTAGTGCTGAGCTTCTTTTGTTTTAGTTTAAGATGTTGGAGGAAAAAAAAACAATATGAAAGGTGCCATAACTTTTGGCCAGCCCACAAAACTGTGCAGTGGTGAAACTCTGTAGTGGATGTGATAACGTATCACTTAATAACGTATCACTTAAATGTCTGCATACGGCTGTGGAGTTATATTTATAGAGTTGAATACCACAGAAGAGCATAACAAATGTCAATATCAACAAAGTATACTTATTATGACTAAAATATGCTATAAAATGAGGAACAATATGTTACAAAATTACAAAAAGTTCTAGACAAAAAAAAATCCCTTGCTGTTATGATGTTATGCTTTGATGCCTGGTTTTAAAAAATAAAGTAATAAACAAAAAAATAAAGAAATAAATACATACATAAATACCATTTTGGCTTTAAAAATATTCTTCACACCCTATTTACAGAAATAATTCTTTAAAGAACCATCCACTGTTAGGTTATTTAGGCCATCTATTACGGCCTTGCTCTTTAAAACCCTGTATGGTGTTAAGGATGTATACTTAACAAAGTTGTTTGTTAATGGAACTAAAAGCCACCTTTCTCATTTTCAGACAAGCATGAGCCTCATATAAACATCAACAGACGTCCAGGCACACCCAAACAAACACGAGCCACAAAGAGCCACGTACAAAAAGCTCGGCTGCACACCTGCCGCTCTATCTACACTCTCTCTTTCCAGCACAATGATGACTGATTTCAGAAGCTGTCCTTCAGTGTGTCACCAGGAGATGTGTCCGAAAGCGAGCACGCTTTGCACCTTCAGCTTGGCCTCTCTTCACGCCTGTAATGGTCAGGACTGGAGGGTCACACGATTTTCCCCAGCAGTGTCTCTGGTCATGGCCGCCAGTGTGGAGCTGGATAACGGATTACAGCACGACGGTCACAGAGGCTCAGGTTTCAAAGCCCAGTCGGGCTGATAGACGAGCGGAGGCAGTTGTCCTGCAGGCCGGGAGCTCTCCATCAGCAGCATCTGAGAGGACAGAGTAAGGCTCTGCTCTCGCTCTCGCCCTGCCTGGCGTCAGCCCCTTGCTGGGTTCATGCAGCAAGTATGCGTGGGTGATGACCGTGGAGCAACTCTAGAGCAGCAGCAGAACAGATTGACACACTCACACTCACATATGCCTGCCTGTGTATCACATGTGCATGCACAAATGCAACTGTTCTGCATAGCCTGAAACAATTACAGTTAAATAACTATACAGTATAATACAAATATTTGATAACCCAAGTCAAATATGTAGCTGGTTAGAAGTGAAAATAAGCTTGTCTAGAGGAAACAAACTTAAAAATCTGATATTTTAATTTTCCAACCACTATATTGAATTAAACAAATAAACAGTAATTGTGCACTGAAATGTGTGAAAGTATGTAGAGGATGTGATGTTAACTTATTTTCACTTCGAAAAACAAACTATTATTTGACCTGGAGTCCCCACAATTGTGCACATGACTATACAGAACAGATCTGGGAAGCATTTGACCAGGCAAATAACTTTTTAAACATTAAAAAGGTTATGTGATTCACGCTGCTCTATATAACCATGGCACTGTACTAAAGAACCCCTTAAGGAGAATCTTTCTACATTAGAAAGGCTCACAGCATGAAGCTTAAAGTAAATGTATAATGTACATAAAGTAAGAACAACAAAGCTATATTTCTTTTGGTGCTGTGATATAAATAACAATATAACAAAAATGACTCTGTCACTCAAAAATAGTACATTTACAGGTGCAAACATAAGTAAGGAGACTTTATTCCAGCAAAATGTAAAACATTCATTCTTAAATCTGTTTTTCACTTCATTATAAGTGTTTTTTAAATATTACACAACATTGCTGTGTTTAAATGGTGTAGAAAATAAAAATGGACACCTATATAGCATATAAGCCCAATTATTCTAGGTTGTGCCTACAAACTAAAAGACATTGCCATCACCGATACCTTCTGAATTTCTGAAGTTTGTTCTTGAGAAAGACTCTGAGGAAATGTTTACAATAGATCTGTTTCTATCTCTTCAGCTGCTGAATTGTTTGCACCTTTGTGCTCTTAAGTTTAATTTGGATTTTGTTCTTGCCTAGGAACTAATTCCAAATAAGAAAACATCGCTGAATTTCAGAGTCTTGGTGAAAATTGTGTAAGTGGACTTGAGGAAAACATTCTTCCTAAAAAATGGGTGGTGAATTTATTTATACGCTCCCTTATGTATTAGGTAATGGTAGCCATGGTTGCACAATGATAAATGCAGTGCAAAGATGATCTTATAATGAATTACTCTTCGAACAATTATATAACAGCCTAGAGTCAGGCTTGCTCTACCTCTGAAACCTACTGAAACTTGACTCTCATTCTCTCTCTCTCTCTCTCTCTCTCTCTCACACACACACACACACACACACACACACACACACACACACACACATTTATCAGCTACCATCAGAACTTTACTACCAAATGATTTATTTACAATTAGAGTATTTTCTCTGATGTTTGTGGTCAATGTAGAAGAATAATATATATACAAATATCGAATGAAAAAAAACAACAACAATAAGATTTCTGGTGATTTCTGTCTGACACCTGTCGTGTAGAATTCACACTAAATGCTTAATGTACACTGGAAACTCTACAGAAGCTGGAGTTATACTCCTCTATTCAAAATTCTATAAAATAACTTTTCCCTTCTTGGTAATGTATGATCTACAGTTGTAGGCCCAACTAGCTATGATTACCAGGGTAAAATACTTTACAGGCAAAATACCTTAAAAGTAGTAAGGGCTCAACTCTGAAAAGACTGTCCTAAATATATTCAATAATGTATTCCTTTACAATACATATAATATTAATGTATTCAAAATATAATCAGAATACATCCTTTTTTATTTCAGCCTTTACTGCCTTCATTTAATTATATCTTTGGAATACTGCATTTTATTCTAATATCGTAATATCTGTGTTGTAAATTCCACCTTTAAAAAATATTACTTGGTCTAAATACAGGTAGCGCTGTCGCCTCACAAAAAGAAGGCCCTGGGTTTGATTCCTCAGCTCAGTCCCTTCCAGAGCACCCAAAGAAAATATTAGCATGTGTTTCCTCTGGGTGCTCTGGGAGAACCCTGGTTACTGGAGATGCTTAATTCCCTCTAGGTATAAGCGTGTGTACGTCTATGTATTGTCTCTGTCTGTGATGGCAGACCATCCAGGGTGTTTCCTGTCTGTAGCTTAATGAGTGCTGTAATAATGTATCCCTTTACAACAAACAAAACACTAGTGTATTCAAAATATAATTACAATACGTGCCTCTCTCACGACTGGTTATGACCCAAAAGAATAAGCGGTTTAGATGAGGAACAGTGATAATAATTATTGCATGACTATTAAAGTCACTGCACTGTTCATATTTACATATGGACCAACACCCCCAAACCTTTCATTAAAATGAGAGGACTCTACAATCGACCTTGTCAGCTCTTCCTATGCTGAGCCATGCATGTTTACAAGGAAGGTGAAGGGAAGGTAGAGTTGTAGGAAGATATGCAGTGGTGATAACTGCTGAGAGATGTGGTGAGTCAGTGTATCTTTACACTATGTACTGCATGTTATGTAATGCATAACAGCACAGCAGCCATTTGCTTTAAAGATTTCAGGTGATATTAGGTCTTGTGTGGTATAGTTACCGAGATACATTGTGTGTCCTGTTTCTGTTTTGATACGCAATTCTGGAATGTGGATGAACATGAATATGGCACGCATGTGAGTCAAATGCTTTGTATTTGTGCATGTGCAAGGGATTTTAAAGGCTGGAGCCAAATACCAGCTTCCAGGTCTCAGCTATGAGAGCACTGTTTGCCCATTGATAGCTGAGTGACGGTCCAGGTAACTTGAGCCCTCCCCTTCCTTCCACCCCCACCATTTCAATGTAACGGGCACTGATAAAACCCTGGATGTTCCCTCAAACATTTCAGGAAATGAAAGTTTGAAACACGATCCCTCTGCGCCAACAGCACTCCCCACCTCCTCCAACCCCCACCCCCAGCACGCCTACGCTGAAACAAAAGCGGCTCTCAAACCAGTGCAGAATCTTTTTACCATGTAGATGATGGTGGGAGAAGTGATGGGTGAAAGAAAGAGAGAAAGAGAAAAGATACAGGACGCATATCTCAGAAGGCTTTGATAAAAGGTGAAATACTTAAAGTAGGAAGTGCAAGCGAAATGCAGACACAGGTCAACATGCAGACTTCCACTCCAGCCATATACACACCTGCCCTCTTCGCCCTCCTTGTTTTGTGCCATCACTCAGGGCTTGACAGCAATGCTCATGCTCCAGTGAAGCACATCTGGCTAAAGGGAGGGAGAAACTGGATGAGTGACAGCACAATATCATGGGATGAGGCTAAAAAAAACACCCACCTTTGATGTCCTTTTGTTTTCTTAGTGGCAACAAGTCCAGACACCTCTGGGAAACAAATGAACACATCTCTTGACAGTTAGTGGCTCGCAGCATAGCCTGCTAATCATAGGCAGCACAGCCCACATTGAGGAATCAGTCACTATGCTAGTTTTGTGGGGCATTTTCAAGTTAATTGAATCACTGGCAGGTGTCCTTATGGAAGCCATTCCTGTGGGATTTTGGTAGATAGTCACAAACCTTCAAGCTTCTGACAGTTCATTGCATTCAGATCCCTCACGGAAGGGGCTGCTTTAGCTGCTTTAGCCTCGTTAGCACCCACCACTCATCTAAAGAGCCGGCAGGGCTCCGCTGGTAGGCTGGGGGATCACAGGAACCGGTGAAAAGATTCAGCGGCTCAGCCTGCATCTGCCAGACCTTCACCAGAATTACCAGGACGCACAGGGGTTTAGCACACCCTGACCAGGATCCGGGTCACATTGCAGGCTAAGCTTCAATTTAGGATGCAGGAAAAGATTCAAATGTGAAGCAGCAGGGTTATGGTTTGTTACTACAAACCATATGGGGTCATTTACAGCAAGACGCAGACTATTTGAGGTCAAATATAAAGCTATTTATCAACTTAGTTTGTCTAATTACTCCATTTCAGTCGTGGATTAGTACATATATCTACAATATTTATAGGGCTGAACATAACTATAAAGTCTGGAAATGGATGACCCCATTTTTTTATGAGAAGCACAGTTTGTTCTGGTCTGGCCTGAGATAAATGCTTTGACTGGTAAAAGTTCACCAAGCCTCACTAGGTTTTTACCAAGCATGCTCATAGACGCGCAAGGAGCAGGAATTATCCACGGTGACAGCTGCAGTAACCAGAGACCAGAGTTATTTATAAGACCTCTGCTGCAATACTTCAAGTCAGCATCCTTCCTCAGACATGCTCACGGGTTTACTAGTGCAGCCAATTTCACAAGGTATAGGCTGTTTATTTGTAGCGAGATATATTTTTCAAATAACATCATACACACTGTTATGGTCACTCAAAGACCATTCATTTAATAAAGGAAGCATATTTACACAAAATATGGAATAACGGTGGTATTACTTAAGAGAAAATGAAAAAGTGTTTTATACATTCTGTCTACTCTCTGCACAAACCATGGTTGCCTGGTTCCCCCGTGTCTTCTTTCAGTCCCATCAACTGAACTAGTCTTTGAGCCAGACTACAAGTCGGTGGGTGAGGGTAAGACCTTGTCCATGCACTAGAACCTGAGTCAACATTAGACATGATATAAAATATTGTAACATCTTATTTGGATGCCCAACTGTAGATTTTTACCTTGTCTATAACTTACATTTAACTAATTCAACTAACTTACATTTAACTGCCCTTTAAGGTGTGCTTTGTAGGATTTTTTGTTTAAAAATAACAAAATTATCAATAGAATGTGAAGTAATAACAGTTTTTACCATATGTCAAAGACATCTATGTATCGTGTTGTAGAGATATCTATCGAAGTTTCTAATCAGCTAGCTCCGGCCAGTTCTGTATCGTAATACTACTAAAGAAGCAACAGTGAGTCACTTTAGCGGCGAGTCTGCCTTCAGTGCAACATGGGAGGATAAAGAAGTAGCGCTAACTCAATGGTGTATTATAACCTCATGTCAATTATGTTAAAGGTCTTGCTGCCGATTAGAACAGTTCTAGATTAGAACAGGCAGCCAATGTAAGGATCAGCAAACGCAACAACGGCTGAAGACAATGTGTGAAATACCTTCTGCTGTTCAGAGGGTCTTATGTTGGTTTACAAATCTGGTGTTGGCTGGCTGCAAGTATGTCAAGAAATGTTTGGTTAAACTATTCCTGTTCTACAAATGTTCTTTCACATATTAACTTAAATCTAATACAGTTCCTCTTTTGCTTTAGTTTGAGAAATTTGTTATAATTTACTCTCCCAAACCCTGGCATCACGTTAAGGCAGACCACCACAACAGCTCAAGTTAGTCAGAAACTCGGCCACTGTGGGTAAAGCAGCTAAACAATGGCAGCATAACATCCTATCAAGATTTATTTTTTCAGGAATCCCCCAAAACATAGATTTTATTAATTTCTTGGGCTCCAGCAGTTTAATAAGGGGGTCTTGGACCTCCTAAGACCCCCCCGTGTTTAGTCCAATGGCTGAAGCTCTTGGCAAGTGACCATTTTGACCAGGGTGACCCACTCAAAAAACCAAACACACAACATAATAACAAGAGTGAATATTGGTGTTGTCTTTGACTACTGGAGATGCTCATGGCAAGTAAAGGGACGAAGTATGATGATGGACTTGGAACATTTCTTCTACACTGCTAAGTAACAGTTTTTAATGCTAACATTCCGGAGGATGGACTGTACATTTTCTTGTTATTTAAAATAGAGGTGGACAACACAACTTTCTGGTGAAATATTGCCCCCTATTTGTTTGGAATATAATTTGGCAAGTCATCTTACTTTTAACTCAAATCCCAAAATACACAAACCACATTATATTATATATGTTGAAAGTATACTAAACATTACTCACGTTTCTACAATTATTGCTGTCGGCAATGATGCATTAAATGTAATTTCTACTGATACATTGAAATTTTGACTAAATGTAAAGGGTAGCTTTTTAAAAACATGTCAAAAAAGGTTAAAAAATGGATAAACAATGTTTTTTTTGTCATAGAATACACAAGGGCAAGTTCTATAGGAACACACCAATGCTTTGCTAATTTCTAATGATCATTATTTCAAGTTTACTGTATTGGTAAGCATGTAAACAAACATCATAACAAACATTGTAGTGTCCTGCTACAGGCTGACAGACATAGGAGCACATTAGGTGTGGCCTACAGGCTATCGGTAGTAAAACAGAAGACGTAAATGTAAAGAAGTTGTAAGTTGTTAGCTGGAATGTGTTGCATGTGTTATTTTGTACTAGGTTGTGGTATAGTTAGAGGGGTTGTGTGGCTACCATGAACTATATTAACATGGCTATTAATGACCTGCTTGCTTCACCACCATTTCATCTAGTGCTGAGCAGCAGTTATCCCCTGCTGCCGTTCAACAAAACAGCATTCACTGAAAAGGATATTCTTGAGTCTTGTGTCTTCTTCAAGGCCAACATTAAAGTATATTTGATGAACACCAGTACAATTAGAATAATACTGTCACTGTATTGACCAGGTCTATACTTACATTCTGTTGTAAACTATTTAGGTGTTAGCTCTTAAGCATCCTGACTGAAAAATTTAGGTGCAGGGACTGAACAGAAGCCGTGGTGGATTATGTGCCTATAAGGCAAAGAGGTCATCTCTGTCTCTGGGATTTGGTCACTGCATCATTCATGTGCTGCCATACCAACCAGGTGGCCCAGAGCCAGAGGCCACCTGGACTTCCAGTCAATGATGTTATCTATGAGGGTTACTATGTCCTAGGTCATCTAGCCAAAGGACCTGGGTCACCTTACCATTATTCGTTAGGAAAGCTAATATAAATTCAATATGGTTTGATACGGAATACCACACTTATGATGCTATTAAGGATGCATTCAGTCCAGGCTACATGCTATTTAGAATACAGTAACTTCTTAAATGTTGATGAACAGTTAATTTTACAAACTTACATTCTTTAAGAGGCATTGTCAATCATTTGTAAGAGCTTTATAAAATCAATGCACACATTCATTAGGCAAACTCTGAAGTGGAGCCCAACATGCAGCTTATTACGAGTCAGTGAGGTTCCATCTAAAGCATGAGTATAGAGATAAATCATACTGAGCTGTTATTTTTGTTCACTGAGCTGAGGGATGATCAGACTGAGCAATATACTCATTAGTGAACATTCCTTTTATTAAAGTTAGCAATAAAATTGTGTGTGATGCCATAGAAAAATCCTTATATGAAATGTGTAATGCGACCACTTTTAAAGTATAAAGAACTTTCTCATAATGTAAAGTTTATAGGAAGAACTCTTAAAAGAGAGCAAAACACACATGTCTTAAAATTAACAGACCATTTGTATTTTATTCGATTTTTGGTTGCATGTCAATGACATTACATTGTATACACTGTCATTCATAAATTTAAGGGTTACTAATTTTTTAAGGATAATGCAATTCTTTTGAGGATATGCATATAAAGTGATTCCATAATAAAGCTCATTGCTAGTTTGATAGAATTTGTACTAACCCCTGAAAATAATGATTCTAGCTTTTTTGACAGCTTTAAAAATGAACTTTCCATTTTATTTATTATTTCAATTGATTATTGTTAATGATAGGTGATTCCAAACTTTGGAATGGTGCTGTACAAGTCATTGAATAAATCAGGTGGGATTTGGTAAATTGTCTAGGCCTAAATAAATATACATTCATTTATTTACATTTCGTAAGAGAATGTTTTCTTTAAAAAACTGATAACTCACAGAGACACAGGCTGTACAAGTGTATATTATTCAGATCTCCTGTTGCAGTTATAATAAAAGTGTCCCACCTTTTTTTAACAGACATAGGCGGCGGTCCTGCTTAGGGGATTGTGAAGCATCAGGGATCTTACGTATCAGCAGGTTGTGGAATAAAGCAAGACTAGTGTTCCATCTGCTGGAGGTAATTTGTATTACAGCAAGCATAATTTGTAGAATTTGCTGCCCCCTGTCAGCTACTGTTGTTATGGGGAAGCCAACAGAGAGGTCCTTGGCAGGCCTGAATAATAACACAATTACAGCATTTTTTTTAGTTCAGTGTCCTTGGTCTGTTCATATTGCTGTAATATAGAACTGAGTGATACACAGTGATATTTTTCACGAACAAAATTATACAAAAGGGTAAAACCTTGAGGATTTTGTCTGTGTTAATTTTGTGTGCAAACAAAAACGACTGACTTGGTGAAACTACATATTTTCATTGTGTATTAAACCCACAGTAAAACATGATAACCTCACAATGGAATCTCATTAACTGCATCATGCTTTTATAACTTTTTTAAAACACCACTGCAATGTGTTTGTGACCTGTTGTTCGGCCATCTCTCGGAGAAAGCTCAAACCACAATGTAAAACTAGTTTCAAATATAAATAAATAATAATTAAGCTGAGCTTGTAAAATTGATGTGTGAGTGTAACTTGTTTCTCCCTGAACCTATCCTGTTGGAATCATAAGGCAATACTTGAGCATGTTCCATGGCAATGAAATTCAGCTACGTCACACAACAGGAGCATAACCACTTTACCGGCTTTTCTTGTTTGACTTCAGGTAGCTAGCTGGAGTGTTAACCAGTACATAATGTCAATCGGGTGGTAACCACAACAACCACAGTGAGCGCACATCCAGCTCTGCAGGTAGAAACACCTGGTTAAGTAAAGATGGCAACAGAGAATGGCCAAACTGGTTTCAGCTGACAAAAAGGCTACAGTTAGATAACCACTCTGTTCAACTATGTTGAGTAGAAAGACATCTCAGAATGCACAAGTTGAAGTTTGAGATGGATGGGTTACAACAGCAGAAGATTGTGTTATTTTCCGTTTCTCAGGCTCAACAAAAGTAGAAAGTTGAAGCAGGGTCGCATGAATCGTACAGTCTTCCAAGGCACATTAGTGCCAACAGAATGAATCTATAAACCCACCATGAACTGTGTCAACAGTCCATGCTGGTGAAGGTGGTGCAGTAGTGTAATGAGAATGTTCTCTTGGCACACTTTTGAGCTCCTAACACCATGTTACAAAGCAAAGGTTGACTCAAACTAGGTTCATAAACATGACAATAGGTTTCCTGTTCTTTGGTTGTCTTACAAGTCACCAGATCTGAATCCTTTGGGTTGGGGTAGAATGAGAGTGTGTCTTGAAAGTACTCCTGAAATATCAGCAGGAATTGCTTGATGCAGTTTTGCCAACATGTTTCCAACATCTTATGGAATCCATGGCAAGAAGAACTGAGGTTGTTTCGAGAGCAAAGGGAGGCCCTACCCAGCATTAACATCATAATAAATTGCTCACTGAGTGGCTGTTCAACCACATAACAACAATGCTAAAACAAAAATGAAAGCCTATAGAAGATTAAACCTTGTTTTACATTCCTCTACTCCTGGAGTCGTTTTGGCAGAACCTCAATTTGGGGTGTCTTTAAGCGAACAAGACCTGAACCCTGTGTTTACATGCACCTTTAGGAAAAATAATAAAAATACTACAGTCATTAATCTTCTCCTCTGTCAACTATTTTTCAATTCTAAGCCACTTTTCCACATCTCATGAATAAAGATGTATCTGATTACTGTCCTGTCTGCAGTACATTTCAAACCCTGGCCATAGAGTCTCTATTGGAAGGAAGTGTATGCTTACATTGTCTGCAGGTAAAGCACTGATGCACTTAAGCCCAAAGATGTCAGTGGTGTTGTTGGATGTTGCTGATTTATGACTTGCAGTTTCCATAGTTCAGTCTTAACTTATTATTTATTGACAGTAGCTTGAGAAAGTATTCCTGCACCCTCACAGTGAAAGGCGTTTTAATGCACAGCTGTATGAACCTTAGCGAAGTGGCAAGCCTTGACCTATGCTTGCTCTTAAAGGACTTGATCATTTCTGAATGCTCCTTTCATACTCAAGCACGACTGCCACTGTAACACCCTGTCTAGCCTTTCTAACCTTTCTTTGGTACTGTGTGTTCTCTCCCTCATGTGCTCTCCTGCCATGTGTCTTCGCTGTTGTTCTGGTCAGTGTCTCCTCCCTTGTGAGTTGTTGCTTTGTCTTTGCTCAGTGTTTTGTTTGCTTTCTTGTTTTGCCATGTTTCTGTATATGGGTGGGTCCCATGGTGCCTGATTTTACCGTAATGAAGTAAAAATGTTTACTGAGATGTGTTTTTTCCTTCTGTGTCAATATGCCAGATGGAATGTTTTATGTAACTGTTTAATATTTAGATGGAATATTGTTTTATTTTGTTTTTCATGTTAAGGTAAACATGCAAAATGTCCTGTGTCCAGTATAAAGTATTTACAGTTATAAAATAAATCAGTAACACCTGGAACTGTTTATAAATGCTTTTGGCATTATTTCTATTCATATTTACATTAATAAGGTTTTAAAATATACAATATCACTCCTCCAAGTATATAAAGTTTTGTAATAAAATTGCTGTCCTGTGGCGTGACATGGATGATCAGGTTTTTAAACCTTTTTTTTATGGACAACTACAGATGTCCTTTCATCAAACATGAACCCGGATGTCCCTCATGTATTTGCCTGTTAAGTTTCAAATCAAAATATTGTGTGCAAAAGATCCTTCATTACAATGTGTCTTATTTCTGGCTATTCATCTAAAGTAAAAAAAAAAAAAGTCATTTAAAACTTGTTTTTGTTCAAATCCATAAATGAAGAACAAAGATTAGAATAGGATTTTCATATTTTCTCTTATATTCAGACACTTTATGAAAATTAGTTGAATAGTTCTAAAGGCATTTAATACATTTTTACTACTATTTCAACAGTGTCTCAACATGTCATGTGGTGTGACATCACTTCACATAAAGTTAAATAGATTTTATGAGGGTTCAGTTAATCCAATCCTCATGTGTTTTATAAAACACTGCATATTTTAACAATACATTTTTATCAGAATGTTATCATTTTATAAGATAATTTCATAAATGTAAGTGATAAAAAGGCTACAAGTAAAGAATGGAGCAAAAGAAAACACCTATGAATATAAATATTAATCATAGTTTGCATAAAGGGTTCCTAAAACTTTAAATACAAGTATAGATTTACAAACAGTGAAAATAGAATCATCTATTTTTTAACCATCTACATATAAACATTTAAATATTTACTATTAAAGTTTCACTAGGTTGCTCTTTTTGCATTTTTTACCTTTCCAAGTACTATATAATTTTTCAAAGACTGTGGTTCAACATGCTGTATATTAGAAATACAGGTGTGCACTTATAAATTATTGCAATTTTACACTGAATGTTTGTACAGTGAACAAAACATGAGCATCTTAACATGCAACATATATGCAACATATATGACTCAGATATCTAAAATAACTTAGTGCTGCTAGGACAGTGCTCAGCAACCCAGATGTTAAAAAGAAACCCACATGTTTTGTCCTGCTCACCAAAAATCAATCCACCTTGGGAGTCATAACATTTTATGTCCATTTTATTGGTGCAAAGCTTAAACGTGTTGGCTGTAAATATGTCTCAGTATCTGCTAATAGGCGGAATGATATAAAATACACTGACTTGCATTGCTCTGTAGTAAGCTTTGGTTCAGCTTTAGCTTTCTCACATCTCTAGGTGGATAGTTTTCCACAAAACATGAATGTTGTTTTTTTTAAAGTCTCCTAATGTTTGATTTTTTGGAGTTTGACATTTTCCTGTTTCAGACTACATGTTGGAAAATAAGCTGAAGTGCAAACAAAGGCAAACTAGTCTGTTAGTCTATAATTTTTCAATATTCATCTTGAAACATTCTCTTACTTGCCATTTTATTATTGCTATCTGGGTGGAATTGTTCATTGTGTTGCTATGTAAACAGCAGTCTGTCCAACTTCAGGGTTAAAGGTCAGTGAAATAGCTATTATACATTAATTCCAGTGATTTAGGCTATTTGTCTGCTATTTTATGTGTTTCTACTGTACTACAAAAGCGTCATTTTACTGCGAAGGAGGACTATTGTATTTTTACCTAAACATATAATTCTGCTGTTTACTAATCAGAACACCATTTTACATTTACAGTGTACCTGTGAACAGCCTACAGCATCATACTTACCTCAAATGTTATCTTGGTGTTATGTGGTTATGTGGTTATGTGGTTATGTGGGTTGGGTTGGTTGACACATTGATTCTGTGGCTGGTTTGTATGTGATAACATGCACACGTTGGTTCCTGGCTTACTGCTCGTCCACACTTTCTTTTATTCTTTCTTTTTTCCTTATTTCTTTCTTCTTTGTGTTTGTGTTCTTTATTTACTTTATTTTATTTGTTTATCCTTTGCAAATGCAGAACTGTTGAATAAAAGATGATGGTGGCCTTCAGCTAGTGCTTGGAACTGAATCACAGCCATGTTGTTATTTGTATACTTTTATAGGTTCAGTTAAATAACAGTGGCCACTTTATCAAAACAACTGTGAAGTATTTATAAACTATGTTTGTTTTCTGCATCACTTATGAGCAAACTCTTCATCTACACAGTGGAGTCACATTATAGCATTTATTTTTTCATTGTTCTTATAGCAAAAGGTTTTGGTCCGACATCTATAACTGGAATTCATTAAAACTGGATAATATACTATACTTCACTTCTAATGATATAATGTATTATATGGATAACCTAAACTTAAATATTTCAGATGTAGTTAACCTTGTCATTATTCTGGGTAAATCTCATATACATTCTTGTACATGGAAAGGCAATTCACCCTCTTTTAACTTATTTATCAATGTATGTGTCAATGTAACGACCCTTGCTTTTTTAAGATGACAAGTTTTGCTCCTCTGTGCCCCTTTTTTCCTTTTTTTTCTTTCTTTTTGTATATGTGCTCATTTGCTCCCTGGCTTGCCTTGTATATTTTCATTAATAAATAACAAACAAAAACAGAGTCACATTATTATGAATATCTAGAATAACCGCTGACTGCAGCATGGACAGCAGCTAGTTGAGATGGGAGTGTCTTAACAGGTCTTGGTGGCTTGTCTCTGGTGTCTGGAGCAATGCTGACTGCAGTGCACCCCACAGCTGTTGGAGGAAGCATTTTGGTAAATGATCCATAGAGTGAACACGACAATTAAGATGCTCAATTGGGTGCTCAAGTCTGGGGAAATAGGGGTCCAGGGTAGAACTTGAAAGTCTTGGCCCTGGTCTTTCAACCATCAGACATGTCACATTGATCCCATCCGCCCAAGAGAGACAGCCAGCATGTATGGGTGTACGTGATTTGCAAGGATGTAATGAAAGAAAGGGCCCAGAGAATGTCAAGAAAACATCCCCTAGACTATAATGCTGCCACCTATGCGGTGCCATTGTTGAAAGTAGGAATTGGTCATAATAATGTGACTCGACTGTGAATTTCAGCTTATTTAATGTCTGCTTGTAAACTTGCTGTCTGTCTTACTGAATAAACCTAGGGCTACATAAAATGACCCAAAAGTTCTTTAGGATAAAAGCTACACTGTAAAATGCTGCAATTGTACAGGAAATCTACTATTTACTATTATCAGATAATTATTTTTTTATTACATATGTATGTATCTATGTTTTGCTATAACATTTGGGAATTGGGGGTTCGTTCTTAACAGTAATTTATAATATGTTTCTTTAAAAATGGGCTATCCCAGAAATCTTTGAAATCGAAACAAAAGTGTATGGACAAAATTGTTGTTGGTAATAATAATTTAAAAAATGTAACGTATTAGACAGAATATAAAGTAAGCTAACAACAATGCTGTAGATTGGTATGGATTAGCCTGTCTATACTAGTGATGTCTAAGCCTATGGGTGGCTGTTGGTTTTTATTTTAATTGAGCAGAAGCTCATTCTTCAATCAACTAATCATGTTGGAACCATGTGTCGGAATACAACGTATTGGAATAAAACATTTGGAGCCACACCAGCTCTCTGTGAAAAGAGCCAGATAATCAACAGATATTGACCTATTATGAAATTAATAATATATAATATAGAAATTAATTTATACAGGGGGTGTAAACCTTACAATTAAGCTAACCTGCCAGTTACATTTAGCAAACATTACAACATTTTATACTGTGTCTGCCAAGCATACTGTGGCAGCTTTCTCTGGTTCATGGAAAGGCGATATAGGGGTGTGGTATGCCCCTCCACCATTAAAGGGACTCTAAATGTCTATAGGGACTTTAATGCCTTTTATAGTTATTTGGTGGCTACATATGATGCAGGAATGGCACTTTAAAGGTGGATGGTGTTGATGGTAGAACCAGGTGAAAGACTGCGAAGAGACCAGTGCGTTGAGGCATGATGGTGGGGGCTTGGTGGTGAGAATGACACACACAGCGCGGCTTGGTGATGGAAAAAGAGAAGATGGCCAAGTACGGGAAATACACAACGAGTGACACAGTGTTTTGCCAAGCGCGGCATAAATGGCAGACAGCTCATTGTGCTCATCATTATCCCTATTACGGCCAGGAATGCTCACACTTGCCGAGAGAAGCATATCTGACGGATGGATGGCAGCCAACTTACAGCTCAGGTCAACAGCATGGTGGATGGTGGGGAAAAAGGCGAGTGGGAGAGAAGTGCCATTACTGCTGTCACAGTCCCCCCTGGTGGTACTAAAGCTAAGGTGGTGAGCTGTGAGGAGTCCTTCCGAGCTCAGTAGGAGCCGTATCAGCAAAGATGCAGCCCTAAGCCAGGACTGTGGATGCTTACTCTTAATACCAAGCACCCTGCTGCGCTTGTGCTGGCCCCGACTCCAAGCTGTGTAGGTCTTCAGGACGGCTGACCTTTAAGGGGCATGCCCCTGAGGAAGAGTCTTTTGTGACCTCAGAAAATAATATCCATACACAGAGTTTGTGACACAACAACCTTTAAAATACACTGAATCTAATTTGCTAGACTGATCAAATACACAGAATAATGTTCTAGCAAGCTGACGTCCTTGGAGAACTAAGACCAGTGATGGCACAAGTGTTTGCCTCTGCTTGAGTGTAAACAACACTCTGCCCTTTTCACCTGTATACACTCAAAGAAACATTGTGCTGAAGACGCACACCATTTACTTACAAGATCTTTTGTTAAAGTTCTCTTGACTCCCTTGACTCCTATAAGTTCACAGTATAGTCTTTTCAGCTCATCCAGCTCATCCCTGATGAAACATGCTCATCTGCATGCATGCGTGCATCTTTACAAAGGCGAAAAATAGAAGGTGCTTGGTTGGCTCTAGCCATGGAGCTGAAATAAAGCTGCTAATTATATGACTTATTCATCAAAGACATATATGATCCTCTGAAAAACAGGTGGGTCGGAAAAAAGAGCCAACTACATACTGATGCAGCCTTTTGCAGAAGTACAGAGTTGAAATATTATTCGAATACACTTGTTGTATTAAGCATTGGCCTAAGGATCATCCTGAATTATTATATCACAATGTGTTACTGTGTTAGTTTTAACTGGGCTTGCTTGCTTGTGCTGGATGTCCTTCCGTAGGAGTAGAATCTAATATTATGTATGAAACACACTTTTTCCAGTTTCACCAGCAGGGGGCGCACTTGGTTAATAAAGATACGGCATCTCGCTTCCGCGTAAACACTATTGACAGGCATCCTCTTCTCTAGGCCTGGATTTGTCCAGTGGCTTTAGGTTGTCACAGGCTGACAGTTAGCAGAACTCACAGCTTCCGAATGTCAGCTAACGCAAATATAATCTTTATTAGTGAAGTGCAAAATCCACTATACAACTATACAACTTGAAGACGACTAGAATAACAAATATTCTTTCCAAATTCATACAAGGAGACCCTTTCAACTCATCCAGTGTAAAATTACCTAGCAAGGCAGACTGCCTTTATAAATCACTGTCAGTAAGAACGAAATGATTACAGTGAAATCTGTAATCTATAATGAAAGATAATTGTAAAAAGCCCAGACAACTAGACTACTACTAATGAATTAGGCATATATTAGCTACTATTACAATAAAATATAACGGTTTTGCACTGGATGTACTATTCAATTATTAATCAACATATCAGACAACATATCAATCGTTTGATCTTTAAGAGACTATTTGCGCGACCGTATTGTTCTTTGATGAATTTGGTCGGTGGTCATCTGCCCAATTTATTTATTCACATTTCCACTTTTTATTCACGTGTTTCACTTTGTTTGCGTCAGTGATTAAACTGGATACTTCACCGAGGAGCAGTGGACTCTCACAAAGTAAACTCACCTGTCTAATCTGAATAAGCCGTCTACCTGTCACGCTTTCTTTCCTCTTTCTGAAAGCCACCTTGAGTTTGTGGAGCTCGTTGCGCATCTGGTCAGCGTTGCGTGCATTTTAATTTGGCTGAAAACGCTACAGTCCAGATCAAGTCTGTGAGCTATATCATCTCTCCGTGAAGACCATATCGACTCCAGCTTGTTGGAAGGACGTTTCTAGTCTGTGAAAACTGGTGACATTGGGTTTAGCAAGTTATGTTAAGCTTCCGTGTCATCATGTAAATCCTGTATAAAGTACCTCAAATGAAGTTGGAGGTGGAGATATGTGAAACCATGACAATGTCATATTAATAAGACATGACAGAAAAGTGCCAACATAAGTTTCATAAGTTATTATATGAATATATAAATGAGCGTAAACGCTACCAAATCGTGGTTAAGATACTATGTTGTTTTTTATTATTCATGATTAAATGGTCGCGAGATAAACAAAGTCATAAAACACATAAAAAACATAGTGGTTTGGTCTGAAATGCTCCGTTGTAGATAAGCTTACAAAGTCAGAACTGTGGAGGTGATCGGAACGAGACGTCCACCACTAAAAGCTCCCTCACAGAAAGTTATTAGATGTAGTGGTTATGACTACACTGGCGCGTTTTTTATGATAGTTGTGTGATAGGGTTTTAGTTTAAAACGCAATTACTGTAAACCATTTAGGCCTATAGCGGAATAGTACATGCAGGGAGCCTTGTAGCCCCCAAAGAAAACTTTTTTTTCCTGATTTATATTTATTTTACCATCATTAGCATCACATACAAAAACCTCAGAGAACACTTATAGGTTCAGTGGTGGTTTTAGATAGGAAATAAAATGGCTATATTTGACTTGTAGATATGGCTGACCCCGGTCCCTATCACCGCCACTGTAAATAATCAGAATCTGTAGAGTTCTCTACAAAGTAAGCATTTACATCAAACCACTCTGAATGGCTGTCTTTATATATCAAACACTGAGTAATTTATAAAAATGTACATTCAAAAAAACTGTACGGCGACCAATCCCGCTTCTTGCGCCTGGATCGGTGAATACTAGCGCAGGGGTGTACAAACTGAAATGCAGGAGCTAAAACAATATTCCCAGGTAAGGACTGGGCCTTTGAATTAGCTAGTGCGTGTGAGTCATATGTACTGGAAGCACAAAGCTAGATTGGCTCATTGGCCATTTCCAGGCATAATTTATTCACTCTGCATTTGGGTGATTTTTGGATGAATAAAAATGATAAGAACGTGCATTTGCAGTGTAAATAACGTTAAGGAGCGATAAGAATCGCATGCTGTAGTGTTTTCATTCAGTCTGACGTGGAATACAAAAACGTAAACAATACACATTGTTCAAAGCAACGCAGTTAAGACTACGTAAGTGATCAGTCTACGTAAGTGATCAGTAGAAAACAAAGACAACAAACAAATATAATTCGCTGCAATTATATAACACGTAAATTTGACGAATAACTATAGAGATGTACGCAAGACGTGCCCAACCCGACCTACGAGCAACAGCCTGAATAGGGTACGCAATTCGTGAATGTGTGTTTTTATTTATCAATAGTGCTCAAACTACGATAACAGTTTCAGAACAAAAATCAATTGCATTTCATAAACGAGGCCCTGTGAGTTGCGGACAGATCAAAACGGCTGTCTCAGCCTGACACTGCCAGGCTTACAACAAAGAAAATACTGTGTTTCTATTGGCGGATACGAGGCCTCCTTAACACGAGCTACATCATGCTCAATATAATACAATCAAACTCCAATTTATCTACATCATATACTCCTCCCTGCATAGCTCCATAACAACACACCAGAGACAGCGTTTCTCCAGTTTCTCAGAATAATGATGCTGATGTGGGATCAGTCTATACCTTTTATAGAGCACTAAATGGAGCTGGGTGAACTGATGAGGCCTGGTGTTAGATCAGTGACCTCAGTCTGAGGCGCGCGATAAATTTGAAGGTGTGAAAGCCAAATTGTAAGACCCGTAATAAGTTCTTTCATTTCAGTTCAGACTCCAACAAAGCGGGGAGTATCACGGGGGCAGAGTGACCCAGGAGGTCCAGTCAACCGACTGTTATCAAAAGTCAACTGCTACCTTCTACCTCAGCAAAGAAAAATCGAAATGTAATTTGGACTGCAGCCGTGCGCGCAGCTCAACCGCGGTTCGTGCAATGAGAAATGAGAGCATATGAGCATTTTTGTAAAAAGTAAGGTTTCGGAGTGGGGATGGGGAGGGGTGGGGGGTGCAGAGGTGACATGCTAATGTTGTCTGCTATTAAGGTTTTCAAACTAAAGGCGGAAACTGCTGAACGGATGACCAACCATTATCAGGCCTCGGGTTTTCAGTGCATTTCAGTTCTAAGCTCCTATTGTAAAGAACAACCTCATGAACAAAACGACAACTCACGCGGAACACTGCTTTAGCTCTGCGGGCAATCTTTATGATGAGGGGTATTATATTATTCTTCTGTCTTCACTTTTTCTTTAGCAAAAGTAGTTGTAGTAGTAGTTGTTTTCAAGTGGAGCAGTTAGTCAGGTAAACTAGAATTTAAGAGAGTAATGTGGCCTCCCTCCTCTTAATCCCCCCGCAGAACTTTTGAGGGGCTTTGCTTTTGTTCTCGTTGGGCTCGAGAGCCCGTCATTACCGCTGATTAGCGCTGAACAGTTTGACAACCTTATTGACTGCCAGAAACACTCTTTTCAGCCAACCCCTCCGCTGTTGTCCGTGCACAAATTCAATGAGCCTCTCTCTCCCTTCTCCTACTTCGACTGCTCCTCCGTTTTTTTGTGTGCCGCAGTGACAATTAGTTTGCCACTCGTGCTGTTAAAATACCTTAAGCGTACAGCTTTGCCCTCCATCCCGCTAACAAAAGTGACATAAAGAAGCCCTCGCTGTGCGTCACGACTTATGTCAAGGAAAAAGAAAACATACAAATAATGAAACCTGAACTTCTACAACGTGGCCTGTGGAGAGTGTGTGTGTGGAGGGGGGGGGGGGGGGGGGGGGGCTTAAAAATATATGCGTGCACCATTTAAACATATTTTGCCTGCAGGCTTTACGGCCGGCTGTATTGATCGATGCTTAATTATAGTTCATATTTATCAGCACGCATTGCAAAGTTGGGAAGTCTGTTGTCTAAAAAAGGACCTATATAGCGGAAACCAAGTAGTTCGACCCACTAAATGCACATCGCGGCACTGCAGTAGAAGTAAAAATAAATAATAAAAAATAAAAACTGAAAATAACATTAGGGTACTAATTGGTCATGGGACTAGCAGTGAGCAAGCAACCCAGTAGGCTTACATCACACGTTCATAATCTAAAATGCTGCTGCTATTCGCCAGGAATTATCGACGTTAACTGAATTCGAGCAGTAAGCTGTGTTATGATTTTTCATGGAAAAAAAAGACCAAACGTTCAACAAAAGCCCAAGAATGATGTACCATTTAAGTGTGAGGATTATGGGATTTCTGTGGCTTTTTGAATGCAGCCTGCTCGTTTTGAAACCAAGGCGTTCCGCCCTTTCGTTGACCTTCTCCTGTCAGGGAGCATTAGGGAGCGCAAAGCCAATAACACTGCAGTTAACGCGAGCGGACACGCAGGAAGCGATCACGTTAAACACGCCGCCACAGAGCACATTCACTCCATTAACGCCATCCACCCTTTAAACGTGGACGCTGAAGACACAGAGCCAAAATTCCCAGCGTTTTAACCGCAGCGTTCACAGTAAACGCCAGAGCAGATCGTCTGAGCTGCTTTCACTCCTGTATGTACGCATTAGACTAATTAAGCTTTGGCCGAGTTCAGGGCAGACGAATAAATAAGACTCTTTATATGACTCGGTCTGCTTAAAATAAAATAAACTATGCTGATCGTGATTACATTACATGAGTAAATGAGAATGCTCAACAACAACAACAACAAAAAACCAATCTACCAGCTTTTCTTTGTGTTTTTTTTTTTTGCATTTGAGATAAAGCAGCAATAGCAAAAACGGGTAATAATAATTATAATAATGATAATAATAATAATAGTTCAGACTCAGATTTTATATATTAATGAGAATAAGTCTTTGATCATCAAACATTTTATTAACTTAAAAAAATTCATTAAAACATAACGTCCACTACTCTGCGCACTCTATAAGTCCATCGATATACACAAAAATAAAATAAAATAAAAAAAGACCGGACTTGAAATGAGCAAGCAAATCAAATGTTTCTATAAGAGCAACGTTTGTTTTTAATACGTAAACATCTTAGAAAACGTGGTAAAATGGTAAAACGTCGATACAACATGAAGTCCTTTTCATAGCCAACCAAAAAAAAGTGAGCGTTTTCGTTTTGCTCCTGTTTCCTTGAGGCATCCGATTTTGCTTCTTACAAAAGTAATTTGGACACGGACAGGATCTCTCTCTCTCTCTCTTTCTCTCTATCTATTTCCCCCCATCTCTTCGTGTATTTCATAATTGGTTATGAAAAAAGATAAATACATTTAAAGATAGAGCATTCCATAGATCCCTGGCTGATCTGACAGCCGTCAAATAATTACCAAAAAAAGAAGAAGAAGAAGAAGAAGAAAGAAAGAACACGGCCTTTGATACGTTAAGGCAGGCACTGATGTGCTTGTTTGTCTTGGTGATTGTCTGTCTCGGCTTCCTTCGTAAGGTGTTCATGTTCTCCTCGTCTTCCCTGCTCCCCCCGCGGGGCGACGTTAGATGTCACATTCGCTGTCACTTGATGTGATGGAGATGGCCGAAGCAGCAGCTTTGCTCGACAGGCTAGCTTCTGGGCTCGACGCGCTGCCCAGCCGGTCCACGGTGCCCTCTTCGCCAGGAACCGAGCCGTTGGACAGCACCTGTTGTTGTAACCTTTGGGATGGTGGTTGGAAGGGAGGAAGGGAGGGAGGGAGGAGGGGGTAACAAGATCTGTGTCAGTATATGCCTTGGTGGCCAGATCTATTTCCAAATGTCTCCAAATTTCATATCTCACTTTTGATGGCCAGCATGCAATATGAACGATTTGTTTTACGCCGTGCAGAACCGACGATATGGCGCTCGGCGCTCTGAGCCGTCGTCATGAGCTCAGTGCCCCGGAAGGACACAACGTGTCACCGCCAGAGCATCAGCCAATGTGCTGCATTCCCCATTTTGTGGGCTATCTCCTTAGCATGCAGAAGAATGTCATCTATTGACATTTAAAGGGGCATCTAAGATGGTACCCATTACCTGGCATTCAGCCATTGGTACCATTGGTATATTTTTGGTAGGACGAGGACCGCTGTTGTCTGCTTCAAGCCGACTGAGCTATTTACTTGAGCAAAATAAAAGACTGGGCTGATTTGGAACTACGGAGACCCCCCACTCCTTGCTTAACCTTCTCGTAACACGAGCGCGGCGAGCCTACTACATAACAAAACAAACGCTTAACCTCTCAGCAGAATTACCTTAATCCCGATGTAATCGGTCAAAGCCACAAACAGATTAGTAGCCTACCAGCTCGTGATAAAATATCTGCTCCTGCATTTTAGGGTGCTCCTGATTTTGCCATCATCTGTTTCTGTTAATTCTGTGCTCTATGAAACATGAACTTGGGCTAGGCCTTTACACAATCAGGACGTAGATACACGAGAAAGGGGGTCTCTAAAGATAATGTGCTGTAAATCTCAGTCAATCGTTTGGAAAATTTCAAACTAGTCTGCTACTAGTGTTTTGTTTTCCGCGTTTTGGAAACAGTCAACACAAGCAGTGCAAGAAACTGTAAGAACTGTGGCTTTTAATCTCGCAGAATGTTGTTTCAATAAACTGCATTATGTGCTGTAATTACATTAAACACACGCACAAAAAAACAACAACAAAAAAACAAACAGAATTAGACAGCAATGCTAAAACACACAGAAATGCTAGCTAACCTCAATCACGAGCCTCTGTGTTTAAATGATTGTGTAACCTCAGCTGGGAAATAACGAGACCGCGGCTGCAATATCTGCACAAAAGGCCTGCTAATTTGTAAGTGAAGCACGCACCTGTTTTTAGCGGCCGCCGCTCTGTCTCTTTGTCTTCGGTTTTTAAACCAGTTGCCCACTTGGGTGGGAGTAAGTCCCGTGGCTTGTGCGAGCTCCCTCTTTTTGCTTGGGTTCGGGTAAGGGTCCTGCAGGTACCATTCTCGCAGCAAATGCCTGGTCCTTTCTTTGAAGCAGTGCGTCTTTTGTTCTCCGTCCCAAATAGTTTTGGGCAGAGGAAACTTCTTGCGCACCCGGTATTTGTCCACTGGCCCCAGCGGGCGGCCTCGGAGCTTCTCGGCCTCCTGGTAGTGCGACTCCAGCCAAAGCGCCTGCAGTTTGGAGTGGGACTCTTTGGTGAACTTGTGGTTCTCCAGGATGTGGTAAAGCTCGCGGAAGTTCCCGGTGTGGAAGGCCACGATGGCGCGAGCTCGGAGCACAGACTCGTTGCGGTTGAGCACCTCGCAGGCGGCGGGCGCGACGGGCAGCGACCAGAGGAAGCGGCCGAGGCGCTCGATGTCCCCGCTCTCCTCCAGCGTCTCGCATACCCCCGCGACCTGCTGGGGACTGAAATTCAGGATTGGCAGCTGAAACATGAAGGCTTCTGTGGGCTTTCTTTTCTCTCTCCCCCCCTCGCGGTCCTCGCCGTCTCTCGCTCTCGCGCGCTCTCTCTCTCTCTCCCGGAGCCAGCAGACGAGCCGGTTAGACGGTGCTGAGGAAAAGAGGATGCCCCTCTGGCTGACGGCAGCAGCCTCGGCAGGCGATATGGAGAGCTCGAGTGAACGAGAATATAGCACAGGAACGGAGATATTTTTGAGGAGGGGGTGGGGGGTGTGTGAAAAAAAAGACGTTCTGTACTCGTCTGATTTTCTATTGGAGCTGGCAGATTGGTTGCGTAGTTTCCATGGACTCCTGTCAATCACTGTCAAGTGTGCCAATCACGCAGAACGGAGTGCAAATAGATTTCAGCACCTCCCAGGTCTCAGCAGCGCATTTTACAATCAAAACATTTCCGATTAGCGCTGCTTCTTGTCCTCCTCCTCGTCTTATTTCACCGCGTTGGCTTGCGTCCTTGTGTGCGTCCAAAATGTCCATCCAAGCGACGGTTCCGTTGGGCAGAGATGTGTTTGA
Source organism: Megaleporinus macrocephalus (assembly GCA_021613375.1). Taxonomy (NCBI): domain Eukaryota; kingdom Metazoa; phylum Chordata; class Actinopteri; order Characiformes; family Anostomidae; genus Megaleporinus; species Megaleporinus macrocephalus. Next base: position 30,461,222 of record CM038707.1, read on the forward strand.
TCGCCGCGAATCGTTGCTGTTTCATCCACGCTGTAGCCTATCTATCAAAACCAGAGCTCTGCTGTCACATGCAGTCTTTTTCAGAACGCAACCCGGCTCGCATGTGAGACGACGCGGCGATTGCCCTTTTGCCATTCAAAAACCGATACGCGCGTCCGCAGCGCGAGCGCCGTCTGAACGCTTCGGCCAGGGAAAGGTTGCGAAATTAAAACGACAGACGAGGCTATTTCGGTTTCTCTTTGCGGTGTACAGATTGCCTGGACATCAGCGGGACCTCACATTTATAATAACGACCCGCTGATGAGGAGATTCGCTCAGTTGTGCACTAAACCAGAGACGGCGCATCCTGCAGGCGCAACGAGTCGGATTTAATAAACCGCCGTAAGGCCAGCACGGATTCATCCAACAACAAAATCAGCCATCCCTCCTCGCTGTGGTAGCTGCACATAGGTATCAGAGCACACCACGAGACACAGACACTGATACACAAACCACAGCCTTTTAACCTCTGCCGTTCAGCATCCTATGCCCCTGGAAGAGTGACACTGGTTTGGCGCAGTAGGAGCCTCTAAAACGCATCCGCACAGGGCCGGTTTCTATTGTGGCGCTTGGTCAACATTTTCCACAAAAGCCTCATCCCTACTAGATTAATATTTATAGAAGACAATTAGTGTCAAAATAGTGTCAGAGCGCTGTGAGATGATGTAGTAAAGAGCCTGAGTGCAGCAGCATGCAGCAGCATGAGACGCAGTTCGCTCAGTGCCCAAGCTGAGGCAGTGAAATAAGACGGCGGATAGATAGCGCAGATGGTTTGAAGTGTCGGGTCACATTATTTCACGGCTGGCTACAGTGGAAAAGTTCATTCTGACGGAAAGCCCCTGATATTATTTTCACAGATCCACACAGTTCAATTGAAGAAAGCCCTTCGGGCCTTTTTTGCATGATGTATGAGCTGTGGTTCCGGATATGGAGCCACCTTCTGTACGGAAAGCTGCTCATCTTCATGCACCACAGTCCTGCCACGAGAACTGGCACACTAGAACGTCACGATCCACATTTTTGGAACATAAGGACGTGAAAGTGTCCAAGCATTTTTATCAGGATGAGGTTTTGTAAGCTGCAGGAGGGAAAATGAAACTATGTGAATACATCTAGCCAGTAATGACTGATATGACCTTATCATTACGCATATACGTATTACTATGTTTTTTTCCACCAGGTTTCAGAGATGACAACGACAACAATAATAACAAAAACAGACACAAAAGTGTTCTTACAGCGTAATAAAACGATTACACTATTATTATTATTATTATTATTATTATTATTATTATTATTATTATTATTATTATTATTATTATTATTATTGTCAATTGAAAATCTGCTTCTGATACTGCCCAAAAACACCACAGTTCACAACGTTGTGGGGCCGAGATGCAGTACTAGAAGATCCTTTTTGAGCAGATATGAATTTATTCATCACTCTAGGGACTCTAGGTTAATATTTTACATTTTGTGCATGTCTGTAACTGGAGGAAATGGACGAGATGGACATGGCTAACATTTGACTCTATTTTCTTGAATAACATTGAGGAGAGAGCCATAGCGAGACTAACGGAACCGAGCTAAGCTTGTGTCTTACTAAATAAAGGATTTTAAGTGCAGAAGCCTGCAAAATAAAGTCAGACCGTACGACTGAATAAAACGTTAAATGAGACAATGTATCAAGTGCCTAACATGCTCCAGGTTTCAAACATTTAAACACCCGTTAATAATGCAGATGCTGTCTTGTACGTTTGAAATATCCATTGCCATTATGTCACCGCCATAGAAAGGAGGAAAAGGGCGCCAAGGTAGTTTTCTAACAAATGACTGCGCTATTGTAAGCCTCATCACTAGACCAGCATCATTCCAACAAAAACTACTCAAATAGAAAACCAGTTCTTTTCATATATATCTTTGTGTTATTCGGCCATTGGGACTTTGCCTTTTATAATTAGAGGATCTAGATGTCGCGTAAACCGTTAATCATAACACTCAAACACGAATTGAATAATTCCAGTCCTAGAATAATAGAAAATTTTCTCGAGCCCGATGATTATTTCATTGTCATTAGGAACACGCTTTGCACTCTCGGGAGTCCTGTACAATAAGCCCAAGGACGCTCATCAGAGCTACTCAAAGCAGGACTAATGTATGAATGTGGCCTGCAGCTTTGGAAGAATTCAGCCCATTCAATGATACAAAAAAACTTTGAACTTTTACAATTACCATAACATGTAGTCCGACTGCCGTAAAACGCAAAAGGAAGATTAAGTAAGTCTTGAATTCCATTGATAATAATTGTACATGGATAATTAATAATTGATCAAGCCTTCACGCGAGAGAGATCAACGTCAAGGAACCATCTTTCTAAACCTAATTCATCTTTGAGTTAATTTAAATCAACAGGAAATTTAAGAGACTTGTTTTTTTAATGAGCTGATGTACTGTAGTACACAAATACTCTAGACTGTCGTACTGCACGTATGCTGGAATTGTGACTTTTAGGTTCAAATGATGTTTAAATATTTTCTATTATCTTGTATATTATTCTTTTCAATTGATTTTACTTTTAAAACGCAGAGGCATAGTTTACACGAACGACTGTGCGGCTAAGATAAGGGAGAAAAGTAAGAAAACATTTCAATCTTACTCAGAGATGGTGTAAATATAAATAAATACATTTATTACAAAATACTGTTGGATTTTTACGAAATTTATTTGAAATGTTTTGCAGTATTTTATTAGCACAAACACAGAAATAAAAGAAACCTGGATTAAAGTGGAGTAAGTTAATTACAGGACATACTCGATTCAACTAATTTGGCCAATATTTTTATTTACCAATCATGTTTAATGAGACAGATAGTAGATCTTAGCATCACTACATCTGAAAACCTGTTGACTGCTTTATATGGCTACCATCAGTATGTTTACAGTACGCATAAACCTTGACCGTAAGTCTCGATATGTGGGGGGTGATAAGTGATTTTATCTGAGGCATAGTGTGTTGTCGTAATGTTATAACAAAAAAAAACAGACGATAAAACTTTGTCTTTCTCTCGTCTCAGTACTGGTGGACTGGAAAAGATATTTGCTGTATACAGATTCCCACGGTGCAGGGTCACAGCACACCCCAGGGTGGGCAGAAAGAGGGGGCGGGGGGTAGCGGCGAATGAGGGTGTGTGTAAGTGGGGGGCGGTGGGTTGCAGGCGCAGGGCTAGTGGGTGAGGGGCCACTAACTGTCCCAGATTCTCCTGGATCAGCAGAGCAGCCAATAGCCCCAGCGTGATCGCAAGCCACCACAACACTTCCTCTGTCCAGTCACTGGAAGGGCTATCACAATATCATTCTTTTATCTGAGCCAGTCTGCTATAATATCATATCAGGGATTGTCAAAATGGCTCCACATCCGTCCCCGTGTCTGGCATTTGCTGGCTGAATTCGGGATTAAACGATTCAAAAGCAGGTGGTATCAGTCATCGTTTAAAGCAGTAAGGCTGTCTTTGCTGCAGCGGAGCAGATTACACCAACGCAGGGGACATTTCACTTTTAGCTGTAGATTTTTGGATCGGGATTTGCAGGAATCAGACACCGCCAGTATGAGCTGTATGTGCTGTTGCCGCGGCTGGATTAACTTGTAATTAAGGTATCATGCCAGCAGTCATATTAACAACATTTCCCATGGTCTACAAGTGCACTGGATAAGCTGTAAATGGGCATTTATAGTGACAAAAATCCTAGGGTCATTTGTACAGCGGGGATGATGACGGGGATAAGTCTGGCACTCTGGATGCTGACATCCAGCTACATAAGACCCTCACTGCCGGCCTGTGATGCCCTATAATCTACGGATTTGTAGTAACAGAGAACACCTCTTATCCGCAGCCCACCGCATACACATGTCAACGTGTCATCACACATGCACATGGCCTATATTAGATTCATCCTAAACGTGCAATCTCTTATACTGATATGTATCAGCCATCTTTATGCAGGTTTCAATTCCGGAGAATCTCCGGGTTCAGCAGTGCAGTGTCACAGTATCTACTGACAGAGTGCCCTACATTTAAGCGGCGTTTGCACATGAACTGAGCGTATAACCTTTAGGTAGGCTGTCTTTACACACAGGCGCACGCGCGTGCACACACACTAAGCCTGAAGGTGAGAGTGAGTGCACTCTCAATTCGACGAGCAGGAGAATCCCGAAGGGTGGGGAGGTGGCGTGTGTGTGTGTGTGTGTGTTTGGGGGGTGTGGGGGGGTCGGTTTGGGCAATCTGTTGTGTGATGACTATATAACCATGTCTAGCGTTAGGATAGAAGGCGCGAGTACCTGAGCCCCCGGGCTAATCCGCTCATTGAGAACAAATGTAAATCAGTTCAATAGACACGGTTGCAGAAACGACTTGCTTAGCTTAAGGGTAAATGCCTTTCTCCGCCAGTAAACAAGCTTCTTCACACGTTTCCTTGTGTAAAGGCAACAGGGATGCTTTAACTGTCCCTTGCTGTGCTATGACATGCTAGAATTGCCATGACGCTTGAACATTGGCATCATTTACAACGGATGTGGACTACGATGTGTTGGAAGTATCGACTGTGATCAGAAACCCAAGCTGTCCAGAGGCGTATCTTATCAACACACACAGACACCTTTTTCTTTTCTACAGGGGTCGCCACATACTAGATTTGCTAAAGGATGCCCTTCCTGACACAACCCTCGCCATGTACCCGTGCTTGGGACAACACACACTCGCACCTACGAGTGACTATTCAACCAGGTCTTTTGGAAAGTGGGAGGAAACCCACTTAAGCACGGGGAAAGAACATGCAAACTCCACACAGAACGGCCCAGACCGGGAATCCAACCCGGGTCGTCTTGTTGTGAGGCGACAGTGCCAACCTCTACACCACCGTGCTGCCGCCTAGCTTATCAATAGAGGATTTAAAAGGTACTGTTGCCAAATTGGCCCTATTAAGGAGGAATTTCGACTAGATTTCAAACTGTCCATAATAATTCAGGTATTGAGGTGTAAACAGAGTCATTCGGAGTGGTTTGACGAAAACAATCCATTCTAGCAAAACTTCTCAGATATCCTTACTGTGATCGTGATTGTAACCAGGGACCACGATGTACATTGATAATTTATTTTCTATTTAAAGCCACCAATGGAGCTGCACATGTCTTCTTATATTTTCATAAGTTGTTGATATTGGTAAAATAGTGTAAGTAGGTCAAATCATGATTTCAAAACTTTCGTTAAACAATGTTTTAAACAGTACACAGCCTATTCGTGACCATATAATATAATAGCTTTATATGGGGGAGCTTTTAGAGGCTTTAGGTTCCTATTATCACCACAGTGAACTATTCTAACGCTGGAACAGAACATTTGACAGGAAACCACAATAAGCGACTTTGTTTACGTCTTATGCATTGAACTAGGCAGAGGTTTTGAATAGAAATTTCCCTTTAATATAAGCAAATGTAAAAAAAAATCACTTTGTCCGTTTTGGAAAAAAGTCTGAGCTCAGAAGACGTGGTCATAATGAGAGTTTTAATAATTTATTCTATCATATTATGTTTGGTATTTCGTCCACATGTGACTTTGCTGATACTTTACCCAAAAAAGAAAATCTAAATTTTTTTTTGCAAAATACACACGAACAAATGTCACGAAAGGAACAAAAAGCCAACATCAACACACAAAATGTCTGCAGTTGAAAGTAGTCACAAAGGGTTATGTGGGATTTCTCCTTTGTAGTAAGTTTAGTTGGTGGACATGAACAGGTTAACATGGCTCACGTGGTCAGTGAGGTTTTAAAAATTCAAAAATTAACGGAACCTGAGAAAGGAGCGCGAGCCTGCTCTGGTTTCCCCTACAATGATCCGCTGCTGCTTAAATGAATGTTCTCTTTTTGTTTTTATTCTGGAACACATTGTGAGCTGTATGTAGAAATTGTGCTAATCATTAGCAGCAGTTCTTTCAGACTTGTAACATTAATATTAGGTGTCAGTTTAGCCTGCTATGCTAGCTAAAGTTAGCCATCCAGCTTTAGTTTCTACACCCCGATGAGTTGTTTTCTGAAGCTGAATGCGCCATATCATAGGTATACATACCTATTTTAACAAGCGAACAATCTTAGCATTTCAAATTTCAATGATATTTTTTTCTTTGCTTAATCTACTTTAGTGGTTTACATTTAAAATAATATGTTCCACGTCATCTGAATGCGACAGCTGCTTCACTGAATTACACTGAAAGTAAAGACAGTTGTCCTCTCGTGTAAAGGTTCGAAGATAATTGTTTTTCTTTGGACAGCGGCTATATTTTAAATGTGTATCACATATAAAGAAAAAACACATGTCCATGTATTTGTAGCTATTTGTGTTAGCATTAGCGTTAAACATGGTGTGTAACGGTGAATGGGGGTCACAACACTTTTTTTGTTTTTCCGTAAATATAAGTTTCCAAATGTATTAGATTTTACAGTTATTCAAGCAAAAAATCATTTCTCCGTTACAAAAGGAAACGTAAACTTTCTTTCAAGTAATTGTGAATTATTTAGCTGGAGGCTTGTGAGTGTTGATCCCGCAGCGTTTGCAGTTCTAACCGGGGCTACATTGGCTAGAGAAGCCTGGTTCATTTATGTGAACACAAGTAATTCGACACAAATCTGCGTATAAATCATTACATTCAATAAAATGCATTATTTTGACCACCATATACAACAACAAATATAAGGGCGATCAAGTCGTAGCACGTTACCTTAAGAAACCAAGCGCTAAAATATATAAATAAATAGTGTTGGAATATAAATATACGTGTTATTTATGAGAGGAAATAGCTGTTTTGAATTTATGCTGAGATGTGAACTCGGCTTGTGCCACCGCGTTACCAATACCCGTATAGAGTTTATACTGTAGCCTGACTAGCTCTTGCTGTGAGTTGAGTGTGTTTCAAAACAAACTAAAATAACTAATAGCGGAGTGAAATTATAATAATAAACTATAAGTAAATTATAGTAATAAACAACTCATGTTTAAAAAAATCCTTTTACAACGCAAAACCAGTCTTCAGTGGTAATCTGGAGAAACGCCCCTGCGACTGCTGGGAAAATTAGCAGCTGATGTTGTTATTGTTCTATTTAGATACAGAATCATTCTATGCCTGAATGATACTTTTCATGGCGAAATTATTCAGAATACGTTGTACATGGTTCCATATTGCACTGCAAAGGGTTCTGCTATTGGTACGATGTCAGCTTGCCTCTACAGCACTTTCTCCACCAATCTCCACAAGGCAAACAACCGCTTATCTGTGCAAAGGTTTATTTGAGTTTATTTTAGTTCTATATAGAACCATTTGTTTTTACCAAAGAACCCATTTAAGAAAGAGTTTACATAACCATTCCATAAAAAAAAATTATAAATAGAACCTTATGCAACACATTCTCCATCTATTTAAAGCACATATTTAAACACGGGTCTATATACATATGTAAATAGAATCAATGCCGTTGCTAAAGATCCCTTGAAGTAGTATATTTTTAAAAGGAACAGAATGAACAATACGTAAACTGCATAAAACTGCTGTTAGGGTATGGGTCGCGTTATACTCTGCCTTCTAAGCTAGCTGGGTTTACATAACACCAACCAAGGACACTATTACCAAAGTCTTCTTATTTCTGTTCTGCAGTGCATTGAACATACAGTGATCGATATGAAATGGAAATATTCTCTAAAATCTCACATAATTACAGTCATGTACAGAAAGATCATCAACAGAGACTGTGCATCTGCGTAATATGTACCAGATGCAAAGCTCTTGAAGTCACTGTTGCAATAGTGAACTTGGAATTAAACGTGTTCACTTTCCGAAATCACACAAAAAATAAAACAAAATAAACAATGTAACTGGACTGTGTGCTTGTCTGAACATCCGGGGCCAAAAGCAAAATCCTGTCCTTTCAGGAATATTCTATTGTATGCAAAAAATAATTAATATTTAACTAATTTTTAAGACAACAATATTCTCCGGTCACGTATTTATTAATTTATCAATTTATTTGTTTATTTTTTTAATGAAAACGATATTGATTACATTTTTAAAAAGGACTTGCTGAGGCCCCCTAGTGTCCGTCGGTCTAAATATCGGCAAGTAACGGTCCTGACTCTGTGTGCAATAATATTTTGCACGAGACTGCCGCTGCGAACACACTGAGTTTATTATTTGCAGTAAACTCGCCTTTGACAAGAACCTTGTGAGCAGGCAGATGGATCTTTAAGTGTTCATGGTTCTGTTTTTACTAAAGAACCATTAAGGAACCATCTTTTTAAAGACCATAAGGCATATGGTCTTTAAAAAGGCATAAGGCGAAGCGTTTAGAAAAACATTTGACCTGCTTGTGGGTCCTGGCCATGTGATGGTTTAAAGTATGTTTAAAGCCTGTCGACCAATGAGCTTCATGCTCTCTCCTTTAAAGAGCTTTTTTACACAGTTTGCAGGACACTTAATATTGTTTGTGTTTTTTTTTTTCTTTTTTCATCCCCTTTTCCTTTTTAACCTAAAAAATTCCAGTTTTTTCTAGGTCAACCTTTAAAGCTATAAAATCGTGTTGTTTGTAGACTATTAGTTGTTTATAATTTTCTCAAAAACTTGCTTTTCACTGCCTGTCTAAGTGCATAATCGTTGTGACTTTGTGGGTCACTGTGCACTGTTATGACATGATTGATCTGATTAGCAAAGAACAACCTAATTGTTGGACATGTGTCCAGGTCCCATATAGCAGCTAGAGTCAAACCAAAACCAGGGAGTCATTTATAGTGACTGTGTTTTCTCCAGATGTTGGCTGCTCTTTGCATTGCACAACAGAAATGCCTGAGGTACCACATGCCAGACCAAATGACACAGTATAAGCATGAGAAGAGAGTGAGTAGAGAGAGAGAATTTCTGTTATATGTGGTTGTTTTCAATTCCTTTTGTGTGCTGATTTTATTGTACAGCAAAATGTTAGCAATACACACACTTTCAGGATGAATGACCACGCAGTAAGGTGAGAGTATGAGGTTTGAGAGAATTGTTGTAAATGAAACGTATGCACATCTGAAATGTAACAAGCACAGCTGATATTATTAGTTTGCCAGTGTGAAACTTTGGTGAAGGCCAAGTCTGTGTTTCTAGCATTCATCTCCACAGAATGACAGACTAACTACAAAGACTTTTCTTAACAGCTAACCAGAAAGAAGCAACATAAAGTGTATCACAGCATAACTATGGATATGTTCAGTTTACTCCAGATTCAAGACTCTTTCACTCTGTTACCTATTGTAAAAAGAAATAACATCTAGAAGAGAGTCAGTAGTCAGTGGAATTTTTCAAAGTAGGGTTGTAATGGAACCACAATTCCTGTTTAGGAGTCAGTGCACAATTGTTATGGTTTTGTGTGTCATTGTGCACTGGTATGACTTTCTTTTTGATCTGATTGACAGATTGGCAACATCCTAATTGTATTAAATATTTTGTGTGTGTGTGTGGGGGGGGTAGTCTTTTTTGAATGTATACTGGAAATATTTGATTAAAATTAAAATAAAAAAACTACTAGGAGAGCTATGATAGTAATGTCAAAATATTGTTGTTGTTTGGTTTCCTCACATAAACTGCTTGCTACAGGTCTATTTATATAAGATTTGGACTTTTCATTGTCATTTAAAATCATTGCTTTTTTTCTCTTTTGTAGAATAAGTTTTGTGCTTAGGGTTGTCATAGGATATAGGATAGGATATAGGAACGATGACATAGGATATCATCGTTCTCCTGAGATGTCCTGACATTTTCCATTCATGCAAGCCACCCTGGCCCAGATGCAGCAAAACAGGCCCAAACCATAAAACTTATGAGATAAGGTTCTTTTTCCTTTCTGCAAACTTCTTGTGTAAAATCAAATTTTTATTTTGCTCCACATTATCCTTAACAAATTGCGGACAGGTAGCATTTTTTTTGTAAAGCAGCAGCTTTCTCCTTGCAATCCTGAGATGTACAATGCTTTTCTGATTGTAGATTCATGAATGTTAGAATTGGCCACTTTAATTGCTTAGACATTAGCCTTGGTTTCTTTGTGACCTTGCAGACTATTAAACAACTTGCTTTGCAATAATCTTTGTTGGGGATAGTTACAAAGATCTTGATTTTATTCACTTCATGTCTGTCTGACTGTGGATTGGTGGGGTCCAAACTCTTGTAAATCTTTCAAGCCTGACGGGCATCAACAACTTTTAGTTTGTGGGCATCTATAATCTCCTTTGTTTAAAATATGAAACACTTCCACAAACATGGGTTATGAAGATCAGACTAGAAATCACTGTTCTTTAAAAACAACAGGGCATCCTCCCTCACCTGATTGTCATCCCATTGATTGAAACACCTTCAAATGAATTGCTAATTCCAAAGGTTCACATGCTTTTGCCACAAAATTATCTAATTTAATATTAACTGGGTTCTCCTCATCTACTTTATAGACGTGTGTCTTATGTCATAATTATGCAGATATATAAAAATAAAATAAGAAAATAATTAGTCACAAATGTTTAAGCACTGTTTGCCACCGAAAAAAACATTTCAGGTTTAGGAATTAAGTTTCTCATTATACATTTTAAACAACATGGAGATATCATCATCTATAGCACATAATATGATTAAACAATTCAGAGAATCTGGAAAAAAATCTCTGTATGCAAAAGACAAGGACAAAATCCAATATTGGATGGCCTTCATCTTCGGGCCCTCATGTGGAACAGCATTAAAAAACGATACATTTCAATATAGGACACAAATGCATGAGCTCAAGAACACTTACAAAAAACGCTGTCTATGTATACCGTTCATCGTTGCATCCACATATGCAAGTTAAAACTGTACCATACGAGACAAATCCATATATAAACAGATCCAGATAAGTGGTTGCCTTCTCTGGGACCAAGCTCATACATGATGGACTGAATAAACTGGCTCAGAATTCAGCCATGTTCATCAGCAGACCTCCTGAAACCTTTCAACAAATTTTATAACTCACAAACATAATATGCTAAATAGGAATTCATCTTGATCAGACCGTCTTAAGGGCTGAAGAGTGACAGGAGAGTGGAAGTCGCTGTGAGAAAGTGCTCCTTATTCAACATCAGCAGAAAGAAAGCATAGCATGGCAGCATATCGCCAGCCAGCGAGTTACTACAATATGTAGTACAGTAAAAAAAACAGAGCAACGACATACAGGCTACTCCACATAGCATGCAAGAAATGCTTTGGCAGTGAGCAATGTGATATACAAAAGCTGCAGTCAAGTGAGACAAGTGATATTGGGTGTGCAGCTGATGAAGTTGTATATTTAATAAACAAAAGGGCTATGAGGCTTTGAGCTCTAGCCACTCAACACCCATACAAAGCTGCCCTAAAGCTTAATGTCCCTTGACCTGGGCCTGGCCCATTACTCTTTACACAGCTCTACACCCATGCAGACCAAACGGTGACCCTGATAGATTCCACAAATGCCCCACTGATTGGATTGGATTCTCAAGTAGTGTAAGCCTGTGTGTGTCTGTGTGCACGAGAAGCCGGGACAAAATAGCTGCAGTGCTATTTCTGAATACTACAGCACCTATTCCAAGTAGAGGCAGAGAGCATTGTTTCCTGATTTGTGGTCCAGGCTTACAAGGAGACACGGCAGAGGATTTAAAAGACTTATCAGTTTACGGCTAACAGGTTTCCTGAACCATCACAATCCCTGGCATGGCATAAGACATGTATAAGAAATATTTTGATTTCTAAGCATTCCTAAGACATATTTGTGCATTTTGATTGAAGAGGTTTAAAGCAGTTCAGCATATGTGATGAAGGACAAATTCATGAAGCACAGAATAACCTAGCATGCTATACTTCCCAGTCATATTAAGAATGAATATGAAATACAGAGCAAAATGCAGAAAGCAACAATCAGCAATGTAGGAGTAGAGATAGTGCGTTTCACTGCCTGACCCGTGCGTTGGCCAAGCATGACAGTGTGCATACAAGTTTGTAAGAAACTAAACTTGCCCAGCAAACAAATTACCAGTGCATAGAACAGAAGAATCAGAAGAATGCAACAATTTCCATGCATTACTGACAATTCAAGGGCTTAACTAACAAGATATGAGTAAGTGCCTTGTTGACTTCTGCATGACATATTGGAAATCTACGAAAATATTTTCAAACTTCGCAAGACGCATATTTGTAGCACAATGAGGGAAGGACTGAATGTTTGGGTGAAAAAACTATTACATTTATGTCAAGAGAAATGTGTAGAAAAACTCTGCCAGCCTGAAGCAAATCTACACTGTAAAATCAGATCTTTTGAACTGCCATCTTGAGATAAAGCCTTCTTTTCCAGAGAGGACAGCTGCAAACTGTGGCTGCCCTTTTACCATGTCATCTCTTTCTCCCAGCTCTTCCCACGCAGTGATCTGGTATGTAAGTTTAATAGGAGGCGGAAAGTGCTGCCGCCGAGGTGGCATGCGTGGATATGGAGCTTCTGAATAATGGAAGGGGCCTGTGGCAGTTATGCATGTTTCATGATGCCCACTCTCCATGTCCATGCTTAGGGACCGGCGGGCCACCTCGCGGGTGTCATCTTGTCAGACAGGGGGGACGAGCACATTCTCATTTCTGCCTGAGCGAGCACATCTCCCTCGCTGCCTTGAAACACACCCACACACACACTGACCAAACATGTCGCTACCTGATTCTGTACTGTAAATGTGCTTGGTCCAATCTTTTTAAACTTCATGTTATAGTCTTAATGAGCCAAGACATCAAACTCACGAACTTAGCTGGTAAGATTATCATCTGCTCTCTGTCATCACTGAAAGGCTTGGGGAACTCAAGCTTGAACAGTACTACTGACTAATGCAAGGAGCCTAGGCCTCTGAAGAGCAACATGGAATACATCAAATCAACAGTTAAATGTTCTATTATTGCAAATCACTGCATCAAAATGGAGGCAGTATATTATGGAATGAACATGACTGTTATGACTATGATGCTTATTGAAAATATTGATCATTTTTATTACATAGTCATAATAATTCTTCAAAAGTGAAAGAGATATTCTATGTACAAGTAACAAGTTTTTTGTCTACAAAGACATTACACTGCATGTAGCAGATGCTTTGTTCAAATATGAGGGTTATAGCATGCAGTGGCATCCATTCAAACTGGGCCTGAGCCATCTCATTTAATGCGGCCTGGATTAGTGTCACGTAAACGAGAAAACAGCTCGGCCTGGTCAGAGTAAGATCTACTGACAGAGAGCCGATTAGGTGTCGCAGGATCCGGTCATCGTCCCCTCCCCAGCGATCTTTCTGTAAGCTGTCTCAGCTTGAACGTGTGCCAAATATTGAGTGAAGTGTGAACACAGTGGGCTGCGGAGGGGTGATCATTGTCAACATACAGCAGACAACACGATGTGAAATCACTAATTAGCAGTCATTCATTTAAAGTCTAGTGTAATATATGAAAAATAAATTGCATGATATTAAACATAAGTGGTCTCCCGGGGACCAAGGTAGAAGCGTTCACGTCGCGATCCCTGTCGAGTGATATTACCTATGTTACTTGCGAATTCTACCAAACACTTGAAGCTGAGCCAAAGACTGTAATATAACCAACACTCTTTAAAGATATCAAAAGAAGAAGAAAAAGCAATTTTTAGATGCCCAGGAAACTCTGTTATAAATCTGTTATGAATCAGATGCATAGCTTTTTAAAGGCGCAATGTATCCGATGATGCAACATCATTCATACGCCACAAATTCATACTCCAAACAACAGAGAGCAACATCTCACCAGAAAGCCATGGTGTCCACCCCTATGGTAAGAGACGGGGAAATGTAAATCTAATTTTTTCACTCAAAGTGGTATTATAGACCTATATGGTTAGTATGCTAACTTTGATAGACATCTCTGCAACACAATACATATTGTCGCTGTCCAATAAAAAACGTATCTCTATTTTTGTCGTTTTAAGTTTCATACATCATTTGAAGAAGCCAATTGTCGTTTACATTGTGTGACAATTTTGTGATGAATGGACCAATAGAAGTGTTCCAAAATAGCTTAAACTTCTGGTTCCATAAACTTATATTGAAAGTAAAGTGTGGTTTTGGTCTCTCCTGTAAAGTTGCAATTTTGGAGATGCTTGTTTTTCATTAAACAGCGACGATATAAATCATTAACACAGCATCATTACTTATAAATTGCTATTTCTTCAGATTATTTACATAGTTTTACTCAACACTGAAAGGATTTAAACTAATAATATTACACATTAACCCTTTAAGCCATCAACAGAGAACATGTGTTATTGAGTTGTGACAAAAAACAGGTTTTAATATTTTCAAAAAAGAAACTTGGTCTACACACACGCTAATATCTGCCAGCACACAGGCATAGCACACATTTGATAAAAGGAACAAATTACATATAGTACTGTGCAAAAGTTTAGGCTCTTAGGGAAATTGTGTTTAAAATGCTGGTTTTCCAGACAGGAAGCTTTTATTTGCTCAGCAAAACACTTTTTTAAAATATCTGAATAGTATTAATACATACATTTTCACATATGTCATTGTGTTTATTAAACCCCTTCCAGGTTTTTCCTTGTGACAACCAAGTATTGTTTGCAGTTATCTTCTGAAACCTGGTTAGACTACCCAGTACGTCATAAAGCTAAATCAAGATTGCTGGTGAAGAAATTGAATAAATTCATACAATGTCTGTGGCATTCAGAAGAAATCTGGAACTAAACTAAGCAAGATATTATTTACTTCCTTTAAAATAGATATTCATGCTACCTTGTAATGTATCTGTTCTAATGATATCTGGTGTTCTTACAGTTGAAAATATACTTTAAGATAAAGGATTTTAAATATTGCATGCAGAAGAGATGCATAAGACTTTTGCACAGTAGTATGCTTTGTGACTGGTGTGGGTACAGTTGACAAAAGCTTTACCCAATTTACACACTGGGAACATTTGTGGGGAAGTCTTGCATCGATCTTCATCACATTTGCTTTCCCATGAGCTGTCTCAGAAGTTTCTGTTAAGTAATAAACTGTCAGAATCAGCAACGTTTGGTGCTTATATCATGTAGTGCTAACCAGTAAGTTAACTGTTTACATCACTGTTCACGTGACAGCCAGCTGAATCTGTTAGCCCCTGCTAATTAGCCTATGGGGCAATTGTGTGGCTAAACACACAAGCATTATGCTCTAAGCTGTAAGTAAGAGTGCCAAATAAAGGAGCATTCCATTGGTTTACATGCTTGCTGGTCTTGCTTCTCGATTGCTGGCGTCACAATAGGAAATCATTTATCAGTGTTTCATAAGTGCATAGTGTGTGTCCATAGTACCAAGATTAACCTTTAACCCACATGTTCCCTGAACTTAAAATAACTGTTTTAAAGACAAACTGTCAGTTTTTTTCCAGAGAGCATGCCGACTGATTCTATCTTTTAGGAGATGCGTTTTTACTATGAAATCACTACCACAACAGTCTCAATCAGTCAGTTCATAAACCGCTAACAATGTTCTACAACATACAGTACTTGAAATAGCAAACAGAATCCAAACAGTACTTTACACTGAATTACTTAATTTAGGCGTTACCCTTGCAAGTCATGTTATGATTGAACAATAGAAAGGATTGGCCTTTACTGTACTTCACCTACCAGCAAGTCTCTCATAGTATTTGCGTCTTGGTATTAGCATTTGAGAGGCAACTCCTTTTCAACAGACCCTGACCTTTCAACCCATTGGGTCACAGCTCCTTGTGTCCCAGTATAAGTGGAGGGCTTTGGTAAAGTATGTAATCTGTTGTTCAGTACCGATTGCTTATCCCTTTCCCTCTGACCCCTGAGTGACACATGCCCTCGTGGCCCGTAGTGTGGGGCAATAATGCCATCTTAGTGCAGCTGAGCTTCTTATGAGTCATATGTGCCTCTCAAAGGTTCAGGCCAAAGGAGAAATGGGGATCACAGACAACCTGGCTAACCTACCTGAGCCTAAACCCACAAAATATCTATTAGCAGAGAAAAAAAAACACTTCATGAATTTCTGGAGAACGTTACCAAATACAAATACAGCGTGCACACACACAAACAGCAATATATCTATACCAAGACAATGGGGTATGCAGCTGGATTTCTTTTCTTCTTTTCAGCAATTCACATAGGGATGTGTCTGTGTTTACCTTGTCAGACACTGAAGTGTGTCAACAAAATAACAAAGAAACAAACAGCACAAAAGAACAAAGCCGTGTCTCTGCTTTTATTTAGTCTGCCTCTCAAGTAGCAGCCAAAACTCCTATAACGGGCTTTATGGATCTGAGTTAAATGGACTACAGGCAGACACAAAACAGAGCCAATCGATTTGGCCTTTCAGAGAGAAGCAATAGAGGCGCACAGCAAAAGGGAGGTGACACCGTTTTTGAGTGGAAATTTTTCCGGTTTGACTGGAACAGGTGAATCAATTGCAGCTTCAGAGAACGTCCTGTCAGTGCGGCTTATGCACAGATTGGGGGAGGAGGGACCTGGGACTTTACGTCTTAATATGATCAGTGGATCTTAAGCAGATGTATGAGTGGCTCGGAGCATAAGCCTGTAATCGGGGCATTATTGCCTAATCACACGTCCCCGTGATAGCAGAACGGGACAGGGCAGCTGAGCGGTAGTACTCCAAACTAGCCCAGATCAGGTTTACTGGCATGATACCCAGAATGCTTTTGTTTGTTTTTCGGTTCCACTGACTATAGGTTGGCATTCACAAGGCTAGCTTAAGCTGCACTGATGGTAGACACAACACAGTGGAAGATTTTACCCTGCACAGAAGATAGAGGAGCAAGACTGAGCTTCAGTATTGTATAAGTGTCTTTCTGTGTTATCCCCACATAACTGAGGGAATACAAACAGTGCAACAAAGCTTAACAAGTGAAAAGATGTCTGTGCTCTTGCAATTTATGCTGAAAAAGGTCCTTTGCTTTTAGAAACATGATGTCTTTATATTTCAGCTGTGGGAGCAGAAGGCAATCTTTCATTCTGCTAGTGTAGCTGCCAATGTTCTCCATACCTTTAGCCTACGCACTCAAACGCTTTGTGAAATCGCCATGTGTCATAACCCTGCAACTGTGCTATCCTGTTGTTATGGATGTGAGAACAGGTCATACTGGGCACCTTCATCTCCAGGAAAGCGAATCATAAATGCAGTAACAGCAATTCATTATGCTGTGTATTAGTAGGAAGAGAGGCCTGACAGATTCACTGTACAGTAGTTGGCTCTATGGAAAGCCAGTTTCAAGAATTTGTTTTTTCACATGTATAGAGAGGCTTCATGTTGACTGGATCGGTCGGCATCGTAGCACAGTGTGTAGCGCTGTCATCTCAGAGCAAGAAGGATTTGATTCTCCAGCCGTGCAACCTGTGCTTGCATGGATGCCTCCCACATTCTAAACACATGCAGTCAGGTGAGTTGGACATGAGATGTGAGTGTGTGTGTGTGTGTGTGTGTGTGAATGTGCAACTGGCAGCCTTCTGAAAAATAAGGATGGCTTTGATGATGAATGAGTGAATGTTTATTGGCTATTGGTTTTAAGGTCTTCCCCTACTAGTTTTAAAGCAAGCTTTAAAGACTCAAAGAAAATGTGATCTATATATATATATATATATATATATATATATATATATATATATATATATATATATATATATATATATATATATATATATATACTTCAGACCTGCTTGGTGCTGTTGTTTAGCACAATGGACTGCTATATTTGGAAGCAGTCTAAAGTGTGAAGAAAGCTAGATTGTTTTTCTAACAGCCTGCCTGTGGGCCCATCCTGCAATTTTTTTTTACTATCGTAACTAACTTATAAGATAGAAATTGTTATCAAGTCGCCAGTTAATTGGGTACACCTATAGGGGATGGGAGGATGGGCTGATAAATCTTGAATAGTAATAGATGGGTCGATGTGTAACTGATGGCCAAATGGCCAATAAGTGATGGTGAAAGAAGCTATACCTTAATAAAATATGTATATATGTATGAAACTTATTTATTCACAGTGATTACTGAATAATAACACTTAAAATGGTGACTGAATTATATGGATATTAATCAGTGGCATCTCTGACTATTCGTCAAATCAAGCCATAATAAAAGAAAGGGTAAATTATTGGGATTGTAGAATGTAGTACTGTGTTAGCACTAAGCTAACAGCAGTTAATTTTGTGATGGTTTAAGATTAAACATAAAGACACTCATATGTTTTATCTGAAACATGTAACAAGCATATTAACATATACGACCATGTGTGTTGTCGTTTAAAGTGGCATTTTCTGGAAAAAAAGAGTTGCTGCTGTTGTTTCCTATTTTTAACAATTGACTGAAGCTATGACTGGTATTCTGAGTTGGTGATGTCTCATAAAAAACGGACCCCAGCCCTTTTAAATAACTACAAGATTCCCGTCAGTTCTAAACTTTTTAAATCTTAGCGATTAATCTAATTCATTAAGTTCAACTCCATGAAATAACAGTGGTAGTACAATATTTCTTTAAATGCAATAATCATGAAGATTCTATTAAATACAAATAAAGCAAAACTAACAGACATGAATATTTTCATTTGTACAGCCTAGAGGACCCTGAGGCCTTGAATGTGTACCACAACACATTAAGGCCGATAGTTGTAGTACCAAGATCTAAAAGAGTAGTGGGCATTCCTCGACCCCTATGATGATTGGAAGTTTTTTGGTGCTGTGTCACTTTCACTATCCACTGTCCATTGGCATCTATCTTTTGCTGCTTCCAGTGGTAGAGTGCACAGTAGCTGTGAGTGTTTGTGATTTGTGCAATGGGTGGTGAGGAATATAGTGCTTTGTAAATGAGAGAGGGCATGGCTGGGCTGGGCAGAGAGACAATGCGGGTCTTAAGAATGTGAGATCATGCCATAAGCTCGGAGACAGCGCCGCGATTCTGATGTCATAAGATAAACAGTAGTGCCTTATCTCAGACGATGAAATATATAGTTTACTATGAGATAATTTGATTCTCATTGGAACTCATTTACTGTCATGCCATTACGCAATTAATATCTGCAGTTAACACATACAGCAACAATAAAAAAACATATACACGATTAACATAAAGCACATGTTTTCATTCGTTGGTATTAGATGACCAGGTGATGTGGTCAGAAAATTGATCATAAGCCGCATGAATATTTGCCTGAATAATCTTTTATTTGCAATTCAAATCAGCAGGAACATGATGTTCTGTTTAATTAATGTGAATATGACTGTTAATTTTTGATATGTAAAAAAGGGCTGCGGTACGGAATACAGAATGCCATCCTATTGGGAACAGTGTAGAGAAGGGAACGTTAAAAAAAAAATTCTTCCCCCCTCTGTACCTCTTTATTTCAGAATAAGTGGCGTGTGAGGGGGGGAGTGGGGGGCAGGCAATGAAGGGGGGTGGGGGTGGGGGGCAATCCAACTCACTGGAAGCAAAAAGAAGTATTGAAGAGTAAAAATGGGCAAGAAAAAAAAATGACACGCAGCAGTTGTTAGTCACCTAGCAACAAGTCCTCCATCAGCCTCCCCCCTCCCGTTCCTACAGCCTCTCTTCCAAAGTCTCCCCACTGTGTTCCTTAATTCAGCAAATGTGCTGCGGATGTACGCGCCCCCCCCCACCTCCTCCCCTTGTCCCCCCACATCCCTGGCCCCTGACAAAGCGTGCTGTGAGGTGGGCTGAAGGACACAGGCCTCCACCTTACACATAACCACTCAGCCGCCCCATTGACCGCCGAGGCCTTTCTCCCAGCATACAATGGGGCTGGGGACAAAGCGCTGAAAAGAGGGGCAGGCCCAACAGGGAAAACATTTGCTTGTAATTGTGATTGACTGCATAATTAAAATGATGTTCTTTTTTTCATGGGGGGCTCTAAATGCTGGGGAGGGGCAGAAGGATGCTTGTTAAAGCCTGCACTTTGTCACCTTGTAATGAGGAGAAAGCGTTCCTGCTGGGAAGAGGGGCAAATATTGAGATCGCTCCGGGAACAACTCAGAGCGCCTCTTCAAGTGTTTCCACAATGAGGACAAAAATGCACGGGATCTCACCCATCTCACACTTACCCTCAGAAATAAGTAGGCAGTTGTGAGGAAACAAACGAAAGCAGGCAGGCGGACTGAAAGACAGGGCGGAGAGGGGGAATTGCACAAACTTGCATACACACACACACACACAGATCCAGGATTTGGGGGCTGCAGTTGTGTTTTCTGCACATTCAATATTTAAGAAGAATTCTAGCTCTCAGCGATGAACATGTCAGCAAGGCTTGAAGTTAGTACACAACTGCAGACTTCATAAAGCTGCTCTAAGTGTGCGAATGGATGGCATGTGTATGTATGTTTGTGTGTGTGTGTGTGTGTGTGTGTGCAAGCGTACGAGAAATCGTCTACACACAAAAATGCCAGACAGTTTCTCCCTCAATTTAGACTTTCAGAACGACAAATTGGAGGCATTTGCCATCAAATTCCCACCCCGGGGGGCCTCACTGGGGACATTCGAGCCCCCCCTCCAAAAGGTCAACTTGTTCTCGCCGCTTTCCAATTTCAGGATCACCTTGGCGACCATTCTCTTCTCACCTCTATCAGTGGGCTGCCTGCGCTGTCTCTCTCCTTTCTCCTTTGTTGCACATCTCCGTGCGTCCACCGAGGGCAATACAACCGCGTATAAAGGCAGGCACGGAGGACTGCGGTAAATACGTCAGGCACTAATAAGGAATCATATGGGAAATGTACAGTGCGCCACATGGGCATGTGTTCAGCTCTTTAATGAATGGAATGTCTCTCTTTTAAAACAGATTCGCTAAGGTGTCGCATTCTATATGTAGCAAGGCAATTTACTAGGAAATAGCAAACCGAAAGCCGTACAAAACCCAGTATTTACTCCATTTCCAAAGCTGCTCAGGGAAAGATTTGCTTTGAGAATGGCATAAGAGAGAAATCTACTTTGAACCAGACATCTTAAAAACGCAACCATTCTATGCAGGTGAAAAGACCAAAGGCGGATTAATAAAGCTAGTTTTTCTTGACTCTGCCATGTTCCACTGATCAATTAGAGAGTTAAACGGATTTCTTTTCACATAGAAAATACTTTAACTCAATGAGGTCAGGAAGTGCATAAAAGTGGATGACAGACTGTTCCCGTATCTGAGTTTCCACGTGTCTGTATGTGGAGGAAGAGGAAAAAAAATAATTTCAACATCCAACAAACACTCTTAGCTACAGAATCACGACTCGAGCATAGCTTTGAGAGTTATTTAAAGAATTACTTACCAACTCCCCCCCAAAATAAGAAGATTTCTTTTTTTTTTTTTTTTTTTTTTAAAAAAAGGGGTGATGGAAAACCTCAGGGAATTGTTTTATGCATTTTAAGTTTATTGCTGTCTTGGCAATAAAACTATCCAAGCAGAAATAATAGTTCACTAGTTTAAGAATTTTCTGAACTGTTGCTGACTCACACAGGCTTTTGGCTTGACCAATATCCAAACATCTAAAAACTTTTACTCAGGCAAGGTCAATGTGAAGTGGAGTATAAAGAGATGGGGTGAGGCAGCTCTTTGTTAGTGTAGCACCCACGATGGAATGTTTGGACCACTGTTTTAAAAAATTGTAGCAAAAGAATTATTATGAAAAGGTCAGCAGGCTTTTGTTTATTTATTTCCATTCACTATTTCAAATTCCACATTTACATTTATGTCACCTTTCAGTTTCTTTATCGAAGAACAAAGGTAATATTTCATTAGCATTTTTCTAGTTTACCCATCACTTTAAAATAAATTGTTTGAATTTTGCTTTTTTCACTTAAAATAATATCCTATGACTGATTTGTAACTAAAAAAATGGTCACACTTTATTTGGATGGTCTCTTGTAGATGATCTACCAATACTTGAATCATTTTCTGGCCATACTTTGATTATGAATAAAGTTATGTAGGTTTAGGCTTAGTGGTAGATTTTACAAAATATTTCACACTCATTTATTTGAAAATGAGTTAAAAACAGACTGCACATGCACACATCATCTACAGTTGACTGTCCAAATAAAGTGTTAGTAAACAAAATATATATATGATATACCAAGTCAATGTAGGTGAATTGAAATTGTGTGCAAAAGGATTGAATCAAGCTTTACTTTGGCTTCAGATCTGAAAAAGTCACAGGTGTTGCTGTTTATCTTCTGACTGTGAGAAGATAACTAATTACTATGAGTCTGAAAGCATGTGTAGCTGTTAAGAAGCCCCTGTTAAGAAAAGAAAATAGTCGTATAAATAGCCAAATAGTAAAAAAAAAAAAATCAGCACTTTAAACAATAAAAGCTGCTGGTGTTTTTATAAGAGTGGACTGACCACCAGTCTGGACCCGAGTCCAGAACTCAACACCACTGAAAGTGTTTGGTATTATATGGATAATGAGAAGCAGAAAATACAACCAGCTTCAAAGCCTGGATTTACTGTAAACAAGGAAGCTATAACGAAGCTGTAATCAGATCACAGAGCTGACACACCAAATACCAACACCATGTTTCTGTTAAATATGTTTTCTGCTCTTTTTTCCTAACAATAAACACTTGACTGGAAATGAAATACGTGAAGGGTGGTCTCTGACTTTTGCCCCGTACTGTAATAACAGTAATTGGGATCTGTGTTGGCTCCCCAGTGCCGCATTAATCTGCGGTTGACTGGGTTAAGAGGGAGCCACGTAAGGTCAAGAGTTCATGATCAGTAGACAGACGTGGGTGTTGGGGTCGTGGTCAAGTCAGGGGAGCTCCTGTGATGACAGCCTCTCTCGTCCACAGTAATGTGCCTGGGCAGGCGGCCAGGCGGGCTGCAGTGAGGCGAGGGAAGACTTGTGAAAACCTGCCGTTCCTCCCAGAACTCCTCGCCGTGTCTGCCTGCTGCACGGTCTCGCAGCTGATGCCAATTAAAAAGATTACATCTCCGTTAAAAAAGGGAGAGCTGGAGTTTCCCACACCAGTGATCATATCTGACAAGGTCACCAGATGCCAGGCAGCGAAGGGCGCGACCTCGGAGATGCTCCTGTGCCCTCCTGAGAACGGTTCCCCCAGTTCCAGCCATAAAGCTTCCAATCGAAGCCTCAGACACTTAAAAGGGAAAAGGACGCGCATGAAATTACTGGTCAGCGCAGCGTTTCAGCAAGGTATACATTAACTTCAGTCATATGAATCCCATCACAAACAGGTGTTTTCGGCTTTGTGTTAACTTCTTAAAGACATCATTCATTCGCACACAATGCAAAGCTGGCACATACACTGTTCTATACATGCCAAGGTCATTTTGCTGACAGAAAATTGCTTTATGACTTGAAATGCAATTTTGATCATAAGAAAGTGGGGGAAAAGATGTACATGGTGTCCTTTGTCCACAATGAGAAAACCATTACTAAAAAGAAAGGCTCTTTTCAATCCCTCTCTCTCTCTCTCTCTCTCTCTCTCTCTCTCTCTCTCTCTCTCTTACTCGCTCACACGTGTATGCACATTGTATTGGTGGGGTACAAATCAGAGTCGTGTTTTTGTTTTATTGTTGTTTTATTTCACGCGCCATTGATTCCTACTGCCTAGATGTAAATAGTCCTTAAAAAAAAACTCAAATGGAATATTGATGTTGCTGGATTTGCACTTGAAACTCTGAAATTGTGGCGTTTAAAAGAAATTAAAAGCAATTAAAAGAATTGATGCACGCTTTGAAAAGAGTTTGCTTGCTTGCGAGCTTTTTCCACAAACAAATGTATGCATGTAGCCTTTACTATATTATGTTTACTGTGCATTTCAAGCTGCTCGCAATAATCAACATGAAACCCGGCCGAGAATCCAAGCACTCTGAGGTTACGCTGATGATAAACGCTGCACATCCTTAACAGTATCCTCTATAATTCAGCTCTCAGTGAGGGGTAGATTAACACACCATGCTGTATGGAGGTAGTTGCCTGCTTCTCCCTTCCTCCTCCCCAACCCAACACCACCCCCCTACCTCGATTCAAACAAGTCCTCTCTACAGCGCCCTTCAGTTTCCCTCCTCTTGTTCTGTGCTTTCGGTAATCTCTTTTATTACAATGTTTGGGTTTATCTCTCACTTTGTCACTCACTGAAATCACTGTCATCCTACGAATTCATGTGTTTGCCTCAAAGCCATAGGAGGGCCATTTTATTTTCAGGAACAAAGTGAAAAACGTTCACCCAACTTCTCCAAACAGCCCTACAGTCGAAGGTGCCACGAAGCAAGTGAAGAAAAAAAAGCCTAAGGAAATGAAAATGTAGGCTGTCATAGAAGCCTCCGGATGGCAGAGACACAGAGGATGCTGAGGAAGGTTTGGCACCTTGAGGATGTCTCCGCACATAGATCGCTCCTTTGTTATTTTGGGTCAGGGAATAAAGAGCAACTTCCTGTCCTCCATTTAAGAGTGACTGACCAGCTGCTGAAAGCAGCAAGTCAAATCCGTTTGAAGGGAAGAGTCTTTATGCTGTAATCTCCGGACGCTGCAGCGTGTCCGGCACTCATACCTCAATGGGCATCCAAAGAGGCAGGTGCACTATTTACCCAAAGCGCTACATTCACTGAAGATAAAGACTCCACGCTCATTTGCACTCTTTTATGCATGTCTCGGTCAGTTTAAATGACCTTTTGCTGAGGTTACAATTTTAAACTTTTAACATCATTTTCATCTGAATATATTTAACATGCTTATGTGTTTAATTAATCAGTGCAAATTAAAATTTGTATAAAAATACCTTAAATATTAAACCTATAACTGCTGGAATTTCAAATCAGACAATTATTACTAAAATAATTGTAAAACAGGACACTCCATGGGAGGATTTGCTTAATACTGAAGGCTTTCTGGAATATTCAAGCCCAGTGCAAGGTACAAATCTGTCTTAAATGGCATGTAGTAGTAGCAATACACTGTAAACTAACATTGGTTAACTTGATTTGAACAAAATCATGAAAACTTCTCACCACAAAAAACTTACTTAACAAGTCAAATCCAAAAATACCTTATATTTATGTTAAAGGCACTCTTTAATTTTCAGTGAATCACACTGCAGCAGACAAGGTCATAACTCAAACAGCCCAGAAATGCATATATATATATATATATATATATATATATATATATATATATATATATATATATATATATATATATATATATATATATATATATAGGTGGAAGTACTTTTTCAAGTTGTGCCACTTAATAATATAATAAATTAGCTTTACTTGAATTAAATACCCTTCAACTATGGCATCAACTCTGATGTATTAATTTTGTACTGTATAAACAACACAGCTTAGATAAGACAAAATCACTCAAAAATCACTGAGAAAGATAGTTTGATAAACCTGAACACAAAACACTATCATGGTGGAAAGAACTCATACAACTGTATTCAAACTTCACAGTTAACATGATAGCTCTTTTACCAAGAACATTTGATTTAAGAACTAGTAAAGAAGAGTTATTTAACAGAAACCAACAAAAACAACTGTTATGAATGCTGGAAAGTCTTTTTAGGTTTAAAAAAAAAAAAAAAAAAAAAAAAAATATATATATATATATATATATATATATATATATATATATATATATATATATATATATATATATATATATTAAATCTGTAAGTTTTTATTATTAAATCAATCAACTGATCTTAAGTACATTCACATAAGTATGTAAGGATTACATAAATTACTAAAAAAGCAGTAGTAGTAGTAGTAGTAGTACCTATAGTAGTTTTATTATTATTATTATTATTATTATTATTATTATTATTAATAATAATAATAATAATAATAATAATAATAATAATAATAATAATAATAATAATAATAATAATATTATTATTATTATTCAGTGAAATTAGGCACCTTCACAGTGCATGGCCTCCACTGTATGAACACATAATAGTATGTGTATTATCTAAATCTGACAGCAACATCTTTACTCCTGAACTTCAGTGCAAGCTACAGTATAAAAGAACCATAAGAAAACAGGTCCAGACCACAGACAGTAAAGGGGTCCAAGCCCACTTTAAATCCAGCCTGGCCTCCCACATTATTGTTGTACTTACATTGTAACGTAAAAGAATGAAGCCGCTCTTTTTCCAGGAGCCATTTCGGTAAGTACAGTTAATTAGGCTTTACGGTGCGCTGGTAGAAACAGCTGGCATTAGCGGGGGCTGGAGACGCACTTCTGGATTCATTTGAACAGGTCTGTGCTTTTATTTTCTACGATTAAATCAACCATTTGGTGCTGTACGTGCGTCCCTATTTCCTGAATACATTATTATTATTATTATTATTATTATTATTATTATTATTATTATTATTATTATTATTATTATTATTATTATTATTGTTGTTGTTGTTGTTGCTGATAATAATAATAATAAAGATTCTAAATAAAAAAGTGTATATATATATATATATATATAAAAGCGGATTTTTTACGTAAATTTTTTCTATTATTATGCTAGAATTTTGTCATTGATTTTACTGAAATATTTACAATGAAATACACAAACATGGCTCAAACACTACTAGACGTGTTTTTCTCTCTCAAAGGGCTTTTTAACTTGTTTATATTGACGCCTGTAAAAGTTAAAAAAGAAAAGCAGTAATGATTTAAATGCCCAAAAAATAAACATAGAGCGCAGAGCTTCTGAGAGCAGATACACACACGGAGCGTTAGTGCTGACACGTTTCATAATGAGCCTGTTTGTTTACTTGTTTATTAATATTCAAAGTGCGCTGATTAATCGCCACTAATGTAAGTAAAATGTAATGTAATGTAAATATTCTCCTTTTTTGCGTAAGACCACCCAGGCAGGGTTGTAGCCCCCAAGTAGGCGGTGAGGGGCTTTTCTGCGTCAGGACAGTGGGGGTCATCAACGCTGGACGTACAGGAGCGTCTTTGCAGCGCTGTGCGGTTTAGAGAACTGACCCATGTTTCATCATCTCACACCAGAACACACTTTCTTCGAGACAGCCGAGAGCAGAGCCGGACTGAGACAACGGGTGAGAAATCAGGGACGCGAGGGGGACAGATGGAAAACCGGGGGCACGCACGAGCCTGAATCTGAAACTCAGAATGTGCCTACAGCTCCGCGTGCAAAGGGAATACGGCAGGCACGAGCGAGCTCAAGCACACGGGGTCTATCTGAGCTGATTCTAAACAGCAAATGAACCTCACCTTTAATTCGCACCCCCCCCACCCCGGCAACCCCCACCCTGGCCACCAAACGCTGACTGTACTATAAAAGAAAACCCACACAATAAATTACAACCAGTTGCTGGTGTGTTACTGTCAAACAAACAAACAAACAAATACATAAATAAATACATAAATAAACAACTATGAAGATATTTCAGCCTCATTTTACTGCATTAAAATCCACAGTAATGTTAAACATGATTATTTTACAGCTTCATACATGCACATCTACAGTAAAGGACATATATAAATGAAATGATAATATATTAAAGGTTGTTGTTGTTGTATAGTTGCCAGTGTTTTACTGTATACAACTACAGGTGATTTGTACAGCTGACAGAGCAGCCACAAGTGCAACCAGTGCACTTACATTATGTCCCGCTATTTAGAGAGCCTCTCAACGTTGACCACATTACTCACAGCAACAACTCTGCTGATTCCTGTTTCCTGTTTACGTTTGTTGGGATTTCTGTGATTGCAGGATCTTTTTTTACAGAAACTTACTGTAAATTAGAGTGTTAAGGGTCAACACGAGCTCCAAGAATAGAATATGTTTCTTTAGAAGCCCTTGTTTGTTTGGGGTAAACCTTCACTCTCAACTACGAACAATACAGCTTGTTAAATTGTACATATGTGCAACACATACTGTGCAAAAGTCAGAGAGCACATTTATTTATTCCTTTAATTACCAGCAAAGAAACCAACAAATTAATGAAGATGTCAAGTAAGGTTTATTTGAAGCAGAGTAAATGCAAATACAGAAATTAATAAATTATATGAATATATACAAACTAACAATATATATGCTGCATAGGCTTGGGTTTAATTGGACAGGGAAGGGGTAGTCCTTTGGTCCACATTAACCGCAGTAGAATTTTAGAAGCTGGTTGCATTTTCTGCTTCTCACAATCCAAATACTTCCAAACACATTCAGTGATGCTGAGGTCTGGACTCTGGCAAGGTCAGTCCATTATTCTGAGAAAAACAGCAGCCTCTTTGCTTGATTTGCTGCATTTTTCAGTAAAGGCTTCTTGACAGCTGCTCACAGTGCTGAGTCATTTCTGAGAGGCAAGATGGACAGAAGCTGTGGATTGTCTTACGTCTAAAGTAAGTAAGTTTGTGTGCTGTTTATCTGATGGTGAGAGTTTTGGTGGTCTATCAGGTCAGGAGGTCCTTTTATATAAGTATATATTTTAGAACACTTTTAAATTTTAATTCATTTTCATATCATTTTAAATGTTTCATATTGATCTTGGTATTTGTTAAGCAAGTGGATGATTTTGTATGTGTGTTCATCATGAATATAACCGAAATGGTCATTGTGAGTGAAAATTGAATAAATGAAATGCATTCTGTGACGCTTGCAGAGGTTTGTATATCGTCGCTGTCCAAAGAAAAACAAGTATCTCCAAAAATCACAACTTTCCAGGAGTGACCAAGAACAGTCTTTATTTTGAATGTAAGTCCATGGAACCAGAATTTTTTTCAAGCTATTGTCGGGCATTTCTATTTGTCCATTCATCACACAATGTAAACGGCAGCTGTCGGGTTCAAATGAAGTAGAAAAATAAAAACCAACAAAAATGAAGATACATGTTTTTTTTTTGGACAGTGACAATATGTTCAGTGTTAAAGAGTTCGAATGTATCAGTTTATTTGTGGGCTTTAGAGAAAGAAGAAAAAAATAACTCTTGTTCTAAACGTGTTGCAAAGTAAACACAAAATGCTACATGATGGAGAGACATGAGGGAATGAGAGAGAGAAAGAGAGCACAAAACTGGGCTTATTCTATAACTGAGTTGAGCATGCTGACAAAGACAGTGCCATTAGACCTGAACTTGCACTATGGCCTTTGAACAAAGAGCTTACCAGCTTCCCCTCTAATACACATAAGAGCACAACGAGGAACAAAACAGACAATAGAAAAGTAGGACAAAATTGAGCTTGTTGCCCACAATAATCTAATGCAATTACAGACCAGACCTCCAAAACACACTGCCGGACAAAAAAGGGCATAAATGAAAAAAAAAAACACACTGACACACTAAGACGTGCCAGTAATTGTGTAACATGTTCAGTGATCCATTTTTTTCACATTCATTTTTAACACATTGTTTACTTCTATATGTGACAATTACCGGTTACTAACTTACTGCAATAGAAATTAAGAAACAGATTGTAACCAATATTTGAATGGTGAACATAGTTTACTATGGTCATATGGAAGGTTGTTAAAATCTCTATCAAAGATTTAAGGTGGTTAGAAAAAGAACTACATACGTGTTTACCTTCCATTCGCTTTACCAGTGGCCTGCAATACAAGGACACATATGGGATAGACATATGGTGATCATATAGCCCCAAACATTCACTCTTAAGAATGGGAGTTGTTAACGACAGTGGAGTGGAATCAAAGGGTGTAGCTGTTTCAGGAAGAATTCTGCTGGGACTTGAGAAGTGAAGGGAAGGGTTAGTATGTGAGGAATGAAACGTCATTGATTTTATTTAATAATAGCCTGGTCTACTCAAAAAACTACACCAAATTACACCAAAATGATCAAAACTGATATATACTAGAAACACTGTGAGGGACATTTTAATCCAAATCTAAAAACATTCATTTTAAAATAATTTTTAAGTGTCTTTAAGCAACTGTAAAATCACATCAGATCTTACGCCTAGCTAGCATATAAGTCCAGTTAGCAAATAACAAATTGCAACTTGCAATTTTTAAGAAAAGTAATATGACTTACCAACTTCAC
This sequence comes from Megaleporinus macrocephalus, assembly GCA_021613375.1. NCBI lineage: Eukaryota > Metazoa > Chordata > Actinopteri > Characiformes > Anostomidae > Megaleporinus > Megaleporinus macrocephalus. The sequence continues at coordinate 30,491,407 of CM038707.1, forward strand.
GTCACAGACTACTTAAATGAAAACTTGGAACATGTCTTAGTTGATAACTGAGTCAAAGGGAAAGTTGCATTTAAATTGTGTAGATTTTTACAAAAAGTACCATTTTTTATAAACACATATTGTTCTCTGATTATTTGTATTAAATATTGAAGAAAAATCGTAAAGAATACATTGGTTTTAATTCACACTACAGGCTTTGCAATCCTTTCAAGTACTGAGTGAGTAAATGGGGAGCATATCGTCAAAGTCCAAAGAAAAACAAGTATGGCAACTATACAGGAGAGGGCGAAAACTTTCAATGTTTTAATTTCAGTTTCAGTGTGAGTTAATGAAACCATAATGTTTTCCAAGCTATTGTAGAGTATCTGCAATGGTCCATTCATCATAAAAGGTCTACACAATGTAAACATCAGCTGCTGCACTCAAATCATGCAGAAACATAGAAATCAACAAAAATGGAAATGCATGTTTTTTTCTTTGGACAGTGACGATATGCTGTTATACATGTGCAGGCTGTATGTTAAAGAGCCCATATTCTATTCTATACTATTTGATTCTACTTATACTTTTTTCTCTTATAATTTTGTGTAGGTTCATGTATTAAGACTATTAGATTATTTCCAAAAATGCATCTGGCTTATCTAAATGACTATGCACCACCACTCCTGTGTCAAGTAAACCTTCCTGTAGGCCCAAAGGAGTTTTCTGGGATTTCCAGATCTTGCCATGATTTTCATAACGTCTGACAGTGTGAAGATTAAGCTGAAAGTCTTTTCATATCTTTTTGTAGCCTTTCCTGCTTTGTAGGCACCATCTTCATTTTCAGAACCGTAGTCAGCTGCAGAGAGGGCCCCATAGAAAGTTAATGAAGCTCTGGAATTGTCATCAAATATAAGGTAACTATATATATATATATATATATATATATATATATATATATATATATATATATATATATATATATATATAATTGTAACAAAATTCTTAAACTTGTTGACAGTTGCAGCAGATCACCTTAAAGTTTCAGAGTAAGCAACAACTTTAATTTACTTTGTCTCATTGTTTAGATCACAAACAAGAAGCTAGTGTAGATAACATTAGCTCCAAGTAACTAGCTAGCATACTTATAAATAGCCCAATGACCAACCTTATTTACACAGAGGTTCATTTTCCTGTCTGTATCTATTTTCACATGATGCTTCTGTGTGATTATTGTGGCGTCTCACTGTAAACCAGCAAATCAGAGCAGAGCTCATCAAATTATTCACAAACTCAAAGAAAAACAGCTTGTTTTATTGCAGGACCAAATCATATGGTGGTAAATGGACATGTAAAACAGGATCTGCACATTTCCTACCCCAACAAGTCAAAAGTCTATAGACATCAGAGAAGCATTTCAAATGCTGAAAAAATGCATTCTAATGCACCTTGTTTTCCATAAAATGAACCGTTTACAACCCTCAGTGAGCATAAGCCGCCCTCAGCCTGTGTATTCAACTGGATCCTACCTTTATTGACGCCCTAATTGAATGATCACGGCAGGGAAAGGAAATTGACAAGAGGAATGCTGCCTGCAGTGGTGGTGACTGAGAGGGGTCAATAGGGAACCCTTGCTGGCACCAGTGAAGGCCATCAACAGTCATCAATAGTCATGTATTAGGAACGTGGTCACATACAGTGAAAATGAAGATGAACAGAGGTTAAAATGTTGCTTAATGGTCAATGTCACCAGTAGGATAAATGCTATGCAGGACGACAAGGCCATCAAGCAGGGGGGCGTGACACTGAATGTCCTCTTTTCAGCCAAAGAAACTTTTCTTTTGCCAGCTTAGGACATTGTTACAGGACATGGTGGCACTAACATTGGAACCATGTGACTGCAAACAACCTACTGTTTTCTTTTTAAAAGTCTCATGCTGTACCTTGCATTTCTATCAAGATGACTCTAAGTGTTTATTCTGCACCCAAATGCTTATAATAGTTTATTACTGCTTTCAAAACACAACCAGACCAATTAAATCTTTATCCCCTCATGTTGGGCTTATTGGTCTCAATGCTATAGTGACTCACTATCACCTCTTGATGTACAAAGAACTTCAGATGATATCTCTACAATACATGAATATATCTTACATATTGCTCCTTTAAATTAAGAGCACTTAAACAATCCTTTTTAAGAGTGAATATTATTCAGTTATTAGTCTTAAGTCTTTTACAATACAGAATACTCAAGACCAAAAAAGTTACACAATAACTACAATGAATTGCCCATAAACTGTTATGAAACTAATGTTATGCACAGTACTGTGTAAATCTCAGCAACAACTTAATTTATTAGTGACATAATCAATATATCATTCTATTTTTCAGCCATTGCCTATATTACAGTTTCATTAAAGTTCATTGTGGTCTTAATCTGGACTCCAGCAGCTTCTTTGTTTGATTTGTCTAATTTATTTTTTCTTAGTAAGTGTTGACAGCTACACAGACCCATAGTGTTGAGTTGCCTTTTCACAGATGGACAGAAACACCTACGAATTTGTTCATAGCTTGATTTGATTCTATCACTCAGTAATAAATAAACATGTTTGAGTAGTTTTAAGTAAGTGGTCCACCAGGACTTAGAAGTTCTTAGAAGTCTTGTTAGAAGTTAGAAATTTGTGTTTTTTCACATATTTTTCTTTGAATTTCCAAGTGAATTCCTTTATATCTTATTAGCTCAGATACATCTACTGAAACATTTATAATATGTACTTAATGTCTGTTTCGACCAGAAATAAACAAATCAAGATGGTCTTTGGAGAGCACTATAATTAGGAGAATGAGGCCTTAAGGTTATAAAAGGTCAGATCACAGCCCAGGTATCCATCCTCATTTGGTGGTCTATACTTCCTCACACAGAAAGACCTGTATTTCACTTCAGATTACACTGCTTAGCAGTAGCACTGTGGAGAGATTCAGCAGACGGCCTCTGACCCCACCGCAGTCCGCCAGTCTCAGCTGGGCCTGGCAGTCACATACGGGCAGAGCAGACAAACGCCAACCCCTGCAATGCGGCCAGCTCCAGATGGACCACAGCTGTGGCTCAGCGGAGCATGTGCTAACTGGCCTCGTCAGCTGCCTGCGTCGCAGTTTCGCCCCGCATTACGCAAGCCATTCGAGTCGCACGCTCTTAATGGGAGCGCAGCGACTCGCGGGAGACCAGAGAGAGAGCAACCTCCTTACCAAGCAAGAACCGCAGTGAAAGCCTGCACTGGAGTCGCAGCCGCCTCTGCGGCACCGTTCGTCACTGTCACAGAGCGAGATGGAGTCTGGAAGATGGCCTGTAGGGAGAGACTCAGAGCCCCTTTGCTGAATCATCCCCCTGCCCACGAGCTGAGCACTGGTGAAAGTCGCATCTAAGCATTAGGACGCTGCTTTAAAGCTGGGCAAATTCATTTTACTGGAGAAGCACAGGCAGAGAAATTAGGGCTAAAGAAACAATGTGCACTATTTCACTCAGCCGTATCAACAGGGACCCATCATTCGGACCAATAGCTGCTGTTAGCCTGGAGTCAAATATTAAAGCTGGAGCATATGAGCGGTGGAAATGACAGCCAACGTGAATGGGAGAAGAAAGCCTGCAACTGAGATGTTATGCCTATGTTATGTCTGAGCTAAAAGGAGGTCAACTGTTATGGGATCTGAACAGGGCAATTTAGATGGGCTGGGTAAAGCCATGGGCACGCTGCTGTGTCGAGCAGTCTGGGGAAAACTGTCTTTAGAAGAAAAACTGGGAGAGAGCAAGAGGAAGACAAGAAAGAGATATGCAAAGGCTTGCCAGTCACACGATGAGTGCTTTTGTTCAGTCATTGTTACAAGAGTAGACAAGTGACAGAAGCCTACATGCCGTGAACAAAAATTAAAAAAAGCGCAGAACAGAGCGCAGCACAAGTCAACCCGTTAGCACCTGACTTAAAGGTCATTTTTGGCAGCAGCCTTCGAAATTTTTACTGCGAGGAAGAAGTGTTGGCTTTGACCTTGCAAGCTTCTGCCGCTGAGGCAGGGAGACAGCACACAATGAATCAATAAACGGAGAGGATATATAAACCATACTGAAACACAGGCGGAGAAGGAACGCAGAGCTGTGCAGAGCACCGTTTCCCCCCGTCTCCCATTAAAAAATGATACGATGCATCCCGAGACTGGAAGTAAACTGTAGGAGAGAGAGGGCTGACATCAGATCCCAGCGCCCCAGGGCGGAGCAGGCTAACTGCTGCGCAGCCACGTTAGTCACACTTAATGGCCTCAACGAGACAAACAGAGCATGATGACATGAGCTAGATAACACAGGCAGCCCCAGCTAGGCCCGAGCTCTGCTGATGCGGCTGGTTTTACAGAGCACAGAAGAGCATGGGGTGGGGGAATGGGGGGCAGACTGGGAAAGATCACATCATCTCTGCACTCAGCTCAGAGTTCTGGATAAAAGTGCTACTATAGCAGAGTTGTTTGTTTGCGTTAGTAATTGCTCTCTTTTCATTTCAGCGAGTACAGAGAGATGTACCAGGAATGCATCTGATGCAAAGTGCCAAAACATGAAATGTGTGATATACTAATTTGGCGGCATCAGTAGAACATCTTAAGCCATATAAATTGATTTTCTCTTAGCTATAACCTAGAGTGGAAAATCGTTATACAACGGCCTTCATACAGTCTGATGCGCACAGATGGAATTCTTTTCGTGTGACTCACAGTACCATGTGAAATCCTGCTCAAGGCTTAAAATCTCCTGACCAGTGTTTGCTCTCATCAATTTGACTTTAACCGTAACTATCAGAAGTGGCTACAAACTAGTCCTATTGACTCAGTTACAAGTATTTTAGTAAATATTTAACAGGATCCTATATTTTTAAATGCTAATTTTGCTCAAGTAAGTTAGTTAGAAAACTTGTCTTACTTTAATGCAGTTCTATTTTATTCACCTTTGCAAATTGTTTTTTAGGGAATTTCTGAATAATCCAGTCCTTGGGATGTGAGTCTTTCAGAGTGGTTTGATATGAACTGGCTCATTGTAGAGAAGCTTACAGACTCTGTACAATAAAAGTGAAAGCAACAAGCTCTGTCTACAACATAAATAAGGTCATTTTATTTGCTATCCAAAAAAAATTGACAAATGAAAGAAAAAGAAACTGTGAACCTATATGTGCCTTCTCTATGTAATGTTGAGGATGGTAAAAGTAAAACATGTGTTCTTTATCCTGCAAGTCCCTCTTTGCCATGAGTAATGATCAAAAGTGGATTAAAATGTATTTTAAGCCAAAAGTTTATTCCAAAACAATGTGTCACACATCAGACATTTCATAATAACTATTTTTCAATGGTGGAATTTTTGAAAAATTGGTAAAGTTTTCTTTTAATTTGGTGGACTGCTTTTGCTGTTGCTCACAGATGTCACCTTCAAGCTTAAGCAATTTATTTTAGCCCAAAAGAGACATACAAAGACAAGAATGAAGCCTAACAAATTTCAGTTCCCTTGTGAATAGATCCAATATATGAAATTGGATGTAGTCCTGCAGTCCTGTCAGCACAGGGTTTGTTTGGCCTGATACTCAAGCTGATCTTTGATAACTACTTTTACTTCAACAAACAACAATATTTCTACATGAAATGCAAATTCTAAAGGATACTCGGCAAGCCTAACAAATCCGTTTATTCAATTAGAGCTTGTTGGCATAATAATCCCGGTGTTGAGTTTCATGGGATCTAGTAAACAACACTGGAAAGCAACCTGGCTACTAATTTCTAATAAATAACCAGAGGAAGAAGGAATAAACCAGGGCTGTATCTATACAGGTAACTGCTAGGCACAAGCATGAGTAGCAGGGCATGCACAGTGTCCTATCCAAGACATTCTTCAGCTCCTCTGCTGATTAAGTCAATGGACAACCCCCAGAATACCTGTGGAGAGTGGACAGTGTCTCTGCAAAAAACACTAACAGTCACAGCATCTGAGTAAACATCAATTACAGCACATTAGAGTCTCTCGCCCACTCTCTCAAACAGTAGTCGGCCATAATAAAAACGGTGGACTGAACTAATCTAATTTGCTGGCTTTTCTCCAGCCTGATATTACGAGTTCCAGGCAGTGAAAAAAACACAGTTGGGCACAAACAGAGCATTTTTCTATACAGTTTTGTCATTGAGAGAGAACCAGATAGTTTGTTAAAGGGATCTTTTGTACTGGATCTGACTTATTGTTTGTGCAGAATAGATACTCATTCTGTTCCAATGTAATTACTGCGTCATACTCAAAAAAATCTTTTTCTCTGTCCTCTCTTTAAATTCGGTGGAACTCCTTAGCTCAAACAGGTGTACAATACGTTCATCAATTTTTTTTCACTTTGCTTGTTTTTGCAAAAGAGAACATCTCAAAGCAAAGTCTCAAAGCAATCACTATTTTGTCAAAACAGTAAACAGAAGTGGTTTGAATGAGAACGCTTAATAATACAATTGAAGAGGCAAGGAATTCACAAGCTATCCTGAGGACAACTCAGGAACACAATGCCATGAGAGTCAATGCAAACTGATTACACACACAGAATGAGAGAAAGAGAGAGAGAGAGAGAGAGAGAGAGAGAGAGAGAGACTTGTCATGATGGCCCAAGCAGATTGAGAAATTCTCTGGCGCCCTCTAGCCATGACAGGCTGCTGTGGTTCTGAAAGCCTGAGGTGCAGTTAGGGAGAGAGCAGAGAAAGGCATGGATTACTCCCCCCAGGGACTTAGGAACTGGAGCCAAAACACTGAAATGCTGTCTAGCTGCAGTCACTCTCCAGAGGGGGATACAGTACGTGTGAAAGCACTGTCGCTGGGGAGAGATTAGAGATTAGTTCACTAATCAAATTAAATTCACCATGCTATTAAGAAGTCATATAGCCTGTTTTTTTTTAGCCGGGGAGAATTTGTGCCCAGCTGACAAGAGCAAACCAGCAGTATAGGCCTATCAGCGCTGTCAGATCAAAACATCATGCCTCTAAATAGTTCATTTTACAATAAAAGGAGGAAATTCAATGTAAAGACACCTCCCTTCACCCCCGCACCATTGATCTTTGTACAATTCTATCAGCCTATTCATCATCAAATCTTCACACAATGTAAAGCTGATCTTTTCAAAATGAAAAAATAGACAAAACTGGAGATATACCTTTATGTCCTGATATAATACTATTCTATTAAAATCTATTTATGTACAATACATGTCCAACAGTATTCAGCAAACCTTTCTAGAGGATTTAGCTACTCTTAAAGAGTCATTTATAAGATTGGCCAACCTGCTGATTTTATACTCTGAACCATAACAACAGATATTACCAGATAGTTTTGATGTCCACTTCTATTGTAAGAAACAAAGAAAAGCAAAGACCCCCCTCCTCATTGTTTTGCATTAATACCTGTATATTTACCAATCTACAAGAAGAGCTGTTAGCAATGTTAACACTTGTTTTGCTTGTATTTAAATCCCTCTTTTGTTTGCTTGACATGAGTGGGCAGTGGCAGCCATTTGTCAGGGGTTTCAGCCATTGTTGCGTTTACTTGTTTTTTTACTGGCCTATTACAAAACACCATCAGTGCAATGTTACTTCTTCATCCTCCCATGCTGGGCTGAAGGTAGGTTTACTGCTACATTGACTCACCATCACCTCTTGAGGTACAAAGTGGTATTACATGACAGGATGGGCTGGGGCTAGCTGATCAGCATGCTTACTTCAGTAGATATATTTGCAGCATGATACATGATATACCATTAAAACTGTTAGTTCTTTACATTGTGTTAATAAATGTGTTTGATAAATTCATTTAAATTTATTTTTACTCACTTTTTGTTTAACAATTGTAATGACATTGTAAATAAGGGTCTCCTTCAATGTACTCCCAAGTGAAAATAAATGTTGACTGATTGTTTATTTTAAAATGTTTTCTTACAAATCTCACCTTTAAGGTGCACCCACTGCTGACACAGGTGGTAGTATAATCTCCTTTGAAAAGCACTGCTGGTGGAATGACATGCTCTAGAGCTTCGCACACCAGCATAAGGCAGGGCTTTCTAATTCCAGCCCTGGTGACCCCACATGAATAGGCTCTGGGAAAGTGGCCCCATGTTCTCTGGAGAGATAGAGCACCATCAAATACTTCTGGGAGTCCGAATGGCATTTGTGCTTCACAACTAATAATCTAACATCACTACCTGACCTTAATAATGCTCTTAGAGCTGAATGTAATCTAATCCTCATGGTAATGTTCTAACATCCAACATAAAGCCATCTTTGACGTGTAATAGCTGTCACCACAGCAATGGCAGAGATAAAATCCATGTTAAATAAGCAAGTGCCTTCTTCTGGACATTTTCTTACTAACAGGTTTCATCAAACAAATGGTTTCTTTATTCTGCTGTACTCACCCCACATCCATCAGATGATCTAACAAGATCTAAGGATCAAACCTCAGGAGCTGGTCATACCCTCCCAGCTCACCAGATGTGTTTGTGCATGTTGTTTGTACGGTGACATGTCTGCCTGGGAACACCCAGCCAGCACTAGCATCCCTCTCTCTCTCACTCTGTTTTGCTCTCTCCCCCATGCTGGGGTGCTCCAGGGCAGTGCCACGTTGAGCCAGCCGCCCGGCACTAAGTCACCATATGGCTGCAGCAGCAGCTCAGTGCTCCAGATAGTGCTCAGTATCATGCATGGGCGATCAGTGAGGCTTCTAATGCTGTAATTAGACAGGCAGAGCCAGGTCAGCTGACCTGCCGGGTTCAGACTCCCGATGATCCTGCAGCCTCATTAGTGATACTCAAAACAATGGAGGCCTCACATCACAGCACAATGCATGCATAAGCATGTGAGACCCATTTACATATTCTCCTAAAAACAAATTAGGAATAATAGAAGGTCATCTCCCATAGGGTATTTTAAAATGAGTCAAGCATCTACTAATGGTTACCATTATTTTTAATATATTAAAACATAAATGCTTCAGTTGCTTCTGCTGGAGATAATAAACGACAGAAAATGCTAGGGCTTGAGAACAAACAAGGTCAGACCTTGTTGGAAACGGCACACCAATCAAACAGACGCTCTTTGTTTATGGTCATTTAACCCGCTGGGTCATCAATACAGTGTTATGACTGCGTGGTTAGGAGACAAAGTGAACCACCACCATTGATCAAAAACACATTAGTGGTAAAAAGCTAGACTGAACCCACCGGAATGTTCGTTATTTTATTTACATATGCCCGCTTTTACAAAACAAACGTGCAAATACAAAGAAATTTACATTCAAAACAACGCTTGTGTGCAAGTATATATTATGTTGTAGTATTACAGTGCTATTTCAGTATTTTATTAATGTTTTGCCTAACGTGTAATACTGGAACCATTTATTCAGACTGATACGACCTTGGCAGCCATTCATTCTGACAGCTATGACCTTTTTTTTTTTTTTTTGAATTATCAGAGCACAAGGAAACATCTGCAATCAATCAATTTATTATTTATTTGGTTGCAAAAAGTACAGATAAAATCAAAAGGTGAAAAGATAGGCAGATCAGAAATCCAGGTTTGTTCCACTACAAAGTAAAAAAAAATGTCTTGTGTGTTGAAAGGGTTTTTGAAATAAGCGTCCTTTCACAATACCCCATTTGTAAGAAGTAGTTATGTATGAAAAACGTAGGACTTGTTGAACATATTGGACACAATGGTCAAGCAGTGAATCAGTGGTATGGAGCCCGTTTCAAACTGCCATGTCGGTCATATTCTTCATTTGTATGTCCAAAGTCACCCGTTCTGATAATTGAATCTATTTACATTAAGGTTGCTGACACAGACATTCAACTGTGCACACACAGCTTTTATAACCTCCACAGAAATGTCACAGACAATAGAAAGAAGCAGCTGCCGCCTAGGGTCATCATGCAAGGTCAACAGCAATCTAAAAGTGTGAAACCTTTCCAGAAGAGTGGAGATTGTTACTGCAGAAAAGGGGGCACAATCTCTTTATTAATAACCTTGATTTGAAAAGAAATGTTGATGAGCAGGTGTTTTAAATGTAGAAGGTGGGTTTCCCAGACAGAGACTAAGCCTAGTCCTATGCTATTCCCCATTTTGAAAGAAGATTCTTCACTGACAGTAGTCTAGGACTAGGCCGATTTCTTTTTGGAGAAACCCACCCATAGTGTATTAGGGGTAATACTTACACAGATTAATAACAATCTGCTAGTCGGTTATGTCCAGATACAGAGCACTGAGGACTGCTAAATGAATCAATTCCAACTTGTGATCACATATTATATTGATTTTTGTGGAATGTGTCTTTATGATTATGAAAGCTAATTAATCTCCAATACTTCTTTCAAAGCTCTGATCCGCTGCTTAGTAAGAAACTATTTATATTCATGAGGAATTACACAGGTAATCAGCCAAGAGAAGATAAAGAACACACTGGAATAGATTTCATACTCTTATTCAAATAGGACCTGTTTTGTGGACACAGATTAAGCCTCCCCTTGGACTAAATGTGTAATCTCACATTTAGCGTAGGCTTAGGTTTAATCTGCGTCTGGGTAAACTGTTCAAAAACACTTTAATGACATTCAGTTTTCATCACACTTCACAAATAAAAATCACCAAAATACAACAAATCAAAACAGATGACATTGTTCTAATTGATATCATACAGTCCCAGTGTATTGATGTACCGAGAGCAGCTGCAGTGCAGTGAAAACAGTACAAACGGAAGACAGAGAAAGAAGAAGAGGGCAAAAAGGATACCTGCCCCATCTATTGCATTACACCGTACTGTAAATATAAAATTATTGCAACTGGATACAGAATGTAAATGAAAAGTACAGTCATGCTTCTAAATGCCTATACAAAATCATTTTAATGAACAATTTGCATACCTACTAGGTATTGTGAAAACCACTGTCCGTGTCAGTTGGGGGTGGGCGGGGGGGTGCATCCATGCTACACACTCAAAGGGAAGCTGTGCCTATTTTATCCACTGTGAGTCGAAGTCCCTTGCTTTGATGTTCAAAGCAAAGGGTAAGTAAACAGAAACCCGGGTGTCTCTTCCATCTGACCAATACTCATCTGCAACATCTATACCAGCTGCAGATAAGACCCAGGAACAAACATACAATCAAATACAGTTAGACATATTGCTGTTTACAGCTGATTTAAGAGACCTGCTTATTGTTCAGTTAATCGATCAAGACATTTGCATGTATTAAACCAACAGTGTTTACAAAGCAAGGTAACTCATTAGGAGAGGTAGAAATTTTACACAGTTTGGCCAAAGTACCAGCTGTCTTGCTTTGATAACCCTAGAGAGATGGAAGAGTGAGAACACTGACATTATGCTTGCGTTCTGGAACTGGTTTAAATAGCCCTCCCCTGTCTGAATAACAGACACCTACAGTACTGAGGTCAATAACAAATTCAGATTCTCAAAATAACAAAAATAAATAAATAAATTTAAAAAGGACATGATGTAGTCATATAGCATCATACAGCTAGTGTTATTAATCGCATATTTCAGTTATTAAAACTGTATGGGTCTGGTCGCACCGTTGGACTGGTTGTGCCACCTGACAAATTTCAAATTACACAGTCATCCACACTCATAGAAACCACTGTTCTTTTTTTAAATTAAATATATATTATAATACTAATAATAAAACATTTTCATGGTATTCCTGAGGTCATAGCACCTGACATGGTAAGCTGAAGTACACTAACCATAGCTGTCCTTCATTTCAGGGACTGCATCCTTTGGAGGCTGCATTTGAAGGCCAACATATCCCGAGCTTTAATGCGTGCTGGTAAGGACTTAAGGCTGCTGTGTGACAGGAGCAGCGTTTCATGACTCAACAGTGAGGAGAAACAGTGGTGCCGTGATTCTAACAGGATATCAGCCGTAGAGCAGACTGTCTAATTTCGGTTCAGCCTTTGCGGTCTACGTGTCCTTCGAAGAATATGCCTTTGAAGGATGTAGCCCCTGAACTGGGACATAGCTCATGACTCAAAAATGACAGAAAAATTGTGAAAGAGCTAATGACTCTTTGTTATGATGTAATGCTGTGGCCACTCTTTCATAAAAGTATGTCAAAATAAAAGCCCTTTGTTTCCAGTTGTGCTGCATGACATCTGAGGAATTAAAGATTTGCAGACTGAAGTATTTCAGTAAATTAAATGCTTTTAAAGTTGATATTAAAGTTGAAACTCTACTTCTATGTAGAGTTTTATGTAAGAAGACTACCTTTGACTGTTTATGAAATTACCATATATAGTTGGATGCTTGCACCACCTGACATTTTTAGATTTTTGGGAGCAAAAAGAAACTAAAATGAAGTTTATATGAATGCACTGAAAATTGTTTCACATAGAACAATCTGATTTTGATATTTTTTGTAGGGGGGCTTGGACATGTGTGAAAATGTGTGTTGTGTCAATGACCCACTGTGCAAACATCAGAAAATACCAGAAATTACTTAATTTGCAGGCAAGTCAGCCATTAGGGAGGAGATATTAATTTAACAGGAGATCATCAGACATAAAATAATCCACGTCTATGGAAAAGGAAAGACCAAGAGTAAAAAAAACAAACAAACAAACAAAACAACTGGAGTTAAAAAAATATTAAGAAATAAAGGAAATGTTACTCCCAACAACCATGATCTGGTAGAACACTGAAAGTGTCACTTTAGATAAACAGTACTTAAAGCTTTTATCTTTGAGAGATAAAAGGAAATCAAGCTCCACTCTTGCTTTAGATCTGAAAATATCCACAGGTGTTCCTGTCCATCTTTCCACTGTGACAAAACAACTCAGCATTATGAATCTGAAAAGATGTGTAGCTGACAAGTTGTTACAGAGAAAAGAAAAAGACAAAAAAATGTAAATACTGAAAAAATGAAGTGTATATTTGGATGTTGAAGCTTCTGTATAATATTATGTAAAATGTATGTTTTCAGCCTTTTTTCCTGATGCTGAAAACGTGCCTGAAAACATGCGCATAGTTGCTCCGACCAGAAAGGTAGTACATAATCTTCCCCTGACTTTTGCACAGTACTGTATGTCAGTTTTAGAAACACTCGCGCATGAGTAACTATCATGATGCCTGTTGAAATGAGAAATAACAGTTTCAACAGATAGCAAATATACATTGCTCCGCTCTGAAACACCCCCTTACACAGATGACGTAGTTACAGCATTCAAAGTGTTGCCTGCTATTATACACTAATGAGGGTTTTCTGACTAGTATTCACATAAGACTGCCCACCCATTCAGGCATATTCATATACATTGGGAAATATACATAACTGCTTTCAGCACATGCTTTAACATTTGCTCAAGTTCAAGGACCGGCCTGCAGACAAACACACAATACAAACTGAACAATTCTTGTCCAAAAGAAAATAAACTGGAGAAACAAAGTACAGTGTCTGAATGGTATGTAAATGTTCATGGCTACTGTATTCACTGCAAACCTTGCATTATTTTCTAAAGATTTCCATAAAGAACTGAGAGATAGTTTCATACAGTGCAGTCCACATACAAATAAGTTTTGGAGAATTATATTCTCCATACAACAATTCCCAAGACAAAAGAAACCACAGAATCTTGATGGATCTAGCATAAAATAAGTTTCAGTGATCAGTTACAAGGACTCAGCAAAATATATCAAATGTATAGTAAAAAACATAGACAGATGATATAGCTGCTGCTAAGTTGCTTTTTTATCCCAGACACTCTTCATCTTGCATCATCATCTTTCCCAGTGGTGTGTCTATTTTATCATCTTTGCAGCTGACAGTGTTTTTCATCTTTGCAGCTGACAGTGTTTAAGGCGATGTGTAAAGTGTGTAGTTAGAGGTAGCAGTCAGTCTTGACAGAGTGTTCTAATATCTTAGATTAAAACTGGAAGTGCCTGGTGTTATATCCTGAGTCAACAAGACTCTTCTTCTTAAAAAAAAAAAAAAACAAACAAACAAAGACAACAGGTATGTGAGTTCTTTGTGAGTTATATGGGTTCTTTTTCAAAGCCTGGAGGATCCACATACATTGGCCCAATTGCTGGCTCCACACTGAAAAAGCATGTTGAAGAAAAGTAAGAATAGAGTATATAGTTTCATGTATGTTTTATACCATTTTATGTACAGGCACAGTTTACAGGGTGGGTTACTGTATTTGACAGAGTTTACTTGACACGTGCAACGGTAGCGTAATGTTTTTAGGCACAGTTTACCAAGTATTGTGCAGCAATCACATCGTAAGCACAGTTTACTGGGTGCAGGGCGGGGTTAGTGTACTCACATTTACATTTACAGCATTTGGTTAAGGTAGTATTAAGAGTCTTGCCCAAGGACTCATATTGGTAGTGTTGGAGTGTTGGGTAGTAGCCCAGCTGGGGAACTGAACTCCAGTCTATTGCATGGAGGGCAGCGATGTAACCCACTACACTTGCACTGCACTTTAGGCATAGTTTATGAGAAACAACACAAGATCAGTATACTATATACACAGCACTCTGGGTATACAGTTTCTGTTTCAACATATGTGATTCAAATGATCATGCTGTATGACTAGATTACTGCTGCATCAGATATGTAAGAACAGGGAAATCTTAACTGAAAACAGAGCATTTAGTATGAAACAATGGTAAAAAACATTTCTATGTGCAGGGAATATCCTGTATTTATTTTCTTTTTCTCATTGTTACTCCAAATTATGCATTTAACATGGTGAAGCAACATTATAGCAGCCTAACACTCAATGAGACATGATCCAAGAAAAGGCAAACTAAAAATGTAGGCCAGCCTCCCAATGATAAAAGAGCCGCTGGCTAATGGGAACGATTAGAATGACAAAAGGAGAGGTAATTACATCTTGAATCAACACAATCAGTATCAGGGCCCTTTTAGATGTTGATTAACAGGAAGGAAGATTAAATAAAAGATGTGAGTATGGAACACTGTCTATTTGACCAGCCCTACAACTGATGTAGATATGTGTAGGCCTTGGGAATACTCACTGTGCTGTCACTTTCATAGGGGTTGAGTTTATTGTACATTTCCTCCACAACGCTGCGTCTGAGGGGACATAACAGGAAAGGGGTGTGAGTTACAGGACATGTATTGCATTTTTACATATTTTAATGCTGTGACTTGACAAGTGATGAAAAACAAACTGTTTTTTTTAATAGTTGATTTTTAACTAATTAAATAAATTGTTTTCATTGTCAATTAGGATTATAACAATTCAAAAACAATTAAGATTTTTTGGTAGTGAACTCTTCCCCCTTTCCTGTGTGTCAGCACTGAAAGTGATAGCAGCAGTTTAGAGAACATTCTCCTGCCCTGGACTTCACAGAAGGAGCAGTACGGCCCCTTTTCCGAAATAATTGACTGTGGACAAGGTATCTTGACCACACACATGCCTCAGATGTTTACTATAGAATTACCAAGCTTTTGTTATTCTCACTCCACAGCTTCAAAATCTCTAGCCCCATCTGGTCCCAAATTAATGACTGTTTCAGAATACTTTATAGGAAATGTAGGAAAGTCTGATGACAGTACAATGAGCTCAGCAGTCATTTGTCTATTTTGCCAACTTCGTGAATCTAAATGACACCTCTTCATCTAGCAAGAGTTTAATAATGCATCAGCTTGACATGAATTATTCAGTCTGGAAGGTAATGAGGAGAGAGGAAGAGGAGAGTAGCAGAAAAGAGGAAAGCTCCAGTGAAAGAAGTGATCTTTAATATTATTTCAGTCAGGTTTTCCTCAAACACTTATTTGCCCATACATTCAAATAAACTATCAACACTACAGTTCTAATACCATTCTAATTTACAGACGACCAACTAAATTTTAGGTCACAGCAGGATCTACATCTTCACAAATTTAGCAACCTGTTAAAATCTACTGTATCAGATTCAAGCTATGACTTACCTACCAATGTAAAAGTATTAGCTTTTGAACTCGATAAAAAATTTAAAAACATTTTACAGTGACTAACAAAAATGTTGACTACATATTTAATCTAACGGCTACATGCACAAAAAATAAAAATTTAATGACTTCTTGTGTATGTAAGATGAGGCACTCACTTGCTAGCCAGCTCTCCCCCAGGTGGGAGGTTGGGGATGCTCTCCGTGGCTAACACACACATCACATGGGCTAAGTCTGGAACGCTCTCCACACCCTGCTTCTTAATGAGCTCTGAGGAATCACAAGGACTTATGGGTAAGTCAGGTTTGTTTGGGAAAAGCTTGTCAAATTATAAATCTTAACAAAATTTCAAAATGCAGTCACTTGAATGCAAATAGCCGTATCATAAAGAAAAACGTAAAGCCTACACAAGGCTTTAGTGGGTAGTGGGTGACTCACCACTTACTCTAATCATGCAGCCTATCAATGGTTGCCTTTTATGACTCACACTACCCTCAACCTCCCTTTACAGTGCCATGAATAAATGCTGCTCAAAAGTTGTTTTCTTTTTTTTCATTCCCCATTTTTATTTATATGTGCTTTTACAGCAAAAGTGCTTTTTTTGTCAAAAACTGAGGGTTTTTTTATTTTGTGTCCTTCAGGTTTGATGGCTGGACTTGAACCCTTTAAAAAAATTCAGCCCACTACAGTGCTAATGCATAACAAATAATGTCAACAGCCCTTTATTTCACAAAGAGAGGCTAATGCTTGATGCAACAGAAGTGCAAAGAGTAGTTTTTGTCTAAATAAAAAAGCTCACAGTCCCAAGGGTTCAGTAAATAACTTTTATTTGAATCATCATTAACATCTAAGAGTAACAACATCACAATTTGTCTCTACATTACCAAGACCTGGGTGCCAATATACAAAAATAAAAATCAAACAAATAAAGCATTGGGTGCTCCTCCCCCCCTCTAAAGTTGAAATACTTTTCTATGAAACAGGTTTGTAATCATTCAAAATGAGCACTATAAAACAGTTGCCTACTGAGAGGTAATTAAACTAATACAGAGACACACAGCCTGATGGGCTAAGAAAGGACCGATCACGGACTGTAACCCTTTTCACCATCCTTGGACAAAACTGATCGGGAAGGATACCGATATATGATTGACAATCAATGTAGTGTGAGAAATAACTGCAGACAGACTTGAGACTTAAGTGCTTCCTCAACTCGCAAAACCTTCAGTCAAATTTACATGAACCTGACTTCTGACGCGGTTACATATTTTACAGATAACGATAAATACAGGGACGAGTAAACGTCTGTCATTGCATTAGTAGTGCTTATTTGGCTAAAACAACGGAATGCATGAAGGTTTAATTCGGAAGAGGTAAATATTTGCGCAGGAATAAATAACTCAAATAAATATAAGTGTCTTTTGTTGCTCACGAGTTATAACCTGAGAGACGTACATATGACACATGGGTATCAACACTTCACTACATAGGAAAATGTTGCTTCTTTTTATATAGTTTTAACATTGTCTCTGCTACCTTAAGAAAATGAGTCCCTCATTGGATATGTTTTTAAAGTTGTTCCATGTTTGTTTCATGAATAATGCCAACCTACCAAAGTCGTCTATTTTAAAATAAACATGTAACGGGGGTCCGGGAAGAATACTGGTTGTTTAAAAAGAAATGTGATAGATCTAGCAAATTCAAGATGGTGTCACGTCCACAGAAACAAACTCAGCAAACTGAGTACTTAGAAAACTTGAAATATACTGGGCCTCTTTTATCAATTACTATCAAAGGCGTTTGTAAATGTCAGTATAAAAAGAGCACAGAAATCTCAACTGGGATTTATCAAAGCCTTAGAAAACAGTGATCTGTGCAGAAATGGTCTCACCAGTTGGTAAATTCTAAGTGCAATGGGCAAATGTAATGCTCAGCTACTACTACATAACATCCACACCAAGTCCATTTACTACCTTTATTTAAATGCTCAGGTGTTCCCGCACTATAGCAACAGCCACCAAGAGTCACAATGACAAAAAGGGCTACGAGAAGGTCAAAAATGGGTGAACACACTATGCAACATACGTTCTATTCCTGGAAAATGTTTCATGCTTTTTTGTAATCAATAGAGGTTTATTCACTTATAGATATTGTGCCCTGAGTATTTTTAATGGTGGGCATGTTCTCATTACGGAATCTCAATACGGATCCATTTTTAAACTCATTTAGACTAGCTTACCTAGAACTGGCTTCCTAGTAATACTGTATCAGTTGTTAGCGGATTTTAATCATGATAAACTCACACGTCCAGAAAATACGAGCAAATCTGATCGCACACACACACACACTCCATATTCAATTCTGATTGTACACACACTCAATAAATGAGAACCCTTGACTGTACTTCCAGCTGTTATAGAATTCACGACATCTGTAATAAGTCTGGTAATGTCTATCTGTTATTTAGCACATTTCCACAAAGGAATCGCCTGCCCTAGCGAGGACATAACGGGAGGCACATGACATAACAATAAAATCTTTCAGTTCAACTAGTGTTCCTGATGCAAGTAATTGACTGGTACCTACAAAGTGTGCTTGTTAACTAACTAACTGCACTGTCACTTAATCCTCGCTGTAATGTCTTATTTTAGATGCTACAACCAGTATGATCTACTTTCAATGAACATCTGCGTACATACAAACAAGTACAATTAATTGCACATGTAGTCTTGCTAAAGAAATGAAAATTCAAAATAGAACATTCAAAACAACATTAATAACATGTGCTTATAGTTATAATAGCTCAATAACGGTGAAACACGACAGCGAACACAAATAAAAATGACCAACATTCTGAAACACTCTGAGAGCAGGCACACTGTTTTGTCATTCGTTTCATTCACTGAAGAAAGGAAACATATTCGTCTTTAAAATGCACAGTTCAATGAACTTAGGAGGCACACAAACATAGAGAGACATGCACAAATAATCATATTCGGTTTAATTTTCAAGGTCAAATTTGCCTGCAAATATATCCTCAATATATCCTCGATCAGTGCAAGTATTTTGAAACATTACTTAAGGTGATAAAAATGCAAACTTGGCAACGCTTTTATGTTCTTGCTAATAGAACACGAAGAACACCAAGTCCATATACAAAGAGCTATCTGAATTGTCGTGTTACATAAGAATAAAGGTGTGCCACATTTTTTTTTCTGATGTAAACTTTCTCTGGGTAGCTACATTGAGACGCAAGCCAGAGTGTTGACAAACGTCATTTTGAGGCAAAAAGTAGTAAACAATTCTAGTAGCACTTTAAAAACATACTCAACCTTTCAAATACTGCTTTAAAGCTCAAATCTACTAAGTTACAAGCATGTACGTACATGTCTTTGTCAGCAACAAGTCTAGTCAGACTAAAGTCGGATTAAGAACACTCCCTGTTCTTGATTAGTGTTGTTAGATAAAAATCTCTGCTTTACATGCAGGAATACATATACGTTTTTCATGCTATTGGTATCATACATGCCTATGGAGTCTGTTGCAATGGCATTTAATTCACTCTCTGAAGCACTGCAGGTGGGCGGGGCGGGCGGGGCGCTAAAGGCTAGTCACTCAGCTCTGAATGTTGGGGCTAAGGCAACGGCATTCCTCAGTACAGGTACAAAACAGAACCATGCAGAAAATGAGCATCAAGGCAACCCACAGCGGTTACGGCTATAGATGCACAAAGTGCACCACCACACTTTGTCAGTAATACACCATAGCAGTGAAGCTCTGACATTCTGTTTCAGTGTTTTCAACATCATTCAGGCGTGACTGTAAAATCCCAGGAAAGTGCAAATGAACTTGGGTGTCAGATTCAAACACATGCTTACACAAGTGAATATGAACGACACTGTAAGGCCATGAGAAGACGCTAACATGAACAGAATGCGCTAAGCATTTCTTCCTTTTTTTAACACGACAGCTAACACAAAACTGGTGGTTCCAAATTTGGTTTGTTTTCTAAATTAGATACCTCTAAACATAGCAGCTTTCTTAAGTGTGAAACTAAAAGGTACGTGAGCATTCTGTTGTCCTGTTTAATAAGATTGCACTACCTCAGTAAAGAACCATGGAGAACACCGGAGTAAAACTCCTTATACTGAAGTCGTTTGGTAAGATTACACATTTGAATTGTGAGTGCTCTTAGCAATGTATAATCAAAGGCCTCTATAAAGAGCTTCTGCTTGCGCTGTAATGTTTTATCGACCCTGTTAAATGAGGCTTACCAGGGCAGGGTTTCCCAAAAAGCATCACAAGCTTAATATCATCTTACAATGATCTCTGTGCTATGACGCATTTAGGAAACCAAAGCCAGGCCTATAATACAAGAGTAACAGTATACTAATGAGTCTTTCTCCTCAAATATGGGGATTTGTGGATAGGAACGTCAAAAACAACATCTATTTGGCAATCAGTGCCATTTGCCAAAAATGAGCGCGAACACTCACTCTTTGCTTTCTTCTTTATATTCTACAGTTTATTATTGTACTAAGGACTTATTTATTAGTCTTTTTAGATGCTCCACCTTCTACTCTGTTCTGCAGGTACTTATCCAGCTCTGCCTCTCTCTTCACAGCTTCTGGATTGATCTTGGGTGCACCTGGAAAACATACCAGTACCACGCTCATGTTGTCACGGCTACCCTGTTCACAAACAGAGAGAAAGAAAAGAAGAACAGTTATACAACAACAATGCTAATGCATAAACTGGACTCATTAATGTTCGCTTGATAATAATCATTTAGATAATTGGATACTTTCCAATCAGAATAGACCAACTGTAACTATCAAGCAATTAAACACCACAGTAACCAGTTACGCTTAGCAACAAATGTTCTCCAGCAAATGTCACTGCTTGGATGGAATATATAATCTTATCGAATACTTTATGCTGCAGCACACTAAAGCACAGGCTAATCTCTTGCACTTAGCCAAACCCATTTGTCTGGCAGACCTTACCTTGTACAAACAGGTGTCCACGATTTCATTACACACCCTCTCAAGATCTTCGGTCACCTCCAGCCGTGAGCGCACAAAGTCACATAGCTCCTCATTGGTCATGACGTCCCAGATGCCATCACAGGCCAGCACCACAAACTCATCCTCTGCCTCTGCCCTCTCAATCTCATACACCTCTGGCTCTGGAGACACCAGCTGTTCGGTGGGGCCTTTTCCATGTACACACTTGTAGTCAAAGTCACCAAGAGCACGAGAGACGGCCAGAGAACCGTTTACCCGTTGGATCATGACCGCGCCTCCCGCATTCTGAATCCTCTCCTTCTCCAGTGGGTTGCTGGGCTTGTGGTCCTGCGTGAAGAA
The DNA here is from genome assembly GCA_021613375.1 of Megaleporinus macrocephalus. NCBI lineage: Eukaryota > Metazoa > Chordata > Actinopteri > Characiformes > Anostomidae > Megaleporinus > Megaleporinus macrocephalus. The sequence goes on from CM038707.1 coordinate 30,512,759, forward strand.
GTGGACTCGGCCCCCGCGGCTCAGCAGGGCCCGGGAGTCCCCGCAGTTTATGAAATAAAAGTGCTGGGGTGAGATCATAATGCCTACGGCTGTCGAGCCACTGCGGTCCGAACCGTGCTTGCGTTCTGAAATGGCACGCATGTGCTCGTCGATCTGCAGGAAGCCTGTGCGAATACCATTCTTCACACTTTCCACCGATGGCTCAGGGCGACTAGCGGCCGCGTCTTCGCCCCCTCCACCTGGGCCTCCGCCTCTGAAGTCTGGGTTGCTGGTGATGTGCTCCAGGAGGTGTTCACAGCAGTAGCGGGCCACCTGGGAGCCAGCGTGCCCATCATAGACGGCGAAAAAGGACCACATGTTGAGCCCATGAGGAAGGCCCACGACGGCCGTGTGCGCGTCCTCCATCTCCACTCGCCAGCCCTGCATGCTGCTGAGGCCGTAGCGCAGGCTGTTCCCCTCCCCGTGTGCATTGAACTTCTCCATCTTTGGCTTGTCTAGGAAAGCACCCATTTTCTTTGTGTCTTTCTGTTTCAAGCACAAAAGATGAAAAGAAAACAGTGCTTAGAAGTGAAATGCTCAACAGTTGGTCCTGACCGCCTTTCCTTCTTTAAACTTTGACAACAGAGGTACTTCAATGGAATAAGGCAACATCACAGTCAATCGCATGATGTCCCTCAGCCAAGCAAGCCACAGGGACACATCACAAATATTCAGTCAACACCTTTCATGCCTGTCAGGCAACTACCACGCCCACATGCCTGTTGCCTAGACACAAGCTGGTTAGACATGTAGTTAGCTAGCAGTTAACCTATGTACTGCATGTAGCAGTTTGACAATGTACTGCAACCACAACAAGTGAATTACAAAAACCTATTAGATGTGCAAACTGATTATTATTGTAAGTACAAGCAATACAAGGTACATACTGCATTAGTATTGAGCACGTAGCTGCTGCCCAGTTAGCACGCCAGTGCTAACGGAAGAAGCTAGCTAGTTAGCGTTCACAAAACAGCACGTTTTGAATCAGTTAGGAGAATTACACGTTACTTACCAAGCTCCGTAACGACCTTTTCAAAATGAGAAGACGTCGAGGCTCAAACGCTGCGGCTATTACTCTTAACAGCACTACGCAAGACAGCTGTCAGACTAGTAGTAGCCAGCTAGCTTCAAAAGTAAACGGCAACACAGGAAGCAGCTGGCTAGCTAGCTAACTGACTTACTAGCTGGTTTGGCTGGTCACCAACGAAGCTGGGCTCCCTTTCTTATATCCACACAAGAGAAAACCATAAAAAACGTCTCAAGTAGTGCATCCCTCTAACGACAGTATCACGACGTGATCCATCTCAGCTCTTTCATTGCATGTTTCCGTTGCTGCTGTTGTTGTTTTTTGTGGTTTTCTCCGGGCGCTAAGGGAGGGGATCCTCCTCTGTCCTGACTCTCATTTCACAACAGCACAGCACATCTCTGGAAGCACCAGAAATCCCCGGATGTATGTAGGCAGCGCCAACAGCCTGCGTGCGATTCCACAATTACATCATCAAACATGTGGACGTAGCTTCATTTCGGAGGGAGAGGAAAGTTTTAGGACATTTCTATACGTCTCAATAAACGTTAAAGACTCTGGGTATAAATATATGTATATATATTATTTCGAAAGAAGTAGATAATGTCCTGTAAGCCAGTTTAAAGAATTAAGTTTAATTTCAGATTTCACCTGGATGCCCCAGACATTGTATGACTTTATTCAATTTCTTCACCAGCAATCTTAATTTAGCTTAATAAGTACTGAGTAGTTAAAGTAAATTAGATACTAACTGTAAATAATGGGTTACCACAAAGGAAAGCTTGGAATAAAAGCTTCCTCTGAGGAAAATTGTATATATGGATCATTCTTGGCACTTCAGTGACACTGACTGACATGATGGTGGTGTGTTAGTGTGTGTTGCCCTGGTATGAGCTAGGCTGAGAGTAGTCAACCAACCAGCAACATCCAGCCAACAGTGTCCTGTGGGCAGCAGCCTATGAGCACTGATGAAGGTTTAGAGAATAACCAACACAAACCGTGCAGCAACAGACGAGCTTTCTTTTCATCTACCTGGTGGACCAGCAATGTAAGAGTGTCCATATAAATAAAAACCTGCAGTTTTTCTTTTGGGACTATTTTGCCTTCATGTAAAAAGAATAAAATAATTTGTTTAGTTTTAGGCTCAAAATTCTTAAACAACTACTCTTAATCAATGTCTTAGAGATCAGTCTGAGTATTCAGAAAAATTGCATGCAATGACTTTCTGGGAGGAAGCTTTAAGAGGCATTAAACACTTCACAACTTCGCATGGTTCCTATTATTACCCCAACGAACAATTCTGACCCGAGTTAAGCATTTTTCACCAAACCTCGCTGAATGACTTTGTTAAACCATGAGTTTCCCTTTAAGATACATGTTTGAACCCACATGCAGTCCCAACATTAGATGCCAGGTTTAGTTGTAAGCTTTGAAAAAATAAAATTTTGGATATGTTACAGTAAAGTCTATTAAATTTCCCCCAACCATGCATATATCTTAACCCCTTTTCTAACATTGTGCTTTGCAGTGCTATTTGCGTATCACATTTTTCATTTGTTTTTTACATTTATTTCTTAATTTTTTGTTCGTTTAGCTAACTAATAAATGCCTTTAGTGTTTGTTAGTACTATGAAAAGTTTTGGACATCCCATTACTGAAAAGCATTTTTCATACCATTTTCACATCATTAAGACATTTGGATGTTAGGGTTTATACTGAGTCTGCTATCTTTCGTGCGTTAACCTGGCTACACTGTTAGAATCCTGTGAGTTTCAATCTGACTGGTTATCTGCAATTTTGTGTATATGCACTTCCGGGTAATTGTTTTGCACTGATCCAGTGTGAATCAAAGTTTTGTTGTTCCAGCTTAGTGCAGCCTAGCGATCAGAAGTCTCAGTCATGGTGCTGTTTATGTCATGACTCCCATTTTTAAGATTTTTTCCGTCTGTATGTCATGCCAAATAGCAGGCTTATGAATGGTGATTTTGCAAGTGGAATTTTCTTTTCCTGCAGTAGTGGGTGGTTTCTGGTCATGTTAAGTGGTGAAAGGTAAAAATCACTTCCTAGAGAGTCTTACGTTGCGAGACTTATACCTATAAACAACAAGCCATTTATCTGGCCAATCATTTCCCGTATGTAATTTTAAATGCAAACAAATATTAATGCAGCAAAAGGTAAAAAAATGTTTTGTTTTTAAAAAAAATAGTTGACATCAGTGCAGTTTGTACCAGTTTGGCTTAAGATTTCTCCTTGATGCCTCAAGTCATCACATGGATTTGTTAAATTCTATCAGCCACACTCCTGATTTAATTTCATTATCATTTAAACCACTAAAACTACAAATAATACTGGGTTTCTTCAAGAAGACATTTGTAAGTGTTTAAAATAATGTATTGACAGACATACAATCACTCTATACTCTATTTATTCTAATATTAGTGATTTTCTAAGCAAATTGCCTAGATAAGTAGATTCGCAGGGGCCTATGACTTCTGCACAGGTGTATATTTTCAAATGCAAGTGAGCTCCTCTAACGAAACTACAAAGATAGTTTGATGTAGTTACACCAGGGGTGTCCAATCCTGTGCGTAAAGGGCCGGTGTCGCTACAGATTTTCACTAAGAACAAGCCGGGACGCACATGACTCCACTCGTTTAATCAATTGGTTTTAGTCTTTAAATAAAGTAAAACCTTTAGCTACACTGGCCCTTGGTGGATGTCAGGGGAGGGAGGCAGGGGTGGTTTTGGAGCAGAAGTTTTGAACAAAGTACTTTTAATAAACATACAAGACGAAAACGAAACCCAAAATACATAAACTAACATGAAATATAAACAAAACGGAAACACAAGGCGAACGGGAATCATAAACTGGATTTACACAAAACCAAACATAATAACTGACAAACCTGAGAGGAACACAGAGGAAATATAAACACAGGCTAATGAAAGAGAACAGGTAACACCTGAGAACAATAGGCGGGGCCACAGATGGGAACCAGGTGAGGGGTGGAGACATGGAGCACATGACAAAAAATAAACAGAACCAAAAGGCAGAACCCTGGGACCGGCAGGCCAACACTTAAGTGCCCTTGAGCAAAGCACCTAACCCCAGATGCCCACCGACTCGGGGCATGTGTGCTCACTGCCCCCTAGTGTGTATGTTCACTAGTGTGTGTATATGTGGGTGTTTCACTGCACGGATGGGTTAAATGTGGAGGTCAAATTCTGCTGTGTGCAAAACACACGTGGCCAATTCTAGTTTTAATTCTAATTCTAATTCTAATTTTAATTCTAATATGACAAAAACATTAGCACATGGCTAAGACAGGGGAAAAAACAGGACTTAGACAGAGAGAACAGAGCAGGACGTGAACATGTCTGCATTATTTCGTAGTTTGTGTGTTTTCCCTGTTATTTTTAAATGTGAATAACAGTAAAAATGAGAAGAAAACATTCTATAAAAAGGTGTGTTCAAATTTTTGACAGGTACAGTATGTCTGCCCACACAGGCTGCCTGTGTTGTATGACCAACTTTGTGCACTGGGGAAATGATGGGGTCCCACTAAGCTGAGCTTTAATTACACATGAAGCACTGCTGCAACAAACCACCACAGACCCAAAATAATTACCACAATAGTCTGTTGGAAAAACAAAAACAAAAAAAATAAATTTATTTTTATCACTTTTGGACAAAATTCTTAGCCAGACGTTTGTTGCCTCGGAGCCCCTTTGACTATGGACCCAATAAATTGCTAGGCTGCCAAAGGCCACGGTAAAGAGAGGTATGCCTTTGTGTGCTGATAGATAGGCTACACAGTTTGACTTTTATGTTAATTACAGAGGTAAATAATTCATCCGGGCCTGGAGGTCCAAATTAAAAGCGTCTTACATTAAAGATTGGCAGTCTACTGGGTGACTTGAGTGAGTGTCTCGTAATGCAGTCTGCACTTAGAAGAAGTAGGTTGTTGCACTAAACACCACATGCATTATGCTCAATCAAGAGAGGTGCTTAGTACTAGATTTAAACAAAGATTCTGGATCCTGGATTATTCCTACATTTTAGCTATACATACAATGCAACCTACTGTAGTCCCTCTCTTTCTATCTCTCTCTCTCTCTCTCTCTCTCTCTCTCTATCTCTCTCTCTAGCTCTCTCTCTGTGTGTCTCTCAAAATTATAGTGAAACTTATACACATTCACAAATTGCTTAATTAATAAACACGTTATTAAAATAACATGTATTGTTGAGCTGTTCTTGGATCTTTACTATTTTTTACAATATGTTTTGACTACATAGTATGTCTTTGCCTATTTTTTATATATAATTCTATTATGCTGATTGTGTTTCATTGCCAGTTGCTTTATACAGTTTGGTTGTTGGTTATATCTTTCAAATAAGGTCAGTTTTTATTCTAGAGAGACATAATTTGCAAAACATGTAAAAATAATAATCATATGTAAATTATAATAAAATTAATATTATTCATTTCTATAGCAGTAGCAGCTCAATGTGCTTTACAGAAATGTTTTAACGGTAATAGAAGAAATAAAGATTATAGGAGCGAACACTAATCAAAATTGTTATCAAATGTTAGAGACACATTTTCAAATGTCTCCTAAAAGTGTGCAGTGAGCTTGACTTTCTAATGAAAGTTCACAGTTTAGAAGCATAATAACTAAAACATACAAATGACAAAACAGATCTAAGAATTTTTGCATAAAAGCTCAATAATTCAGTTGTTTCATAATTTAGTTGTATAAAATTCTACTGATAAATATCTAACACACACCTGGCAAGCCTACCTGGCAAGTCTTCACTTTCAGAAGGAATGGAAATGCATAATTGTGTGACTTCAGCATAGCTATGAAAATGTATATCATGGCATCACTTACAGGTAATGCATATTTGCATTTATAAAGATATATTTATATTTATAAAGAGAAAAGTCCCTAAAACTGAACCTTGTGGAACGCCGCAAAAAAATTATGATTTATTTTTGACAATTTATTTCTCAGTGAAACAAAGAACTGTCTGTTTATTAAATATTATTTATACTGTTCTTAAACTGTGCCTGCAAGGCCAACCCAGCATTTAAAACAATAGATGAAAGTCTTGTATATCAGCACCAAGTTGTGGTTAAAATGAAAACCTGATTAAAACTTTTAACTTTTTATATTAGCTATTATCATGTTTAATTGTTTGAAAATAACTTTCTAACTTTCTAAGACCTGAAACAGATGAGTGATCTATATACCTATGACAGAGATATCCATACAGTTAGACTGCAATTTGGATTAAACTGGATTCTCAAAAAGTTTAAAAGGAGGCTCAGTACAAATAAAAACATGTACATATTACTTCTGTTGCATACATGCAAACTCAAGAGTTACAGTGATGCCACAACAGTCTTAGTAGCAAGATTTCCAGATCCCCAGCTAAGGAACAAAAAGCCTTCTGATGATGACGAGGAACTTTAGTTTTTTAAGCAAATACCTATTTTTCACTGTGACAAATGTTCTGTTTGATGCTTTGCCTCTCACCTCTAGTAACCAATTATATGAAATTGTGATAACTATAAATGTGGTACAGACTGGGGGAAGTGAGAAAGATAGAAAAGGATAAGGCTTCTTTCTACAACTGTAGTGTGATACAGACTGCAGACATCACGTGTCTCAAAATGTCCACAGCCAAGCGCCACACCAGCAGTGCCCTCTTTTTCTAACCCCAGACTGTGTATTTAGACATGACCTGTCTGAGGTGATAACAGCTACAACCTACGCAACTGAATCAGTGGGTTAGGCAGGCCAAGTGAGTCACACATCTCTAAAACACACTGAAATTCCACCTTTAGGGGTTACAGAAATAAGAAAGCTCTGATGATACAGCAAAAAGCTTTAGTAATGAATACAGTGTAACTACAATGTATGACAGAGTTCTCGCCATTGTCAGTTATGGATCATTTGAAGTAGATCTATTATGCTTTTTACACAAAGTAAATACTAGAAGGAGAAACTCTCTCCCACAGAAAGCACTTTTCTCAGCTGCCTGAAAAGCTTATTCTACCTGACTTTTAGGATCTGACTGATACTGATAGCAATAACCTGAGAATCTGTTCAGTGTTGTAGTTGTTCTTGTGTCAAGGAGACACCATTGCAAGAGGTGTTTACAGGTAATCAATAGATAAGGGTCTGTCCACAAGACAAGAACCACTCTAGCTTATTGGGAGGGGGCACACTTAAAGCTGTTTCAGATATAATGTAAATAGTGATGTACAGCATGAGACATTTTTTAAGGATGTACATCTATTTTAATAGACTTCTAAAATAAAATAATGAACAATGAAAATGATCATATTAGGTCCCCTTTAAAATAATGGTTACCAAACTTTTCAGTCATTAAACTGCTGCCTATATATATATATATATATATGTGTGTGTGTGTGTGTGTGTGTGTGTGTGTGTGTGCATTATATTGCCATATTGTATTTACTCACCCTTCCAAATAATTTCATTCAGGGGTTCCAATCACGTCCATGGTCACAGGTGTATAAAACCAAGCAGGCATGCAGATTGCATGATGCAGATGCTGAGGCACATAGTGCGCTGAGGTTGCCAGTCAATCGATACAGACCTCGAACTTCATGTGGCCTTCAGATTAGCTCAAGAACAGAGAAGTGTTCGAGAGAGTGACGAATCACGCTTCTTCATCTGGCAATCTAATGGACGAGTCTGGGTTTGCCGGTTGCCAGGAGAAGGAGGTGGAGGCAGGATTATGGGGTGGGGTTGTTTTTCAGGAGTTGTTACAGTAACTTTGTTACAGTAAAGGAAACGCTTGATGCTTCAGCGTTACAGTAGATTTTGGACAATTTCATGCTCCCAACATTGTGGGAACAGTTAGTGACGGGCCCTTCCTGTTCCAACATGACTGCGCACCAGTGCACAAAGTAAGGTCCATGAAGACATGCATGAGTCCTGACTTCAACCCGATAGAACACCTTTGGGATGATTTAGAGCAATGACTGCGAGCCAGGCCTTCTCTTCAACATACTCTTCCAGAAGAACGGTTAAATATTCCCATGAACACACTTCTAAACCTTGTGGAAAGCCTCCCCAGAGAACTTGAAGCTGTTATAGCTGCAAAGGGTGGGCATCATGTTAAACCCTATGGGTTAAGAATGGGATGTCACTCAAGTTCATATGCCTGAATTGGCAATATAGTATATAATATATTGCAATTACATAATAATTAAAGTGATTCCATATTCTCTATTTTGAATACAGGTGTTTGTTTGTTGTTGAAACATTAAGTTATACAAATGTGTAATATAGTATAGTTTAAGTCTTGTTTAAGATACACAGTAGAGCTTTAAGACCATTACCTTTAAGGGTACATTCACATACTGTAATAGTACCCTCTGACAGTGTACAACATTAATGTTTACTTTAAAATGCCTAATAAATAAATAACATTAGGGATGTGGGATAGGTGTGGGTTATCCCATTGTTCCTGTCAGATGACTGAACCTTTTGATTTGTAATCATAAAGGATGCAGCATCAGTATGAGGGCACATATGTGTCTGAGAGATATCTAAATGAGCATTGAGTCAAAATATTCACAAACCCAAATGACAGATGATTACTGCAACTCCAAATAAATAACTTACTATTAACACAAATCCAACCGCATCTGCGAAAGTGAATCAAGTTTCTCCTGTGCATTTGATGTTCAACAACCTTAAAGTATCAGAGCACACGTTTGTCCAGTAAGCTGTTTGGGTTCCCCGTATCAGGGAAGTACCTTCATAATTGTGCTGTCCGCTGATTAAATTAAATTAAATTAAGATTAATGTTTGAATGCTATAAATCATGTGACTCCACACTGATTTAATATAAATTAGTGTAGGTTACAGTCGCCAACCCTCAATTGGTTGATTGGTTGAGGACCCTCAGGGTTATAAATATTTAATGCTTCATATGTTTAGTAAATTAAATAAAAAAACACTGGGATTAAAACAAATAAAGTAAAATAACATAATATATATTGATGTTTATATCTCTTTGATGCATGTTGAATGTGCATGTTCCATCAGACTGCCAGACAGTGAAGTGTGACTTGTTCTCCTGTACAGAGGAGCCAAGTAGTGCTACACCACTTTAGCTGATTATTATGGGAATTATAGATTATTATGGGAAATCTTGATGCAATGTTTGAGTTAAAGCTCAAATGTAAAGGATTTAGGCCAGAGGACTAACACACATATGTACCCCGTAACAAACACATATATTTTTGTGCTTTAGTGTGTAGGTGGATTTTATACTGGAAAAGATTGTCCATCTAGATTACAATGCAATAGATGTCATTTCAATTCTGTGAGAATATGTCTTATTACCTCATTTAAGAATACAGCAACAGAGTACTAAGGATTGGGGAATATGTTGGCGTGTCATAAAGAGAATTCTCTGAGTATGTCAACTCAGTGCTCTAAGAATGATTGCAATGTTTGTAAAGATTGCTGTGATTCTTCAGATTCACCCTCATTAACACAAAATGATATTAATCTGTATTGTACTTTGACTTCAAGTAATAAACACAAATCAATTAAACCTACTTCTTACACACAAATATTAAACAATGAATCTACTAGCATATGTGCTATCGTTTTCTCATATAAACCCAAGTCATCACAAAGCATCAGTCTCAATAAATTATTTGAACGGTGAGTTTAGAAAAAGCACTAGCCTTTTAATCAGATGCACTGTTTTATCACAGTAAAAACAACACAGCTTCTTACTCATAATGACTGCTGGACAAACAATGCACTCAAGAAATGAGCAGCAGCAGTAAAATAACAATTACTTTAAAGTGTGTTGCTAATATTACAATGTCAACTTCCCCTGAGATTAGAGATTAGCATTGCTGACTCATTGTGGTCTTCACATGGCCAGAGATGTCTCCCCTGCACTGATAATACAATGCATGTCATACCAAAAACAAAAGGAGACATCTAAGCCCTTATTATTGTCATGCCCTGAGGAGACAAACCAAATGAACATCACTGCCCGTATGGAACAACTGTAACATGGGCCAGAGCTGACACAATGGCATGTGATAATTTTCCATCTTATCCCCAAGCAATATCCTAAAGTCCCTGTGTCCTTAATTCCAAAGATAGATTACAAGCCAAAGACAGAGCGGATTATCAGTACTGACACTGATATTTTTGAGTAATATGCACATGTAAATCCTTGACTTTGAGATTCCCAGTATTTGTTCATTTGGCATTCATTGTTCTAGAATTGCTGTTTGTTACGTCAAAGACGTCTAGGTATTGTGTTTTAGAGATATTTACTTAAGTTAACCTGCTAACCAGCTAGCCCTGGCCTATCCTGTCTTGTAGCACCAATTTGTACCTGAAGGGGCAACAGTGAGTTACATATGAGCTGATTAAGTAAGTGCTCTCAGCAAGAAAACATGCTGACAAATATAACAGAAAAACAAGATTAGCACTGGTGTTATTTTCCACCACTGGAGACGAGGTTTGATGCTAAATTTGCATCAGATCGGTAGTAAACAGTGGGAGGAGAGAAAAGAAAGGAGGAGGGACCTTGTAGAGTATGAATTCAAAAGGCTGCATTTTCTTACATAGTGCTTCTTTACACACTTCAGATGACTGGTTCCTCTCACCTCTGACACTCTAGCCTTGCGATTCAATCTCAAATTACATTTGCTTTTTTCTTTTTCACTGGATTGTTCATTGGAATAAGAGTTGAGAGGATTTGGTTGGATGGCATTTTCTGCTGTATTGATGCCAAGAGATGTCAAGGAAAAAATTCACAGGTCATTTCTGTCGCATTATGCCTACATGTGGTGAGAGCTCTGAAATTAGAAGCATCACTGCGTATGTGTAAAACATTACGAAATGTCAAACGTCATTCATCCACAGCAGAAGAACGTTAGTCTATAGTATTTGTCTCTCATTCTATTTTTTCACTGTGGTCTTTAGTGCTGAGCAGATGTAAACATGCCCTGTCACATTCCATGCCATTAAACAGATCAAGATGATCCTTGCCCTCAATGCAGTGGACGCAGTGTGTGTGTAGGCGGAGTGGGGGGGTGTCGTCTGGGTGTTGTGGGGAGTGGGGGTGTTGATTAAGGGGGGCAGGGAGGTAGAGAAAATGCACTGCTGCTGCTGATGAACTATTCATGCTCTTGATGCAAATAGCATTTAAATTAGCGGAAAAAAACAGCGACCCAGCCCGATACACATGTACACTCTCAGCATGGGATTGCATATGTGCAGGCATGCGTACTCAAATTAATTCAGGGCTCTCTCACTTGATTGGCCATTAGTTCTGACCGTTGCCCCTCTCAGGCTGCATAATCAGTGCTCTGAGCGAATCAGGGGACTTGACTCTGCAGGCCAGAGACTCCATCACTGGCTCATTTGCACTAATTTGGGGAAAATAATGCACTCTCAGTTGTTAAGTGAGGTTATTACACGGGGGTTAAACGCAGATTAAGCTTTAGGGTGTGTGTATGAGTGTATATTCACATACAACCCGCTTTCCACATAAACAACTTATCAATTTGTCCATCATATATTGTACTGATTCATTTAATCTGTTTAATAAAAAAACAAATATACAGTATATAAATCAGCAAAGGCCTATTGGATTATAAGTATATGTGAGGTTAATACATACAAATATAGATTTATTTTTAAGCCCAACACCCAAGAAACTTGTTTTTTTTACCAGCTTTATGTAAAAATGATGAAAAGTCAGAGGATAACCTGAGAGATGGATTGCCCTGTGAATCAGGATTTATGTTCTTAAACTCTTCAAGGTTGAGTATGAGTGCCACCTAATGGACTGCTACGTTTTTGCACTGCATATTGAAGATATCACATAGTGATATTTATGTGCAAATAAATAAATAATCATATTCGGCTTTCATGGCTTCTTGTACAAATTTGTGCTCACTCCTATCCTGCAGTTATTCAAGACATTACATTTTAACGGATAATATTTGAACTGATCGCGTTTATCAGCATGTGATGATAAAATTGGACAGAGGGATTTAACATGGGTAGAGATTGTGTTGTTTCTGCCAATCCATTTGGAGCTCATTCCAGATTATGCTCTCATAAGAGTGCGGACAGATTTGCTCCACTCCCAAGAGAGGTGTGCTAAAGCTGGATTATGTACTTGTGGGCCGGCCACTTGATCACACAGAAGTGGCCAACAGCTGTGGTCAGTTGTGATGGGATGCTATTCGATGTGACAATTAATTTGCTTTGCCCTTTTGACAGTTTAATAGTATCACCATAGATGGCATGGAAAATCATCAAATATGTCAAGCGCAGCAATTTAATGCAGGTCACAGCACCAACGAGAGTGAACATAATGAATGTATTCTGGGAATACTTATTGGTAATTTATAGGAGATCTGTAAAGACTTTTGTTCGTATTCGTATTTCATATAGAAGGAAAACCATTCATACATAGCAAACATTTGTTTTAAAAAAATGAAGACAGAAGAAAACCTATAAGCAATTTTTTTTGACAAATGTGACTTTTAGATACCAACTGTCCTCTGGAGGAACTGGCTAAAGGCCACAAGAGCAAAATGTCACCAGACGAGTCCAAATCCATGTTCTTTTTGTTGACAACCACTTTGTTGTTATAATTGAGTTGCCTATCATTAAAACTTGCAACATTAGAACTTGATATTTTGCCTATTCTTACTGATTTGTTTAATAGTGAGGCCTATAGTCGAGTGAACACTATCAGGCTGATGGATAGTCTCCTTGGCAGATGGCAGACCTTGACCTTTGGGAATTTGTGAAGCCCATGGCAGACTTCAGATGATGTAAAAACATGCCCTCTCTCAAAGTGACCGTTTCACACTGATCTTGTGTAGCCCTTGTGCTGCTTGTTGGTACAAGTGTTTTCTGCTGCTACTACTTTCAATGTTCAATGTTTTTCCGTAATATATAGAACTCATCTAAACTAACTGTACTTGATGTTCTTGCGTATTGCCTTTAATATACTGAGTTGCCAGACTGTTTAAGCCTGCATCATATATTAGGCTTCCGAAAAAATGTCACTACAAACTAGAGACTAGACTTTCTTTTTCAATAACAATATATATAAATAAACTTTTAAGCATTTCACTGACGATGAGGCTCTTCAAGTATGCATTCATCCTCAAACTACTCAAACAATAAAATGTGTGGTGTTTGTGTAGTCATGTTTTCCTACAATATCCAATTCAACATATTCTTCTGATATCAGCCCCAAACTGATCCCCAGGCTTTTGTCATCTCTACTAATTTGACTGTTTACATGCTATGATTCTCTATTTATTATTATTATTAGTAGTAGTAGTTGTTGTCATAGTTTGGTGGTAATAAAAATAATAATAATAATAATAATAATAATTCAACCAATAAGTCAACCAAGGATGCTGCACAATATGACAACATATATATTCATAAAGACCAACATAAAGAAACCAAAAATATTAAGACATAAATCATAATCGAAAACATAGAGAAGAACTGAAACATGATACACATAAAGTACACTATATGGACAAAATTATGTGGACACCCCTCCTAACTGGGTGTCCAAAGTGCCTCTGGAAGCAACATCAGCAATACAATAAAGGTAGGGCAGCTGCACACCACCCCAAAATCACTATGTGCAATGTATATTGCTGAAGCATACTAAGACATTTTAAGCAGTGTACTCAACTTTGTGGCAACAGTTTAAGAAGGTGCTTTTCCTGTTCCAGCATGCCTGCGCCCCTAAAGGAGGCAAAAAACAAGATCAGTAAACACATGGTTTAATGACTTTGGTGTCCTGCCCTCAAACAAACTTAACACCTTTGGGATTAACTGGACCTTGTGAGTGTAGAATAAAGGCTCGTGGAGGCCACAAAGGACAGGTAACTCCATATGAATGCCCAGGGTTTCAGAATAGGATGTTTAATAAGCCCTTGTCGGTGTGATGGTCCAGTGTGTCCACATACTTTTGGCCATATAGTGTATATAAGCAAAGACTAAGAAAATATATATAGTCTCTACCCTAAGTCCAGTTTAAAGATATGACTTTAAAAATGTGGTCAAAATGTGGTTAAAAATGTATTTGTATTTTTTTTTGTCATAGCATACAGTTAGGCCCTGAAATATTTGGACAGTGACACAAGTTCTGGCATTTTAGCTGTTTGGAAAAACATATTTAAGATACAGTTATATAATTAATATGGGCTTCAAGTGCAGACTCTAATTCACATCCTAAATGGAGGAAAGGTTTAGGAATTACAGCTCTTTGATATGAAGCTGTCTCTTTTTCTACAGACCAAAAGTAATTGGACAATTATCGCAACAGCTATTTCATAGGCTGCCGAGGCTATTCCCCCGTTAATCCATCATCAGTTAAGCGGGTAAAAGGTCTGGAGTGGATTCCAGGTGTGGCATTTGCATTTGGAAGCTGTTGCTGTGAACCCACAACATGCAGTCAAAGGAGCTCTAAATGGAAGTGAGACAGGCCATCATTAGGCTAAAAAAAGAAGAAATCCATCAGAGACATAGTGGAAATGTTAGGAGTGGTCAAATTAACAGTTTGGTACATTCTAGAAAAAAATTAACACACTGGTGAGCTCGGGAATTCAAGAAGGCCTTGACAGCTGCGGAAGACTACAGTGGTAGATGATTGCAGAATCCTTTCCATGGTGAAGAAAACCCTCTTCACGACATCCACTCAAGTGAAGAAAACACTCCAGGAAGTAGGTGTATCAGTATCTAAGTGTACCATAAAGAGCATCTAAAGAAGCCAGCCCAGTTCTGGAACAGCATTCTGTATCTGAATGATGTGAAGAAGAACGCACCAAAGCACATCACATCCTCTGTAGGCATGCATGGCTTCCAATGGCACTGGGTCACTAGTGTTTATTGATGATGTGACAGAAGACAGAAGCAGCTGGATGAATTCTGAAGTGTACAAGGTTACTTTCTGCTTAGAATCAACCAAACGCAGCAAGGTTAATTGGATGGTGCTTCTTAGTATAGGTGGACAATTACCCTTTTGTTTACAATTAATTACAATTAATTTCCCTTGCTCAAGACAAAACTTAGAAAACTTACAAAAGACCCACAAACAATCAACTACTGAACAGTAAAGGCTTAGCAAGAATCACAAAAGAGGAAACCCAGCATTTGGTGATGTCCATGGGTTTTAGGCAGTCATTGCCTGCAAAGGATATTCAACAATGTATTAAAAATGAACATTTTATTTATGGTAATGTTATTTTGTCCAATTACTTTTGAGCCCATATTTTATTTTTGTTCATCCCCTTGAATTAAACCTAAAAGTCTACACTTCAATTGCATCTCAGTTGTTTCATTTCAAATCCATTGTGTTGACATGCAGAGCCCAAATCATGAATATGGTGTCACTGTCCAAATATTTCTGGGCCTAACTGTATATTAAAACATGTACTAAAAAAATATTTGTGATGTTCCACTGGGTTGGGGCTGGTGGTGTTAGGCCAAATCAAATATCCTCATGTGCAGACTTTGGCCGGTCGTTCACTCTTTGGGCAGCCCTGTTCTAGTAGGAGGTACTGGAAGCAAATGGTTGCCAGAGGAACAGAGAGTGCGAGTAGGCTAGTGCGCATAATGCATGAAACATTACACTACAAGCATACATAAAAATCTTAACACATTTTTTGATGACCAGAAAATGGATAATAACCGAATAAACTGAATAACTGAATAAAACTCCTAACATTTTATGAAAGTGTCGCCAAGGCAGACATAAAGCAGTACACCATGCGCAAATTAAATCTATTGTTAAATATATAGCTCTGCAGACTAGATGAATCAGATATCACTGAAGGTCATTTCCTTCCTTTGAATCCTGCAAATGCAAGTGACTGATTAGCTCCCCGCCACCCTATTGTTCTCTACTGATGCTGCTGCTGCTATTATTGCCATGGTTCTGGTTACTGTTCTGAGTTTGCCACATAATTATGACCCTGCGAAGCACCTAGAGCTTTAGGTGTTCCTATACGATCTTAGTAAAAGAATATTTATTTTTTGATTTTATGTATAGTGGAGATCATGTAAGATTAATAGACCATAAAAAACATAATGTTTTCATGCTTGCAATTACACTCCTGTCAGATCTTAATGTGTTACTTAATGTTTTTTTACTTCAGAGATGAAAAGGCTGTATAGGAGGTGATAATCCACTGTGTTCAATGCTTATATATATTATTATATAATAATATTATAGATTATATAATGCTTATAATGCTTATAAGACCAGGCTGTGTAAGCCTAGTGGCAAGATGGTGATGTATTTATGTTTTACTTTCATGGAAAATAAAACCAACATGTAAATATATAAATACAATGTAAGGCATCTGCACTTGATCTATCACAGGAAATGTCACTTCTGAACTGACTGGTATGGGTGGTAAAGCGTAACTGAATTAGAGGGAGAAACAACTATTTGAATCTGACCTTTCTTTGACACCATTAATTTGTTTTCAGCACTGTTTTAATTTGCTGCTTTAATTGCCATTCTCAGTCATTTCTATGCTAAGAAGAAAACACTTTGCACTGGAATGACCCTGATTTTCAATACAGACATACACTGTGACTCACTACCCTCTATTCAAGAGCTGGCCTCAAACCTAAAAGCATTCACTTGTTCGAGTTGTGTTAAATGCCTGGTTTAACCACAGTTAAAAGAAGACATGACAGAACCCACTGAGGCATTATGAACTTGTTATTTTAACCATGACACCTTGTGAACTTGTCACATCACCTGTGGTTAATTAATAAAACTGATGAAAATGATGAGCTTTTATTGTGTGAAATAATGAGCTATAATTACACCTCATACACTATTTATGTACAAGTGCTTCCCCTTCGAGTTAGTGTATTCGGTTACTTTAAGGTGCAGCCGTTGTTGACACAGATGTTCATCTGCACACAGTTTTTAGAATCTTAATAGAACAGCAATAGAATGGGCTGTTCTGGAGAAGCTGTCCAAGGTCTGCATTCCCAATGCCAAGCATTAGCCAGAAGAGTATAAAGCCCCCAGCATTCAGCTGTGGAGCAGTGGAATTGTGTTCTCTGGAATGATGGGAGCTCCATCCAGTACCCCACGGAGAAGTTGGAGTGATCCAGTATACTACGACAAGTCGCCCAGGTCCCGAAGAATCAAAGCAGCCCCAGGCCATCACACTACGATCACCATGTTTAACTGTTGGTATTATGTTCTTATGGTGCAATGCAGCTTTATGCAAGATGTAACATGACCCTTGTGTTCCAAAAAGTTCCACCTCATCAGTCCACAGAATATTATCCCAAAAATCTTGGGTATCATTAAGATGTTTTTCTGCAAATGTGTAAAGAGTCTTTGTGGCCATTTTTTCCCAGTGTACATGGACCTTCACAGAGGCAGGAGAGGCCTACAGTTCTTTAGATGTTCGTCTGCTTTCTGTTGTGACCATCTGGATCAGCAATTAATGCACGCTTGGAGAAATTTTGGTAGTCCTGTCTAATTTTAAATATAGTTTAGAGATTAGAAATAATCTAAAGTATGACAAATATACAAAAATAAAAGACATTGGGAAAAGTACCTTTTAACAGCACTGTTAATAGTATGATATCAGTTCGGTGAAAAAATTACATTTCTCCTTACATCAAGGAGATTTTTTTTGCATAAAACATCCAAGAGAGCTATAGCTATTAATCTTGTGACAGGTGGGAATGTGATGGAGTGGAGTATTACACACCAAACCGAGAAATAATTAAAAAAACAATTTTTTTTTAGTAGCTAATGTCATGAATTTTCCATGAATTTAGCACAAATACTGTAGCACAAATTCTCTCGCTGTAAAACAACAACTTATAGGTGCTAAATAGAAGCAAATATCAAACCAGCTTGTGAGCTCAGCTTATCCGAAAACTTAATTGGGAATTTTAAGAAAAAGAAATTGGGTGAGATGCTGCATTCTAGAAAAAAAATTAAAGATTTGTCAACAGTGGTGGTAATAGGAACCAAAACTGAATTACAGAAATATACAGATAAAGCAATTACAACATAATTGCCTAATCACTATTATTTTAGATGATCAAGATTTAAGATTTAAGCTAACTGCAATCATTTTCCACAGTCAATACATTTCACAATCATTTTATGGTTGTGTTGGGAGAAGTACAAATGACTTTATACAAATATAAATTTATATATGATAATATATAAATGAGGTAGTAAATGCATTTGTTTACACAGATTGTGGTATTGCTATTATTGTGCTCTAACATGTTTACAGAGCAGCATGGTTAATATCAAAAGCAAATATAGTTTTGCTTGACTCTACAAATAATTTTATGTAACTGTAGACATGTGTTTAAATATATATATACCTTCAAGAATGAAGCTGGTTTGTGGCTACTTTAGGCTCATACTTCAATAGCTGCATAAAAAACAACAATTTTGGTCATTTATTGCAGTTTAAATAGTCCCTAAAATAAATCAACTTGAGCCTTTTTTTCTTTTTGGCTCATTGATATTGGTCCAGTAATTTTAGGAAAAGTCTTATACTATTAAAAAAACACCATTTATTTTGGTTTGCAAGTGCTATCGTCAGCAGTGCACTCATATGCTATTTGTTTACGTCTGAGTGGAAGAGTCTGAAGATTACAACACTGCTATTTAGCAGCTGAGGATTTAAACACAAAATGAATTACTGTCTGCCACCAATCTCTGCATGTAAACTAATAATTGATATTCATCGATACTGTGTTTTTGAGAATAAATAAAGAATCACAAAACATAATATTATGATGCTCAAGAGTACTGATATATTTTCCTACACCTCTGTTCGTTAACAGGCACTGAATATTGAGACTCAAATTACACACTTTTCAGAGAATTAACCAAAAAGCTCCTCTTGCGACTCTCCTGGACTAAAGCGGGTTTGCCCTCGACTATCTAACACACAGTGTTCCTGGTCAGAAATGTAATACTGGACAACAATTTCCTTTCAAACGAGAATCTCCCTTCACAATGCTGCGCAGTCCAGCACTAGGATTAAGCTGACTCATGATGTAAGCAACTTTAAATATTGTCATCCGTCATGCAGACGCAAGATGGCGCCACGTCCCTCCCATAAACAGTGCACACACAACAAACGCGCAGAGCACCAAACAGGGAGCCCAGTAAAGCATGTAGAGCTGAAACATCCCTAACGTACAGCGTGCTTTAACTCTTCATAAACTCAATACAGTAACCAGCTCATTAGGTTATTTGTAACAGTGACACATGCTCAGCTCTATTTTAGTTATAAGCTGTTCTTAGATTTTCTTTGCAGAAAACTATAAAGCACACATCCCTGTGAGCCGTTTACATGTTATTGTCATTATCAGACAGAGAAATCATTATGTAGTCGCTCAGTTGGTGCTCTACAATTATTACTACAGTATTATTTTATCCTAATTTATTACTCGAATGTATATATATATATATATATATATATATATATATATATATATATATATATATATATATATATATATATAGCTGTACTAGTAGTGTTAGTAGTAGTAGTAGTAGTACTAATATAACTTAAATTGGGAAACGTTACTGAAAATTACTATACTACTACTGTATTACTATATATATATATATATATATATATATATATATATATATATATATATATATATATATATATATATATATATATAATGGTACAATATATATAATGTTGTTCTGGTACATATATATATATATATATATATATATATATATATATATATATATATATATATATATATATATATATATATATATATATATATATATATATAATGTTGTTCTGGTACATGGTACAAGTATTTTTTTTTCCATTCGAGTGATGAATTAATAATTATTTTATTATTATCATTCCATGAGTTGTTGATGTTTGTGTATCCACAAAAAGAAAGAAAACATTAGATTAAGAAAACATTATTATTTCGTGTTAGTGAGAATCACATGATTCATCTTTAAACAGACAGGAAGGTGTAAGTAACGCCGTCCTGACAGTAAACAGTTAACAGGCTGTGTTTCCATCCCAAATCCGCGCCCATCATAAGCCTCGGACACCATTACGTCAGCGTCGAAACACCGAACTAAACAAGCCGTTTTCACACATGCGTGAGCCTCTATCAGGGAGGGAGAGCTGCTCAGTCTGACCAGACCTGCGACACAGCAGCCCGTGTCCTTCCAGCGGAACTGACCCTTCAGACTAGCGCGTCTGCTGTTCGACTCTGAATAAAGAAAACCTCTCGGTCCGGTCCGCGACGAGCATGTCCGCGAAGCCCAGCGAGGAGGCAGGTTCAGACGGCGGCTGGTACGGAGACGGCCTGGAGAAGATGGCTCGGTTTGGAGACGCCACGGCCCGCCTGGACGAGGAGGAGGACGAGCGGCAGCTGCGAGACGAGCCGAGTGGACACGGGCAGCTCTTCAGCCATGCCGACCGGCAGCCGCTCCCTGTTGTCATGGAAACTGCATCTACAGGTCATTTTGGCTAGCAGGCTAAGTTCTGTTAACTTACCCTTTTAAAAGCTGGCGGGTTTCGGCTGCGAGTCTTCAAAGCCGGGAGACATCAGTCTTTTAGCTGAGTAGCTGCGTATTTCTTAAACAACGTGCTTAAACAACAGTGGACCCGTTACCGAGCGTAAACCCGAAGAAAGACGTGGCTTAAGTTAGCTTCTTATTCGAATTCACCGTTCCACCTTAAATATGGCAGCAGTTAAGGTGGAACTGGTTATTCGAAGAGGTACTGCGGACCGGTACTGCGCGCAATCCTGAAGAAAAGACGTGACTGAAGTTAGATTCTTATTAAAATGTCCCGTTCCACCTTAAATGAGTGAGAAGGGCCAGAATGGACTGCTACCACATTAAGGTGGAAATAAGAAGCTAACTTCAGAAAGCAGTCACTTGAGCTTGCTGTGTATTTAGCTTGAGAGGCTCAGTGGCGCTAACTTTGCCCTCGTCTTCGTCTCAGGCCCTCGGACCGAACGGTATTAGCACGGTAGCTAATTGTAAACTGTTTTTTTGTCTCGGCTGTAATTTTGGCAAGCTGGTAGACATGTTCAGTCCTGTGAAAGTTTAGGTTGGTATTGCCAGTTTACTTCACGTTCAAACCTGTTTGAGTTCAACTATTTATCCAAGTGTGACTTGCTCACCTGCTACTCCGCGGCTCTGACTGTCCGTTGATGCTGTTTGAGTAACGCAGTCTGGCTGTTTACGTTAGCCTTCATTTACAATTACAGTGTAAACGTATGTGTACAGAGTAGAGTATACCGGTGCCTTTAAACAGTGCTTAAGTACTATGTTTAAGCACTGCAGCGTCTTACCTGAAAAATGTTTGAATTATTTAAACGTCTAAGCTCGTCATTTCAGGGTGAATGTATGTTTTAGCTCAATCTTGACTGTCGTTTTAGCTTCACAAATTCGTTGAGAGTATAAGTGCTACAGTCTGTCCTGTCCTGTGAGAAAGGGAATGACGGGCAAATCTTTTTTCTGTTTTTCCACCCGTGGTTTGTCGACTTTGTGCTGTTTCACCATCCCTCAATGTCCAGATATCTGCTCGAATGCATGTCTGTTTCTTATATTTTGAGGGCTGATTTAATATGTGGGCTTTATTCGGTACTCGGTACTACCACTAGTGCTTGTTTAATGTGTGGTTAGCTGTAATGAGTACTTTAAGGGCATTTGGGGTTTTTTTTACAGCTTACAGACATTAAATGTGATATTCATAACACAATAACAGTTGAGAATTCCAGTCAAGTGACCCTGCTACTGCTGATGGCCTTCCTCAAGCATAAAAGTCACAAGAAGTTATTACACACAATCCTTGAAGGCTTGAGACACAGGCCACTGTGTACTGCCAAGACACTTGACCATCTGCTTCTCTGCTGTTCCATGTTCTCAGCCCAGCCGAGCTATAATTTCTTTTTTAGGGAGTAAAAGTAAGCTCTTTTACTCCTGAACATTTTGCTTGCATCTTTTCTTCCAAGGCAGTAGGTAGTAATCGAACTAATATATATTGGTGATTCCCTTTTTTCACTTTAATTATTACATACAGTCAGAATTTATCAGGATGTTGTAGATTTACCAGCCACTGCTTTAAAGAGATAATCACTGCTTTTTAGATGCTATATTATAAGGGTACATATAAATTGGTTCATGTTAGATTATAGGATATTACATAATCAAGCATTTAAGCTGTTACCAAATTCTCAAAATCTTAAATCAGGTGGGGTTTAAAGGGGAGGTATTATGATGTTCTGATTATTCCCTTTCTGTTAGTATGTTATGTAGCTTTTTGTGAATGTCAACCATCTGTAAAGTTATAAAACCTAAAGTACATGCCAAAGGGACACATTCTCTCCCACAAAAAAAAACAAACACTTTTCTTAGCTGCCTAATATGGCTCGTTGGCATTTCATACAATAAGGTAATAAAATAAAACTATCAATATTGAAGGCCAGACAAAAAAACAAGCTGTATGTTAAAAATGCTGTACACTTGCTGTAACAAGCTGTTACAAAAAACATGTTATGTTACATGTCCACCCAAAACTGAATTCTAACCTACCATTGACTGAATAAAGTGTAAGAAAAAAAATTTGGTAAGACAGCAAGTGCTTAGGAAACTCCCATGCCAAGCTAGCCCATGCCAGCTTGCTCATTGCCTGAAGGGCTGTCATGTCCAGTCTTGACATTAGAACATTCCATGACCGTAAGTGTGACTAAGTGTTTCTTGTTTCTGGTGCTGTATGTGCAAAAGGTTATATGCAGTGAGAACTGTTTCTTAAGATTACATCATAGTCTTGACTTCATGGCCCTGTCTAGTGTGTCCATGTGTGACTGAAGTGGACCAATGACACAAGCCCCAAGTTTTAATGTGAGAATTTTACGCTTTTAACTGGTTTTAAATGACAGTGTTTACATGTTGTTGCCCCTAAAAATGCCCTTTACCCCAGGTTAATATTATCACATCACAGAAACTGATCGCAGTATTTGGCTCAATACTGAACAGTGACAGTTTGTAGCCTGCTGACCTTCATTTTTATTTGGCTATTAGAGCATTTTCCCCAGCTGCAAGTATGCTTGCGTTTCCTCTTGAGATAAAAGATATCCTGTTTCTCTTTTCCTCTTTATCATATCTTGGTCTTTGAAAAAATGACACTTTACAGTCATCTATGCAGCTTTTTACTTCTTTACTGCATAATGATCAAGGCATTTCTATTGAGTGAGAGTGCATTGAGAATTATTCCCATATAAAATGTTTAATGCACAGTCATTAATGTACTGAAGAATGAAGAATCTGTGTAATATTGACTTGTAATCTCAAAGCAATCCAACCTCATCTTCGATGGCTGATTAAATTGAACAGGAAATTAATGAGTCTAATGAAAATGTAGGCATGTTCACTTACCTTGGCTACATGTCACTATGTTGTACATTTTTTTCATCTGTTCAAGATGGACTAATGCACGAAGTGAGCATGGACATGAAAGCGTAGCTGAAATGAAAAAGAATAGAAAAGTAGTCCGTTCTCCCAGTGCAGAAAAGGTTATGTAACACTCTTTCAAGTTGGGATCTTACATGGAAAAGGCTGCACCCTAAGTGAACTATTTGTGCTGAGCCTGCATAAAGCTCAATTTACACCACAAGTGGAAGAAGCTGTGCTTCAGCAGCCCTTTTTCAAAATCAGCACTCACATTAATCTTTAAAAAGCTGCACACATATTAATCAATAGCTCAGTATACTTTAAACACCTCAGTCATCTAATGTTTTCTCCCTGGCTGTAGTCTATGTTTCTGGACCCATGCTAGTTGCATGTTTACAGTTATACCCATAAATACCAAACTAAATGAGTTACTGAAATATCAGTGACTCACTTAACCACTGAATATGACTATTGATTGTCAGTACTTAAGGTATTTTATTTTTAATGCGAATCGGGTTTAGGTCAGGGCTAGGTATTATGAGTTTTGAGTTTGCTATTCACAAGAAGCATCTGCTGATGTGAACCATGCCTCGCAAAAAAAGACCTAAGGTCAGGAATTGTCGATTTGCATAAAACTGGAAAGGGTTACAAAGTAATCTCCAAGACTTTAGGCATTAAACAGGCCACAGTTAGACAAATTGTCTACAAATGGAGATGATTTAGTACTGTGGCCACTCTCTAGAAGTGGGCGCCCAGCCAAGTTGACTCCAAAGGCATAATGCAGAATGCTCAGAGAGTAAAAAATAAACCCTAGAATAACAACTAAAGGCTTGAGGGAATCATTGGAACTGGTTAACATTTCTGTTTATGAGTCTACCATACACAAACCATTGTACAGGCATCACTGCCTGCCTGAAGTTCGCCAAGGAATACCTTGACAGTCCACAACGTGTGGACGTTACTGGGAAAATGTTTTGTGGACTGATGAAACAAAGGTTGAATTGATTGGGAACAACACACAGCACTTTGTATGGCATAAAAAGGGCACTGCATACCAACATGAAAACATCATCCCAGTGGTTAAGTAAGGTGGTGGGAGCATCATGGTTTGGGGTTGCTTTGCTGCTTCAGTGCCTGGACTGCCTGCCATCATTGAGGAAAAAATGAATTCTCAAGTTTATCAAGGTATCCTACAGAATAACGCCAGGGTGACTGTTCGCCAGCTGAAGCTCAGTAGTAGAAGTTGGGTAATGCGACAGGACAATGACCCTAAACATCCAGACCTGAATCCAAGAGAGATGCCATGAAATGACCTCAAGAGAACTATTCACACTAGACATCCTAGGAATATGGCTAAGCTGAAGCAGTTCAGTAAGGAAGAATGGTCTAAAATTCTTCCTGAATGTTGTGCAGGTCTGATAAGCAGCTACTGGAAATGCTTGTTGGAGGTTATTGCTGCCAAAGGAGGTTTGGCCAGTTATTAAATCTGACGGTCCACTTACTTTTTCCACAATCACTGTGAATTTTTAATGAATGTGTCTAGGGCTGGGCGATATGGGGAAAAAATGTATCACGATATTTTTTTTCATATCAGTCGATATTTATATATATTACGATATAAATCAAATCATTATTGGCTTTTTACTTTAAGTGAGAAGTGAAGATATCAAAATGTATTGTTTTTTATCTTCTGGTATCTTAATTTTCTATCAAATATTCTATATAACGTTACACAACTGTATTTCAAATAAATTAACACACACACACACACATAATTTATCAATTACAAAATTACGTCGATTACCATAACGTGCGTCACAAACATGGCCGCGCCTACTGAAAGCATGGATTTATCCAGAGTGTGAGCTGCAGCTACAAACAATCACTCGCGTGCATCTAAAGTTGTGTGAGTATTTTACACAGGCACGCCACAGTTTGGTGCTCTGTTAGCTCTGCACTGTGGAGATGATTATACCATATTATTTCAAAATTATCGACACGTGTAACATGTTTCTTTCACTAGTAGTTAACGTTTTCTGTCGTCATTTTCTCTATTTTGTTCTCACTGCTCAACTGTGACGCCTGTAGTAACCAAACTACTAGCAAGTGGGTTAAGCTGCCACTTAGCCTACATTCTGTGCTGCGTGCTTCAACCAAACATGAAATGTCTGTAACTCTAGTTTAGCCACTTGATTGGTTTGGGGGCGGCATTATTCTCATTGGCTATTTGTGTTGTCGCTCAAAAGATGGACGGAAAATGAATCGACTTTCTATCGACTACGTCTTTTAGTTCTATCGAGGAAACGTTATTCTGTGATAAATATCGTTTTATTGCCCAGCTCTAGATGTGTCCAATAAAGACATTAAATATTATGATTGTGTAATATTAGGTTAAGCACATTCTGTTTGTCTACACTTGGTTCTTAGATGCAGATCAGATCACGTTTTATGACCAATTAATGCAGAAAACTGGGTAATTACAAAGGGTTCACATACTTTTTCTTGCCACTGTATATCGCACTTCAATGTAACAATTTAAGCTCAGTTTTTGATTAATCATGTTCTTTAAAAAGAATTCCATGTTTTTATAGAACACATTTCTTGTAGTATTTTAATAATGATAGAGTTTCAATAATATTCAATAATATTCAATAGTTAAGATATAAAAGTCATTCAGAGCGGTTTGATGTGAATTTCTCACTGGCAGAGAAACATACTGACCAGATTTCTTTACAATACAGGTGTTGCAAAATGATATGGTCTGTGAATAGAATACTTTAAGAATGGTTTTCTATATGTAGTATAACAATAGTTTCTATAGCTCTATTTCACACACAACTCTCTTATAAATGTATTTAATGCAGTAGCTTTCTGTAAGCTTTTAGAGGCATTAAACACTTCACGTGGCTGGTTTCTATGAACATCACCAAGTTTCTCTACAATGAACCATTTCACATCAGACCGCTCTGAATGAATATCACTGTGCTGTGAAAAGAGTTGGCGGAATTCAACTTTTATGCTGCACTGACAATATCCATAATGTGCCCAGTACAGGATATTATGATGTGATGTAAGTGATCATGATAGCATTTAATATTGTTATATAATTGTCATGCCAAAATGAGCATACTATTATAAATGCACCCGTTCTAAACATACTGTAAAGTCATGATCACCCTCTTTCTGTTACTGACACCTTACTGGTGTCTTCTATAATTACTGCATTAATTAGCGCTCAGACTTAGTGTAATTGAAGCCCAGTGGATGAAATAGATTACCGTTTATACTAGCTGTAACTCAACTTTACTAAGATTCTTATTCTTTTGGTTTTTTGTTAGAAAAGTCTATAAAACCTTGAGATACATTAATTTTAGTGATTATGCCAGTGGCACTCTACCTTGTTATAGACTTATACCCTAGTATGCTAGTAGGCTTACTTTCGCATAATGAGGGGTCATATTGTTGGCTATACTGTAGCCTTTTATTAATTTGTCTGTCAGTCTAAGAAAATTGAAAAGGAAAACATGTAAAGCAAATTCATTAAATGTATAAGGAAAAGGGTAAAAGTTGTATCATGTATTTTCTACAAACTATATTTTTTCATATCACCCAGTTATTTTATGTTTCTGTTGACCTTCATCAGTTGTGAGTGCACTGATTATAGTTTACATTACAGTGCCACTTCTCAGTGGAGCCAGTGGCTTTACACATCGTTGTATAATCTGATTTGGTGTTTAAAGAAGGAAATATACTGAATATGTCTGTATATACTCTGTTCTACAGGTTTAGGGTTATAGCTATGTTATGAAATGTCACACTGGCTCTGACTATAGTATGTCAGTGTTTGGGTGTGCACCGTCACTATGGCTGCTGTTACCACAGAATATCTTACAGTCACAGTGCACTGAATATCCTGGAGCATTTCCTCCCCTCCTCCTGTCTGTAAGCCCTCTGTGATGTCCCAGTGGACCTTCCAGTAACAAGACACTTTCTAGGTAAAGTGAAGCACTTGAGTAGCTACATAGATCATATTAAATATTCACGAAGATGCATTTTCAGTTTGTGTTGAATTCATAAAACCATTTGCAGTCCAGGCGCTTTCAGTCTCCTTATTTGTGAGGGCCATTTTTAGTTCTAAAGAGCTGCAGGTGAGATATTAGTTCCCCATTTGCCGATTGAGAATTGCTCTACTAAAGATGATTAGTAAGTAGAACAACATTGTTTCTCTAGAGTTTCAAGTGCATTTTTTATGAGTGTATATTGTGTGCTGGTTGTTTTGTTGTTATTATAATCATAAAATAATTAGTATATAAAGTCTTTTTTTTTGCTGACAGTGCTTCAATGGAATTGAATGAATTCAATTATATTCTCTGTCGTGTGAATTAAATATTGTGGACATTGTGCAGCCTTAAGATTTTGCCGATCGACAAAATCTTGAAGACAATATCTTTGTCTTCAAGTTTTCCAATAACCTTTAGATTCTGTTTTCCTAATTGAAAATTAAGTGTTCGATTCTAAATATGTTTCAGCACTTAAGTGTTGGACAGGTGCTGAAATGAAAACATAAATATCTTTTATGCAAATGGACACTTGTTATTAGAGTTTTCCCAAGTGCAGTTTTATTTGCACAAATACAAAATAACATCACTTTGTACAAGTAGCAAGGGAGTAGACGTCAGTGCAACACTGCTCACTGACTGACAACGGCCGCCTTGAATCGGCATTATTTGCCTGTTCCTGAGAAACTACCTGACTGCCACAAAAGTGGATGGAGCTGTAAAACCTCAGAGGGAAATTCACCCAGAAGGCTTATTCTGTCTTGTCACTATTGACTGACTGCACAGAATCCTTTGCAGAAGATCAAGGGTTAAGCCAAGCCTATTGAGCTAGAGATCTGAGGTCATGCCTGGAGCACAGATGTACAGGCACTTATCGAGTGAGACTTTGCTTTACTTTGCTTTTAGAATGCACCTTTCTAGCAAAATCTTAAGGTAGCAGTTGGTTTAAAATTCTTGCACATTTCCAAACTTGATATGTTGTAAAGGGTTCATGTCATTCAAACTGAATTTGACTGCATTCAGGCGTAGGGGAAAGTAAAGTCAGGTAGTGATGTTGCACGATTGATTCTGGAGCATAAATGCAACTCAAGCGTAAGCAAGAATACCAAGACATTAACCTTAAATGCTCCGTTAAATGTTCAGTTTTCAGTAGTTTAGCCCCACTATTTTAAGTTAATGGTAATTGTTTCAGGCCACAATACATGACAGGCAATCAGAAATGTGGTCATTTACATATATCAGTTTCTCAAAAAGAATCATGGCTTTATTTGGTACATTAAGCATGCTAACCTTTAAATACATATGTGAATATACAAAGAATTATGTACATGTATTTTTGCACATTTTACACTCACACTTTACTTTTAGCAATGTTCATCCCCACTTCTGTCAATTTTATATTTCTATATTTTTATGTAAGCAGTTGTCAAGCATTAGCATTTCACTGCTAGTATATATATATTATATATATATTAGGGCTGTGTATCAGCAAGAACCTGACGATACAATACGTATCGTGATGCTACTATTAAAACACACCACTAAATGAACAGGTTTGTCAGTGCTTACAACAGCATTGTGCCCTTGTGCTGCTTGTTCATGTTGGAGTGGAGCTGAAAATCAATTACAACACTGCCATCTAGTGGTCAGAGGTTTAAACACAACACAGAATGATTTACAGTCTGTCAGGAATCTGTGTATCGATACTGTGTTATTGAGAATCAATACAGTATCACCAAACATAATATCCCGATATTTGATATTTTCGATATTTTCTTACACCCCTAATATATATATATATATATTGCTAAGTATGTAACACCAACTTTAATTTCATTTGATTTGAATAGGGCTGAGGGGAATAAATATAATACAAGAAATATTTATCACTTGACCCACTTTTTTATAAGCTCTATCTTAGCTGCATGTGGTCAGTTTCTCATTCTAAAAAGAGCATGCAGAAGATGCATTTATTGGATGCATGAACGGTGACTGACAGCTGTGGGGATACTCTCACCCCCCACTGTTAGTGAGCTGCTCTATTTACGCATGAATAATAGAGTGGACAGACAGAAGGAGGAGTGGGGCAGTGAACCAGAATAGACCTTCATAAAGCAGTTCATTCAGCTTGTGCTTATACACTTTAAGAGCACAAGCTTACAACAAAGACACTAAAAGACTGAGATTTCATATTTTATTTATTTATCTTCTTAACGTGGTCACATTTTTCACTCACTATATGCGTATATCTTAAGCCACACGCACCAACCAGTCTGGGAGTATAAGTGCAAGCATATTTTTCCTCCAAGACACTTGAGGCTAGTCACCACATCACAACCGCTGCTCATGCAGAGTCATAATATGCACTTGGTGGAGAGCACTGATGCAATCCTCTTAGCTGGATGCATCAGTTGTGAGCATTGTGTCTGAGGCTTTTAACCCTTACAAGTCTAAAATTGTTATTTTTATTTTGCTATACTAATGAAGTGCAGTTATGCAATATGCCCAATTAATTACACATGTACAATTGGATTTACTTTCTAATTGAATTCTGCATTCACAGATTCTGTTTTTTAACAAAACAAAGAAAAAAAACAAGCTTCCAGATTTTGAGGAATAAAACATCTCTGCTGCTTATCAACACAAAGGTGGTATAGACTGAAACAGTCTGCCCTTTGACAGATTTTCTGTGCTTGTTTCAGGGACCTATAAGTGAGGAATAAATAACATGCTTTAGTTATTGCTTTAGGGATTCCTAATGGTTAGGCAAAACTTGTTGAACTTATTTTTTCCACTGTTTGGTGACTTTTTTCAAATACCTTATGAGTAGTTCTGACCTTTCTTCCAATGTTTATCGTTACCTTTATGTACATTACCATTGAAATCACTTGCCATATTAATAGGTTTTTTTCAGTGTTTTTTTTTTTATTGGTGCTGTCAAACTATTAAAATAATGAATCATGGTTAATCACATTTGCTGTGTTTACTTAGATTTTCCATTTGAAAAACAGGCCATTTTGTTTTAGCTATATGAGTGGACTATAAGTGATTTTTATAGAGTAAATGCAGTTTCAAATCTTCATCCCCAACATCCTATGTGATGACATGTTCCAAACAGTGAGTGTATATATATATAGAGGGGAACTGAAGCTGTTTGCTTTGCTGTTACTGTAATTTACTTTAATTGCTCATTGATATATCCATAGATCCTGTAGGTTCACTATTACAGTGGGCATTGGTTGTTAATCCATTAACTTGGACATTCACATCAACATATTACTAATGCATAACTTGGACACTACAATTTTACGTACAATAACTTAAACCTAGTAACTTGCTTTGTTCTTGTTTTTCTGCTTCTGGTACTATTGACTCGTCTTTCATTGCTGATATTGTTACAGCCTCTAAAGCTACCATCTGCTCCCTCAATCTGCTACCACCCATTTTAACTAAAGCCTCTCCACCCGCTCTGGTTCTTCATCTTACAGTGCTTGTTAGTTGATCACCGCTTCATGACTACGTACCCATTGCCTTTAAGCTCGCTACACTCCAATTCTCAAAAATCTTGAACCAACTCATTTCAACTACTGCCCAATTTCAAACCTTCCATTTCTGTCTACATTTCATGAAGGGATTGGTGCTAATCAATTCCAACCTAGAAAATTATTATATTTTCAAACCTTTTCAGTGCCACAGTACTAAAACTTTAATAGGCCTGAGGGTTTTAACAACCTTTTTTACATCTGCAGATGTTGGAGTCCTTAGCGTCCTTATTTTAGTAGATCTGTGTGCAGCTTTCAACGTGGTGTGTCATTCTGTTCTTCTGTTGAGGCACCTTGAGCTGAGCATTGTTAGCACTGGACTGTTTCACCTAGTGTCTCACTGATAGACGGCAGTTTATTTTCTGGCTTTACTTCATCAACTTCGATTGTCTATCAAGGGGTCCCACAAGTTGCAGTCCTTAGACCTTTCATTTTTATCACTTATATACTATATATACACTTATATAGTTGGACAGATCATACAACCCAGATTTAGCTCATGACCAAATCCATCAAAAATCCGATGCAATGTTCTCATGTTAGTAGGCTGAACTCTTTGGCTCTGTAACTATTTCACTTTACAGTAGAGTAGTCTCCCCATTCCCACCTGCTGTAAATCAGGATATCATGCTGGACCTGATTCTCTTATTTAGTGCCATATTGGCTTTATTGTTAAAACTTACCTTTTGTTTTACAAAACTTAGCCAAAATTCGACCTCTTTGCGGACATGAACTCCTCCCTCTTACAAAACTACAAACAACCTCTCTTCTTCCTTCTTGTTTGAGCATCTCCTTCCATATAAACCCACCTGTTGTCAGGTCATCTTCAACTGGTTTGATAGCCAGCCTTCCATCTAACCTTCATAGTTTTGGCGACCAAGCATTTTCTAGATTTGCTCCTCATCTTCGCCATATTTAAAATGACTTAGCACTGAACTAATGTTACCATCTTATTACAACTTTACTGCTTTTTTTTCTCTGTCTGTCTTGGTGTTTTCCTGTAGATTTTATGACTATTGTTAATATATTTTTATTATTAATGTATTTAAGATTCTTCTGTGGGTCTTTTCATTATTTATGACACATGTAAGCTTCTGTAGTTTTGATTTACAGGTTGCTAATGTGACACTGCTTATTTGAAATCTGTGGAGTTGCACATAACAGTGTAATTGGCATCTGTTTTTTCCTCAAGTGCAGTATAAATTTTATCTTTCAGCTCCTCCCCTCTTGGTTTCACTTTCAAGAAAACAAAATATAACATGTTTTTGTATGTTTTTTAACTGTTTCTGACATTCTGTTACGATCTCAGTGTCTTTTGACAGAAGAGTTATTGGAAATACACCCATTTAACACTCTGTTAACGTATGTAGACCCTTCAAACCAAGCCTGTAATGACTTACCACTTTCACAGTTCCCTTATTAGAGGGCCTTCCTTTCTTATGTACCGCTAATAAAAAATGCAAAGGTAATACCCAAGGGCATTGCTGTAATTGTTTTCGCTGCAAAACAACCATTATTGTGGGCGCTTGTTGTCACTCAAACTCTGAGCCTATGAATCGTGACCTACACAGAGGAATTGCTTTGTTTTGAAAATCTTTGCTTCAGTGAGCTGCATTCATTAGAGAGGTTGCAGTGGTTTCGAATATGGGCTGTAATGAAACACAACGTGATCACAGTCACCTACTCTCACAAGTTTGTGTGCTGTCTGACACGTACTGCAGTGTGCTGAACATTGTAAAACATAAAAATGAGTGAGCATACACAAGAAAATATGAGGAAAAATGAATTGCCTTCGCCGTATTTGAAATTCCTCCAAAACGGCCATTAGCTCTAACTGTATGTGACCACAGGACCATGAAAACTTTTGAAGACTTTTGAAGTATATAAGCACTGTGCTGGGAAAAACCCTCTTAAGCCCTCTTAAAGCAAACAGAATCAATAACAAGACTGTTTTTGTATGCACTAATTTGGATTTGCTGGTCCATTACCATAGCAAGTAATTAACGCCTGATACTGATATTAATGACGTATAATTGTTTGTTTGTTTTTAAATCAAGTTCATCGCCATGTCCTACATATAAAGTGCACTGAGCATAAGCAGCAGGTGGATCATTGATTAGTTTTACATAAGCTAGCATTGTTATATCAGACATGACAATTACTGTATGTGTTTTCATTATTGTTTGTGGGTATTTGAAACACACTTGTATCCAGAACAATTTACAATGGCAGTACATTTTGATTGTTTATGAAAACTATCATAGTATAAAAAATAGGGGTGTAAGAAAATATTGAATATAGGGATAATATGTTTTGTGATACTGTATCGATTGTCAACAACACAGTATTGATACCTGGCAGATTCCTGAATCATTGTGTGTTGTGTTTAAACCTCTGACCACTAGATGGCAGTGTTGCCATTCATTTTCAGCTCCACTCTAACATTAACAAGCAGCACAAAGGTGCAATGCTATTGTAAGCTTTGGCAAACCTGTTGTCACACTCGGCCCTGTTTCCTTTGTCCTCGCCTGTTTGTTTACGTCCTGCTTCTGTTTACGTTCCTGGTTGTAGTCATGTGGTTCTGCTTGTTTTGATCATGTGCTCCTAGTGTCTCCACCCCCAACTGGTTACACCTGTTCATATAGTGGTGTGTTTTAGGGTGTAGTAGGGTTTGAAAAATTAAAAATATATCACTTTGCTTGCAATATTGCAGTATATCACAATATATTGAATCGTGACCACTGTATCCGGATCTGTATTGTATCGTCAGGATCTTGCCAATACACAGCCCTAATAAAAAACACACCACCATATGCATATGTTTACTAATGGTAATGTTAGTGGTGCATTCTTACACTACTTGTTTACACTGGAGTGGAAAAGTTTAATTTCTGAACATTGCTGTCTAGTGCTCACAAAGTTATATAATTAATCTTTGCATGCTAATTATTTTAAATCAATATTGTGTGGGTCTCAGAAGCAGGAGGAAAACGCATGGCCATTCTAGACTTAGTGTATTCAAGGGTACC
Organism: Megaleporinus macrocephalus; assembly: GCA_021613375.1. Lineage (NCBI taxonomy): Eukaryota > Metazoa > Chordata > Actinopteri > Characiformes > Anostomidae > Megaleporinus > Megaleporinus macrocephalus. Next base: position 30,546,982 of record CM038707.1, read on the forward strand.
TTAAATGCATGTGATCTATAAATGGTTAAAAAGATTAAAAACTACGCTAAGACTTTTAGAGGCTGCAATTGGACAGTTTGTGGACTATATATGTTGGCAGAGAGCCATTTGAGAGCCAGCTACATGTTTTTTAAAGCTCCAGAGGTTTCGAGAAAAGCTTTAGGTATCTACAATGGACGATTAAGAAAGGTTAGCAGCCCTAGGTAGATGAACGTAACATTAGGAGTCTAGTCAAAGGAGCTTTGTGTGGCAGCAGTTTTCCTGCCTGTGCAGAGACTTGAGCCCCTAATCCTCAGTATGTGGGGCAATGCTGTTATCTATTACTCTCCAATGAAAAGGCCTACCACTAGTGCCTACACAAGCATCAGTGCATACATGAGCTAAAACATGGCATTCAATTATTAGTTGTAATTGTTCCAGCTATGTCTGGCCCCTTTTTTAATCGCTATGATATATTTTATTTCTAATCGAAGAAATAATTATGAGACTTTGTGAGTTTAGAACAGTCTCTGGGAGCTTAGGTGAAAAGTGTGTGTTGAGGGAAACAAGATCACAGCTTTTAGGACAACAAATTAAAACCCAGCGTCAGAGTGGAGCCCACTGTGCAGCCTCATTACTGACTATCACAATCAGCCCAGCGGTGCACGGCTTAATCTAATAAACAGCCACTTCCAGCTACAGCTTTACTTAACGCTACGTTGTGTGGTGAGCTCTGCTGCCCCCAGCCAAACACTGCTGACACAGAGCTAACACCTTCTGTTTTCTAATGTTCTCTACAGTGCTATCTGAAGTCACCATAGTATTTTTGGTTCAAAGTCTCCACTCCATGTGTTTCATTTAGCCAAAGCTTGAGCATTTGAGTTTGTCCCAGTCATGTACAACGCATACAGATTAGCACAATCTCTGCTGGCTAGCAGATGGTGCCCCAGTGCTAATGTAATCTCTCGCGGAAATGCAAGGGAAAACAAAAATAACATTATTTGTTGTTATTGATTGTTGGTCAGATGGCTCAGTGGATTAATGGACATGGTATCAGACTTGCACTGGCACGTTCATTTCCGAATGCTGATGAATAATAATCTCTGGGCATGTAGTCAAATAAAGATGTAGTTATCGTTACAAACATCCAATTTTCATGCATAATTTTAATTCTGAAACTGATTCTTACTTTATTTTAACATACAGAGTGGGGTATCTTGTCGCATGGGAATGATCAGAAGTATAAAAAGTAGAATTCTAGTTTTATGCAGACACTTATCATATCCTATCTGGTGAAGGCATGGTGAGCACAGATTTGCCATGTAAAAACTTAGAACCTTAATGATTTTTTTGTAATGATTTTCTTCTAAATAAAAGTTTTACATTCAGACATTTCTACTAAATAGAGGAGAGAATAAAGTGTCTTGTTAAACTTTTGCTAATGTGTTGCACTAAGCTAACTACTGTATAGCAAACATGGCAGTTTGGGGCAACTTGTTAGTCATTCAGGGATTAGTTGTCAAAAACTATTAAAATTTTAAACGCATCATTTAGTTTCAATGCTTGAAATGTTTTATTTGAAATTGCATTGGATGTGATTATATGCATAAGACTTAGCTCTTTTATTTGGTATGCAGTTTGTAACATTATAATCTGCCAATTCTGTGATATAGAAAATGTTTGAAAACAAAGACAAGATAGTCCTACTCTTCCCTGCCTGATTTTTCAAATACCTTTTTCAAATACCCATACTGAGTCACACTATATACACACTAAAATATGATATACTGAGTCACACTATATACACACTAAAATATGGTATACTGAGTCACACTATATACACACTAAAATACGATATACTGAGTCACACTATATACACACTAAAATATGATATACTGAGTCACACTATATACACACTAAAATATGATATACTCAGTCACACTATATACACACTAAAATATGATATACTGAGTCACACTATATACACACTAAAATATGATATACTGAGTCACACTATACACACTAAAATATGATATACTGAGTCACACTATATACACACTAAAATATGGTATACTGAGTCACACTATATACACACTAAAATATGATATACTGAGTCACACTATATACACACTAAAATATGATATACTGAGTCACACTATATACACACTAAAATATGATATACTGAGTCACACTATATACACACTAAAATATGATATACTGAGTCATACTATATACACACTAAAATATGATATACTGAGTCACACTATATACACACTAAAATATGATATACTGAGTCACACTATATACACACTAAAATATGGTATACTGAGTCACACTATATACACACTAAAATATGATATACTGAGTCACACTATATACACACTAAAATATGATATACTGAGTCACACTATATACACACTAAAATATGATATACTGAGTCACACTATATACACACTAAAATATGATATACTCAGTCACACTATATACACACTAAAATATGATATACTGAGTCACACTATATACACACTAAAATATGATATACTGAGTCACACTGTATACACACTAAAATATGATATACTGAGTCACACTATATACACACTAAAATATGATATACTGAGTCATACTATATACACACTAAAATATGGTATACTGAGTCACACTATATACACACTAAAATATGGTATACTGAGTCATACTATATACACACTAAAATATGATATACTGAGTCATACTATATACACACTAAAATATGGTATACTGAGTCACACTATATACACACTAAAATATGGTATACTGAGTCATACTATATACACACTAAAATATGATATACTGAGTCATACTATATACACACTAAAATATGGTATACTGAGTCACACTATATACACACTAAAATATGATATACTGAGTCACACTATATACACACTAAAATATGATATACTGAGTCACACTATATACACACTAAAATATGATATAATGAGTCACACTATATACACACTAAAATATGATATACTGAGTCACACTGTATACACACTAAAATATGATATACTGAGTCACACTATATACACACTAAAATATGATATACTGAGTCATACTATATACACACTAAAATATGGTATACTGAGTCACACTATATACACTAAAATATGGTATACTGAGTCACACTATATACACACTAAAATATGATATACTGAGTCACACTATATACACAATAAAATATGGTATACTGAGTCACACTATATACACACTAAAATGTGGTATACTGAGTCACACTATATACACACTAAAATATGATATACTGAGTCACACTATATACACACTAAAATGTGGTATACTGAGTCACACTATATACACACTAAAATATGATATACTGAGTCACACTATATACACACTAAAATATGGTATACTGAGTCACACTATATACACACTAAAATATGGTATACTGAGTCACACTATATACACACTAAAATATGATATACTGAGTCACACTATATACACACTAAAATATGGTATACTGAGTCACACTATATACATACTAAAATATGATATACTGAGTCACACTATATACACACTAAAATATGGTATACTGAGTCACACTATATACACACTAAAATATGGTATACTGAGTCACACTATATACATACTAAAATATGGTATACTGAGTCACACTATATACACACTAAAATATGATATAATGAGTCACACTATATACACACTAAAATATGGTATACTGAGTCACACTATATACACACTAAAATATGGTATACTGAGTCACACTATATACACACTAAAATATGATATAATGAGTCACACTATATACACACTAAAATATGGTATACTGAGTCACACTATATACACACTAAAATGTGGTATACTGAGTCACACTATATACACACTAAAATATGATATACTGAGTCACACTATATACACACTAAAATATGATATACTGAGTCACACTATATACACACTAAAATGTGGTATACTGAGTCACACTATATACACACTAAAATATGATATACTGAGTCACTCTATATACACACTAAAATATGATATAATGAGTCACACTATATACACACTAAAATATGGTATACTGAGTCACACTATATACACACTAAAATATGGTATACTGAGTCACACTATATACACACTAAAATATGGTATACTGAGTCACACTATATACACACTAAAATATGATATAATGAGTCACACTATATACACACTAAAATATGGTATACTGAGTCACACTATATACACACTAAAATATGGTATACTGAGTCACACTATATACACACTAAAATGTGGTATACTGAGTCACACTATATACACACTAAAATATGATATACTGAGTCACACTATATACACACTAAAATATGATATAATGAGTCACACTATATACACACTAAAATATGGTATACTGAGTCACACTATATACACACTAAAATATGGTATACTGAGTCACACTATATACACACTAAAATGTGGTATACTGAGTCACACTATATACACAATAAAATATGGTATACTGAGTCACAGTGTATACACACTAAAATGTGGTACATTGAGTCACACTATATACACACTAAAATGTGGTATACTTAGTCATACTATATACACACTAAAATATGATATACTGAGTCATACTATATACACACTAAAATATGATATACTGAGTCATACTATATACACACTAAAATATGGTATACTGAGTCACACTATATACACACTAAAATATGGTATACTGAGTCACACTATATACACACTAAAATATGGTATACTGAGTCACACTATATATACACTAAAATATGGTATACTGAGTCACACTATATACACACTAAAATATGGTATACTGAGTCACACTATATACACACTAAAATATGGTATACTGAGTCACACTGTATACACACTAAAATATGGTATACTGAGTCACACCATATACACACTAAAATATGATATACTGAGTCACACTATATACACACTAAAATTAAAGATATATTGAGGAATGACAATATAAAACTATAAGACTTGATATTATTAGTAGATAAACTACATCCCTGAAAGACACATCTTTCACCAAGTTTTGACTGAGTTCCTCTTTGAATACTCTTTTAATATATTTGCAATCATAAGTTCCATCTGCAGTAATAAAATTATCTGGTTAGCAAAGAGTTTTTACACTGTTGGCCATACAAGCGAGAGACTTACTAATAACTTACTAATAACAACCGTTACTAACAGGTCTATCTAATGAATCACATAGCCATGCAATCTGTAGACACAAACATTGGCAATAGAATGAGTCTTACTGAGGAGCTGCACTGCTAGATCTGCCTAGGTCAACTGCAAGTGCAATTATTGTGAAATAGAATAGGCATGAAGAAAGCTAACAAAAGGGTGTGACCAAGTGTTGAAGCTTGTAGCACATTAGCACTATTCTCAAATGCACTATTCACTACAGAGTTTCAGATTGCCTCTGAAAGCACAATTTAGAGCAACAACTATACTCGGTTTGCTTCAGAAAAATAGGTTGGAATGAGATCAACTCATCAAACTCGTATAGGTGTGACAGTCAGGTATCCAGATGCGTTATGCCATATAGTATATCATTGGCCTGGAAGATTGTATAAAAAATGTTTTTTTTTTCATAATACATTATCATACATACAGGATTAGTTTTCTCTTAAATGTTTGTTTAGTACTGTAATGCTATGAAACTGAATTATCCTACTGTAAAAAAAGTCTGTAACTGTTACTTCCTTGGTTAGATGCTGTAAGTGAACGTAAGCTTTTGCTGTATTTCTTATGTATGGCCTCTGCATCTGCATCCTCTGTAATGAAGAGCTACACTCTCACAAACACACACACACACACACACACACGTTTATCCTTGTGGAGGATGAGGAAAGGCACATAACTTGCTGTCAGCTTGGCGCCGTCTGCTCAGAGCTGATGCTGCAGGCTGACCCTATCACAGCCGGCTGCTCACAATATTCTATGTCCAGCGAAGTGCGTACACTGTATAAGAGGCTACACTGCTGAGTGGATGAGCTGATGCCAGTTGAATTGACTGAGCAGAGGCTTCTTAAAGGAGAATGTATGCTAGTTCTATGGGTTATGTCTGTGTGGCCTGAAGCGCTGTTTCTTTGTTTCTCTCTTTCACGCACCAACAGGCTACAGATGCATTGCTCCAATATGCTGGATGTTTAGCTATAACAATACTCACCTTATTTATCGGTTCAGGTTTGGGCTGAATGATTTGGGGAAAATAAATAATTGTGAGTTTTCAAACTAATATTGCAACTGCAATTAAAAATTGAAGCTTTAGGCCTCTTATTGTAAGTCATTATAAAATGGTGACATACAGACACTGAGAGGAAGTATTTAGACGTGTTTGCTTTTGTTATTAAAATACTTTCAGAACGTATAGTATCCAAATTTTATATTTACACACATAATGTCTTTTGACGGTGCACTTATAAACATAAACAAAAATATATGTATACGTATACTGTAGATATGATAGATAGGTTTTAAGACCAAAACTAAAAAAAGTTGTCAGTCATTAGAATGCCAAATTGGTAGGCAGCGTTGGCAGAGTTCAGATATGTAGTAAATTTTTATTGCTGTGTCCCTAAATCAAGCACTCTATGGAAAACTAAACACTTGGATTAGTAAGGCAGCCTCCTTTCCTCCTACTTTCTGTGCTCCTGTGAAACCCAGCATAGCACTAACCAAAAATAACACAGACTGGAGGAAGGAAGCCCTTGTGCTGTTGCTCTTTGTGGGAAGGAATGTTAACAAAAAGTTTCCGTTTGATATTCTAAAGCTTTCGTAAATGGAAGCCTATACCTTTTCAATAGGCCCTCTGATGAATCCAGGCAGGGTTTTGGTTCATAAACGTGCACCTAGAAAGGGGAAAAGGAGTCTGTTTCCCAGAAAAGGATTATGTCTAGTCCTGGACTGCCCAGCAGTCTGAATGGAGATTCCCTATAGAAGAGAAAATGTTATCCAGGAGTATTCTTGTCTAGTATCCCTGTCAGGGAAGCTGACCCAGAATGAGTAAGGTTGTAGCTGTTTGTATTATAAGACCCAGTACATCTGTCAGCATTTGTCAGTTTTGGAGTTTGATCTTCTGATGTAATAGAAGATCTAGCAGAAACCTGCCTTTGGGACTTTCTCGCACACTGCCTCTCACATTGTAGCATATTATGTGTATTTCAATAGATAATCATCAAATCTTTTCTTGGCCTGTTTCATCAGGGAAAAGACAACAATCTGTCATGTCCATACATTTGCCTCTGTTGATCCAGTACTTATTAATTTGGATCAGTGATTATAGATAATTCAGGAAAGAAAACTATAGTAGAGAAAGCCATAAATAAAAAACTGAACAAACACTGTCTTGTGGGAGCTGCAGTCTCTGGCTGATCCTCTCAACATTGTGCTCTCCATAAGGTCCCTGGTCCATTGTTCTTCGTTTGATGCACTGCACTGTAGAGCTATGCAGCTGTTAGACAAAGCTAAGGCAGTGTATGAAGCTAATCTAATCTGCATAGCCACAATGCTGAATGGCTAGTGAATGGCTCACAATAGCAAAGCTCTAGAGCAAAGCGCATTAGTCACTTTACCCCCCGATGGTAGCACTATGCTGAGAGGCCACATCAGCTTTTCTCCGGTGAAAGGTTGTTATCTTACATCCTTCCTGCTCTGTTCTTAACCTACAGCTTTGTTATGGATGATGTGTATCATCTCTCCACCACAGCCCCTCTGACCAGACTGGTGCTTTAGACGTGCCCCTAGTTTCTAGAGCCTTCAGCTGTGTCACTGCCCTTTCCAGCCCTGATCCTTCTGTTTATTGCTGTCAGGCACAGACATCTCTTGTTTCTGCAGCTTTCTCACCCTGGCATCTTTGCCTTTTATCCCGCAGATTGAAAGTCAGCAGAGCGTTACCAGCTCCAAGCTGCATCTGCATCTAGTCTCTTGATGGCCACCCACACTGAAAGATCAGAACAGACAGCGAAATGTTGTAAGCAGTGGTGAAGTCATGTTTTGCTCTACATCTTGCATTTTTCATTCATGTAATTCACGGATCCTCTTACTGTAATTCCCCTCTAAATCCTTCAGACTTTAGGAGAAGAGTGATTAGCCAGGGCGCATTAGTGTTAGCACAGTAGCTAAAGCCTGACTCCCAACTAATGCAGTGTTTAAGCTGAAGTCCCACAGTGCAAGACATTGTTAATCTGTGTCACGTATTTATGACCTTGTTGGGTCAACTGAATAAACGCATTTGGTTGTGTGGGCGCATATGTGTCCCCTGCTATTGTACGCATCACATCGTTCACCTTCCTGAGGGTCGTATAGGCCGATGGCATCTTCTTTGTTGCTACCTGATCTGCTGTTGACATCAGGTCACTCTGATAACACACCCAAGGACACCCATCACACTGAGTTCTTTGTGTGTATCCTTCATTTCCAGGCAACAGTGTCATTCAGACAACAGTGGCAGCTCAATGTAATCAGCTCTTCCATTAGAGGGCATATTTCATATACAAGCCAATACTAGTGAACGAATTGTAGAGATGATAAAGCAGTATTGATTGGCTTCTGTCTTCATGCACCTGTGTCACAGGCTTTGCCTTTCTGATGGCTTGGTGGGGAATGCTATGGGGAACAGAGTGTACTGGCAGCGAATATATTATTTGCTGTTAATAGAAAAATGTAATTATTATTATCAGTCCAACCTTGGAACTTTTATCAAACTGAATGGCTAGCAAATTAGCAAACTGATAGTTTTGTACCCTTTTTTGTACAAATACGTTTTATCCATTGGACCAAAACCTTGAAGTGTAAATTAGAAATCCATTTAAATTTAATTAAATGTTCACACTAATTAAATGACAACTGGCTTCAAAAGGTGCCATATGCGAGCGCTCTGCATAACCATATATATATATATATATATATATATATATATATATATATATATATATATATATATATATATATATATATATATATATATTAGGGCTGTGTATTGGCAAGAACCTGGCGAAACAATACGTATTGTGACACAGCGGTCACGATTCAATATATTGCGATATGCTGCGATATTGCAAGCAAAGTGAATTATACAGAAGTGTTCATTGTTCTATATAAAACCATTTTCTTTTCTAAAGAGCCCTTGAAGAATCATTTTTAAGTATATATGATGTTTGAACCAGATAAACTTTCTAATCTAAATACATAAAATATGTGAAAAGTCTAAATTGTTTAATTTTATTACTTCCTTTCATACCTGTTGTCCTTTATCTTGCCTAATTTGCAGCCCCTGGAATCTCTAAATATGTTGCCAGAGCGGACTGTAATGAAAAGTGATCAAAGTCAAATGTACTTCACTCTCCCTTGCAAAGCATTGCTAATTATTTATATGGTCCACCTATATTTCTATGGTAATTTTAACTACACCTCTTTTCAGAATGGTTTATTGCAATGAGAGGTACTGTACAAACACATCCAAGCTTTACTGTTATCGATAAGGTTCTGTGTGGCCCCAAAAAGTTATTTGACCTGCAATAGAATATTTATAATTTAAAAGAACCATATATAAACCCATCATTAAAAACACATTTAGTCATTCCAATGGCTATTTTAATATATAAACCGTCAAAGCCTTGAGGAACCACGTTTTTAAGGTTGTACCTTATTGTCCGGACTTTCTTCTTTTACATCAAAGGAATAGAAATCAACCTATCACCATCAATACCACCTTTCTCTTTCTCTCTTTTTCTCTAATGATGTGTATGAGTCATAAGTTCCTCCTCCGTGTGGGTTGATGTTGAGGGTGGAATGTAGGTTTGAGAGCGTGTGGTGTGAGAGTAGAGGGTGAGAGTACAGGGAATGATTCAAATGCAACAGCGTCTATAGCACTTACACACTAATGTCCTTAACTCCAGGACCAGAGCGGTCAGCTGGCTGTGTGACATTTTCTGCTGTTCGCAGTCAGATTTACAGGTTCTTGCTCTCACTTACCTGGGTTGTTGTTAATGTCCCCCATTTGAAATGACTTTAAATGGCCACGAAATTATAGTCCTAGCGGTTGCAGGGTGCTTGCTTTTTGCGTTCATGGGGATTTGCAGCTTGTTTTATTAAACCATATCCATCTAACTAACCTACAAGAAGGTTCTAACTGATAAAACTAGCAACCTGACTCTTTATGAGAGCCACTGATTCAAAGAGTTTAACCCTGTTTAGAAAGAATCTCATCCCATTTACTAGCAGCAGGTAACACTTCCAAGGTCTGTTTTTCTTCAGAAGAGCGTTGTTTGTTTTCCTAACAGCATAATTATCTGTTGCCATTGGACACTTACCACTGGATGCTACCATGTTTGCTTTTCTGGTGAGTTTGGTAAGGGTGGCGTTAAGAGGCGATAATTGACGGTCGATAATTGTAAATGTATTGGAGTCCATCCCAGACCTTTTTTTTATTATCATATTTTCTCACGCATAGAGTACAATTATGCTAATGACTTCATTCGTTATTTTTCATCATATTATACGTATATTTACAGGTTATTTGTAATAGTTAAACAGTCGGAAATGGATTGATAGCCTTAACCCTCCTCAAGTTAACACAATTAACACAATTATCTACAAAACTACAAAAGTACCAGGTCAAAAATCTACACGTGTAAAAAGAAGTACTGAGTGATTTCAGTGGTAACATGTAAAGAGTGCAGTTTGTTAGTCATTATTCTTTTTTGCAATCCAGATGCTGTCTCCTACCAGGCATAATGAAACTGAACACTAAAGAGAAACCATTAACAGAATGTAAATGACTAAAATGTAACAAAACACCTGTCTAATGTGGCAGCCAACAGTGCTCACCTGCACAGAAAAGATAAGTCACTGACAAGACCTTAATGTAGACCTGGACGTGGCTGGAGCAGATGTAGCAACATGGATGTATAGAGTTTTGTAACATTTTTGTTTGTATAATATAATAAAGTTTAGCAATAATTTGTAGGAAAAACTACATACATGGAATGTACCAAATAATAAGTAAAATATGCCAAATAATAAGTAAAACATGCCGAATAATAAGCAAAACATGCCAAATAATAAGCAAAATATGCCAAATAATAAGCAAAATATGCCAAATAATAAGTAAAATATGCCAAATAATAAGCAAAATATGCCAAATAATAAGTAAAATATGCCAAATAATAAGCAAAATATGCCAAATAATAAGTAAAATATGCCAAATAATAAGCTAAACATGCCAAATAATAAGCAAAATATGCCAAATAATAAGTAAAATATGCCAAATAATAAGCTAAACATGCCAAATAATAAGCAAAATATGCCAAATAATAAGCAAAATATGCCAAATAATAAGTCAAATATTAAATTTGCCAACTGCTAAGTGAAGTATGTCAGTAAGTTATCCAAGTTAAATCTGGCAGTAAGCTTTCACACTGCTTATGTGTGTAGGATGTAAACAAAGAACGAATCCTGGCAAAATAGCGTATGCTCCCCCAATGTAGTGCAATGAAACATTTATTTCCTACCTCTATTTACAGAAAACATTTGAGTGACTATTGACTTCTACTATTTGTTAATAGGGTTAGCCATGTGCTAAATTACATTTGGACACCAAACATGTCTTGGCTACATGACTACATCTGGGATAAGTGAAAAAGTAGATTTGTTCATCAAATCAATGTTTGGTGTACTTTTACAAGGTGACTTTCATATAGACCGACGCGGTCCATGACGTCCACTGTCTGAGACATCCTCTCTGGTAACAGTTTTCTTAGTCACATCACCTTCAGGCAGGGGTTGCCCAAGCTCGGCATGATATGTGGTTGGTTTACCACCGGCACCCTCTAATTCTCTCCATCGGATCCATGTACCTCTTCGCTTGTGTGGGTTTAAAAATAGCATCCCAGTGGTGCTACTTTACCCAGTGTATGTAGGGCAGTGGTGAGCTGGAGGAGCAGGCTGGCTGCTGTAGTGGAGTAGGGCTTAGCAGCAAGCTTTACACTAAAAAAACACTGGCCCCAAGTGATACATCATTACTGTGACAAGGTACTGATCAAATAAAGACTGTTGGTTGGTCTCAGAGTGCCATAAGAGTGCATGCCTGTTACCTGGCTCCTAGCAAAAATGAGCATGCACCATGTTTTCTGTAGCACCACAGGGCTTTTTACGTGGCCCACACTCCACCAGAGCATCTCCAGTACACCTTCACACTCTCACATAGGCACTGCTCTCCCCCTCCCCCATCTATCCATTTCATATCTGCCCTCCTCCCCACCTGCTTTTTTAGTGCTCACTCGTCACATGATCAGGTTCAGGAGCAGGATTGTCAATGTGTACAGTACACCATGACTGTGATAGATTTAAAGAGACAGATCAGCCAAAAATCTCATTACAAATAGGCCCCAAATTTAGTCCACCTTGAAGGGTACGTTTGATACAATTTCTTTATTTATTTTTATGTTGATGATATTGATAAAAATGGAAGCCTATGTATGGCAGTTGGAATCTGATATAGGCATATACTGTGAAACAATCCAGTCTTTAGGATGGCTGCTTCTACTGATTGTATCTATGCAGCAGTGCCATACATTGTCTGAAACCACATAAGCATGTTAATTTACACAATTTGAGGCAAGTTTGTGATGATTGATGCATGAAGTTTAGGCAATGCTAATTAGTGTTCTAAATGGTCATGGCTTGTTAGTTCCACAGACTTGTACCTCCAGATCAAATACATATATAAAATATAAAGATATATAGTTTATTCGCTTACAGACAGCACACTTTGTCACATTTTAATGCACAATTATTTGTTTATCTGCACTTGTTTATCTGTAAAACTTAAAGCAACCTATTATGCTCATTTTCAATGGTTTTGGGGTCTACTAGAGCAGATTTATGAGCTTCACTGTTTCCAAAACACAATATTCTTCCCATACTGTACATCTGTATTTGCCCTCTGTCTAAAAACGTCTGTTTGAGTTCTTGTGCCTTTAAGTTCCTCCTCCCTGTAAGCCCAATAAGCTCTGATAGGTCAGCTTGCTCAGTCTCTTTTTTGACTGGTCAACCACCATAGTGGTATCTTGCTACAAGTTCCACCCCAGTTGTTCTTCAAGTTGTTCTTACAATCATGTTGGTTCTGCCATATTAGTCTGATCTTACAAGTCAAGGTAAAAATAAGTTGATAGATTGGATCAAATATCACAAGATACACTGAAGCAGGATGTTTCAGAGTAGTTGAGTTTTTTACTTTTTAAGCTGCATTGTGCGAGGGGGTGCCAAGCTTGGCGGTGGGTTTCTTTAGGCAGCTGAGAAAAAAAGTTGTTTCTGTGGAAGACACTCTCTCTCTTTAGTATGTACCAAAGAGATAAAAATACATAAAATCAGAAAAGCTGTTTAAGGTCCTGTTTAGGTCCTGTTTAACATATAGAGGAGGGAGACATAACATTTGGCTCGTACAAAAGTTATGGCACATGGTATTTTTTATACTTTTTGCCTATAAAATCAACAACATACATAGCCCCAGCTTTTGTGTATTCTAACTTTAATTGATTACATTTTATTTATTTATGAAATTTTTCTTATTAATTACATTGATTTATTGTATCAGCAGATATGCATGGAAAATACTGAATTGTTCTATTTGACCTGCAGTTCCATTGGCGCGTAACTAACTGTTACTTTAAGATTTCTCAGTGAGCAGACAATAGATAGTATTTACTGCTTGCAGTTTTGTGTATCTTTTTCAGATGAATTGGTTGTGAATCTGATCCAAATGACTTTCCTTGAAAAGTAATAATTCCCTTTGGCAGTAATTACCATGTTGGTACCTGGTGCGTGTTATTTAGACATATGTGGAGAGATAAGATGATGCCTCAGTAGATCCATTTGTCATCGTCATTTCTCAGAAAAATGGTCATGAAAACACACAATCTGCTAGTAAATGAAAAAATGGCGAGTCCTGATAGAAAAAGCTGATTTGTAGATTCCTCACAGATTCTCTCAGTGTTGGGGTGCGAATGTGAGGACACTGAGGTAGCGTTTTGTCCAGTCCTCGTATGACACCACTGCAGTCGACCTGCAGACAAACGTGAGTGAGGGAAAACGTGCATCTGCCAGAAATAGCTACATTGACAGAGAGAGAAGGAGAGAGAGAGAGAGAGAGAGAGAGAGAGAGAGAGAGAGGAAGCTGATGAAACGAGGAGAAGAACAGGAAGAGTGCGATGGGGGGAGGGACAGAGAGGAGAGGGCAATGGTGCCGTCACTGACTGCTGCCAAGAGCTGTCACTGCCACGCCCTGGCCAAACCGCACTGGAGAGCACTCAAGCCCAGCGGCCACCTGAAGCACAAACACACACACACACATTCACACACAAGCTGTCTCCGTCTCACACACACCCGTACAGGTCAGACTAGCATGTGCTCAAGGGCACTTTCGGTGGGGGGTGGGGGGGCGTTGTGAGGTAGATGACAAATGTGTTATCTGTATGCAGTCACCAGCAGAGGTCAAAGTGCTGAGCCTGTGCTTGGAATGATATGTTTGGCACAATCAATGAGCGAACAGCCTACAGGATCATGTTACGTGCAGGAGGGAAAGCAGCCCCAGTGTTTCCATACGTGTTTACTGTATTGTTACTGTAACCAGCTCATAGCTCTGTGGTGTATACTAGGGCATTTTAAATATTCAGGACCCTCACAGGACCACTGCAGGGCAGGGATTGTTTAGGTGGTGGATTTTCAGCATTGCAGTGCCACTAATGTGGTGGTGGCGTGTTAGTATGTGTTGTACTGGTACGAGTGGATCAGACAAAGCAGAGCCGCTGGAGTTCACCTCAGCGTCACTGCTAGACTGAAAATATTGTAATCACTGATGAATTACTAGAGGAAGCCCAACACTAACGGCAGCAGCAAATAAACTGTCATCTCTTTAACTTTACATCTACAAGGTAGAACAACAAGAGTGTCTAACAGTGGACAGTGAGCGGACACAGTGGTTAAAAATGCCAGCAGCACTACTGTGTTAGTGATGGGAATGATCCACCACATAAATAATAATACCTGCTCTGTGGTGGTCCTATAGGAGCACTATTTATTGAAGAACAGTTGATACAAGGATTCAAGATTCATGAGTTTTATTGTCATGTGTACAGCAGAACAGACAGTTACTGTACAATGAAATTCTTACTTTGCTGTTCCTCCATTCACCAATAGATACAAAATATATACAACGTATAATAATATAGGTTGAAGTAAATAAAGTATTTTTATAGTTAAAGAATAAAAAATAAAAGTTATGTGTGCTTTTATGTACAAGTATAAAGAGCAGCAGCCATAAAGTGCAAGTTGCAAGTAACAAATGTAAACAATAATGTTTGTGTGAGTAGTGAATGTAAACAGTATTGTATGTAAACAGCAGTACAGTGAGTGTAAGGTGCAGTTAAAATCAGACCAGTTAAAATCAGTTCAGATAGGAGAGGTTGGAGAGGTAGTGCATGAGGTGTTCACAAGCCTGATGGCCTGTGAGTAGAAACTGTTTGTCAGTCTTGTGGTCCTGGACTTCACACTCCTGTAACGTCTGCCTGAAGGTAAAAGTGTGAAGAGTGTGCTGGGGGTATGTACTGTCCCTGATTATTAGGAGATGTACCTTGTCTCCTTGTAGAGAATGTGATAACTTGGTATTACATAGAAAATCCACATAACGTGTATTTCAGTGGCACTTGTACGTACAGCTGTATGTCTTTTGCTCTCTTTCAAGTAGGGGTGTGTGATATATATCATCTACAATAATATCTGAATTGCAGTGTTAATGATACGCGAGCTGACGGTATCAAGGACGCTACTGACTGGGGAGACCCCTCCAACCAAAATGCCTCGACCACACGCGTTTTAGTACAGTCTGCTGTGAGTGCGCATTGAGAGTGTCCATACTGTGTGATAGCATAGGCTTAATCTAGCATAGCTGCCTTAACAACACACTTAAAGCTGAAAATGAGTGAACACACTGCAGCAGGGGAAGAAACTCAGACTTCGCCAGCTTCGCAGCCCACCACCTTAGATCTAACTCCTAGGCGAGGATCATCTTCATGTGCGTGGAGCTGGTTTGAAGTTGAAAAGACTGATGTTGCTCAGGAGACAACAATTAAAGATCTCTCAACAGCTCATCCATTCCATCATCTCCAAACAAACCACCACACAGTATGAGGAGTATGAAGAGCTTCGGGAGCCTTCTGTCCAAGATAAACCTAAACCAGCTACGGATTTTTTCGAACACATTTTTAAATAATGTAAATAGGGATGGGTGATAAAACGATAACGATAATTATCGCAAAATAACATTTCCTCGATAGAACTATAAGACGTAGTCGATAGAATTAAGTTCCGTCCGTGTTTTGAGAGACAACACGAACAGCCAATGAGAATGAGAATAGCGCCGCTCCCAAACCAATCAGGTGGCTGAACTAGAGTTCCAGCCACTTCATGTTTGGTTTAAAGCACACAGCACAGAGTGTAGGCGTAGCTGCACCTTAACCAGCGTGCTAGTAACGTGGTTAGTGCAGACACCACAGTCGAGCAGAGAGAACGAAATTAAAACGTTACTACTACTGAAAGAAACATGATACACGTGTTAATAATCTTAAAATAATCTGCTAAAATAAGAACAACTAGTAAACAGGTGCTGTCTTGCTGCTGTGTTGATAAAGCGCTACGGGGTGCTTGAGCTTCAAGTGCTGGTGTGTAGCAGCTGTACAGTTGTGTTGTGCAGAGCTGACAGAGCACCACTCTGTTGTGTTTCTGTGTAAAACACTCCCACAACTTTAGATGTAGGTGAGCGATTGTTTGTAGCTGCAGCTTGCGCTCCGGATAAATCCACCTTAGCGACGCATCGACGCACGTTATGCTAATCGACGTGATTTCGTAATCGATAAACATAAACATGTATACTGTATGAGTTTGAGTGAGAACGCTGAGACAAAGTTGACTTTATAATCAAAAAACCCGAGCAGGGAAACTTTGTTTTCTACCGAAAACAGAATCTCTAAACCAACTCTGCATTTAAGCAGACAAAGAGTCGACTCACCGCTACGAGTCCTTTCCTCAGCCCTTAAAGGGCCAGCAACAGCCTGCTTAACAGTGTCTGTGTGTGAATACTGTTCATACTAATATACACAACATTACACAGTTGTATTATATACACACACACACATACACACACACATATACATACATACATATATATATATATATATATATATATATATATATATATATATATATATATATATATATATATATGTGTGTGTGTGTGTGTGTGTGTGTGTGTGTGTGTTTGTGTGTGTGGTTAATACAGTTGTGTAATGTTCTATAGTACATTTGTTTATTTGTCTGAAAATAAAAAACAATTTAAGAAAAAAATACACTGTGATATCTTCATATCTCACGTAAAGGAAATAGTGATTTGATTTATATTGATATATGTATTGATATCGACTGATATGAAAAAATTATCGTGATAAGATTTTTTCCCATATCGCCCAGCCCTAAATGGAAAATATCATTTATTATTGTTATCAACAAAATTACAGAAAATATCCAGATATCATTTTTTATCAATATCGCACAACCCTACTTTCAAGGTTTTCTCATTTTCCATCTAGGCACCTGGGTGCATTCTTTCCGAGTTGGCTTATATATGCATGCACTTGCGCCTAAAAGACTGTGTTTCTTTTCTGGAGTCGGTTATAAATGAGGGCATTAGTGTTGAGGGCAGATGCTGTCTAACTTTTTGCAACTCTAGATTTAAATCGATTTTTCAAGCCCATCCCCGCTGTATACCCATCTAAAGGAAACTTAGATTTAGTGTTTTATATAAACAAGCACTGAAAGCTCTGCATAAACGTTATGAATTGTGTTCTACTCGAAAAGAGAGAAGCCAGAGGTCAGTAGGGATTTCATTACAGTTTAGGTCTGTGATGTTTCTGAAATGAACTTGGAGTGGGAAGGCGATCAGTGCATGTCCTTCGCACTGGTTGTGTTTGGAGGGCTGCGTGTGGGTTGCTGTGTGGGATCTGTTTGGAACAATACTTGTCTGTCTTCCCACAGCCACATGTGACCTGTGTTAGCGCTGCATGGATAAGCAGGTCCCCTTCTCTCCATACCATCTTTCTATGCCTGTTTCTCACACCAACACCAATATATGTATGCAAACGAATGCAAACACAGTGCCCTGCTTACGCTCTCATCTAGGAAATATATTCCAGGATTGGCCATGGCATGCGCCAGGTGTAGTGTTTGGGCTTGTGATTTCAGTGTAGAATTGTTTTTGTTGATGTTTTTAATGTAAAAGTATTTATGTTTTATTCTATAACCACAAAGTTATGGTACAGATGACATCTACATAATTTGTTTCCTTTGATTTCTTTATCAGAAAAATAACAAAGCATGATAAGTAAAGTTTTTTTTTCTTTCTGACAACCAACACTGCATCATATTCAACTTGTAATTAAATAATTATTATATAAATGCAAGGCTGGTAGAATCAGCATATTTATATGTATTTTTAAGTTTGTTGTTTTAAATTTTAATGAATGTACACCTGTAACCTGAGAAGAATTAATAACTTCTGAGGCTTTTTAATATGAATGTTCCCAGACCATTATTTGAATGGCATGAATAGAAGTCACCATATGGTCGTCTTTATTACAGAATAAGACTACAACCTCCGACTGAACCGGTCAACATGAACATAAAACGGCATAAAACATGTAAAATTCCACCAAACTGATCTTCAGGATTAAGATAATGACATTTTATGTGTGGAAAATGTTATCATGATTTTTTCACCTCAGTCACACCTCAATCTGTTCTCTCTTTTCTCCCACAGATAAACTGGACACAGACCTGCTGAAGAAATCCATTGGTGACCTGGGTGACCCTTACACATCTCTCCTGTCCAGCCAGAGTTACTCATCCCAGCAAGACACCTCCTATTTCTCGGGTGACCTGGGCAGAGGGGAGCAGAAGTACCCCGAGGGCAGTGATGACCTCATCCCTGGCCTGGAGTCCCAGTCTGCCATGTTCAGCTCAGATTCAGGCATTGAGATGACCCCGAGTGCTGAACTTGGCTACAGTTCCCACAAGCTGCGTGACTCAGACAAGCCTTCCGATTCCACCTACAGCTACATGGACATGAGCAGCAGGGAGGAGCCACAGCGGCCCCTGGAGGACTGGGGTATAAGAAACGTCTCCGCCCCGCTGCCCAGCCTGGGAGGAGAGCGCTACCTGGAGAAGAGCCCCTCTCCAGTGGAGGTTGAGACCCTGGGACCTGCGGCAGCGCTAGACTCACAGAACATGCCCTACGTTGAGGAGCCTTCCGACGACGAGCTGAGCGACTACCAGCCCTACCGTTCTCCAGGGGCTGAAGGCAGCGCCAGCCCAGTCAAGATCACCCTGACTGAGATGCCTGATATGTCATCAGTTTCACCCACCGCCACCCAGCGCACCTTTCCAGTCACGGTGTCAGAGAAAGAAAGCATCCTGAGCCTGGGGCTGCAGGGAGTGCCTATCGTCACACTGTCCGAGCCAGAGGATGAAAGTCCCGGATCCTCCACCCCACCTCTCACTGGTAAGTACCACCGGCTCCACTTCTGCATGAGACCAAATTCATCCAGTGGTCCACAGACTTGAATTTGATTTTGGAATTGTCAGTTATTTGCAAAAGTCATAACTTCAGTGCCGAATAAGCTGCTTTGTGGTTTTCATATTCAAAAACATTGTTATGGTTATGTTCACATTACAAGCCTCATTGCTGAATCCTGAATCCATCTTTTCTTCCCCTGCACACACACACACACACTCACTTACTCATTCACCCCTCCCTTTCCTGTTTCTTAGCCCCTCCCACAGAATCTCTCACACATGAGGGTCTAATTACCCACAGGTGCAGAGCTATCAAGAGGCATCCATTCGGTTCTATGGATCTATCTTTAAACAACATACATAAAGGATTGTTTATATGTTGGTGTAAATACCTTAACTTGTAAATGATAACATATTAAGTTTTACATCCTTTGAATAAAATAAACTGTGATTAATATTAAACTTAAATATTGTATTATTTCCAATAATCCAATAACCAGATTCTAACTTTCTAACGTTCTAAGCTATTTAGGCTCCTATAAGCAGTGATATGTAAGAGTTACATAATATCACATGAATGAACAAACTAACCAGCAGAAACAAACCCGGCTCCGAGCAGCTCTCGGATGTTTATTATTAGAGCAGATGCTTTACTTTTGCACTGTTTACTAGCTGTAACTTCAGGTTAAACTCGGCTAAATGCGTGAAAAACATAACTTCCAATCTGAGCATTCTTACTAGGGTTACATGGCCTTGAATCAGATATGTATCTAATCTAAGACCACATTGGAAAAATGAGCAAATGCTAAACCTAACCCCGTACAAAGAATTATTGAAGGTTCCAGCATAAAAGAGGCAGCATAACTGTGTTTTAGTGTTAATATTTTTGCTACTGAGCTGAGGACTTTTACAAATAAATCCAAACCTTTTCAGGAATGAAATAAACAAGCACCAGCTTCCAGATGATCAGTGTTTCAGGCATTACAAATTCATTAGTAACAGCTTCCCACCATTTTTCATTCTAATAAATCAGATTGCTGCCTGCCATCATCATTCTGACTGCACTGTTTGTTTTGATGAGTTCTGTGTTCTCATGGAGGAAGAAACGTTTGAAGGCAGTTGCGATTAGCTGAGAGGCGTGTCATAGAGTCAGTTATATCTGAACACTTGCCAAATACTTGAGTAAAACCACTCCAACCTTTCAAAATGTAATGTTTAATAAAACAAAGAGATTAAATATATTAAATAAAGATAAATGAATGGTTGAAACTCTTTTGCCTGTTAGATGGGAGCAAGCTTGAGCTTGTATTGGTTTTGCAGACCATTCCTAATGTGATTTATTGTGTTTTTGTGAGGTTCTAGCTCTAGAGTAGATTGAGATGTAACCAGAGAGGGAAGGAAAGTGGTAGCAGGGTTTATGGTTGGTATAGATTCTTAAAATGCAGCAGCTTTGTGTTAGCCTTTGTGCTGTTGGTCTGAGGCCAAACGTTGTCTCTTTGAATGACTGGTTCCACACATGCTCACTCAGTGGGATTCCTTAGCCCAGCAGATGGCTATAGCCAGGCAGACACTGTTCTGTACCTGCACCAAAAAAACCTGACCTCTGTTTCTCCATTTGTTCCCTTTGTCATTACAGAAGAGTCTGACTCCCCATCTGATCCTGTGATTCAGGCCAGTGAAGTGAAAACTGTAAGCTCCACTCAGGAGAAGGTTCTGGAGTCTTCCCCACCCTCCTCTCAGACTGCCCTGAAGCAGAGTTTCACAGAGGAGCTTAGGAGCAGCCCTTCTCTTCCCCTATATGCCAAGGATGCTGATGCCAGCGGTGGAGAATCTGGCGACTCTGAGATCGAGCTTGTGTCTGAAGAGCCTAGCCCACAGGCTCCCAGCTCCGGCTACATGAGCTTCAGCAAAAGTCCAACCACCACTCCGTCAGCCCCTGCCCCTACTCAAACTCCTGCCTCTGCCCCATCTGCCCCTCCAGCCCCTGTCCCTGCTCCTGCTACAGCCCCTGTGACAGCCCCCAGCCCAGCCATGCAGTACAGCATCCTTCGGGAGGAGCGCGAGGCCGAACTTGACAGCGAGCTGGCTCTGGAATCCTGTGGGGAAGAAAGCCCCAAGAGATTCACGCTGGACTCCACTACCACCAAGCCAGGCAAAACCGACCCACATTTGCCTGAGCCACCTTCCCCTTCAGCCACAGCCCCTGCTGCTCCTGCCGTGAGCCCCGCCCCCCCTCCCCCAGCCCCAAGCATCACTCCAAAAGAGAAGAGCCCAAGCGTGGAGGAGAAGCCCAGGCCCAGCAGCAGCAGCCCCTCAGCCCCAAGCCCAAGCCTGCCAGAGCTGAAGGTGGAGCAGCCCGCTGAGGAGAGACATCGGGAGAGGAGACGCTCCAGCCAGAGCCGGCGCGGCTCCGAAAGACAAGCCACGCCGCCCGCCATGTTCCAGGGCCTCACCAGAGAGAAAGGTAAGGCACTATGATATCATCAGAATTTATATTACAGTCAGTGAATTTGGCATGTGCAAAATAATACTGTGGAAAATGTGTACATGATTATCACATTAACGACAACAGAGTATATAACATCAGTAGAGTACATTTATGTGGAAATGGCATACATATAAACCGAGAAAATTCTGTACAGTATAGAGCCTTAAACCTCCGTATGCAGGCCTACAGTTCAATTCCTCACTATCATACATACATACTTACAGGACTATGCAAAGGTCAGAGGCGCAAGAAACATAAATGCTTAAAATCACTGCTCTTTTATTGAACACAGCAGCAGGGAGAGTCGCCACTCAGCGCCGGCCGAAAGAGCCGAGACAGCCAGCGTGTCGTCTCTAACCACACAACTCTACTTGCTGGTGGTTTGCAGCACTGCACCAACTACCCCACAGCCCAGTACAAAATAGTTAACATCATAAAACCAACAACTTACATCCTTTTAAGTCTCTCTTAGTGCGAGTCTGGCGCTTTCTATGAACCTCTGCACGCCCACAATTACATGAGCCAGTAGCAGAACACTACGATATTAATTTTCCGGGGTAATTGATGAAGAGATTATGTATATAACAATGCACTTGCATAAGGAAGGACAAGGTAAAAGAAAAACAAGAGAAATAACAGGAGTTTCCAAAACCATTCAAAGCAGTCTTAAACAGTAAAGAGAAAATAGGATTCCTAATAATCAGTCAAGACCCGATAGACGCCATCAGATAAACAGTGCTTAAAGCTTTCATCGATGAAATGGGAGAGGTAAAAAAAAGGGAAGGTTTTTGTCCATCCTTCCACTGTGAGAAGACAACACTATGGGTCTAAAAGAATGTGTGGTGTTCATGAAGCAATTACTGAGAAATCTTGCAAAATCTTTGAACAGGGAACTGACCACCCCAGACCGCAGATCTATCAAATGTTTTTGGGATAATGCGACTTATAAGCAGCAGAAATTGGGCCAAATTTCTTTGAAGTCTCCAGAAAAGAAGGGAAGGTGTAGTAGGTAAAGAATGGAAACAGTGAATGTTTTAAAAACATGTTTCTTTGTAATTGTAACTGCTATTTTGACAAAACATTGAATAAATGTAGGTCTCTGACTCTTGGACTGTACTGTACAAACCAGTTCAATACTTGTTAAAAGCAGGTCTATACTAGTTTATAGTCATTTCTAGTGGTCACTGAATAAAGTCTTACAATAAGTCTTATAATAAAGGGCTTGCGAAAGGGGTTGATTGTTGTTTAGATTTTAAATACACTCCTATGCTTGTTTACTTTGATGAACTGAATGACTGCCTACCATTTCATCCCTTGTTGTTTTCTTAGTCTTGGCTATGTAGCACTTACCTAAGACTTAGAGGTCTGTAATGCACTAAAAATAAGTTTGGAGTAACTGTGGCAAAGTGGCCACTTCTCGCCCAAGGGAGTGAAGTGACTTTGGCTTGGAGAACAGGAAGGAACCTTTGAATGCTCAGGCCCTTGCGGGCAAACCCATCCTGCTATGTCCCGTCCTGGTGTAACCTTGCTTATCATTAGTAAAGAGCTGTCAGAAATGTATGAAAATAACGGTGTATCCTGATGTTTAAGACTGTTTGTTGAATCAATTTGTTGCTCAAGAACAAGAAAATGTCGTTTTGTAACCTAAAGAACAAATTGCGCACTTCAGGAATGAGTTCTTTTCTTCTTCAAGGTTGTTTTACTAAATTATAGCCTACTTATTATAGACAGTAGATCTTTACTCTGGTTTTGTATGCTGTTTTGTGTAATGGAAGGTAATGTAATGTAATTCTGCAGTTGGTTTCTGAACCATTTTCTGTCTGCTTGCAGAGCATTGTAGCTATAGAAGGGCTAATCATAGCTCTTAGATCATCTGTTTGAGGTAGGATGAAAGGGTGGGACAAAGGAGTGAGTAGAAACTTAGGGTGTGGACTCCGTGCTCTGCGTGACACACAGGTTCTGTACAACTTCACAGTCTCTCAGACACACACACACATGCACAGTGCCCGAATTTCTGGGAGGCATTCTCTTCCTAGCAGTGAGCAGCGTGCGTCACTGCTGATCTTGTATAACAGCAGCTCGTCTTCATGCCTGTCCAGACAGAAATCCATGGTGCTCAAGTAATGAGCAGCAAGACTTGGTACCTTAACGCTTACCCATTACGCACTGTACATAAACATTTACATAGTTTCATTACATTGCTATTCCATTTAATTACAATATAATTACTGTTTTTAGTATTTGCATCTGGGGTTGTTCAACTGGAGTCCTGCAGAGCCAGCGTCCATCGTAGTTTGGCGATTTTCCTGTCCAAACACACCTAATTCAGCTCATCTTGTGAATTGAAAAGTTTAGTAGTTAATGTCTAAGCTGGGCAATTAACACCAGCATAGACCCCAGCCTTCTAGGACAGAAGCACTAACATTGCTAGGACTCTTTATGCCACTTCTTTAAATTGCTGCTTCTAATATTTACATAGTTCCTTAACATTGCTAGCCCACTTACTCTCATAAGCTATTTCTAGCCTTTATGTAGTCTTTTAATATTGCTATATCACTTCATTACTCTGTTTCTAATATTGACATTTAAAAAATAATAAGTTTTCTGATGTCTACACAGAATGTATGTGAGTGAAAAATGCTTAAATGTGGTTTTACATGTGCAGTTACACCCTGTGATTTGAGGTATTTTCTCTTGTTTGGTTTTGGTTTGGTTTTAATTTGATGAGCTCTTCTCTAATTTGCTGGTTTACAGTGAGACACTGTACAGAAGCAACATGTCAAAACAGACACAGGCAGGAAAATAAAATAAACCTCAGTGGAAATAAAATTTTCACTTTTCATACCCTCTCCAAGAAACCAGTCTTCTTTAAACCAGGCTGAAATTCTCATTTGCCAGCTGCTTAATTCAATGTTCAGTTCCACCTTAAATGCTGCAGCTTGTACAGGCTATTCTAGCTATGCCATGATTTACTTGAAGCTTGCTAATAGCTAACGTTGCCTGTATTAGCAACATAAAGGTAGAACTGCTTTTATTTTCATTTTTTTCAGTGTCAAATGCAGAGCGAAGCTGCTCGATGCTGTCCAACGTTTGAGAAACTGTCCAGAGTAAAATGTGCAGAGCAAACTAACAACTCTGAATTAATAAAGTATGTAATCTTGTTAAAGATGTTAAAGCTGTAGTTAGTAGACTACCTATTCACCAGCTTGTTTCACAAATTTTTCAGTCCGCCTTAAATGGTGTTGCAGTAAGGTTTGGGCATTTAGTATTTACGGTGGCCCAGAACATTTCATTAAGAAGCTGGTGAATACAAAGCCAGTTTCAGCCGTGTTTTAAGATAAACATCAACCATATCCACTGACATTAGGGATGTAAGAAAATATCGAATATAGGGATATTATGTTTGGTGATACTGTATCGATTCTCAAAAACACAGTATCGATGCACAGATTCCTGGCAGACAATAAATCATTGTGTGTTGTGTTTAACTCTGACCACTAGATGGCAGTGTTGTAATCCATTTTTTTGAGCTCCACTCCAACATTAACAAGCAGCACAAGGGTGCAATGCAATTGTGACCTCTGGCAAACCTGTTCATATAGTGGTGTGTTTTTATAGTAAGATCGAAATGTATCACTTTGCTTGCAGTATCACAATATATTGCGATATATTGAATTGTGACTTGGTGGGACTTGTATTTGAAGGAGCAGCATTTGAGGTTCACAGTATGTCAGTCCTATATACTGAACACTCCTTATTCAAATATGCCAATATAAATACAGTTTTCATTCTGTGGCTCCTTTAATTACTGTTTCAAATATTTACCTGGTCCACTAACATTACCATGTCATTTAATTCTCTGTTTATCACTGAAACCTTTGAAGTTTCTGACATTGATATAGTTTCTAAACCTTGTTTTACTACTTAATTTACTACTATTTCTATACTCCTGTTTTTTTATGTGTCCTTGCAAAAAAACCCATCTAATTAATATCTTTTAAAACATTTAAATGTGCTTTTTTTCTTCAAGAACATATGTAACCTAGAAAGCTTGCGCTAAATTCCCTTGAATTTCCCATGAACAGTTGTTTGAAACGACCCCATGAAACATAAACCAGCTTTTAGATCATGAACATTAGAGTCACCTCTGTATGTCCTCATGCAGCGTGTGCTATAGGGGTTTGGGCCATGCTGAGCACGCTCCATAGGGAGCACAACGTGTGAGAAAAGAAAAACTCAGGTCTCTGATTTTTGAACCCGCTAAAGAAATTTCCCAAGCTTTTACATCACAGACATGGACAATGTTTCCAACGTTTTTCTTGTGCAGAGATAGTGTTCGTTTAAAGACCACATATTCTACATTTTACTTCAGTTTTTTTTTTTTTACCCATTTAACTGATGCACCTGCCGGTCTGTCTGTCTGCTTGTCTATCTAAATTAATCTAAGTAACACTGAAGTATTCCTTTAAAAAACTAGTGATTAATATTTACCGGGCTTCAGATAGTGGAGCTGGATATGGATCCCATCTGCTCTGTGCAGAGTTTAAGTCATAAATGTTAGTAGCCGGTATGTAAATATTTACTTGAAATGCTGGTGGAAGTTCTATTACACATAAATATATTAGTGAGTGTATTTATATGTATGTCTGCGGGTGTGCTGTGTGGGGGCTGTGCTTGGAGCATCTCCACATTACACAGGCAGAGTGCAATGCTTCCGGAATTTCCATCACCTCACCGGAATGCTGCCCTCACGTGTTAGGACAGGCGCACTGCAGCTCTAAGAGTGGCAATCACACATCCAGTCGAGAGCAGACAGGTGATGACTAGTTTTATTTTTAGATGAAGCTAATTCCACTCAGGTTGCTATTTCCTTCATTCTTTGAGAGTGTTTTTGTTTTTTTTGTCAGTGATGCATATGGAGTCCCTCTCAGAGGCTGCTAGACAACTCTAAATGATGGCATTTAGCACTAATGCAATTAGAATTTCAGCATTCTCACGGCTCATGTCTCTCCACGGTGTATGTGTGAGAGAGGGAGAAAGGTGAGAGAAATCCTTCTTCTCGTTATTAAAGTTGAGAGGTTTCACCTCTGATGCTATAATGAGGATAGGCATTCACAAACCAGTAGACACTCATTTTTAGTGACTCAGCAGATCTGAGATTTTCAGTGTGCTATGTGTGACTTTTCAGGTATTCACAAATACACTGGGGGAAATGAGTAAATGTACAGTTTACAAAAAAACATACATTTTATTACCACTCTTGTTTTGAACAAGGTATTATATATTTTTAGAAATTATAAAAATTTTTTAACACTTGCCAAAGAACAAATAAAATTCAGCATCCAGTATAAATACTACATAAATCGGTATAAAAACCTTGCATTTGTTCCAATTTATATAAATAATAATGTAGTTTTGGCCAAAGTTAATACATCAGTCATGACCAGAATTCCTAGAAGTCCAGAGTTACATGTTTTATCCCCAAATTACATTATAACAAATGAATGCTTTTGTAAGGGTTCAATATATTTCTTACATAGAAATGGGAAAAAAATAAAATTTCATATATTTCAGCTTTTTGCTGTTTTTGAGTTTGCAGACAGAGGAAATCCATTGTTTAAGTCATCTTACAAATAAAGTAAAGTGGGTAAAAGCAGTGCTATAACGATCAGGAAACTGGTTTTTGGCTGTTTTCTCTGTCGTTTGTAAGACCAGAATGCCTTAACACGAAGCTGTTGCATTATCAAACATCACTTTAATGTTAATAGCAAAATTGTGACTGAATCAAAAAGAGCATGAAAAGATAGAAATGTAGATAGAAGTGTAGACTGCATTAAAATAGCAAACAATGAGCATTCTGTGCTAGAACACACAATTATCCTTTGGGTTGGAAGGCCAAGAGAGATGCTGACACAAAGCATCTATTATGGAGATGACTTCTTATGATTAGGTCAGAGGGATTGGATAGCTCTAGATCAGATTACAATACACCAGTCACAGCAGGATCATTCATGAAGGAGGCAGAGGCAGTTACAGGGCTGCTACCTCTACTTGTGGATATGGGATTGCAGAATTAGAGAAAATCTGGTTTGTTTTATTTGTCGTTTTGCTTTGCTGGGGCTTAAAGTAAAAGTGAAATAGAGCTTATGCCTGCTGTAATTTTGAATGGTGATGGAAGAATATCATGTTTCATTCAGAAATACGTCACATGTCATGTTGACTTTAATATTTTAAAAAAGCATTAATAAAAAAAATAATAAATACAATTATTTCATTGTCAGTATACTTTTTTGTATGTTTCTGGCTGTCTACTTTTGAGGATCCGGTTAAGAATATATATTAAACATGTAAACATATAACATCATGTAGTCATATAGTTAGTCATATAAATAATCCCTAAATAAGTTTTCACCTGTTTGCTGTACAAAGTGTTTATGCACTGTTTTTAAATATATCTGCAATTATTTAACATTTTTAAATCTTCCTCAGGGCTGCTAGTGAAGTGTGACAGCTTTGTTTTGAGCTGCTGAGAGCCTGTTGATTAAAATTCTCCCAGATCTCTTTGCTGTAGGAGTTCATATTGCTGCATGGATTTTGGGTGTTAGTTTGGGTGTATGAGCTGAGCTGAGCTGGGCTGGGCTGGGCTGGTCATGTTATTGCTTGCTTTTTGCTTTTCAGGACCTTGTGAGAAAACTGTACTGCACAGTAGACTTTTGTCATACACTGACTGTTTCAAGATTCTAAAACACATAGTCAGTGGATGAGGAGACAGATAATAGGTTCCTCCTTTTTTTCCCTTTTATTGTTTTCTGCCCTACAGAGTCACCGTGTTACAAAGCCTAATATCAATCATACGTCAGTGACAATGGCTGACGCAAAGCGATGTCAGCTCAATCTTGTCTGAACCCACAGCTGGACATAGGAAAGAATAGGCAAGCTATCTTGCTGCTGTCTGTGGCATTTCCCCATGGGTCGTAGTATTTGTGTGTGGGGGTTGTGCTATGCAGAGTGTGGCGCAGCAGGCTGAAGTCAGATTGTACCTCCTGTCCTGCACTCAGTGTTCTTTAGAACCCTCTAGAAGGCTGAGGAAGACTGGAGAAATTGTATTGACTGAGCTGGGGATTATATTGCCAGTTTTAGCCAGCAGAGGGCTCAGCACTCCACCAGTACATACATCTATAGCCCTACACTGTGCAGAGCTATTTCTGTCCCACAGTGATAGAGTTTTACTTTTTCTTTACTCTTACCAACACTTAAAACTAATGTATATAAAATATAAGGTATCTTCAATTATATTTATATATTTATATTTATCTCTCAAAATTTAAAACAAATTGAGTCTTTATGTGATGCATTTTACCCTGTCATATACTCCACTGTGAAGAAAATATAATTTTCTGGGTGTTGTTTTTGTGTGCTTATAACTGCTGCTCTCATGGGTTATTTCAATGGATTGGTGGGATTGAGGGTGTGGCCATTGTGTTTGGTGGAGAGCTCCTGAATGGCTGCAGCCAGGCATTGTATATAGGTATATAGTCAAAAAAAGAGTACATACCACCCAAATATATCAGTAAATGGCAGAAATGTGTAATTCCTAATATATTGCCTTGTCTATCACAAATTCAACTAATGGATATATGCCTTGAATGCCACAAATTCAACTAATGGATTTTCAACATCATGTTAGCACAAAGTGCTAACGCGTATCTCCATTTTTTGTATTATTTACTTTTTGTATTATTTTACTATTTACTATCTACATCGTTAGAGTTCAGCAGCTGTCTTTTACAATGTATGAAAATTTCACAGTGAACGGACCAATAGAATTGACGTACATTAAAAGTTAGGAAGGTTTTTGGTCTCTCCAGTCCAGTTACTATTTTAAAGATACTTGTTTCTTTTTGGACAGTAATAATATGCTTTACTTTGGGTGTTGTTTGGATGCTGACTTCTTCAGTTAAAAAAAATTATCCGAATACTATTGTAGCCTTTTAGCCTGGTAGCTATATCTTCAACTTTCTCTAGTTCAGAATAGACAGAATATGGCCATGTGGGCTCACAGGAACCTGTTAACATCAGTGAATAAGAATCTGCTGAATCAGTCAATAACACTGAAATTTGTGATATGTAACATTACATCTCTGTTTTACACTGTCTTGTCCAGCAGAGTGAGGTGGGATATGATGTGTCACAAAATCAAGCAGTAAATCCATTTGGACTGTAGAACCACATGCTTTAACAGAGAAATACACCAAAATGGTAGAGGCTTCAGAGGTTTATGGTAGAGGTCTACAGGCCAAAGGACACAACCACAAGCATTGCATTGTTTTTAGTTGTCCCTAAAATTTTCACTAAAGGAACTCACAAGCAGAATGAACTAGAGTACATGGGCAGAGACCATTCCCAAACACAGGCCAACCAAACTTCTGTGTTTGTTGATGTTTGTCCCAGTGTACTCCGGCCTTAAGATGCCCGTGTAAAAGTTATTCTCTAACAAATGCGCTACTGGGAAGCAGTAGACAACTAACAGGACACAACATGTACATTCTCTTTATTCAGTTATATTCCTTCACAAAAATGACAAAGACAGATCACTTCCAGTGCAATACTTACTGCTCTTGTTGATGTTATGAGGTGACCTGCTTTAATTCACTTCATGTGCTACAAGTAATTGTGTGAAATTCCAAACTTTTTTTTTTTTTTTGGTCCAACGTTTTCTGTTGGTATCAGCCCAGAACCAATACCAGGAACTGAATAAGTGCCATCTTCCTCTATGAGCTAGTGTGACCAAACCTTGTTGTTTGAATAGCAATGTCCGTGTCTGTTAGTACCTGACTTCATTCTAATGCAGAACTGTGCAGTGTTATGATAGAAACATAAATAAGTAGAGGGCAGGGGCATCCTGTAAAAAGCTGTTTTCCTTTTTACTTTCATTTAAAACAGTTAGAGGCTTGAATAGGAACCCACAGCCTATGTACAAACCCAGTTTCAGAAAAGCTAGGACAGTAGGTCAAGTGCAAATAAAAAACAGAAAGCAGTGATTTATAAACTTGGTAGTGCTGCAATTCTGCTTAAAAATAAGAGCAAATCCAGGAAAAGCTGAGCTTTATGTAGAAAATTCAGTATGTGGATGTTTCTAATTAAAACATTTCAAAAAGCTGAAGCATTAGCCCACATCTCAAGTGCCGCTAGTTACACAATAACCAATCAAATTACTGCTTGGGTATGAAAATTCTGTATTTAATCTCATTTGAAAGCCTTTCTGTCATCGACCTCTTTGAGTATTGCTGGAGTGCCAGGTGGCCTGGTCATGTCTAAAAGCACCTTTCTTGCAATTTACCCTAATGAAGGCGAATCTTTCTAATCCTGCTGAGTTCGTCAGTATTGTAATGCTCCTGTAAGCACTTTCAGTGGATATTTACTGCCATGACTAAGGTTCTGGCACCTTGTTTAATGTCCATACATTCATTTCCAACTCTCTGCAGTTTCCTACTAGAGGTACATAATATGCCTGTGTGTTTTGCATGGCTATGTTTTATATATTATTATGTTTTATATTAATCAAAGATACTAGTGTCTTAAAACGTGAGTGCTAATTACCTGCAGTCTAAGCTGTTTTGACTTTGAATTAATTTCAGGGAAGCATGTTAAACTCCTCAGCTGCTAAGCACATATGTACTGTCAAATACAAACATAAATGTGTTCAGTTCTGTTTTTGAAGAGTCTATAAAAGCTGGTAGTAACAGATGGTGTAGGAAATCTCTGGCCACCAACGTATTTCATAGCAGTCTGTCACCTCACCTCCATGAAAGACCAAAAATAGCCTGGACTCTGCTAAGTTGATTCAGGGACATGCAAGAGCGCTGATGTAGAATTACAAGAAATTTAAATGCTAGTATTGGAAAAAGCAGCAATATGTTCAAAAAACAAAACAATAAAGTAATTGGGAGTAAAGTGGACTTAAAATTGTTTTACGAGACCAGTCGAGTGCAGTGCCTCAATATGAGGTCATTAGAGAAAGGACTTTTTATCTATCATTCATTCATGACACAGCGGTAGATGCAGTGGGTCAGAAATAAGAAATTATGAAAGTAATAATCTGAGAATGCAAAATTACCTGCTCATTCCCATCACTCACAAAACCCCCACTTCAATTTAGAAAAACACCAATACATTACTGTTAAAGTTGATCTAATTCATTAAATAATCCAATAATAATAACATTAATCATCATCATCAGTTGTGGAGACATAAGATATGATAATAAGCACTGGCTAAGGTGCGCTGAATACATGTATATTGTTAAAATTGATTTGCATTAGAGACCCTCTATGTTTAAACAGTCTACGCACAGCTGCTTCTATAGTGACATGAATAGGCACATTAGAATGTTTTCATTTAATGACAAAAATATATGTATGCTGTTTGGTTTAAATTCAGTTGACTTTTGCTGGTAAGCTAAGCAAATAGGTTTAAGTGAATAAGAGATAGAGAAAAACCTCAACATCATTTCCATAACTTACAGTGCAAAGTCAAAGTAATGATTCAAGATTCAAGAGTTTTATTGTTATATGCACAGCAGAAACAGACAGTTACCCTGTACAATGAAATTCTTACTTTGCTGCTCCTCCATTCACCAATAGACAAAGATAACACAATGAAATAAAACATATTCAAATATATAAAAAATATAATAATATATTGTAAGTTGAAGTAAATAAAATTAAAGATATATATTTTTAATTAAAAATATGTATGTAAACAATAATGTTTTTGTGCAAGTAGCAAATGTAAACAGTATTCTGACAGTGCAAATGATCTGTTCTTGGTCTCACCAACACCTAGTCTCAGCCTTGACCAGAAACCATAGTATTCAGGTAGGGTTATATGATATTGGCAAAAAATGATATCTCGATATTTCGAGTCAATACCCAGCATCATTGGTGGAAGACACTTTTTTAGTGAATGACTCCGCTGAAGATAGCTGAAAGTGAGTTTTGCTAGAGACCTCAGCTGATGTAGGTTTGTCTTCAAGATTCAATTGTCATATGCACAGCAGAACAGACAGTTACACTGTACAATGAAATTATATATATATATATATATATATATATATATATATATATATATATATATATATATTTAAAAAATAAAAAATAAACAGCGGGCATATTATTAGTTGTTAAGCGATCTTTAACAGCGACCACTTTTTTGCAAAGTCTGCAAACTGCCTTCTTTTGAGCAACGCCAGTCTTTTCAAATCCAAACCAGCTCCATGCAAATGAAGATGATCCTCGCCTAGGAGTTAAATCTAAGCCGATATTTTCAGCTTTAGGTGTGTTATTTAGGCAGCTATGCTAGCTTTAGCCTATGCTAGCACACAGCATGGGCACTCTCAATGCACGTGCACAGCAGCCTATACTAAAATATGAAGTAGTGAACACAGTGACGACATTTTGATTGTTGTTTCTTTCCACAGTCAGTAGCATACTCGATTATGTCAGCTCACACATTATTAACACAGCAAGTAAGATATTATCACAGACGATATATGTTGCACACCCCTATGTTCAGGTCTTGTTCTTGATTTGTAGTCTTATCACTGTAGCGGCCTTGACTAGGACACTACCAGACAAAGTAAGTTCTTTTGCTGATGTAACGTAGCTCTGATTTGTTGTACTAGTAACTGCATAAACATACAAAGGAACATGCAGCTGATTGGGTGTAAACCTGCTATGCCTTTTGCACCTTTGTGATGAGAAAAACATGACTGTACGTAACTGTATGACTGTAAGTAACTGTATGACGGTACGTAACTGTATGACTGTAAGTAACTGTATGACGGTACGTAACTGTATGACTGTACGTAACTGTATGACTGTAAGTAACTGTATGACTGTACGTAACTGTATGACTGTAAGTAACTGTATGACGGTACGTAACTGTATGACTGTAACTGTATGACTGTAAGTAACTGTATGACGGTACGTAACTGTATGACGGTACGTAACTGTATGACTGTAACTGTATGACTGTAAGTAACTGTATGACTGTAAGTAACTGTATGACGGTACGTAACTGTATGACTGTAACTGTATGACTGTAAGTAACTGTATGACTGTAAGTAACTGTATGACTGTAACTGTATGACTGTAAGTAACTGTATGACTGTACGTATATCCATTTTAAAACGTGGCACTGCTGTTTTGCTGGTGCATTCTGTCCTTTCTAACATCCAGATATATTGTCATGCATTGTAATTGGATATTGAAAAGTTATGTTTTTGCCATAACTCTCACCCTTTTTATATCCATAATTTATTCTGTTAATTCTATTATACATTTCCATTAATGATCAAGATGCAAATGGTGTGATCCTTTGAGAATAATCCTAGCTGGAGTAAGAATATTACAGCTTTTCAAGACAGAATGACAGGCTAGTTATATGAGATGTGTTTCTGCTTGGCTGAAATGAAATGCAGCTACTCCGGCCCCTTTGTAGATACAGCTGGTTCCCCCTAATCTGAGTAATGAATTCCTTAGTGATTATAATTCCAGTCATAACTGTTATCATAACCCTCATTGCCTTTAACTAACAGGTAAAACCTTTGTGCTCATGAAAGTATATTCCTGTTTGGAGGTGAGCCACTAGACTGCTTGTAGCTGTGTGCTTTCTCAGTCCTTTAACCAGGACTGCTGAATCATTCACTATACCCCATATGATGTCACCTTACACATACTCCAGTACACTTTGCTCATTGTCTATCAGTCCATGGATAGTCTCCTAAAACAGATTTCATCTGAGTTGGATTATAAAGAAATAGATTAGAGCCATGGCCAGACAGAATGTCTGAATGTTCCAAAATTTTTTTTTTACCAGAAATCTGTGCTGGGGTTTACCTCAGTGTAAGGATATATGCATCCCCTCTAGGATTAGATAAATACTCATCAAAAAAAGAGAGAAAATAAAGGAAACAGACCAAAATGGGAAATGTTGTCATTGCTTATGTCTGCCTGCAGGTTGAGTGCTGCAGTAATAATTTTAACTGATTTGCTTCTGCCTTCCCCTCATTAACCAAAGCTAAAGGAGGAATTCTTCCTGCAAATACCTTTAAAATCTAACGCACTAGATTTTTGACAGCCTCTCAGTCTCAGTGGGTTACAGTGCGTCGACATATCTTTGAGGCCCTCCCCACCCGATTGTTTTCTCCTCTGCTCTTTTTTTCCTCGCATCCCCCCTTTCTTCTCCACCAGTCGGCAGCACTGTTATCCTTTAGCACAAGCCATCGCTGCCCCCCACTCCCTCCCCTCTCTGTCTCCTCCTCCTGTGGGTCATTCATGCACCGGTGTGGGGTGGGGAGAAAGAGAGAGATAGATAGAGAGAGAGAGAGAGAGAGAGAGATAGAGCAGTGCAGTGGAGCAGCAGCAGAAGCAGCAGCACTAGCGTGTTAGCAGTAGCCTAGTATCATTCCTCCCCTTACCCATCACAGCATGCAGGCCAGCACCACGGCAGCTGCCGACTCGACCAAGATGGAGGGCTTCTGGAGCAGCTGGAAGTGCCAGGGTACTGTGTGTGTGTGTGTGTGTGTGTGTGTGTGTCTGTTTAGTGTATGGTGAGGGGCAGATATTGGGCAGATCCTACTTGCGGGGGTCTAGTGGGAGGAAAGGATGGGGATGCATGGGCATGTCTCTATTGGCCAATGTAACAAAGAGAAAAACAATCATGGAGAGACGCTTGAGGTTAGGTAGGTAGATATGCTTAGAATAGGGACTAGGGTGTGTTGCAGTATCGCATGTTGCTATTTGGTATAGTGTCTGCGCCATAATGAAAATACAGGCAGCCCAAAGAAGGGGGGTCTGGAACAGCCAGGCACGCCCTTCCTCACACCCCCCCATCCACTCTTTCTCCATCCTTTCATGACACGTTTTTTTCCTCACACCACATTCCCATCTGTCACAGTGAATCCATTTTCCGCTGTGTAATTATCATGCTAGGTGTGCTGTTGGATTTGTATTTGCTCATTAAATCTAGTCGACCTCGCTGTCCTGCTTTGTGTCTGGCTGCCTGTCATATTTGACGCCATGGCGACCGTGCAGCTGTGAGCCGGAGGAGTTTGGGGTGTGGCTACCTATAGCAGGGCTGTCTTCATTTGCACACAGCTCCAGTGCCATGGGCTGCCTATTGTTATTATATAGGCAACTGTACCAGACGTGCTTATAAGAATGCATGTACACAGAGCTATTATTAGCAGTCATTTATTTACCTGGCTCCCTATAGAAGAACGCCAGGCAACCATACCTTCATACTGTCCGGGAGCAGACAGGCAGTCATCTGAGAATGTTCTGTGGAGGAAGATTTTGACAGTTGTCATTACTGAGGCTTATTCTGCTCCTAATTTCTCATTTGTATCATTCAGAGGAGGTTTGGGAAAAGGATTCTCTGTCAAGCTTCTGTCCGCTGGCAGTTGTGGGCCTCTGCAGGTCCTACATATGTATAAAGTGTGCAGTAGGTGAAGTCTGCTTTGGTTGGAATGAATCGTAACAAAAGAAGGTGAATGTAATTGGTAATGTTATATGTGTGCAATATGTCAGTCTTCAATATGTTCACAGGTCTGAGTTTTTAATCCAGGCCTATTTTGCAGGTGTGTTTTTGTTGATCAGTAAGTAGGAAGTAATGATTTATACTCTTGATTTCTGTCACTAGGTCTCTTTACCATCATTATTACCCTCCCTGCTTCGAGTTTGGCTATAGTGTTTCTTACCAGTGCTGCTCATTCTCTGTGAATTATATAATCTACCTAGCAGACAAATAAGTATCATTTATAGAAAGATAATCCTTTCTGCAGGCATAGAGCATGCCATAGTTTTGCAGATCAGTCTGATTGTGTGATGTCATTGTCCTCTGTGTATTGATTCTGAGCTTCAGAGAGACATACCTCAGCAGGGGTAAGCTGGCCTCTACATCAGCAGTTTCTGGCTCTTTTCATTTTCAGGAAAGCTGTCCAGATAAACCTGGGCTCCGGGCATCTATCTTGGCTGTATCACAACCTGTGCTGTTCAAGTGGTGCCAGGCAGAAATTGAGCTATGTCTGTTCATAGAGAACACAAAATCCTTTTAGTAGACTTCAGGGCACTTAGCCAGATCATCATCCACATGTTGTGTGACACAGTTCTTATTTTGAATCCACACCGAATGCTGTATGGGTGTACAATATATATATAAGGTAATATATATATATATATATATATATATATATATATATATATATATATATATATATATATATATATATATATATATATATTTGCAGTAATAATAATAATAATAACAATATGTTACACATATGTTGTTCCTTTCACATACCCAAGGACGCTTTACAATATCAGTGAAAATGAAAGTATTTAGAGAAAAGATCTTTTGAAAATCTTTGAAGATGGAAAGAGATGGAAGATAAGGAGTTGGAGGCAGCAACGCTAAAAGCCAACCATGGCCTGAACCTTGGAACAGCCAGAAAACCAGAATCAGAGAAGGTTAACTTGCCCAATTGGGCGTAGGAATGTAAAAGAGCAGACAACTAGTACTGACAATAAACACAATATGTTTCATGTGTTGTTCTATGTAGTCACATAGTTAATTTATCACAGTAATGATATACGCTGTCATATTGCCAGGCCCTAATTCTGTGTGCACCTTATAAAGGTCAGAGTTTCTTGATTAGTCTGTAATTCTTAATAATCAGTAGGACTTGGTGTCAAAATTAAGGTATGTTAAAAAAAATAACGGTACTCAACCCCATCTCAATATATCACCAGCTGATGTAGCCTGCTTTTGCTGAGAAATGAAAAAACTGCAGCTGTGAACTTGGATAACTTTTGCATGCACCAACAGATGAACAGAAAATAAGTGAACAGACAATTCCATTCTTTTCAACTTTCTTCACTACCTGAAAACTCACTAAATGACATGACTAGCCCTCCATAGAACCCTTGCTTTCATTACTTTAATGGAAAATAGAAGATTTAATTCCTGGCATACCACAATAAGCATCTCGCGTATAAGCTTAAACTGTCAGACACTCAATTCCCTACATGTATAAAAACAACCATTGGTGTTTAGTGTTACTGATATCAACTGTCACAAGATGTTAATTATTTGTTAACTAGTATCTGTCTAACCAATAAATTCATGTTGTACTTCACTACAATGCAGTTTTAGGAAAAAATGTTTTTCTCTGTATTTATAAAACAAGTGACCCTTTTGTACAGCCCCGTGACTGCAGATTAAGTGTTATTGAGAGTGGACAGCATTCAGGCTGGACATGACCAAAGTAGATCAGATAAGACTGCATCAGATGAGATCAAATCAAACACCAAGAGATCCCTGTCCTGTTACCAGACGGAGCGAGCACAGAACATCAGGCTCGCCACACTGCTGTGTTGCAGCTCACATTGACTTTGATTTCACCCAATTCAGTTAAATGTAGATCTCCACCGGGAAAAGCTAACCTAGAATTCAAAGGGAGGAACCCTCCGACTGCTAGTCTTATTCCACAGAGGCAGTACAACTTCCACCAGCTCTAATGTTTGTCAGCAGACTGCATCACCAATACTAAATACTAAAACCTTAATAAGGACAGTATTTATTACAACACTGATGTTTGGTGCTCAGTTCCAATGGCAAAGCTAGGTGGGTCAGGACACAAGCTGTGAGGTACTATATTTTTTTTTAAGAAAGCTCCATTTTTAGACAATAATGTTTGGACTGTTTGCTCATAAATCATTTTAAGACCTAACAGCAGCGCTTCTTGATGACAAGATCATCAGGGGAAGCATCAGTTAGGGGTGCGGGCTCATGATAACATGGTACAAGAGACAGCAGAACCTTATGGCACAGATGCAAAAGGAATGTCTTCCAGTCCCATGAAAACATTTACACTATTCATATTTCATAACACATCGCTTAGCACATGCCATGCTGATTCATACAGCACTGAGGCTGCTGTGTCTGGCCGCAGGCTCTGAAAGCCAGAACTTGTTTTTCTTATTGGACAGAATTGCTTTTTGCATGCTTCGGTGTGCCTACGCTACTCTTCCTCTGCAACTATAAGAAACTATAGGAAAGAAGTGAGTATCTTCAGTCCCATGGAGGGCACCGAGCTCAAACCCCATGTGTGGTTGGAGTAGTGATTAAACTGGGCATTTAATTACAGGTGATGTAACCGACCTCGTTCTAATGGGTATTCGATTACAGGATTGGCAGCTCTGCACCATCAAACTACCCTCAAAAGTCCAAAGGTCCTTTAGAATACAATAAATATGATACACTTCACGTAATGTTCCGCAAACTGTGCGTTTAATCCAGTGTTATTGGCGTATCTGATCATGTATGTAGATACAATAGCCAAAAATGTGGCACAAGCGATCATGGGGTAAACTGTAACTTGGATATTTCATGTAGTTTAACGGGTTCAAACATAACATGCTTTAGCCATGTTCTCATATTCTCATAGCAATGGCATGCATTTATATTGAGATATACTACATATAAGTCATTTATTTTTATTTTCACTGTGTTGGAGTTACCTTGTGGGAATGTAACAGCACCTTATAGAAGCATGTAAGTTAGCCAGGTTAAAGTACAGCCTCCACACCGCAGGGTTAGCTGTAGCACAGTGTTACAACTAAGCCCGGCTTTCTGGGAAGTGACTGGGCAGGTCTTTATGACCCCATATAATTACAAAACAATCAGTTTTTTTAAATCTTACTACAGACATAATGTATGTACATTATATTTCGGTTTTATCATGTTTATATTTGATGTCAGAACTAAATTTGCCATGTTTGACAGTCTTTATCTTCACAAATCAACTGATTTTAAAGAATGTATTTTTATGTAGCTTGTCTGATTCAAACATCATAGATCTATAGAGTTAATGGTCTTTTGTATCAGTTTGTAGCAGCTGTTACTGTTAACCCTGGTTAGGGTATAGTGTTTGCACTCACTCTGCTTATTGGTGCTGGACTTCGCAGATGCTGTTGCCTGTTTTAAAATATATAAATCTTCCTCAAATACTACAGAAAATTAAAAGCACCTCCCCCCTGCTCTCCTCGGCTCAGGCCAGGTGGGTAGTACATATTCAGAAAATGCTCCTGCTTTTTTGTACACTTACATTCTGGTTCTGATTACAATTACAATTTAGAACCTTTTTATTTATTAGTTTTACACACATTCATTTCATGTTTCTGCTGAAGTGAGTATAAAAGGAAAAGGTGATTTTTTTAGGTGCTGCAACAGAATTATGCTGTTTCATGTTTCATGTTGCTATGAGAAGCATTGTCTTTGTTTTGTTTTGTTAATCCATAGATCTGATATCGCAGCATGTGGTATGGTGCTCTGAAGCAGCATGTCATTCCTGGCAGCTGAGCAGTGCTCTTCTCTGAGGGTTCCTCTACAGCCCTTCTGTCTCCTGCTACGGTTATTGTCATTCAAGTTGGTTGGGTGTAATTATGTTAGTCATGGATGGAGTTATGTGGTGCTGTGGTGAAAGAGTTAGTATTTTCCCACTGCTGACGGGGTAATTGGGCCAGTCTGCTTCTATATGGTGATTCAGTACTTCAAGCTGCATAAGAGCACATTGTAAAATAGATGTGACCCGAGCAAACTCAGGGTGGCCTCTGGGTTAGTAGTTTGTTGTTGTTTGTTGTGATTTGACTCGATTTGACAGCGATCATGGTGGATTCTTACCCCTGTGTTGCATTGCTGTTGGCATATGTCAACAAGTAGTTTATTTAATTATGAATGCATTTATTTATTTGCTTAGCTATAATATAAATTTTTATTTGTTCCTTCCTTCCACTGTACTTCTGACCAGTCCACAAGAAATGTTGCAAGTTCAGCATCAAACTTCATCCCTTTACTCGCCAAGTGCTTCCCCAGTGCCGGAGGTTATAGTGGCCATTTGTATAGATTTTCAGTCACTGTTGCATTCGCTGTTCACTGTTTCATTGGCTATGTGTCCTTAAATGATCTTACCAGAAGCAGGACCTTCATCACGATTGACAAGAGGTTAGAATACACCATCAGGGCAGCACTACTTCTTCATCCTCTCATTTTGGACTCATTCAACTTTACAGTATAGTGACTCACAGTCACCTCTTGAGGTACAAAGTGGCATCATGAGACAGGACGGGCTGGGGCTATCTGGTTAGCATGCTTACTATAGTAGATATCTCTGCAGTACAGTACATATATGTCAGAGTGGTTATTCCTTTCCATTTTGTTGATAAAGGTGACAATTTTGGAATGTAAAAATCACATAACATATTGCTCCTTTACATGAAATGTAGTATATATTATTGTGACCCTCTTCTGTTTCAGTCTGTGCTTATTTTTTCACACAACTTGATTTAGTGTCCAAAGCCCGTGCAAAATATTTGCCCAGTTCCATATTTACAAATCAAGTCAAGTCAAGTCAATTTTATTTATATAGCGCTTTTTACAACGATGTTGTCTCAAAGCAGCTTTACAGAGTTTTGAAAACAGTTATAACATATATCCCCCAGTGAGCAAGCCAGAGGCAACAGTGGCAAGGAAAAACTCCCTCAACTGGAGGAAGAAACCTTGGGAGGAACCAGACTCACAAGGGGAGACCCATCCTCCTCTGGTCAAACAGTATTTACAGTTTGAACTAAATACCAAAGAAAGGAGTCTCTGTTTGAAATCTGGATAGCAAAGCTTTAGAAGCTGCACAGATAGAGGCAGTGTATGACTGAGGCAGTCTCTGGCTGAGGCAGTCTATGACAGTCTTTATGTAAAGTGGGCGTGAGCTGAAACAGTCCCATCCTATCTCAGTGCTGGTGCATCTGGATGGCACAGTGATGTAACTGAGGGTGTAGCAGTAAATGGACAGGTGAGCTGGCTGGTGATGGTGGGGTGATGGCCCGATGATCAGTCCTTCAACAGCCTTCAACAGACAGGAGGACAGTCATTTCCTCAGGAAGAGTAAAGAGAAAGAGTTAGTTGGGCTCAGGAGTAAGACTGTAGAGAATATGAATTTTCAGAATTTTAGAGTGTGGTTGGTGACTCCGGCAGATCTAACTATAACAGCCTAAACTAAAAGGAGAGAACCAGAAGGTAACATGGACATGAGAGTACCCTGAGACACTGGGGTCCCCCCACTCCACCATCAACAAACCTGTGTGATCGCGTGAAGTGTTGGAACAACAGCACCAACATCTCAGTTTACCATAAACCTCTGTGTCCAAGAACCCCCAGATCTCCTGCCTTTATCTAAAAGAGAAACTTAATTACAAAAAGCTACACTAAACAAGTATGTTTTTAGTCTAGACTTAAATATTGAGACTGTGTCAGAGTCCCGAACATTAACTGGGAGATTATTCCACAATTTTGGGGCTTTGTAGGAAAAAGCTCTTCCCCCCATTGTAGTCTTCTGAATTTTAGGAACTATTAGAAAACCAGCATCCTGTGATCTGAGTGAACGTGGCGGTTCATAATAGGAAATTAAATCTTGCAGGTACTCCGGTGTGAGACCGTGCAGGGTTTTATACGTCAGTAATAGAATTTTATAGTCGATACGGAATTTAACAGGAAGCCAGTGTAGCGCTGATAAAACTGGACTGATGTGATCAAATTTCCTGGTTTTAGTTAGTACTCTAGCTGCAGCGTTCTGAACTAACTGAAGTTTATTCAGGTTCCTGCTGGAGCATCCTGACAATAATGCATTACAGTAATCTAGCCTTGAGGTTATAAAGGCATGTATCAACTTTTCAGCATCAGACACAGATAACGCATTTCTTAACTTTGAAATGTTTCGTAGGTGAAGAAACGCTGTTCTTGTAATATTACCGATGTGTTGATTAAATGTCAGATCTGAGTCAATTGTTACACCAAGATTTTTGGCTACTGAACCAGGAACTACAGAGAAGTCAGCAAGATTTAACATTAAATCTGAACATGTAGTCCGAGCAGCCTTTGGGCCGAGGAGGAGAACTTCCGTTTTATCTGGGTTTAAAAGAAGGAAGTTCTGTAGCATCCAAAGTCTAATATCTCTTACACAATCTTCTATCTTATTTAATCTGGATTTGTCATCTGGTTTGGCTGATATGTACAGTTGTGTATCATCGGCATAACAGTGGAAACTAATTCCATGTCTATTTATAACTGAGCCTAATGGTAGCATATATAGTGTAAATAACAGAGGACCTAAAACAGAACCTTGTGGAACTCCATATTTCACTTTTGTAGTGTTAGACGATACATTATTTATCTTTACAAACTGAAAGCGATCACTAAGGTAAGATGTGAACCAGGATAACGCTGTTCCTGTGATTCCAACTATATTTTCTAACCTGTCCAAGAGAATAGTGTGATCTATAGTGTCAAAAGCTGCACTTAGATCTAGTAACACCAGTAGAGATACGTGGCCCTGATCAGAGGCAAGAAGAAGATCATTTGTTATCTTAACTAAAGCTGTCTCTGTGCTGTGATGTGGCCTAAAACCAGATTGGAATTTTTCATATATGTTGTTCTTATGTAGATGAGAACAGAGTTGTCGAGCTACAGCCTTTTCTAAAATCTTAGAGATAAAAGGTAAATTGGAAATAGGTCTATAACTAGACAGTTCTCTGGGGTCAAGATTTGGCTTCTTTATCAAGGGTTTTATCACAGCTAGTTTAAAAGACTTAGGTACATGACCCAGACTAAGAGAAGAGTTGATGATAGTTAAGATAGGTTTAATAATAGCTGGTAATACTTGTTTCAATAGGCTTGTTGGAATCATATCAAGTGTGCATGTAGCAGAAGTTGAGGAAGAGATAAGTTTTTCTAGTTCTGTCTGCTGTAGTGGAGAAAATGTTTCTAGTCTTTCTTCTAAAATCACATTTTGTGCTGTTTGAGCCAAACCGGATGAAGGATAGGTTACTCGTATTGGTAGAACTTTTTGTCTAATATTCTCGATTTTGCTATTGAAAAAGTCCATGAAATCATTGCTGCTGTGGTTGGCGGGTATTTGAGGTTCCGTTCCTGCCTGATTTTTGGTAAGTTTTGCGATGGTGCTAAATAAAACTCTAGGATTGTTTTTGTTGTGTTCGATGAGTGTGGACAGGTATGCTGAGCGTGTTTTAATAAGTGCCTTTCTGTAACTGCTAAGGCTGTCCTTCCAAGCAGAGTGAAATACCTCTAGCTTGGTCACTCTCCATTTGCGTTCTAATTTCCGTACTGTCTGTCTTAAGGTGCGTACTTCATTGTTGTACCACGGAGCGAGCTTTTTTTGTTGCATCTTTTTAATTTTTATAGGTGCAACGTTG
Source organism: Megaleporinus macrocephalus (assembly GCA_021613375.1). Lineage (NCBI taxonomy): Eukaryota > Metazoa > Chordata > Actinopteri > Characiformes > Anostomidae > Megaleporinus > Megaleporinus macrocephalus. Next base: position 30,591,445 of record CM038707.1, read on the forward strand.
TCTAAAGTTAGTCGGAGCATATTTTCTACGCAGTCAGTTATTCTGTCTAGCTCTGTTGGGTCTGCTGATGGAAAAATTATGGTTGATAAATCTGGAAGAGTTTCAATAAAGTTCTGAGATGTATTTGGCATTATTGAACGTTTCATGCAATAACGGGGTGATGTACATACATTTTTACTAAGACTCAATTCATATGAAATTAGGTAGTGATCTGAAACTACTGAAGTCTGTGGAAGAACAGTAAGATTATGTATATCAACACCTAAAGTCAAAACTAGATCTAGTGTGTGATTACAGGAATGTGTAGGCCCTATTACATTCTGAGTGAGACCTATAGAGTCTAAGATAGATGAAAAAGCCTTTTTTAATGGATCTGCTGAGTTTTCAAAGTGAATATTAAAATCTCCTGCGATTATTAGTTTTTCAGCGCTCACTGCTAGATCTGCAACAAAGTCACTAAATTCTTTTAAGAACTCAGAATAAGGTCCTGGTGGTCTATAAATGCTGACTAGGGTGAGTACACTTCTATTAGTGGTCGGATTGGTGATGTTTATGAGAAGAATTTCAAAAGAATTGAAAGTGAGATTGTGTTTCTGACTTATGTCTAATGAATTTTTATGAATGACACATATACCCCCTCCTTTACCGGACAGTCTGGGGCTGTGTACATACTTATAGCCTATGGGGGTGGCTTCATTTAATGCCAAATATTCCTCAGGTTTAATCCATGTTTCTACGAGACATAACACATCAATTTTATGGTAGGTTATTGTATCATTTACAATGACAGCCTTAGAGTTCAGTGATCTTATATTAAATAAACCAAACCTTAATTCAGAAACACTGCAGCTAGACACTGGATCTAATATTCTTATATTAACTAAGTTATTTAAACAAACTGATTTAGATTTTCTAAGTTTGTGTTTAATTCGGGGCAGTGAAACAGTCTCAATATAGTTGTACCTAGGTGACGTCTCAAGGCAGCGAGCAGACGGTCGGTTTAGCCTGTTTGTCTGCTGCCTGGTCTCGGCTCTGGACAGTCAGCAACTACCTCCGCTGCTCTGCCGACTAACTAAGAGGCTATGGGCTATGCTGCACGATAGCAGAGCGGCACCCTCCCGCGTGGGGTGGACACCGTCCCGCCCTACGAGACCAGACTTCCCCTCAAAGTTGGACCAATTGTCTATGAAGCTCACATGTTTTTCTGCACACCACTTGGACATCCAGCAGTGTAGCGCCCAAAGCCTGCTGTAAGCTTCAGCACCCTGCCGTCTTGGAATAGGGCCAGAGCATATTACGGCATCGGACATCGTATGGGCTATTTTGATCACCTCTTTAATATTACTCTTAGTGACCTCAGACTGCCGCATACGGATATCGTTACCACCTACGTGAATCACTATCCTCGAATATCTATTCTTTGCTAACACCCTAAGGTTGCTGCTAATGTCCGGCGCCCTGGCTCCTGGTAAGCAGATAACTCTAGCTGCTGGTGTCCCTAAAGGAGTAGCTAATTTCACGTGTCGTACAATAGAGCTTCCTATAACCAGAGTACCTTTGACAGACTCCTCGGTGGGTGTTTCACCGAGAGGAGAATATCTGTTTGACACGCGAATAGGTGCGTGGTGCACAGGTGGGCTAGCCTTAGCTTTGGCCTCAGCGTTAGCTTTAGCGTCAGCTTTAGCTTTGTTACTATGCCGCCGAACCGTCACCCATTCGCCCTGCTGCGGGGGCTCTACAGCCGGAGTCGCTGGGACTCTAACTCTCCCTAAGGCACCCGGGGTAGACAACACTGAACTCTGCTCTCTATCCCTGATTAAACCCCGAATGCGCACCTCTAACTGGGTCACCTTCTCCACCAGAGTAGAAATGAGCTGGCACTTCTCACAAACTAACCCACTATTATTGTCACTAGTGGTGGAGAGAGGACTAGCACTATACATTCCACACTCCACACAAGCAAACGCAGCCATAGTACAAGAAAGTGGTACTTACTTTTTTCAGTCGATTTAAAATCTTACCACCAGCTTTTGTTGGAAAGCTAAACTGCAGTCTCCACTCTCTGTGGTATGTAGTCCTGTGAAAATAGTTTGTTAGGGTCTACAGATGGTTAATATACAATAAAACAGATTAATCAAACACAGAAGCTGTATGTTTCCCGCAAACACTCAGGATGAAACTAGCAGATCACAGAGCCTCCGATCACAGGTTCCTCAATCGATACGTGTGAAAATGAAAAGCTTCAGGAAAAACTATTTGAACAGTCTCTGGTGAGTAACGATCTCTTTTTGCATTAATGAACTGGTTTAGATGTTGGTGAGTTTATATACACTAAATATACATCATATGTGCACGTTATACACACGGCCATATTTTTTCAGACTGAAATGGTGAATGTGGCAGTGTTCTGGTGGTGTGCTGGTTTACTCCCATTGAGTGCATTACAGATTATAGGTCCATTGTTTATGCTGAGGCCATATGGCAGCATGAATGAGGTGCTCTATTGATTTGGCTTCATGAACAGCAACACACAGCATGTTAGTGGAAGATCAGGAGTATTGCATGCATGTCCTCACTTCCAGCCATGACTTCTTCTGAAACAGAGTTCTGATGGCTGATTTCTTGTTGATTAGCCATGTTGATTTCTTTATTTCTGCCTCAGCAGCTGCCGTTTACACTGAATGAACATTTCGGGATGAATGGACCATTAGAAAATAACTGGTTCTGTTGACTTACATTGAAAGTAAATACTGTTTTGGGTCTCTCCTGTACATGTTACTGTTTTGGAGGCGGGGCGATGATATGGACAGTGTTTAAACTGCTGCTTATTGGTGTCCTGATTTTACGGCCTGAAATGACCAGCTGTAATACATAGTTTTAGCGTATGTCAGTTGCTGAGAGTTAGTACATTTTCTGAGGATGAATATATTCATATTTTGTGTTTTTTGTTTTTTTGCATCATCTAAGTCTTTAAAGCTTTGCCTTTAGCCCTGGGTTTTTATAATTGCTGCACCTTTTTGTGTCTTTTAGCACCTCATTAGCATCAGCACCAGCATACATACTAATGCTTCCTGTCTTTCATGTGGGGCATTTTAATTGCTCCAGATTAGCTGTAATAAGCTCATTTTGTGTTTTGCTTTTGACAGTTCCAGGCTGTAGCGTCAGTGGTTGCCATGCCCTAATACAGCTTCAGCGATGCCACACTGTCTGGCTGATTGGGCATTAGCATGTTAGCTTGTCAAGACAGCACTGGTTTCCTGTCCCTGTGCTTCCCTTCTCTGTCATATATCCTGCCTGATCCTTCCCTTCCCCCTCACTTCATCAGCACCTCGTTACTCCGTCTGGCAGGCACATCTTTCTGTGTGACTGAGAGAGAGAGAGAGAGACGGAGAGAGAGAGAGAGAAAGAAAGAGCGGGTGGTTTGGGGAGAGGAATGGAGCATGGTCACTATGGCAACTGCATCAGCGCTCACTCCGCTGCACCCACCTCTCCCGTTTCCGTGGCGACAGCGCACCATTCAGTGGAGAGCCTCCACACCAACACATTTTCACCGTGCACACTCTAAGGGCAAATGCTCTAAACGTTGGAGAATCATTGAGGTTGGGGCTTGAGGATGTTGATGGGGGTGTGGACCTTGGGCACGTGTGTGTCTTAATGCATCATGCGTTGCACTGCAAGCTTTTTTTTGGAACTGGATGTCATGTGTATGGGTGAAGTTTATAAATTGTAATGAATGACTTGTTTTGGGTCATTATTGTCTAAAATAAGCTGTCGTTTATAAATAATTAATATCCAGCTCAGGGCATTCAGAGCTGCATCTGTCCATGTATTGCATAACGGGGTCCTGACCACACCCTGTTGTCACACAATCACAATGGACCCGACAAGCATGTGCGAACCCAGGTGGTTTCTGGAGCATTAGCTGCATTAGCCACTAGCTTAGCATCGCCCAAAATAATGCTCCAGTTTTCAGCTGGCTAGAAGAGACAGAGAATTGGCACAGATCTGCGTCTAGATAACGAATATGAAATGTGTGGTCAATGGCTGTGATTGAATCATTATTGGATTGGACTAGTGGATCATTATTGACCACAGTATCGATTATGATGTGGTAAATTTTTGATAGGATGCTGTTTTAGCTAATCGAGTCATCTATATGCAGATTTGATTCTGAAGGCTGCATAGTGACATAAAAGAAACAAAGAAAAAGGGAGCAGCCTGGGAGGGCAGTGGGATTCAGCAGGCCCACATGGGGATGTGCTAAGAGTTAAGGTGTGGTCCTTGTCTCCAGATTGCTGACCTTTTCTTTAAATCTTTATTCAACAGTTTCATCAACAGCATGTTGAGTTTGGAAACCCTGTTCTGAGATATCGCATGTGATATTGCTTGTACTTTTTTTAGGGCATAGTATAAATATAAATCTCAGACTTTACAAGGAATTATAATTGTTTAGAAAGTCTATCATGGAATATCTAATTTCACCCGCAACTGATTTGATTTATATATATATATATATATCCCCTGAATTGACCGAAGCAGCATTTGTAGGGGGGTGTACTTTGGACTGAAAACAGTACTGAAAACTGAAACAGTACACCTATTTTTTTTATTTAACATTTGACACTAACCACACTAAACACAATTTTGGCTAATACAGCTATATTCTAATTGATTCTAATGGATTCTCACACTGCAAAATTGATGCATTATAAAGGTCATATAATTTGATCATAATCGAGTCTAACAGCCTCCATCAGTGCATTACAATAAAGCAAAGCATTTTTATATTTCTAGCACACAGAACTGCTCTCGGTTCTGAGTACCTGGTGCCAGTCTGTTGCTATGGCCACCATGCTGCCCTTGCTCGAGGATTAGGCTCCTCCAAGGGAGACTGAGGAATATGTGCACAGAGGCCAAAGGGAGGGAGAGTGATGAACAAAATGGAGAGACAGATGGAGAAGTAGGGTGTTACCCCCTGCTTGAATTTGATGTCTTCTCCATACTGACTCATATGATTTGCAGGACTTACATAATGCTTTGCCCGTCAGTTTTTCTTTACTGTAATTCCTCTCTCGTGGTCAAGTCATGACAAAGCTGACTCAAAAGATGATGTAAATCAGTGATTGCCAACAGTAGTTTTGCAAGCCGGGCTTCAGCCTTCAGAGGCTGGTGGGATTCGGCACTGAATGTAGCCAAAAGATGCCTAATTGGTCAGGAGAGGGATAGTTTGTATTAATGTGCCAAATGACCAAGCACAATCCACTATTTCTGCATGACATGTGGGGACAGGCAACTGTCCAAATGAACGAAACAGACCTTGTGTAAACATGAAAAGCTATACATCAGCAAATATGTGTCAACATCTCTCTAGCTGCTAATTACTTCAAAGAAAACTCTTGAATAGCATTTAAAATGTGATGCTATGCTATTTTTACAGTCCACATGCTATAGTTTCTATATTTTGCTCATTGTTGTTGCAGTGTACAGTTGCAATAAAGGGGATTGGGATTATTAGACATTGTGCAAACCACTGACCACTGATATTTGGGTGGGTTTCACGGCTATACTCCAGCATTGGCTGGCTGCTCACTCACTCGCCATATCAGCACTGCACTGATGCAGGCTAAACAATTACCTTTCCTAGAATCTGTATTCCGTTTAATCATAATGAATAACATAACATCATAATACGTTTATTTTCAGGGACCCCTTATAATTTAGATTTTGAAAAATTCATGGGGTCCAAGAGGTTAATTATATATCACTATATTTTATACCCTCCTATTAAAGTTAGGTCTTCAAAGACAAACCAAAAAATTCCTCTATAATGATTAATTTCTGCTAATGCCTTCTAATACTATGCTAGCACTAAGCTGGTGCTGGGGGCATGTAAACATGTGTAGATGTGCTAGAGCAGCACAGACATTTTAAAGTTGTAAAGCATATTATAGATTTTTGCTTGACGCTTATATCAGACATTACCATATAATTTACTGTGTATAAATCAGGTTTACAGTAACACCTTCAGTAATGAGCCCTGGCATAAAGCTGCCGCTGCTGCTGCTGCTATTTTATATCTCTAACAACTGACCGAAACCTGGTTAGACTACAGCTCATATTCACTGTCAGTGGCATATCTAGGATTTCCAGAGAGCCAAGAGTGACATTTTTCCATTAAATCTTTTTTTCCAAAAAACTTTTACACAAAATATATTTGGAAAAATGCTGTTTAGTTCATGAATCAATTGCATGCACATTAATGCTAAACTGACGGGCTGCAATGCTGGCAAAAGAAAACTTAACCAGAACCTGTCGATTTCCCTGCATTGTACTTATGCATTAAACATCAGGCTGATCAATCAGATCAATCATGTGCGTCAGACAAGGCTTCTGGTAGTTTGTTTACTCCTTTTTTAATGAGAGGAGCTGAAGCAGTGCAGGAAATTCCCTGAAATATCCGACTAACATACAAAAATACTCTTGGAATCTCTCATTATACAGTCACAGATCTAATAGTAATCAGTATGCGATTGCAGCTTTAAAGGACATTGAATCAAACTTTGCGTGACTCAAAGTGATTGTACATGGCGTGACTAGGCCTTTGATGTCACCAACTGTAAGGCCTTTAGTCCAGCTCCTGAGGGCCTAACCAAAGAGAGCTCTTACTTGGCTGTATCTACCTAGATACAATAGAGACTGCTGGTCCATAAGATCACATTTTTTTGTTTAGCTATTTAAAATTTTAACTCATTTGCTTCCAGCTAAAAGCGATTAATTCAATAAGCTTTATGATTCCATGTGCATTCATGTGGAGAGCCAAAATCAAAATATGACTGACAATATTCTGATAGTTATAGTGATCTCAGATCTGACTCAAACTGTCAACGTTCCTGCTGGACCACCATTTAGCTCCAGAATCTACAGACCTAATCCACCCTTGATCCATAAAATTGTTGTCAACAGCACTTCATTAGCTGGACCTGGCCTGTAAGAGTTAGGATAGCGGGGAAATCTTTAAGATGATGAATGTCCGTTAGGAGGGTTGATGACCACTGCTCTAGATCATCATAGTAAGAGTAGGCATGACTCACATATAGAACAAGAATTACAGTAAAGAACCTGACAGGCAAAACATTATGTAAGTACTATAAATAAAATGAGTCAGTCTGAAGCATATATAAAAATTCAACAGGGGTTGCTTCCCTCTTGTTCTGTGTGTAGCAGTGGAGCTTGTTTTCTTATAGTAGTGGGGTCCTTGCAGGTTGATGATTCACTGTTTTACTCACATACACACTCTCTCCATCTCCTTCTCTCTCTCTCTCTCTCTCTGTAGCGATGGAGCTGTTGTACTGGCGAGACCTGAAGCAGACGGGACTGGTGTTTGGAAGTGTGCTACTGCTGCTTTTCTCTCTGACTCAGTTCAGTGTGGTCAGCGTGGTGGCCTACCTGGCCCTAGCCGCCCTCTCTGCCACCATCAGCTTCAGAGTCTACAAGTCTGTGCTACAGGCAGTGCAGAAGACTGACGAGGGACATCCCTTTAAGTAAGACTTGCTTTGCTTATCTATGAAAGTGGCTACATATATAGGGAAGCATAGGGCACAACCTAACAAGGGTTCAAATCTAACACTGGCTTGTAACAATGCAGCATGTAACAATGTCTTTTCAGGTTTAAGGAGAACATTGTTTTTTGGATCATCTTGTATTCTCATGCAATGTTTCTGAATAAGTGGGGTTTTAACGTTACACTTAAGCCTCCTAAAATAAACAATGTAAGTATCATAACACAGTTAAAAGTAAACGAAAGCATGTAAACCTATTGTAGACAAATGGTCAGTGTTTAATGCAGCCTCTTATATTCTCATCATGTTTATTTTGATGCAGATTATTATGTAAATAGGTTGGAAAAGCTTGCCTGGTTCAAACAACATTGAAATATATGTAATTACTCCTGTTTGAATCATTTTACCAGACTTTTCTTTTAACAGTTAACAATCCTCAATGCAACTTATAAATTAATTATAAATAAACCACTGATTGTTTGAATCCTGTGAAGTTGCACGGCACTGACCTCAGATTAGAGTTATGGCATACACTGATCTGGTTTTATACTATTGAAAACACTGTTTTAAATGGTAGCGTAACCTATGTGTTTCTGACTGCTTGTGTGTCTGTGCAGGTCATATCTGGAGATGGAGATTTCACTGTCCCATGATCAGATGCAGAAGTATGCAGAGAACACCCAACACTACATTAATAGCACTCTGAAGGAGCTGCGCAGACTGTTCCTTGTACAGGACTTGGTGGATTCACTAAAGGTAACCCCCACATATCCCCTACAGCAGATCAACAGCATGAACAATGCTCATCAGAAAAGTGTGAGTCCACTGCTTGTGCTAGCTAATGTTTTTTTTTTCTTCTCATTGCTCAGTTTGCAGTGCTCATGTGGCTGTTGACCTATGTAGGAGCACTCTTCAATGGCCTCACTCTGCTCATCATGGGTGAGACCTGAGCTCATATTTATATTTATTCTCTTAACAAAAGCAAGCGTTATTTATTCATTTAATCCTTTCAATATTAATATCAATGAATGTTCATATTCTTTTCTATAGCTGTGGTGTCCATGTTTTCCATGCCTGTGGTCTATGAGAAATATCAGGTAAGAGGCAAATGTTATTATAGTGTATAGAGGGGATCATACATTAATAAATTAAAGTTCACTGCAGAGAAGTTGTCTGTCATGAACTTTTTTTTTGTCCTGACCAATTAGATGAGTAGGTATAATGGGTGATAGTCTTGCAAGCCTGTCATCAGTGGCCAGGACAGGAAAGTTTGATAGGAAAAGGCCATTTGATGTACATATAAAATGACCAAGTGTTTCAGAAAACACAGCAAAATAGAATATACTTGAAGAATGTTTAAATGTGTGATGCACCAACCGTTTTCTCCCAGCAGCAGTATCTTGCTCTGTATTGTTATGGTGCAAAGAGCGAGCAACTGCTTGCAAAGGTTTGTTTACATCTGCAAGATTAATGCAATATTAATGTATTGCATTCAGTTGTACTACACACGCTGCTAACTAATGCATGTTATCGGTACTCGGTTCCTGGGTATGTTAAATATATGTACACAACCATTTGTGTATAGACAACCATAGAGAGAGAGAGAGAGAGAGAGAGAGAGAGAGAGAGAGAGAGAGAGAGGTCTACCTCCATGGTGGCGTTGGGGCAAACATTAGCGTGCCACCATCCAGCAACAAAGTGTGTGATTTATTATTGTTCAGCTCAGAAATGTAACCCTGTATTTGATCAATGATCGGCAATATAGTTATATTTGTGTATAGTATAGGCCAACTGGCTGTGTTCGATTTTGTTCCAACCACTCAAGACCAATGTATGTTGGGGTCTCGTGTAGGAGTGGGTGCCTTTTCTGTTTATCATACGTTTTTCCTGTTTTGGTTAGTTAGGGAGCGAGGTTAGCTTGTGTTCTTTTTTTTCTTTTGTTTGTTTAGGTTAGTTAGCTCCCTGCATTTCAGTTAGCTTGATCTTTTGTTGTTGGCCCATTCCGACGTTTTGAGACATATGAGGTGTGTGTGTTAATTGTAAATGTAGACTAAACAGCAAACATTAAGCTTTAATTATTTAAATGTTGTCTTGGGTTGATTTTGTTTTATTTCTTTATGTTACGGTCTTAGCAAACCCCTAGACGGGTCGTGTATATATCCTGATTTTTATGATGAATGTAGCGGTTCAAACATGGTGGACCGTTTTAGGAACGGTATGTTTGGTCATAATCTTTCTGACGTACATATTGATTTTTGATTTTTCCCTATGATTATTGTGGCAACATTTTACTGTGTCTAAGCTGGGTCTAGTAAGATCCGTGCCAATCAGAATGCAACTGACTGTATCCCAGCTGTATCCCTGTAGTTCAGCTGAACTTGCAGTAGATCTGAGATGCACAGTAAATGTTTGCAATCACTGGAATTGAACTCTGTGATTTCACCGATTGAAATAAATATTACATAATCAAAAACAGAATATTAGCAGCTGTTTATGGGATTAGTAATAGAGTAATCTAGTCATTATTTTAATGATTTAATCGTAGACACATTAACAGCAGGAAACATTTAATTTTACTCTGTGTACATGACATTTGTCATTACAAACCTGTAATTTAATGAATTTGTGAGATCCTGCTGGTGTGGGTTTCCTCTCTTTCAGTGAGGCACACAAGTGCTAGCAGCTCCCCCTTGTGGCTGAACATGGTTTTATGGGTCATCAGGAACACTTTATCATTGAAGTTTCAAAGTAATCGCTAAGCAGATTCATTGAGAACCTAAAGATTTAAAACAGTAAACTTTATAATTAAGTCATTTATGTTTATTTTGATCATGACAACCTTAGATTAACCATTTTGTGTCCTAGATGTTAAAAACAGAGCAGATGGATAACACTGTTGTTGCTTAGCATTAAAGAGAAGCCCAGCCAGATGTACCATTAAAATAGGACTGTGGGCAGTGATTAGATAAAAACACAGTGAAATCCCCATTCAACCCCCTGTTATTGCTGGTGCCCTGCTGGTTTGTCTTGCATAGATCAACCTTCACTTTATCTTTCTTGTCTAGGCACAGATTGACCAGTATTTGGGTCTAGTAAGAACTCAAGTAAACTCAGTAGTGGGAAAGTAAGTTTTGTCAACTTTTTTTTCCTGTTTCATTAAATTATTCCAGAAATAATTATCTTCTATATAAACAATTATCTTCCGAATCTTTGTATGTTACAGTGTGCATGTGTATTGCTTTCCACAGGATCCAGGAGAAGATTCCTGGAGCCAAGCGAAAGGCTGAGTAAAGACCCAAGGAAAGCTGGAGAAAGCTAGGAGGCCCTGACCAGCACTTTCTTTATTACAGGGAGAGCTTACTGTTGGTCTGAGCGTTCTTCAACACACATACACACATACACGCAAATGTACAAGTTACTGGAGCATAGTTCTACTTTGTGCACACTGTGGTGTCTAGAGCAACAGCCAAGCCATTCAGGAGAAGTCCCACCCTCGCCCAGTAACCATAGAGAAAAAAAAAAAAAAAGACAAGCGCACTGTCACTCAAGCACTAAGCTCTAGTGAGAAAAACAATCAATGACATATAGGAATAAGTTGAAACAAAAGACAAACAAAAAAAGAAAAAAAATATGTGTTTTTGTGTTGCTTATTAAGTGCATGAAGTCAAGAGTCTTAAGCGCTGATGCATTTCTTCTTTTCTTCTGGTTTTCTTTGTTCTTGGCTTTCTCAGCTATGCTGAAGATGTTTCTCTGTAGTGTGTGAAGGATCTCTTCAGCTTTAGTGCTCTCCTGTGATAGTCTCTTCTTCTTCAAGTAAAGTAAAAAAGCAGCTTTTTCGTCTCTGGGGTGTTGGGTGGGGCTTCTCTTCTCTCAGTGTACCTGAAAACATATAAACTTCAATATTACTTAAATAACAGCTAGATGCGTGGACCTGCTGAGGTTTACCTTCTTTGTGTGGCACAAGAGCAAATATTTAGCAATGTTCTGATTAGGTATGGTAAACTAACTTGTAGTGTGTTTTCTTTTTTTTTTACATATCTATATATATAACTCGTTACAGGAACTTCGGAGACTCATGGTTTTAGGTACTGTCGTCAGCCTTCTTTTAAGTAAAATGCACACGAACAAGAGAGACGGAGGAGGAGGAAGCGTAAAGCAAACGAATGCCAGCTTGGTGATTCTGTCCATCTTTGTACTATGTTGAGTGTAGTTCTTCTTAGCCATGGACTCTTAACTATTTGCACTTAAAATGTACTCATTACTGAATGCGGAAATAAATGTTCTTAAATGTATGCCGTCTATGCTCTTTTCTTGTAAGTGCCACGTTTTTACCCACATTTCAGTTCATTCTCATTCTGTCCAACATATAATTGTAAAATCTTGCTATTCAGACTCTATGACTATGCCATTCTGACTAATGAGAGAAAATCAATTGGGCTCATTTGTACAGAATAAACCCATCACAGTGGTGATATTCATATGAAGGTGGCGCCTGCTTTTAGGCTTGCAATGCCACACAAATGCGGTGCTGTGCCAGGAACAGGTGGCACGGATGCGGATGCTGTGTTCTTCCAGGAGCTGCCAGACATGGCAGTAGAGCAGCTTGTCCTTCATCCCACTGGGATTCCACAAGATCACCAAAATACTTCCTTTTAGAACCATAAAATGCACATAATCAGTCTTATGAGAGACCCTAGAGCAGTGGTCACTAACCACTGACAGCATATACAAGTTGGACCCAGTCACAGGACTGGGGACCAGATGAGTTTGGTCATGTCACAATATACTGTACATACAGTGTATATACAATATATACAAGATGTACTGTAAAATAAAGATAAGCAGAGATGGAGAAAGGCAGTAAAGTAAAAACAAACAGCATCAGCGTAACATGTAACACTGATCATTATAAAATAAACAAATAATTCATAATCATTTCATATAATTTAAATTATTGTAACTATTGTGTTGAATTGCAACTTTATATAGGAGTAGTAATAAGTGGTCTATGCATAAATGTTTATTTTGAAGCCATAAGGTGATGGACAGACCTGTGGATCAAATGACAGATGGTCCAGTCTCTCTAGAAGAAAACCCAAATGACAATAAGGTGATCAAAACCTGCTCAGATGTGGCCATATTTTGGGGCTGAAATCAGCCTGAATGGAGAGCTTCTGTCAAAGGGCCCCATTATGCATAAGCATCTCACTCCAGTGACATGCTTTGGAAGGCAAAGCATGTTTTTGGCAGTCACCAGGCCTGGTCCTGGAGATCTACCATCCTCCAAAATCTAGTTTAAACCACAATCTACCAAACCTAGTCCAGCAAAATAAAATCTGTAGATCTCCTTCCCTTTCTGGATCAGAAGCATTAGTGTTAGATAATGGGTTGGAGCCAAGCTGTTTAAGAGGGTCAATTTCTAGGAGGAGTGTTGTTGTTGTTTTAAATTTCAGCCCAGCATGAGGACGCCTTCTATACTTAATCAGTTGTTTGAAGACTGAGACCAACTGATTGAACAAGTGGAATGTTTGAATATTTGTTATTATCTTTGTTATTAAGGATGCTATAGACTCAGTAGTTCCAGGTACCAGGTGCCCTGCACGTTTTAGAGTTTCTTCCTTCTCTGGTGCACCCTGATTCCCTCAGGAAGGGCTTGTAAATTAGTTCATTAGTTGCATCAGATTTTGGGAATAGGGGAACTAAAATGTGCAGAGCAGTAGTACCAGGATTGAGAAACCACTACTTTGCAGTAACCCTTAAAAAGACGTATGTTGTAGTTAAATGCAGTTAAAGAAGGCCTGTCAGGAGCATCTGAACATTATCTGAAGATCTGGGCATGTCTAGGCTCAGAACTGAATGCATTTCCTGAAATTAAAGCAGTGTCAAACAGCTGCTCAAAAAATGTTCTCCAAAGCTCTTAAGTCATCTACACAAAACTTAATCTTCAGAACTTCAGTCATCAAGAGATAAAACTCAACTTCATTCGAATAAATTCAGTCAGACGGTGCAGCTCAGGGCCCTGAAACCTCTCGCACTTCTAAAGCTGCAGCCTTTGGCTGTAGTACACAGTTAAGCTTCTGTTTCCCTCTACTGGTGGAGAAAGGGAACATTAAGAAGAAGAATAAAAATGGCACCCTGATTTGAGACAAAAAAGGGTGTGGCAGAGGGGCTGGAGGAGGTCAATCGCTGCAGCAAAACAGAGAGCTGGACTGAAGGGAAATCAATATCTAGGACAGAAAGTAGCTGACCACAGCCTGATGCACAAAAACAGCATAGACTAGCATAGCTGATCACAAGCAACACCAGCATACGCTGTGTTTCGGGTGTTGGTATACTGGTCAACCATCTTGACCATGCTGTGTGACCAACTAAACAACAAACAGACCAGCTTAAACCAGCTAAGAATGCATCTTGGTCTGTGCTGTTGTTTCACCAGGGTCCAGAAACTCCAAGAACTTTGTTTTCCTTTGGGGTTTTTTAAAGGGTGGGGGTGTTGGTCATCAGCACAGTTGTGCAAAGTCTACAAGCAATGTCCAGCTATATTTCTACCCAAGACACATGACAGCCAAAGATTCACCACAAGGATGATGTTTGAAAGTCAGAAGGAAGTACAGGCTTGTCCTTATGAACAGACAGTCACTGTGGGTCACCAGGCCTCAGGCTGCCTGCCCGTTCGTCTGGGCCACAGCTGTACCTGCGCATAAAGGTCAGCTAAGCCTTAGACACAGACGGCCAAAAGCAAAAAGACTGACAGATGACAGCTGCTTCGTCTGACACACCCTAAAACTAGAACAAAGGAACACAGTGCACACCATTACCACAACATGTCTCTGCCCTTATTCCTGTTCTAATGCAGTCAGTGAAGTGGTCCTGTAGAGGGCGCCAAATACTATGTAGTTCAACAAGGTAGATCTGCACATTAGAACATGACAATTTACTCGGACTGTTCATACCAGCATGACTGCTCACCAAAATATGAATGTGTTGTGTTTGGGATGCTGGTAGCAGCGATAGAAGTGAATATGAGTTATAAGAGCACATTTCCAAAGAGCACAAAGGCCCTACCTTTCATCAATACACAGTTTTTATTGGTCATGTGACAAGAAATTATTATTATTATTATTATTATTATTATTATTATTATTATTATTATTATTATTATTATTTATTTTATATAGAAACAATATTACATCAAAAGAAATAAAACTTTAAAATAGTTTCTTTTATAAAGAATTCTGACTTCAGTAATGCTTTTCTTAGTATACATTCTGTGGTGTCCCGTCGCCCTGCATTGTGTGAAATAATAATTTTTTATCAAGTTTATTTTCATAACATTTTCATCATATCACTATAATCTGTAGCTACTCAAAAGTCCCTAATCTGTTTTTAAAATAATTTAATATCTGCTATATTCTTTTATGATTAGCTCAAGGGCGATCTAGTCTATTACAGTGGCATGAGTCGAAGAGCATCACTGACTGGGTTCATGCCCATGTGGTTTGCACCTTTTTTCTTAGCTGATAGCTAATATCTGCATGTTCTCCCTCTTTAAGTCGCACTAAAATAAATACTTATAATTTTGTCATGTGTTTCATTACACATTTTGCACATCCCACCCTGAAACTGCTTGCTGGCTGCTGTGTTCCATAGTCATGTGCTGTTTATGGGCACTTCATTTGTATTGTCTGGTTTGTTTGCACTGTTTGTTTGGCTGTACTGTTGTATTGTGTGCACTGTCTAGTCGTGTTGCACTGTTTAGTCTGTTTTGTGTTCTTTGTGTGCACCACTGTTTGTTTCACCATGTACTGTGTAGGTGGATGAAATGACAATGAACTCCAATTGACCTCAGTTAATTAATTCAAAGGATAAAAAAGACAATATATGATTTAAAATCTTACATTATTGGCTTTTATATTCAGATTTTTATTAACATTTTTATCCTCCAAATCAGAGAACGCACAGAGGCAGCCAGAGAGATTAGTAGAGGCTGCTAATAGCTGCATGGACGTGAGATAAGCAAAGAAATTAGTGATTTCCAATTGTTTGTGTAGAACCAGAAACATTTATCTTCTTGTGTGTAACTACAACTTTGTGATATTTTAATTAGTAAATTCCTACATTTTCCTGTACCGCAATTTCCCATCATTATAACCACATATAAATATTAAAAAACATTGATATGAGAGAATCAAGCTATATCAGCATGGACAGCTCCCCTTTGCAAGCAATGTTATACTAAACATGGGTAAATATAAGAGTAAACCCTTCACCTTCTATGCACCTCCCTGTTGTTAGAAATGCCAGAAACACCTGTATGCCAACCGCCATGCAGCCACTGGTGGTCTCGGCTTGCCTAGTGTTGTTATAATTATTGGATGACTTGCATGTTTTCACTGTTCGACAGATTTACCCATGTTTAGGTGGGGCTGTGAAGGCTGTATCCCACAAGGACAGCAGGATGATATAGCAATAATTTAGGTCCTTTGTGTAAATGTGAACGCTGCCTCCTAGTGTTTCACTCATGTTACTACACAAACGTCCTAAATCATCACTGTCCCCAGCGCTGCTGCCCTGCCACTGGCAATGACATCACCCTCCCCGGCAAACAGAGTGACAGCCATAATTAGAGTGACTGTCTGTGATGGTGTGTTTTGGGGGTGGGGACACACACACACACAGACACAGCCTCATAGTCCACACAGTCTGATGAGTGTAGACTGACTGCAGAGGCTGCGTACACAGCTTCTGCCTGCACTGGGAGACGGTGAGTGCAGGAACATTCCTGAAAAGACTGGTTTCTCACTCAGTCACATTTCTGCTCCTTTTCCGTATAGAAATATATATATATATATATATATATATATATATATATATATATATATATATATATATATATATATATAGTCATACCTCACTTACCTTACTGTAATAGTTACTGGTTACTATTACAGACAACTAGTTCTAATCTTTACACTGTATACTGTCATATACTGTCATCTGTGTAGAAGACAGGAGAAGTTATAAATCATATTACGAATACAAGGCACATACTTAAGCACATACATATGTACAGTATGATAAAAAAAAACTTTTAGGGGTTAAACTACTTAGGGGTTAAACATGTCCCTTTGCATGGCCACATCTGCTCAAAGGCAGCAGACAAACTATTCATTGTTATCAAATGTGTTTTCTGCTGCATTACATATTACAATAATTAATTTTACTGTTGTTATCGTTTGTTTACTGGGAAACATACTAATGTGAGTGTCCAGTATTAAATGTGAGAATTTATGAAAGATGGACACATTTCTTATCACCAGCATAACAAGACGCAAGTGTTGAACTTTTCCATGTTAGGGTTAGGGTTAGTAGTTCCCTGCATGTTAGAAAACATTACTTTCATTACTTACGTTAAATTACCAATTAGATTTATATGTAATACTATACATTACATACTACATATATTTTATATGCTAACCCAGTATCATAGGCAGAAATAATCAATCAATCAATCAATCAATCAGCCTTTATTTTTACTCGGGAGTACATCATTTACCCTCATTTACAATGTCGCCGAGCATTACAATTTTTAAACAAAAACGTGATTGAAAATAAATTCAAATGAGTTTTAATGAGTACTTAAAATGTAAAACAAACAATAATAACAGAGACAAAATTAATCAATCGTAAAAAAAAAATAATAAAAACTGAATGTTTCAGAAATAAAGAAATATTTATAATGTTTAGAAATGTTTAGCATATTTATTGATTCTGGCATTTCATCTAATGTAAGAAAACATTAGTAAAACCTGTATTTGGGCTTTTCTGGTCAAATAATCAATTAAAAAATTGTCATAGTGTAATATAACTGAACATGAGGGAGACTCAATGTGTTATGCTATGCAACCCGTACCAGCTATTTTTAATACCAATAGCAGGTCACTAGTGAGCATCAAGCAAACTTCAGGCCTAATAATCATGCATTTACCTTAAACAGTATGTCATTCAGTGTGGCATGAGCAAGTCTGTTGGTGATTACTTATCAACTTAAGGTAGTCTGAGATTTAGGTGTGCAGTTTGCATAAGGCTAATTGATGGTGTACAAGCTTTCATAACTTGTAAGCTCCATCAGCCCTTGTGAAGCCAGGTTGAAGGAAACGAAGCAAACTTTGGGCATCAAACATGACTTGACTTGAGTTATGTACATCCTTTAACATGAGTGAATATGATATAACATTAATCAAGAACATAATGCAAAACTATATGTTGTGTGTCATGACAAGGAGTGGCTGCACGTGGGCTACTGCCCAGTGAAACCGAATCACCATCCGTCATCTTCATGGCCTAAAACTGCCACTCAGTCCCACCTTCTTAGGTCAGTTTGTGGTCAGTGAAGAATAGAAGGCCATGGTGACATTGTACAAGTTAAGGCCTGAGGATGTGCAAGACTGTGACCTCAACAATATGACGCCAGAGCGACAGAGACAGGCCAGAATGTCCACCAGTCGCTGAGAAGTGAGAGATGAATCACACATACGCGCTCAAAGACTGCCACTTTGGGTGTAATGAAGAGAGGAGTAAATATCGTCAGAGCGCTGCTGCCTGCAAGGAACAAGGGTGACTCTTCAGTCACATAAAACCCCTAATGCCCGCCCGCTTCCAAGAGATGGCACTGTCAGAACCTTTACACGTAAAAGAGACATTCAAATCTGAGAAGACCTTCCGTGAAAAACAACTTCAACCTATTTTCCATCTGAGCTTGAAGACTTGTCTTACTTACTAGTGAATTACAATTTCAATGAAAAGGGCCACCAAGAACCATAAGACAGAGTAGTTTTATTTACTACTCTGTGCTTCAAACTTCATTCATCACTTTTGATTCTAAAACACTGTGACAGCAGCTACAGTGGTGCCAGAACACTTTAGCATTGTCTGAATAAATGAGACTTAAAATGTAATCGAAGTACTAAACATAGATAAAGACGACCTAACAAACCAATTAACATGTTTAAGTATTTAATTTTAATGATATTATTTAGAAAATGATGCAAGATTAAATGTTTTTGTTGGAAAATGTATGTCAACCTGTGCATTCAGTAACAAGTTGTTTGCAAATGCCATCACATCATTGCATTGCTCTGGTGCCAACTGCAGATGGCGGACAGGAAATAATTTTTTAAACAGGAATCGTTATAGCACTCTCTCTAAATGCCTATGGTTTGCATTGTTTATAGTTGCTCAAAATTTAGAAGTTTAGAAGAGAAACCAGAAGGAGCTTTCATCGGGTACCAAAAGTTGTTGTTCATGAGAAAGAAATCTGAACCCGGAAAGAATCTGACCAAAACCCAGCAGCAAAAATGTCCTGCAAGTCTTCGTCTGCAGTCGGGATGAGGATGAATGCAGATTCCCGTTCAAGTTTTTATAGCTGTTGTTTAAGATCTATCGCCAGTGCACAGTAATGTAATGTAATTCTCAAATTGTAAAAAGCCAGCTATTTATTAACCAGTTTCCTGTTTCACTTTAAAGAGCATAGCAGGAGCCAGAATGTACCTGCTGTAGTATTTAAGGTGGAACAGGAAAACAGGTGACTAAAAAGCTGACTGGACCAGGAAGCTGCTAGAAGTGAGAATTTTATTTTACTCAGTTGATCTATGGCTGTGCACTGGAGATAAATTAAAAGCCAAATATTACGTTAAGTAAACAGCTGTAATTTACATGTTTAGAGGGTTCGCAAAATTAAATGTTGAGTAAAAGCTAATCTACAGGACAGTAAATGACTGTCCAAATGGCAGTCATTGTGGAGCTCCTTGGTATCGAGGTCGACTCAACTGCTAACAAACAAGTTGTACGTCCTGATAATTATTTTTGTATGTTTTTGTTTATTTTCTTGATAGTTCTTATATATTTACAGCATTGATAGCAGCTAATCTTTCAGTTCAGTTGAAACATTTCTATTTACATTAGGATCTAGGTCCTAGGTTCTAGAACATCAGGATCACTTCTAACATAAGTTGTGATTTTCTGTTTGTACCTACGTAATACCCTTTAAACTAGCACAGTATGGCTCCTCGCCATATCTCCTCCATTCTGTTGTTCTTCTACAGTCCCCCGTCCTGATTTCAAGTCATTGACTGAAAATAAAAGCTACAATGCCTTCAACCATAAATTTCCTGTGACAGACACACATATTGATTTAAACATGGCCTTATTTACAGAGTTGCTATAACCCAGTGATATCAGTGGACTCTTGTAAACACTCCACCCCTCAGATCTTCCCACAATCTGTCTGCAGATCTATAGATTTTCTGGGATTGTCCAAGATTCGACACCTTGATCTTGGAGAGGTTAAGTGTCCTTAAATGTTCTCCATGTGTAGCTTTGACTAACAGTTAATAGATGAGGTCAGAACTCTTCAGAAATAGTTTTGTACTTCCAGCCTGATGAGTATCGACAACTGTTTGTCTAAAATGTCATAAAGGTTGTTACCACAGACAAACCACATCTGATAATAAAAAAAATATTCAGAAACATTTTCTGGCCACAGTGCACAAAGCCTTTTTATGAGACTAATTTCCTACTGGACATTAAAATGTATTGAAATTATAAAACAAAGTATTGCTTTTATCCCATTTATTCATTTTTATTCCTACATTATCCCGAATAAATGAATAAAATGAATAAAAGTTCTGTAGAAAACATAAACATGAATATAATGATATGCCTGTTTCTATAGAGCTATATAATATATGACAATATGTAATAAAATGGACATTCAGAATAGCTTCTTTAAACCACCATCACATGAGTCATAATGAGTCTAGCATTTTAGTAGATATCACTGTCATATAAGGTCTGCAAACACATAAGCAAGTCTACTCGAAATTTCCTGTTAGCCCCATGTCATTTGAGACATGAAGGGTGTAATGATGTGGCCGTGAAGTTTGCACAATGTTAACTACTGACTATAAGCCTCCATTATTTACATTAGCTTTGTAGCTCCAGTGCACTAATCATGTCTTGATTGATTGACTACATTTGGGTTAAGATGAACCACTGCGTGAATTTCATTTTTCTAAACAACCGCTGAAACCAAATAACCCAAATAAGGGATTAAACAGGTAATCTGTTCTTGTGAAAACTGCATTCTCACCTCACAGACAGACTTTAATGCATTAGAATCATTAGTGAAAACAGCTTTGGTAAAAAACACACTGAAAATAATATTTTTTTCTAGAGAAAATGCTAACTAGTCCAGGACTGAGCTATTATCAGCTCAGGATACATCCCCAAAGTGCTGATTGTCTTAAATCCACCTGAGTGATTTGATGAGTAAAAACAATTTATGGAATGTTTAGAACAGAAGGAAGGAACGACAATTCTGATTAAGACTTCAGAGGAAATCTGCAGTTTGAGGTCAAAGAGTAAGAGAACGGATTGAACCGAATCGCTTGACCCCCATTCGTCTTAACTAGGACGGCATTAAAATGATCTAATTGCTTCCTGGTTTGATTGTTCACAAACATGCTTCACTTGGCAACCGTGAAAGAGGCTTAAGTGGGACAAAAACAGATCTCATACAAAGTCTCTCTCTCTCTCTCTCTCTCTCTCTCTCTCTCTCTCTCTCATTAAGAGAATGGAACATGAATAGAATAGATGAATAGAAATGGACGGATGACACATCGCTAGCCTGCTTGCTTATGTAGTGCAGGAACAGTGCTAAAAGACATGATTAAGTAGGTCAACCACATCATACTTCATCTTCACCGCATACATTCTCTTCAGCATCCAGCCAAACACAATGTTCTAGTTTCAATTAGAAGCTCATTACAGTTTATATGATTTGAAAGGCATTCTGCACGAGCACACTAGCATACGTGTGTTATTATTATTTGTGTATTAGAGGGTATTTTCAGCAGATCGTCTCTGAACAGACAGACATTTGATTGAGTGTTCAATGTTTATTATTAGTTGCTGGTTTCATTTGCATTTCTTATTTAAACCTCATCTACAATCTTCATCTCAAAAACAAGTTTCGACTGGCATAGTCAGTTCTGGTCACTGAAAATTGCTGCTCTATTACAGCGTATGTACATATGGTCAGAGAGTGTTTTGGTTCATATGGAGTGGACAGAGGTCTGAAGGCTGACCCAATCTCTAACAGAATCAGTACCAGGTGCTATACAGTGATTACAGGCCTCAAAGGACTAAAGGACCAGCAGGCCACCCATAGGCCTCCATATGGCCACCAACTGCTCTCTACAAGGAGGCTTTTCTGTCCCTGAATGATTTTTGCATGAATACTGTTACAGCCTAAAGCGATGATCTCATAAAGTTTAAAAATCATTCACTACCCAGTCCTGCTGTCTGTCTGTACGCAGCCCATTTTTAATCTACTGTTTTAGAGTGTGTTCAGTTAAACAGCACTGTATGTTAATACTGTAATATCAGACACATTGATAGTGATAATAACAAAGTCCTTATTTAATATTTTAAATTAAGCAAATTCTAAAACAATCAGCTAACATTTGTGTGGACAAGAGATTCTCAATGTGTTCCAAAATATGTGAATCTCGTTAATCAGTCTATTCAGCCTCTCTCATTTATGTTAAAGTTATAGAAGTGTTTCAGTCAGACTGGGTTTTTGCATAGTACAGAATCTAATACAGAAAACAGGTTGTCCACATAGATATTAGTCTCAGAGGTACAGTGACAAAGGATCCAAAGGATAAAAGGATCCAAAGGATTTATCCAAAGGATAAATCAAAGTAGGTCTTGTTAAGCCAAAGGTTGCTTTTGGTACAGAAAAGCATTAGAGGTCATCTAAGTTGACCTCAGTGGGAAAAATAGCTCAGTTCAATTAGCTCACTTGCTTTGAGTGTGGTGTTAAAAATGCCTAGAGTCCTGTTTCAATACTTAACATGCCCTCACCAACTTGGACTGACCACTCGGATATGTGTCACTCTTGGCAGAAGGGGACAGTGAGGAGCAGATTTTCCAATCGCAACTCCCCTTAGCAGGTCATCCTTAGCAAACTGAAGTTTGAACATAATGTGCACAAAATATGTGACAGTTTGCTTTGCATTGCTATAAACTCGGTGTAGAGTGATGGTCTAGTACTATTATTATTAGCCTGCTAAGTTTTAGGAAGATAACCAGCCAGCTAGAAGCTCAGCGATGAAGCTGTATCAACATTAATGTATTAGAGAAGGAGGCGTAAATTTAATGATATAGCATTTTGAAGTGTTTACTGCTGGCTTATTAATTATCTGTTTTTTTGTCTTTGTTTTAGTTTGTTTAGTTAGTGTGTGAAAAGGAAAATGCATGAGGTCGCCATGCTGTCGCTGACACTTGTGTTCACTTGATCCCTTGACTCTCGGATGGCTCATAATAAACTTCATTTGGGCTGATAATGTGCTGGAACATGAAGGTTTGTGTTTCTTTAAAGTGCTCTGGTGTGTATACATATATATATTCTTTGAATTCTGCTTACATGTTTTCTGATCTCTGCTCAGGTTTTTAGAAATAAATGCAAATGCTTGAGAAAGTTCTAGCTGGCTAGGTATTCACTGGAAGAAATGAGCTGTATAGTTTCAGATTAGCTAAATGTACTATCCTCAGAATGCTGACCAATACATGGATCCATTTATACATTACATTATAGTACTGTACCTGGATAATGTTATCATAAGCTTACTTGCTGTTTGACATGACTGAAGACAAATAACACCTAAAAAAAGTACAGACCTACAGGTACCCAGAAAGCAGTTGTCTCCAGCAGTAAAACTAGCTTGTTAATGTAGATAAAAACATGTTTTTTTGTGTACATTAAGCCGTTCCACTAGAATCAAAACTGATCGCTTCTGACTGCTTTTGTAAAAACATAATGATTAATTCTTTGACAGAATTCACTAGCTTGCTTATTGATAGTTAGTTACACATAAGCTAATTCATTCAATCTACAAGATTCCTCTTGTCAGTGGTTTTCCTCATTTTTACTTCTGTACACTTTTTCTTTTTTCTTCTTTCTTGCACCTGACAGATGTGCACATTATTATTATCTTCCTCACCTGACATAGCCATTCCAACTTGCTGCATGCCTCTGACAGCTATGGCCAATGGCTCACCGGCCCCTCATCACCAAGAAAAGGTGAAAAAAAGAAAATAAAAATGAAAGCCGTCAATAGAAAGAAAAAAAATCCTGCATTCTACAGGAACCCTGGTGACCTGGGGGTCCCTAAGCGGCTGCTTATACAGCTTATAGCTAGAAACGTCCCTGGGCTGATGTCACAGAATTGCCTCCTGTATGGACCATAAGCAGTAGACTATGAATTAAATGCTACACCAACTAAAGTTCTTTGTGCAACACTCCAATCACTACATTCACTTACATCTGTAACATGCTTAAATTATATCTATATAACTCTGGATGAGAATGTCTGCCAGATGCATAAATGTAAATAAAACCCAGGAGAAAATTTGGGATGTGCATCATTTAACATGTTGTTTTCTGCATATGTGGACATAATGTCACTTATTCCATGCAGTACAGAGAGCCATACAAAAAAATCATCCTCCTTTCCTGTTTTCTGTTGCTCTCTGCTCTGATCCTCTGCTGTGATTGTTCAGTCGTGCTCCGTCATAGCCTGCAAGTCAGCCTGCTTCAGAGTGTCGCTCTGTTTTGTCTTTGTTTGGTCTGGAGCTCAAATCGCTTTTTCTCCCTCTCGTTCTTCTTAGCATAAACCCTCCTGGCTGTAGGTCACCTTGCAGGCTAACACAGCATCATTTGAATTCTTTACATAATTCAGCATAATCTCTCTGGCTAAACACATTGCTGTGGCTCTGTCTTACGCAATTGACTTTTGCTTTGGTGCACAGGCGTCTGGCCCGTCTAAGGCAGAACTGGTGTAAGTCAGAGGGAAGCTTAGCCTCATGGGAACTGTGGACGACTGTAGTGAGCGAGACAGCAAGGCTGAACTCCTTAAACTCTCACAACACTAAGAAGTCTTGACATTAAAAAAAAAACTATTAGAGCAATGTGGGCAGATTTACAGTCAGTTAATTACATAATGCATGGGTGCCTGCGTGTGTGTGTGTGTGAGCATGCGCGTGTATGCTAGCATGTGTGTTTGTGTGTGCGTGCATGTGTGTGAGTGAGTGGAAACAGGGTCAGGGGAGGCTGGTTATCAGAGCAGAGAGACAGAAGGCAGTTTGCTGTGGGCAGGAGAGGCGGTCATACTCGTGCTCCCTCAACTTTGCTCAGCACTGCCATCTACACTTTTATCTCTCTCTCGCTTTCTCTCTCTCTTTCTTTCCATACCAGTCTCTCTCACTTATTTCATCCTTACATCTCCGCCGTCTTCATCACTTTGAGCCCAAGGCAGCATCTATCTGTCCAACTTTTTTTTTTCATTACTCTTTCAGGACTAACAGGGGCCACATGGAGTCACGGCATCACGGACATCACCCTCTCACTTCAACAAGGTGAGCATATCTTATAATTCTTGGTCTTATTTCTTACAAAGCAATCCCTTCTCCACACAATGCTACCTGCATAAGACTTTATAATCAAGGGTTTCTTGATTTGCCACTGTATATCACTACAAAGCTCCTGTATCCACATTTCCATCATTCACTTACATCAATATCTTCTCTTTTTCTCTGTTCCCGTCTACAACCTTTTTCGCTTTGTGTTTTTTTTCCCATGTCTCTGCTTGTCTCTTTCGATTCATGTCTCACCCTGCTCTTCCTCTATCACTGCCGACACGCCACCCTTTCCGTGTGCTTTTCTGTGCTGGAGTAACTGGTGCCTTGCATCTAAATTGTGAGAGTCTCTCTTCTTTGAGCTGATTTTGATCTAGAAGACTAGTTTTGAAAATATACGATGAGCCGCACAACCAAATAGATGGTCTCATCGTTGAAACGGAATTGCTACAGGTACTTTATGAACTTCTTCAGCCCTATTTAAGGCTTATGTAAGCTCATAGGAAGGGACCTGGAGTTATTTTCTCCATTTGAGTTAAGGAGGAATCACTTCAGAAGCTTATCCTAAGGACATAAAACCAATTTCTCTGAATGGGATAGAACAGGTTGAGGAGCACTAATGAGAAATCGCCACCAGGAGGCCGAGATTTAGATCACTCGAAAGCCATTTCCTCAAGGCACATCGACAAGATAGAGCACATGTACATCCTCCAAAAAGAGTCGTTTTCTGTTTGGCACAGAGTAGACACAGAACAATAAAAGTGCTGGAATATCTGACCTGCTGCAAAGGCTAAGCGCAAGAGTAAAACTCTAAAAAACAAACCTTTGGGTTCCTAGAGGATTGTGACCTCAAATAAAACATCAAAACACAACAAAATGAATTCTATCTTATTATTTTGTCAAGCTTCACTTTGTTCACTTTCTTGTGAGGTCACTAACAAACACATTTTGTGCAAGCGGTCAAAAAAGTCTCTGGTGTTTTGTCCTGCTGTCTTTCCTAAGCCTGCCCGTGCCATTCATGACATGGACGAAGTGGCCCTATGTGGAGGGTGAGCAAGGGTCGAGCTGTGTGGCCCCCGGGGGCCCTGGCCGAGTGCTTTTGCGGGAACTCCTCTGGCAATTAGAACAGAGGGAGCGACAGACTCTGGAGGAAGAGCTGCAACATCGCCTTTCTCACAGTAGCAGCCTGGCATACCGACGCCCCATTGCCAGGCCCAGCTTGCTTGCCTTGATGCCGGCCTCCGAGTGCAGGCAGCTGGAGCGCCTTTGTGCCCGCATCCCACCCTCACACACTGCTACCGTCCTCACAAGGTATGCGCGTGTGTGTGCTTGTGTTTACGACTGTATTGTGTTTGAATTAAAACATGCAGAATTTAAAGGCTCATATTGTAGAAGAAATGTATTTTCTATACTGTTCCAATTACTCCTGTAGAAACAGACGGTTTTGAGTTGATCCATGGTTGTGATGTCACAACCATGAACACATTTACAGATGGGCGGCCTGCATCAGTTTAGCCAAAGTAATGCATGTTGTTAATTCCTGCTGACGGGCTATAACAGAGTTATTGGAGCAGAAGATGTGTGAAAGACGATTAAATGTTGTGCTATTCTTGGCTATCAGAAAGCAAATGTATCAGTGCAGCCTTCCTAAAGATCTGTATAACCAAGAGCAGCAGCTGAAGTGTATTTTTCTCACAAGGCTGAAGATTTCTGTCTAAATCTTGATCCGAGTTTTAATTGTAGATAAAATGAACAACTCTCTTTTACAATGGTGGTCATAGGATACAGGATCTGATAGGATACAGGATCTGATAGGATGCAGGATCTGATAGGACACAGGACCTAATAGGATACAGGATCTGATAGGACACAGGACCTAATATGGCACAGGATCTGATAGGACACAGGATCTTTTGAGATGACTGTACACAATGTTATTTGCAAGTTATCAGATCTGAGATTCTTGCAGTGTTCAGACATCACCAACGTATCCGCATGGGTTGGTAACTTCATAGGCATCAGTAACTATGTAGCAAGTCCCAGCATTCAATCACTGTGGATCTGACATTGTCGCTGTTTGTTGTTGTGAAGCAAGGGCACTTCAGAGATCCAGAGAGAAATCCAGAAAACCTATAAATGTGGTGTGAATCCGATCTAAAGCCACCAATTAGCCTTACATATGTCTTTGGAGTTTTTTTCTACGTAATGTTATTGAAGGTAAATAGTATGTACATTCATGTTTTCAAAAAAAGTTTTAGGACCTATCAAAAAACTATGTTTCAGACATCAGACAATGTTTTATGATAATTTCTCTATAAAAACTTCATGCGAGGGAAATTTTAGAGGCATTACATGGTTCAGACACCTAGTTCTCAATTCCAGTGCTAAATACTGATGGTCCTGCAGGGTCTAGGAGACCCTAATAAACCTGTTGGAACCGCTAAAGGTCATAAATTCAACATTTTGGGGCGGTCGCCAAAAAATAAACTTATTGTGACGTTTTGCTGGCACTGTTTAGTTGCTTCACCCACCATGTGAGCTTCTGTCCTTCTTTACTAACTTGAGCTGCTGTCCTGGTCTGCTTCTGGGCGGCAATGCAGCATTTTAGTTCACCCAGGTCATCCTTCATAGCCCAGTAACCTTAACTAGCCCAGTAACCTTAACTATGTCTGGTATAACTCAGAAAATCTTTTTCATATGTAACAGCATGATTGTAAATTTAAAACTTGCCCAAAAGACCACTGGAAAGAGTTAACTCACTTCTCAAACCAGAGAAGAGATTTATGAGATCTTAAGAGATTTTAATGTATGAAAGAGCACATTACCAAACTGGAACAGAGCATTTCCAGAAGAAGAATTGTTCAAACAAACTTGTTATTGCCTTTGAAGTGCTGTTATAATAAGTGGGCAGCCAGCCAATGCTGGACTATCAGGGGGTATTTCACACACTAATCAATTTTTCAGAACTTTTAAAAAAGTTGTAGAAATCCCCTTTCAGGCTCAATACAGGGCAGCCAATGAGAACTATCATTTACTCAAGTCATTTACAAATATCAGTCTTACAGGCAAAGTGACAAAACAGCCTGTTTAATTGAAGTAGAGGTCTCTGCCACTTCCATTCTGCAGAGACTCTTCACTCATTCAATTGAAAGCTGATCATGAAAACGGCTTGTTCCAAAAATGAATACTGCTGTTTCCAGGTTCCGTGAGATTTTGGCCCACAATGATATCCTTCCCTGGGAGCTCGTGTGTGTCTTCAAGCAGGTGCTGCGGGACTTCCTGAGAAGGCAGGACGAGTACAAGCGTCCCTTCCCTCTGCCTCCACCGACGCTACTTCCTGCTTCTCCTCCTCATGTAGAAAGCAATGGCAGCACCCGACAGTCGAGGAAACCAGCTTCTGTCTCACCCTCACCTGAAGGGCAGGAGAGGCCTAGAGAGGAGATCCCCACCATCTCCAGCTATGTGGACAGGCACTTGCGCAGCGCATGCCCGTACGCTGTCCAAAGAGACTGTCTGCCCTACTGCCAGTCCTTGCCCTACGACTGCCCTGAAGCCTACAGCACTACTCTGTGAAGGTCATAAATAGCTCAGAGAAACCCTAGTGACCGCTGTGTCCTTCCTCCATGCAGAATCTCCCTTTGGACGCAAAACCAGGACCGTAGTAATGAGAGCATGCAAGTAGTGTGAAACAATGTACAAACAAGACCAAGCAGTGGGTTCGTTTTTCAAATATTAGGGACAGTTTTTCTGGACATGGATAGAGATGACTTATTGAACTGGACCAAGATCTAAAACAGGTTTATATAGAGATTTGACATACAGAGAGTCTATTTACTGAGTACAGAAGTCATTTTGGGGCTTTGTACTGCATTTCAATTTTAAGCTAAGTGAAGCTGTTTGAATAGACAGTGTGTGAAAGTCAGAGACGATCCTTTATGTGTTTTATTTCTAATTAGAAGATTTACTTGGCAACATCAGGAAAAGGCAGAAAACACACATTTAATAGAATATATAATATCCCATTTTTCAGTATGTCATGTGTTCACTCTATGCTTTTATTAAAGCTCATTTATTAGAAACTAGCTGTAATTTTTTTCAAAGAAATCTATTTTTACACTCCTCAAAAGTTAAGTCTTAGAACTTGGTTGTGCTTTCTGTTCCAATAATCACAAATACGTTCAGTAATCTGGAGGTCTGGACTCAAATGTTCTGAAAACTCCAGCAGATCTTTGTTTAACTTACAAATTCACTTTTTTTCAGTAAGAGCTTCTTGACAGTTGCACGTCCTTTAGATCCACAGTGTTGTCTTATCACAGTGGAAAGTCAGACAGAAACACCTGAAAAGCTTTTCAGATCTGAAGTAAGAGTGAAGCTTCATGTGTTGTTTATCCAATAGTGACTGTGTTGGTGGTCTTGTGAGGTTGTCAGGGGTTCCATTTTTACTTATGAAAAATGCTTCATATCACTTTCTAACTATTTCGACTGAAAAACAAGGATGGTCTCTGACTTTGCGCAGTACTGTATGTTTATTATTTTCTCCTGTAGTGAGACCTTGGTTTTCATACACATAAATATATGCATATATCCCAAAGAGCCAGAGCTTGGTGTGGGTGGGAGCAAGGAGAAAACTGTGAGCTATGCAAACACACACACACAGTGGTGCGGCATAATCTGCGTTTTATACAGTTATGTCTCTGGATTAGAGAGCAGAGATTAGCCTGAGGGCAAAGGAGAGCACAGCTCTCTGCATGCCTCAGTAGATCTTCCTCTCTGCATGCAACCCAAGAATAGTTTGGCAAGCTCTAGAGTTAACAGGCTGCTGTCATGAGTGTACACCAACGGTTCTACCTCTCCCTTTTGTGTAGAGGATTGGTGAAATATAAATATATCTATAGAAGGCCTAAAATTCAAATTAAGAATGTATGGGACAACAAGGATGCCGAGGCAAGTCATAGGATCCTCCCCGTTACTGTGGAACACCAGTCAGGCCAAACAGAGTGTGTGTGTGTGTTTTTTTGTTTTGTTTTTGTTTTTTTGTATTAGCAAAATGCTGTAACCTGTTACTGAAAGGCCCACCCTTAGTCACTGTTCATTTTTTGTCTAATAATTATCTGCTTTGTTGCAAATTAGTAAACACAGATCAAATACCGCCACTATACAGCAACGTGTTACTATGCATTTAGTAATTCTTCAAGCTTGTGTTTACCGCATGATTTGACTTTGTATGACTTTCATGACCGTATAATTTAAATAAAAGCGCAAATGATTTGGTCATTATTTATTAAGACAGTGTGACTTTTCTTAATTGTGGTTCTGAAGACATGACGACTCTGCAGTTGCAGCTATTTCCTGCCAACATGATCCAGCTCAACTTATTGATTACCGAGCCCTTCATTGGTTGAATCAGGTAAGTTAAAAAAGGGAATAGTTAAAAATGTGGGGCCAGTGATAAGAAAGAATTATCCTCAGACAAGAAACAATGATAGTGGTATGAACATTTTAAGTTGTTCATTTGTTCATAATTATTGCATTATCGTAAATTATTTTTTAGCAAATTGTTACATGCAAGTACACCAATTTTAATTTATATATGTAATTATGAGGATGTATAAATGCCTTAAGATGCACCAGAAGCATTTTAAATTAATGAATTAATTAACTGTTACACACACACACAACACACAGTAAGATTGTAATTTATATTACTAAAATGCTTCTAGCGCATCATGCAGCATTTTATACATATTCAAACTGATTTCCTGAGAGTTTAAGCTAAAACTGTCTTGCTCTGAGATTCTGAGCCTTAGAATAAATCACGCTCTTATTTTATCCAGCGATTTATTTCTTTTAATCTCAGTAAACAGCGTCATCGTGTGGCTCTGTTACAAGTTTCATTAATGTTGCTGAACGATAACAGATTCCTCCACAGATAGATCCCATTTTTTCTTTAGATTTCTTTTTACAAACGTTCATATATAACAAGAAAGCTAATATCAAAAGACAACAGAATCAGCAATTGATTTCAAGTATTTGTTCGCTTCATTAATAACTAAAATTAAATTGTAGTTATTTATTAATATTCTTTATTCTTTATTCTTTATTCTTTATTCTTTATTCTTTATTCTTTATTTGGATCCCCATTAGCTTCCACAATGTGGTTGGTCTTCCTGGGGTCCACACCAAGACGAAATCAATCAAAATAAACAATCAACAAAAGAATCAACATAAATAAAACAAATGCAACAGAAGACAAAAACTGAACAGAACAAAAATAGCAGACTATAGCAAACAGCAGACTTTTAAAAAGACAAAAAGGATATGAAATTTTAACTGAGTAAAACTTTGAAAGAAAAACTTCTTTCATGCGTATTTTGGAGGTAAATTCTATTTTCCTTTATTACCGAACTGTCTAATAAACCGTGTTATTTTCTAAAGTTAACTTTTATTTTGGAGTTCGTAGCTCATTAACCGGAACACTACTGCGCTCTTCCTGGGCTTTTTTCCGGTGCTGCAGTCTGCGGTGTACAGTGACCTTCTCGAGCAGAGCCGAGCGATTAACACATATTTTAGAGGTGAGTAAACACAGTTCACTCTCAAAATAAAAACCTTTAGTTTTTTATCTAAAAATGACTAAACTAATTAAACTGTTTGTATGTGGTAAACATTGTCTTTACCGGTTATTCACTCGAGGCCGTGTGGAGCTAACGCTAAACCCAGTGAGTGAAGTTCTGTAGCAGCTACATACGATTAGCTAACATCCCTCAACCTGAAGAAGAGACCTTTTTAGTGAAACCTGTCAATGTTTAAAGACAAGTTTATTACGAGGACACTCGGACATTTTACATGAACCGTAAAAAAAAGCCTGTTCTGTTGGGTTTTCAGTGGTTTTCTGTGGTTTTGCTGGGAACGAATTGCTAAGCTCTGTTAGTGCTACGAGATGTCCGACCCTTGACAGTCACGGTGCAGCTGTAGCTGTAAAGATTACATACACTTAAGACACTGTGTGTGCAGTTGTTAGTTCTGATACAAAAAAAACAAACTTTAAATTAATTTGTTTTAAAAGTATTTTTTTTTATGGTAATATCCTTTGTCACCTTAGCCCAGCAGAGATAGCTGATCCGGGTTCCTATAACTGAAGGACGTTTTCTGGGCTGTGTTCATTGGATGAGTTTTCATTTCTTTGGATGAGTTGTCATTCCATAGTATTTAATAATGGAAATATCCAGTGCTACAGAGTGTCATTCGCCAAGCAAACCCGGTCCTTAATTTAGACTCGGTTGATATCACAGAAACAGTGCATGCAAAACAGTGTGTTCTTGCAATGTAAATGTTAAACTTTAGCCATGTTTACATATTAATTGTGGACTCCTTTGTTTAGCATATTCATTGTTTCTCTGTGCCCTTTAATATTTTAGTCTACGTCTGCACAAAGGGCACAGTGGCTGCAGGTTTATGTAGTAAATGTTTTATAGTTTTTGTTGTGTAATGATTAATTGGCACTGTACTATAGATGGTATATAGACCACATTAACACTGTGAAATGTTGTATTGTTAACTGTGTATTGCTTCCTACTAAGTAGTTTTAGCATGATGGCCTTTTTAGATGCTATAACTTAAATGTATAAATATAGTGCATTAAAAAAATAAATAAAATATAGCCATTTTAAAATGAATTAAAGTAGATTTTAAGACATAAATATTGACTTTGCTTGTCCAGTACTGAAGGCTTAGTAATAAATTAGTATTGTGCTTCTCTACACTTTAAACAAATTCAACTCAGAAATGTTCTCAAGATGTTCACATTGCAGTAACCTAATATTTTAGGCTGACTGCTCATTTACAGAGAGCAGGATCTGCTGTAGATTTCTTTCTGTTTATTTTCTGGATCTGTCTTTACTGGTCACTAGATGGCAGGTGGTGTATTTGGTCAGTGGTGGTCAAGGTTAGGCCCCTACTACTCCAAGGCATACCAGGAGCTGTGGGTTGGTGTCGGAATCATGACGTACCTTTACTACAAAGTCTCCTATGGAGGTTAGTAATTTAGAATATAAGAAGACTAGTTTGTCACTTTCATTCTGTTAAGGTGATCATATTTTAATCTTATTTCAGTCTCTAATGATTGTTGAGTAATGATTGTTTTTCTTTTTTCTCCTAGGAAAGAAAGCAGTGAAGTCTAGTAAGTATTTTGTTTGATTTGAAATAAACTGGCATTTTTGCAAGCCCTTAATTTAAACAGATTTTAAAAAAAGATTTTCTGCCTTATTATATTATTTGTAACAATCGCTCGCTTACTAAACTTCAAAGACCACGAAAACAGTGTGCAGTGTTTGTTTTCTAGCCCAGGGAAAGTCTGCAATGTTTCCTCTGTTCTCCAGTGTGACCTCTTTATTCAAAATCATGTTTATTTATATATTTATGTATTTTATTATTAAACACTGTTAGAGCCCCAGGCTTACTCCCAGTCCAATATCATAAAGCTCATATTTCGTTTTCCACTTGATATTACACCTTCTTATGGTTGATGTTATTTAGTTATTTTTTGTATGTCTTAATAGGAAGCTTAAAATGTGGAACACAGATGGATACATTTATAAATCTGCCAGGACATACGTTTTGTTTTAACCACATCCTCCTTGGTGCAGTAATGTAATTGTAAAAAGTTTTAGAAAGAGTGGATTTTGGGGAGAGTTCAGTCAGTCGTTAGTCTGGAGCCTCAGTCTTCCACATTTGATTACACAATGTGATATAAATTCATTTATACTATGTGTTGCATGTGTCTAATTCGTCCCTGACTTTCTGTTAAATGCATTTTATGATAGTACTTGTATGTTAAATGCATACATGTATAATTGAGTGTTTCGCTGTTGTGACAGATTGCTAGTTAACTTGCCTTTATTATTTTTTCTTGATTTGCTGGAGCAGCTCAGATTTTGTGCAGAACATTAGCTGTTGTTACTGTGACAAGGGGCTTGTTGTCTTAGTTATAAGAATCAAATGTGTGTCTTTATGATGTGCTCTCTGGCTGCTGATTGTGTGCCTTAAACTAAGGAGAGTAAACATTTAAGACCACTGTTATCGCACAGTTTAAAACAATCTTAGTTTTGGTTACCTGTTTGAAAAGTTTCCAAATTCCATTGTGGTCGCTCTAAAATATGTAAACACTTACACCACTGGCAGATATATAAAAAGAAATCAGATCTATGTGTATATTAGAAAGTCATACAGTTTACCAAACAATTTTTGGAAATATTTAAAAATCACTCTTAAATCTATGCAACTAAGTAGACTCTGTTTCTGAGATAAATGGGTTTGGGGTTAAACAGTAAATGAATCAAATGCTTATTTCCTTTGTCAGCAATCAATGAATAGCTTCTGTAGCTGCAGGTTGCCTAACATTCAGTTTGATAACAAAAAAAAAAATCTTTAATTTCTACAGAACCTGCACACTGATCGGATCGCCACATGATGTCGCCAATGCCCCTTTCCTGTGTAAATCTCTCCCAGAAGAGCTTCACTGACACCATGATGTTTGTGTATGTTTCTGTGAAATGAATAAAAAGACAAAAGGACCACCGTATAGTCAGTGTTGCTGTGGTTTTTTTTTGCGCTATGCAGGGGAACCTGTGATTATTGTTATTACTGATGTACTTTGCTTATACATAAATAGGAAAAAACAGAACCTGATTCTGTAAACAAGCAAAGACAAGCTTTGAGTGTGGCTTTTGTCAGTGTTGGATTACTTTTCTTATTTCTTAAGCATAGGATTAAAAATAGCGAATGCAGGGGCTGAAGTAGTGGTTGCATGGAGCAGTGTGGCTGCAGATTTTTAGTCCAAACACGCACACAGTACTGCACTTTAAATTATAATTGTTTGAAGTCTGAGAAGACTAAAATTTAGGTGTGCTAAATTTGAATGAATGTGCAGCCACATCGGCCCACCTCTTGAAGTTTTAGTGTGAGGGATTATGTAAATATATGTAACAGCAAGTCAGTCCAATGAATACACCTCAGAGAAGGTAGTACATTTCTGTGCATTTTCAAACAAGGACTAAATGTATTGGAATGTTTTTTTTGTTTAGGTTCTGTACACAATCACTGACATTTACAAAGGTTACTGTGCTTTTCTTCAGTCCATTGAACCTACACTGTGATGCCTGAATGCTTCTGCTCTGCAGGAATTTGGACTCTATTCTGAGGCATTTACTGCTGTCTAAGAGTTTGTCTCACTTCTTTTAGCAGTGTCTTCTCCAGACTAATAATTTTTGACATGTAGGTGCAGCTTTTTGTCATCTGGATATAAGAGTGTGTGGTGGAATAGGACAGATTAATATTATTCAAGGTTACTATGCATCTTCTGGTACACTTGCAGGTTAACTTTGAATAGGTAACTTTCGTTTTGATCTCTTCCCATAGCAAGATTTTTTGTCCCCAGCCCACTATGACACTTACAAACTCATTATTTTGTAAAATTTATAAAAGGTGGTTTTACCATTACAAATTAAGGAGGCTGGGTTAGTCATATACAGCAGTGTCCCTCAAACCTGGTCCTGCGCTTTTTAGTGTTTTTCCTGCTCCTGACACACCTGTTCAAATGAACTAACTTAGAAACAGACTATTATTGTGTAAAAGTGGGCAGTGGGCCCGGGTTGAGGAACACTGATATACAGGACATAGCCAAAAGGGGGTTTGGCCGCTATTACCAAAATCAAGCATACAGCCCAGCGGTCTCCATAGTGTAATGGCTCATGGTTAAGGCCTCAGTGACTTTACTCATGGCCCAACAACAGTTTTCAGCCCTACTTGGACTGCTCCAACTGTAAGTGTTCTTGTGAAGTGGAAATGTGTAGGAGGAACAGCTGTGAAACTGTAGCCTACACAAGCTCATAGAATGGGACTGGCGATTGTTGGACTAAAAGCATGTAGAAAATGATCTGTCCTCTGTTGGCACACTTGCTATCAAGTTCCAAACTACTGCTGGAAGCAAGGCATGGGTTTCCTATAAGCAAGAAATTGCACCCTTAAAATCACCTTGTGCAATGTCAAGTGCTGGCTGGAGTGATGTCCACCACTGTTGGGCTCTGGGCCATTGTAGGCACATTCCTCAGGAGGGATGTATCGCATTTTACTATCTGGCATATTGCTTTCATGGTTTTGGTTTTGCCCCTTCCTGTTATAAGAACACCTAATGGGGACTTTTCCTTTATTGTGTTTTGTAGCTTCTTGTGCCTGTAAACTGTCTGCAAACGTACAAAACACACCAGTGGGAGAAACCCTCTTCCACAGAAATCACCAGCTGCCTGAATTCCAGCCCTTTTTCCTGTTACAAGGCGATGTAATCTCCCAACAGAAGGCTTCTTGCCCACCTATACTTAATCTGCATGACGTTCAGAACTGGACTCTGGCTCAGACTAAGAGGGCAGGCTGTAATTTGTAGCAGGATGCCCCTCTGGTGTTTGACCAGTCAAATTATGAAAATTAAAAACAGGCATAATAAGTCTCCTTAATGTTACAGCATTCAGTGACATTTTAGAGCAGGAGTCCACTCTTATCCAGCTGGTGCAGCTGCAGGCTTTCTTTCCAAAACAGGAGCACGACTAATTCTTACATCAGATGATCAAAGCTTCCAACAATTGATCATATGATCGAATCCCTGTAGCCATGTTCCACAATCTAGTGGAACGCTTTCCCAGAGGAGAGGAGGCTGTTGCAGCAGCAAACTCCACACTGATGCTCCGGTGTCTACATACTTTTGGATGATTGTTTTTCTTGGCTATGCAGGCTACTTTCAGATCACCCTACACGATGGACTGAAGGATCTCCTTCACTGCTCTTCACACTGAGAGACCAGCCAAAGATTTGTGAGGCCCTTGTGTGATTTAGTGTGTACCTTTAAAATTGTTCACTTGATTAATAAATCATTGTTCTATGGCTACCACCAATGTGTCTGATGTGTTTCAGGCTGTCCACTTTCTTTCTTGCCATAATAAAATTAGCCCAACAGGAGAATGGCATTGTACAAGAATACTTGAAGCCTGAATTCTGCGTGAGAAAGTATCATCAAATTAATAGAATAAACTCTTCATAATTTAGTGCTTAAGACGTAAACAGAGTCATTCAGAGTAATTGTAATTGAGTCAGAATTGTTCACAATGGTGGTGAATGGAACCAGACGTCTCAAGAGTTTAATAGCTTTAAATAGTCCCCATTTTTTTTTTCAGATTTTTCACTATTTTTCAATCATTAACGTTACATAGAAAACTTAACATGGCCATGTATAAATCTGTAACGCTGCCTGTAACTTTTCCCACAATTCCCTGTTTGCATCGACCGCTCTAAATCACTGTTTACACCGCAACGGCAGAATTCTGCGAAAATCTGGAAAATTCGGTGAAATTGCCCTTCAAGTAATTACATGGGATCACATTTCTTTACAGCCGTATTGCTATCCAGGCGTAAAGTTGCATTGCGTGTTCAGAGATGTTATATAACTACTGAAGACAAAACAGAAGTTGTGTCAATCAAGTTAATACTTGGGAGGATTTAATCCGAGCTCCACACATTCCTAGCATTCCGTGCAGACGTGTCGTGACATCATTTTACTACACTAACAAACGGGAGTGTGCTGTGTTTGATTCTGTGGGTCCCGTACTATTGCTGTCGTTGGGTCGAGTTTTTTTTTTATT
Source organism: Megaleporinus macrocephalus (assembly GCA_021613375.1). Taxonomy (NCBI): domain Eukaryota; kingdom Metazoa; phylum Chordata; class Actinopteri; order Characiformes; family Anostomidae; genus Megaleporinus; species Megaleporinus macrocephalus. The sequence goes on from CM038707.1 coordinate 30,629,168, forward strand.
ATTTCAAGTCGTTCTTCTAGAAGAGGTATTTCTAGGAGACCGAAGGCAGCGACCGTGTAGTTCGTTGGAGTTCAGACCGCTGGTTTACAGGAGAACAGGGTTTACGGGCTTCGCTAGCTGGCGGTTAGCTTGCTGTTAGTAGCCTTCGATGAGATTTCGCTCCGCTGTCAAGCTAGCTAAGCAATATAAGCGTTTTTCCGTGCCGTCAAACACTAAGGATACGAGATTTGCGGTTAAGAGGATTCTCGCAGGTGTCTCCATGTGACTTGTAAGTAGAAACTGATATTTAATTGAACGTGCCTCGGTGTGGTTGCGTTAGTTTGTGGAACAGCTCCGTGGCTAGCCTAGCTAGTGTTTTTGTTGAGGTTACAGTACACAGCCCACTCCGCTTGCTAGCCAGTGCTGAGCTACATTGCTCCAGTCGAACATCTGTATGCTGTTTAGTCTTATTTCCCAATGTTTAGTTCCAATTCGCTTGTAGTGGACTAGGGTGAGTGTTTGGGGTTAATCCTCTCCTGTGTAAGTCAGGTTTGGTCGATATTGGTAGTTTAAATTAAACTAGTAAGGCAATAGTAGCTCGCTAAGAAAGCAGGGCCACAGCGTTAGCTGCATTTACATTAAGCGTATTGCTGGTAAACATTAATTAGTTAAGTTCTCTCTAACGACGTTTATTTTTTACCATATCCAGGCGAGCCACGATTGCTCGCTAGTAAACGCCCTGTCTGTTTTTATTAGCAGTCTGTGGGTTAGTTGGCAAGCGCTTTACAGCAGCTGGCTAACCTTATAATGCCCAAGTTGAGCAGTGGCCCAGTTTGTTTATTAGTAGCCCTGTGTACTTCAGTCGCAGCTTTGACGTTCGGTGTGTGGCCGCTCAAGCTTTCTGAATTTAAGTTTCTTTCTGTTTTCCAGAGAAAGCCCAGTGATCTCTGGTTGGAGAGCTTGTCAACCACTGTGAGACGTGTGCAAGCGAGAGAGGTTTGAGGAGGAACGTAAATAAGCAAAGCTATTTGAGAAGTCCTGATGTTACTCTGACACCTGGATAAAAGATGATGCCAGTAAGTATAATCTCGCATGATGTACCTGCCTTGGGATTTATGACATTACACTTGGATGCAGTAGAGGAGGATTTATGAGCTTTCTTTAAACTGGGATTATGTTTCAGTGTCCAGCGTCAATGATGTGTGAAAGTGGAATATTTAGCAGTGGTTTGCATCAGTTTCCTCCAAACCTATGAATCTATGCACAGTTGCTTTTGCTAATAGATTCATGAGGCTGAAAGAGAGCTTGTGCTTCAGTGTTTTTAAGGTATGATGTCCTCCCCTTTGGGTTCTTCCTTCAGAAAGAGATTAAGGAGAAGAAAGTCTTGTCTTCAAAGAAGATTATCTCAGATTTACGCCAGACCCCCCCCTTCCCCTTGCAAGTCCATAGCAGGTTGTTAAGACATTGTAGATGTCTCCACCAAACAAAACACAGTTTTTCTTCCACAGTCCTGTGAGAAAGGACTTTATCTTGAGAGCCACGCAAGCACTAATCAAAATAATTCATTTTAGAGTACAGATGTGATTGCAGTGGGATGTTTTGTCTTATGCTTAATGCAGAGTCAACACAAGTATGGTGGAGATTGATTTTGTGTAAAAAAACACACAGTAAATAGTGTTAAATGTGAAGGCTAACTGGGGCTGAGATTTTACAGTTGAAGGTGTCTGTTTACACTTCATTTTATTTTAAATGCTATGATTATATGTAACAGTTTTCAGATGTGTAGTAGAAGGTTATAGTCATATCTGACTGATTTTGTCTGATCTGATTCTATGGCTGCAAGGCGTAAAAAGGAATTGTATATGTGTTCAGCTCTTAAGTACTGTGATAAAGACTTTGGAAATGTATGATTTGAATAAAGCAGGAAATGTTTTTACTGTCCTACTCTTGCCAGAGTTTATAGGTGCAGGCAGGTGAATTGGCATGTGGTCATACATTAACTGGTAGCATTAAACATTAACCATGGTGAAATCTTCTAGAGCTTTTATATTCGTGAAGATTTTGGATTTTGGCACTTATTTTGATCTAAGACCCATCCTTGTAACCCACTTATATAGAACACATGAAGTACATGATTTGTCTCAAAGATTGTTAAGTAGGCTTGATTGGACTGACCGGTTGGGTATAATCCCTGCCTAGTCCTGGAGTGGTTGTTTTATCTAATCTTTATAGCCTAGAGCTGAGGCGCCACTCAAACGTGTGGCTTATCTCTTGTCTGCCTAATTGAAGGGAATCAAGGTGATTTAAAGGCACAAAGCTGTAGACCTGTAAAGCTGTAGATTTTCTTTTTTGGGGTCGTATTCCATTGTGTCAGATACTTGAGTTCTAAAAAAAAAACAAAAAAAAAAAAACATGGCTTTAACTCTTCTACTTACAAATCTACCAAAACATGTGTGTTAATGTCTTTGCTTTGGTAGTCATGGCACACCTCAGACAGGTTGAGTAAGAAGATTCCTTTGTGTTGATTTATTTGTTAGGTTGCCCATGCCATTCAGGATAACCAGAACAATGTGACTTGTTCTGGACAAATAGATGTTTTATGTCTAAAAGTGTGCAGACACCCCTTCAAATTAGTAGTTTTGTCTACTTTAAGGTGCATGCATTTCTGATATAGGCGTGCAGTTGTGCATGCCAAACTTGTATACTTTCCACATAAAAGCACTACCAAGAGAATGGGTCACTTTTTTCAACAGCAGCGCATATAGTCGCCATGCTCACAGCCACCCAAGCATCAGCTAGAGGGGTGTAAAGAGTTTTCTTTGTCTGGTTGGTCACTAAAGGAGAGCTATACAGAGTGAGAGAAGGAGAAAGTTGTGGTGCGGTTGGGTTCAACTTGGGGTCAGTTCCGGCTGTCTTGCTACAGCCTCCTGCTGTGAGGGCAGGTCCCCTGACTGACACACGTGCAGATGTGAACACTGTCCTCGTTCCAGATGGCCTAAGGGAACTGTCTGTAAACTTTGTGTAAAATCTGTGCAGAAGACAGCTAGTGTTGTAACTGTTATCGCACTGGTCTCTGAATTGTTGTTGTTGTTGTTGTTGCCTGTGGATGCATTACATAAAAACGTAGTATTTTAGGAACCCTTTGAAGATAAGAGAATCTTGATGGAAGGCTTCTCAAAAACAAAGCAAATGCGCTTGTGAATAATTATTGGTATACCTAGTCTAAGAACAATTTGTCTCTGTTTAAATGTAATTTTTGCAAACTGTAAGATGAGTAAATGCAATGTTGTGCACTGCTACTTTCTCTGGTGAGGTTTTTTAGCTATAATATATATAAAATATATATATTTTAGGCCATGTAGTTAGGAATGCACGGTCAATGAGTTCTTTATGGCCAATTCTGGCTTCTTTACATTTAGGTTGACTGATGGCAGTTTTTAATTGAAGCTCATGCTGTGTGGGCTTCACATTTAAATACACTAGATAATTTCCAGTTTTGTTATAGCTGCAACATTTATTTGCTCTTCAGTGAGCCAGCTTTTTAAATTCCTAAAGCGTTAATTTAATGGTTCACCAAACATAAGAAGCAACTGGCTATTTAGTCATCCACATACAGTGTGAGTGGACTTACCAGACTCAACACTGTTTAAATCGTTAAATTGCAGCATGTATGCCAGAATAAAAATAATAAATTGCCTGATTTTCTGCAACCCTGCTATAGGTTAATTTCATAAAGGCGTATTTGTATTGAAACTGTGTGCATTACTGGTGCTTGCGCAGGTTTCTAAACATCGTGAAGCAGGTCAGTCGCTGGTAGAATATTTTAAGATGTTTTAGAACAAGCTGGCTGCTGTGACCCAGAGCCTTACTGATTAAAGTGTGATTGACCCAGTGGCTGCTTTGCTGCAATCAACTGCCCCACATGGCAAAGGTCTTTCTAGTTCAGGTCCTGGTAAAGGCCTCAATGGATGCTTCATTACAGGAGACATTCAGCATGACCTAGATTGCTGTCTCGTGCTGGGATTGCAGAAGTGCATGATGGGAAGTACCTACATACTGTATGAATTGCCTACCAGCTATGTATCTAGAGAAGGCAAGGAATGTGCATGCATGACTGGAAGCTTGAGCATGGTGTTTTGCATACATGCAGTATTGTTAAAAACAAAATATCCAGCTCAAGTCAAAAAGAGGAAAACCTTTTATTTACCACAACTTGTTGTCCTAATTACTGTATGTGTTCAGTGTTGCACTGATCATCTGAAACAGCTGATTCACAGAGATGCTGTGAAATTCCTTAACAAGGAGTTGACACAGTGTCAGCAGGAATAGCCCATAAGTGTTGTTTACTCTGCAGACCTGTAATGTCCGTTAATAACCACCGAGGGTAAATCCAGCAGATCAGAGAAGTGGGCCCAGTGGTGGCAATTAAATAGAAGCACTGTTTAACTAATTTTGTCATGATAGTGCCACAGTTTTCATAGTACCACAGTGCTTTAATAACAAAATGTTATTTGTGGCAAAAAAGATTGATATCCAGGTTTTTGTAGTTTCCGTTTGTTCAGTAATTCAGTTATAGTAAGAATGCAATGTAAAAGGTAATAGAGTATTGAAAAAGCACCTGTCTATGTGCATAAACGCATCCCATCATCATGAACATACTTTATTGATTAATAATGTGACAGTGTCCATATTTAAGGGGAGCGTGGTCTGTCTCAAGAGGATTCTTCGCTTGAGTCATTAAATTTTAAGGTTAGTTCGATTGAGGTCAGTTTGTTGCTATGGCACCTTACACTGCCTACTAGAGATCTATGTACTGATTGAAAAAATGTAATCCTGTTCCCACCAAAAACAGAAGTATTTGTCTTGCTTCAATCTGCAGTGTATACAATTTGGGTTGCTCCTGCCTTTAGCCATGTACGAGAGTGAATGATGTCCAATGTTTGGTATAGTTAGTTCATTCAAAAGGACAGACTATGTCGGACTTGCCTATAGAGCGTTTCCACAGTTGGGATTAACTGTTTAAGAGTTCTGTCATTTCTGTAGCACAGTAATGCAATGAATGTGTTGTTCACATGATTGGTTGCTTTGCAACTATTTAAAATACATGCAATACTTGATTATTTAGCCGTTCTCCACTTTTGTTACATGCTAATTACTGCATGAATATGATCATTTTATGTAAACTTTTATTAATTTTGCTTCAATTTTCTACATGTGTACGCGCACACTGGACAGGTCAGCTGCCCCTGTGTATTCAGTTGCACGATGTTGTGGTTACATGGCAATACGCACCTCTACTACCTTTCTCACCTAATCTGGATTATGGATCATAAACCAATCAGGCAAAGTTTAGGTGGACCCCTTCAGTCTAAATAATCTAAATAACTGCTATATAAGTTGCTCTTTATAGTTGCCCTTTGTTTAATGATTATTTAGTAATTTCCTCACCATTACAAGCCCAATGTGGCCACATTGGCTGATTGGCTAATTAGCTACATTGTTCCCTAGTTGTTGATGCTTAATAGCTTCCAGTTCACAACAAACACAGTGGATGCTAAAATAAGCAAACATCACGCTAAACATGTTGTAGTTCCAAGTTTTATTTTGTTCCTAGGACCAATGATGTGTCTAACTTACTTATATTCTAACTTTTGACTTATTTACATTTATTTGCCTCCACCTGACATGAAAATGCACCCAGTTCACTTTGTGTTTTGCTGAGATGTAAACATACAGTTGTAAACAAATGCAGTTAGATTATGTAACTATGATTAGGGTGGTTATGTAGTTATTGTGACAGGCCTATCGTGATTTTAGTCAGGAACTGTAAGTTGGACGTGCTTTGTGAAACAAGCCCCAGGTAAGGGTGTGGGGTATGTTTATGACCTGACAGTAAAACTGGTTTGGATCAAAAGTGTAGTTTGCTTGTGTGTAGAGTCCTATTGTATGTCGTGTCTAAATGTACAGGTGGTTAAGGTCATCTATAACTACTACCCCACACAAGTACTGCACTGTTATATCACACAACCCTGTATGCTATGCATAGTGTTTGAGGGTTATGAAATGAATTAGCTTTCTTAAGTGCAGCGCAACTGCTGTTCTTTATCTTTGATCAGAGGTAGGAGATGCTTCAACTGTTTTTTTGTTTTTTGTTTTTTTTGTAGTTTGAAGTATAAGTACCTTTGGTGACTTGAGAGAAGTGTTTTATGGCATGTAACCTTGTATCTTTAAGACAGAGTCTGTACTGCTATTCATATGCTTAACTCATGTGTGGTGGTGCTATGTGGCATTGTCTTGTTCTGTTTGTGGCTTCGTGTGCATGTACATATTTACCCAGGATTTCTGTGTATTGATATGGCATCTGTTATGGCAGTGTCATGCAGGAGGTGTCTGATTTAATTAGTATCGATCGTGACTGAGGCTGTGTCCATGCTGCGGAGAATTCAGTCACTGTTCCTCCCAGAGAAGTGCTGCCGATTTGCAGTGTACATGCTGCACAGCAATGTACAGTTTTTTTTTTTGTTTTTTTTATCGCAAGTAATAATTCCACCAATCAGGATGCAGGATGGTCAAATGTAATTGTGCAAATCTACTATAGTGTTTGAGAAATATATTTTCACACCACAAGATAGTGGTGTACTGCTGGAGCACCGATTTTGAATGTAGATGCACTATACGTCTGGATGACTCTTTCCATCTTTTTGTCAGCCTCATGATATCTCTTCTTGACCTCAGAGCAGCCAGTGAAGTTTGTAAAAGTGCACTGAACAACCAATGAGCATGAGTTAGAGACACATGACCAGACTGTCAGAATATTCAGTGTACATGGCACAGTGCGTGGCTGATGCCCTGCAGGGCTACAGTGCCATCAGTGTCACACAGCCAGTCAGCTGAAGAGCATGGCCCTTTCCCCTTTTGTCTTGTCTGCTTGCGTGTGACTCAGGCAGCCAATAGAGAGCCGAGGAAACAGTGTGCTGGCTAACACGCTGTTGTTGGGAGACTTTGGCAAACGCATGCTCACCGTTTTGCCGATAACTATCCAGAACTTACCTGGGACAGATTTCATCTTAAAAAGCTAAGCAGGAGTTTGAGCGGTTTCTGTCTCCTTTAAGTATTATATTCAAAGCAGTGTCGATGGGAAAGAGCTTTATGTATGAAATGTATTTGTTTGATGTTGTTCAAGGCTCTTAAACGTGGTGGTTTAAATTGGTGCTGAAGCTCTAACACACAGAGGCTGAGATTTCATTAACATGAAGAACTCTGCACCTACAATGCTGAAGTTCTTGCTGTTTTCCAAAACTTTTCGTGCTGAAGATTCCTTGTTGCCCCATCCTCCTTTGCCGGCCTCATTACAAATTAATTCACTTTGCTTAATGCTTCCATCTGAATTGCCTTGGATTTGAAGAGCTGCTCAAATATGAATGCTGGCTCTCTTCTTATAAAAGGAAAGGGGGTGAGCTCTGGAAGGCCAAACGGTGTGTTTTTTAAGAGCCTTTTTGATTTTTAGTGCTTGTGGTTTTTGCATGCTCGTCCTTCAAGGGCTAAAAGGCCATTTCATCCAAAATCCTACAGCATTGCAATAACTTGTTGAGCAAGGGTCTCAAACTGGTTTCCTTTTGGTCCGCAGCTCTTAGCGCTTAGCACTCCTTTTTTCTGTACTAGCTTATTAAACAAAGTTTTAGAGCAAAGTATCATGCAAATCTTTGCCATGTCACCCACCCCTACTGAGAGATGCACTGCACTGCAAAATATTACATGATACATATAATAGATATTACTAATTTTAGATCTGAATGTCTCTTTTAAAGCTTATTGTAGTGATGGTTTTATTCTAAAGCAAAATGACCCATGTAATTGGTCTGTTAGCCAGTAAACAATATTATCGAATATCCAATAATTGAAATCCATGACTATGTCATGCCAGTTATCGTCAAGTGCTTTCCATCACATAATATGCCTGGTGATGTTGTGTTTTAGTTAGTTTGTTTTATTTAGCAACCTACATATATGAAAATAAAACTTATTAACCGCACATATAAATGTTTATAACACCACTTCAAAAATATAATGCAGAGATCTAGTCTGGTAAAGAATGCTGGGATATATAACGATGATTAAACGGACCTGGTATGTGTGACAATGGAGAAAATGAAGGAGCCAGTGTGGCAGTTTTGGGAACTTGGAGGTGGCGTTACTACTCAGGCTAGGTTTCATCTAAATCTTCTGAATTTGAACATGCTCTTGCAGAGCAGATTTGCCTCCATGGGCATTTGTATGATCTGTCTCTAAAAGATTGCAGGGATTGTTTTTTTTTTTTTTTTTTTCCCCCATGTACCGCCTCGTGTCGTTTCCGAGAGTCATTATGCACCAACGTAAACAGCATGAACAGCTTACTTAATTTTAAAATACAGACAGATTCAGTAAGTTTTCGTTAATAAAGAGGCCGAGACATAATTTATTTAAACATTAGGAGCTTTCTTCAGAAGGACGAACTGGATAAGTTAAAAATGTTAATTGCAGGCTGATCCAGATTTATTAGTACTGACAAATCCTGGTTGATACATTCTATAAATAATCAAAAAGTAGCCTTAAAAAATTACAATCTCTACAAAGCAGACAGAAATACAGGGGGTGGTGGTGTGGCTGTGAATAAACTGCAGCACTCATTTAACACCTTACAGTCTGCATTTTTTAATCATAAACTCGTTTTAAATGCTGAGAAAACTAAGTTCATGCTGTTTTTTAGATCGCCTAACATCGATTTTAATACTTTTAAAATTACAACCCTAAAAGGATCTGACGTGGAATGAGTTAGTGAATATAAGTACCTTGGCATATGGCTGTTTATTATATGAAAAGGTAGGCTGGCCTTCACTTGATGTGCATTGAGGAACACATTGCTTTCTTTTTAGTTTTAAAGCACTTGGCCGGATGCCTTCGAGTATCACAACAATGTTCACTGAGAATAGCACAAGTTACGGAACTCGCTCCAGTGATTGGATCACCCTTTAGGTCTCTAGAGCTTTTACTGAACTGGGAAAATCTGCTTTTAGCTACAGTGCACCAGCGAACTGGAACTCACTGCAGGAAACACTAAAGCTCAGCTCGCTGGCGTCACTTTAAAAACTCTTTCAAATTCTTACTTACCACCTCCACATGACCTGCCAATGTTTTTATTTCATTTTAGTGTATGATTTATGATTTTGATTTTCAGTAGTTTTTTTTATTTTAATATCCCTTTACCATTCTTTTATGATTATTAATTTTACTATTTTAACTTTTACTACTATATTTGTATCTATTTTATTTACTTATTTTTTTTACTTTTGTCTTATTCTTGGTTTTAATTTCTTTTTTTAGTTTTTATGTTTTTCTTTTAAGATTTATCTTAATTTTGTCTCTGTTCTTTTTGTTTTTTTAAACGATAAATGTTTAAATTTTAAGTACTCATTAAAATTTTAAATCATTAATTTATTTTCAGTCCCTTTTTGTTTAAAAATTGTAATGCTCTGCGGCATTGTACATGAGGGTCTCCCTCAATATACTCCCAAGTGAAAATAAAAAGTTGATTGAAGTAAATGCCTACAGCATTCTGCACAAGTTGCTCTCTGCTGCTGAAGTATACTTAGCCTTAAGCCACTCACAGTGCAGTGCTGTGCTCTACATAACGCAAAGCCATAGTTTTAGTCCATATGTTAAAACTAAGCTGCAAAAACAGCCTATTTCAAATTAATTGTATTTGTGATTCCCACACATTAACATGTCCGCCTATTCGTGTTGAATTTATATTGAGTATTTGATTGAGACACATTACTGGGCAGCCAGTCAAAGCAGACAACATTTGCATATCTCTTAAAGGCACAGTTACAAAAACAGTTAAAATTCTAAGGTATAGATTGAGATGTGAGAATTGGCATGTAAAAAAGAATTCATGACTTGTTTTTGCTACAGAAGCCCACAAAGATGTCATAAGTGGACCCCAGGGATTAAAATACAAGAAAACATGAGGATATGGGTCCTTCCACATAGACTGTTTCACAGTAGCTGAGGCATACTAGCAGTGGCAGATTGTGGTATAACTCTTGGCAGGACATCATGGGGAATCGGTGCCAGTTCAAAGCATTAGTATGGCTGAACTGCTCCAGTCATTGGCACCACAATCCAACTGCTGTGAGTAATTTTCAGTTCTTTTCAGGGTGCAGAGCTTCTAGCCAGGCAGAAAACGTTTTGGGCAAATGGTGTCTGCAAATGTTTAGCCTGGTTCAGGTTTCCAGAACTCCTGTTGCCTCAGTTTTTTTGCTCCGGGGAATGCAGAGAGCACTCATAGTTCACAGCTCTGCATGAAACATGAGTGGAAAACACATAACAACTGAAGTAACATATTGTAGACTAGACTGTTTAAAGTAGGCTCCTCCTTCAGTTACAGAAGGTGAGATAATCTGTTAATACACAGATGTAGAAATATTGTATGTAGTGATGTTTTTCATCAGCATTAGAATTAATTTATTTAAGTATGAGCTTGCTTTATATTGCGTAATTTTGAGTTATGCTTATAGTACCATAATATGTCTGCTTACCTAGTTACTCCATGATCATGCACTGCAAATGCATTAAATAATATTTTTCATGTTTTTACCCTATTTGTGTGTAGAGTAAGGCTGGATGCTAATATAAATTTAGGTAAATGATTGGTGTCTGCAGAGTTATTGTGGGAAACAGTGCCATTGTGATCCAGATTGAATTACAAAATGCCACATGTGAATTATAGAGTCCTGCATTTTCTCAGGTAGTGTAATTACCATGTAGTTACTGACTAGGCTAGCTCGGGTAATTACTTAATTTAGTCTCTATTATTACTGAACAATATATAATGATATTCTGAGAATAAAAGAATGATAATTTGCATAATCTCTACACTGGTTAAGGGTGTAAAAGTATACCCACCACTCATCGCTGTAGCACACCCAACCCCCGCCCAGTTATTGGTTTGATTCCTCACTGTACACTCCTACATTGTAGATAGCAGCATGATGCATCAAGTAGCAAACACTCCATGGACAGGTCACAAAGCAAAAACTTTTGTGTTCTCTGTTTATTGCTTAATCAAAATTTATATAAATAGCATAAAGAGATCAACAATAAAAAGCTGATTTACTGCTGTGGCTGTGGCTAACTTTCTCATGGCGGTATGAAGATTGAGGGATGTATGTGGGTTCACAACATTTAAGATTTTTGAAGAGTTTAAAGTACATTTGTTGATTTGTTTGTTAGTCTAGATTATACATAACAGCATGAATACAACACTGCAAGTCTGCATTTTGCTTGCCTGCTTGTGTTTATATTACAGCACATGATGCATCTGCAGTCTACTAGCCTTTCGAGCAGCAGCTACCAAGACGACAATATAATCTTTTTGTTGCCATTTGCAAATATTGTATTTGTGAATTAAGATACTCGGGTAATACCACAAACTTGATGCTCTCTTGATGCTGAATCCAATGACTTAATTGTGTATGACAGGGGTATTTAATTAATTAATTAGAATTCAGTAAGGTCTAGTTAGAGGAAATTTCTTTAGGCCAAGGTCCTGACCATCATCATTCCTAACCTGTGTTATGATTCAGTGCCGTATCCTGTATACTGAAGTAGCCCAGTATCAGTGTTTTATGTCATCAGAACACAAACACATTACAAATACCGTTCAGTATATTTCAGCAATATTTACTTATATTTACTTATATTTACTTATTTAAGTAAATGTTTTTTTTCCTTACTTCAAACCTTTAAAACAAGGGCTACATTAAATAAACAGAATGACTTTTTGCGTATTTAAGTGTTTATTCATAGAAAGAGTAAATAAAGCATGCGTATTTTTGTTAACTCAGTTTCACACCTTGACCTGTTTTGGAGCTGTCTGTGGGAAGAATAAACGTATATGTCTCTCCATTCCTGCTTAAAACAATCAGTTTTCGCTGTCAACTTTTCTTTTTTATAGCACGTTATTCTTTCCCTGCCTCGCTTTACTCTCTGACTCGCTTTATTCTCCAACTGCTCCTTATGCCTTCGTACCTCGCCTGTGTGTGCGTCACACTCCCTGATTGGCTGAGGAGCGCGTTTGGTGATCTTACAACACATGTGATTGGTCTGTGAGTTTACTGTGCCGCAAAACATGTATATCGTAAAGTCTAGAAAAGTTCCACTGCTTTAAATTAACACTGTCTAATTTAAATAGTCCTTAATAGTTTATCGGTTTGGATCCGCATTGGACAATGTCTGGTCACCTTATTGGTGACCTTTGGTGTAGAATTTTATATCTTTACATATCGCCTGCAGACCCCAGCATTGCACTGAATTGCTTAGTTTAAGATATTAAAAAAAATAAATGGAATATAAACCCCTACCTATTACTTACTTAAATAAATTCTCATGTTTAATAATATTGTTTATCGGGCTAGTACAAAATTTGGTATGGTTTTAAAGGCTGTTTGTTCTGTAACAAAATAGTCAAAACAAGCAGAACTTGAATTGCAGAGATGCTGACTTTAACAGCATACTGCTCTCTACTCAGTTTCAGCTTTTCAAAAAATTGCAACTAAATCTACTTGTCATTCATAATTAAAATCTGTCTCTTCAGGACATGGCTTCTTATTTCACCATGACATCTGAACAAGGAACCATCCATCATTCATAAATCATATGAAAAAGAGCTCTTCTTGTTCTTATTCCCCTTCTGCTATTGGAATTTAGTTTATTTTTTTTAGTTTATTCTTTTCCTAATTTTGTGTTTGTTGTTTGATTTGCTCTTTGGTTGTGGTTGTTTTCTTGCACATTTCCCTTCAGTCGACATAGGATACGCTTTCTAGTGCATACGGCACGTGTTGACAGTTGGCATCCCATCGGGGTCCAATACTTTTAAATCTGTTATTAGATGAGGAGCATAAGAGGGCTATAATGCAATTAGAGCATTGAAGTGGGATGACCGTTGATCACTGTGAGAAGCCAGGGCACAAGATCACACTACTCACAGAGATAGACCATTAGCGTGATAAGAGCATGGAGTATTGGGGAGGATACGTGTACATTAACATCTCTGTCCCATACCTCCTCCCATCAGTCCCGTAAGAGTCTTTGCTGTTGTCTGCTGAGACCTCAGGGGAGCATCCTTCTGGACGGGGCTTGGTGACGCTACACCCTTTACAATCTTGATGAGAAGTGCACCCTCCTCAGTCTCTCTCTCTCTCTCTCTCTCTCTCTCTCTCTCTCTCTCTCTCTCTCTCTCTCTCAGCAGTCACACAACGAGCGTGACTCTTTAAGGCTTCTCTCTGCAGGGATTCCTTGCGCAAGGCTGTTTGCTTACCACTCTGAGTGTGTGTTTGTGATGGGGGGAAATAAGGGACAGAGGTTTGCGTGCGTAGGGCTGTCTCTAGCATTGCGTCTTGTCTGATACCTGAGGGATGAAGAAGTTTGTAACCATTGTCCTTCGTGGCCTGGTCAGCCTGTCTAAGGATAAGCCCTGGGGGAAGGAGCATGCTCAACATTTGAAGAGAGAGGGCAAGAGAGGATGGACTGCATCCAAGTGGAGTAAGGTGATGCTCTTAGTTGGCCTACAGGGTGGGAGGGGCCATCGTCCTACAGTAACATGTACAAATCGGGTAAGGTTTGAACTGTTCATATGTTCTTAGCAACACCTTCAAAAGCTCATCTCAGCTCATTGACTCGAATCAGTTTTGTTCTAGTCTGACTAAGTGCTGCATACTTAACATGTGGTAAAGCTGGTTGTTGAGCAGGCTGATTAAGAGGCGTACTGTTTTAATGTTAGTTACCTGCTGCATGAGTCCTATTTTGATGTAAATGTGTTGATGTGAAAGATGATCTCTTCAACTTTGGGTTGTTTGATCTTTGGTTTTGAAGACTGCTGTCACATATGTAGAGTGCTGTGCATGAATTTAAAGGAAATGCCAGTAACACATCAGTATTTGTAATATTCTTGATGTCATTGTACTGAGGTCGTTTAGTTATTAGAGTTTATGCAATATTATATTCAATACCAGTACAACAAATAAATTTATCTTGTGTTCTTCAAGATGCTTTGTAGCACGTCTATATAGTGTGCTTTGTATGTTTCATTGTTTTAATTACCCACCAATAAAACCAGAGTGGTTGCCAAAGAAAACTTTATACATTTATAGGCCTGATTTGAGGAATGGACTAGCCTAGATTCAAAGCTGCCCAAAAATTAGTGTTACGATGTGAAACCGTTCCACCCATTGGGAGGAAATCGCTACAGTAGGTAAGATTATCATTAGTCTCATTTTTCAGCACTCTTCAATCGTCTTTGTTTTGTCGCACTTAATAGAATTGCTAGTTATAATGATAATGGATAGTCTGATGTATTGATGTTGGGAGGAGGAAGGACTCAGTGGGGATTGTGCGCTGTCTCTTATCCTTGTTGGCAGCCATAATCTTTTCATCCCCATTGTTCCGATTAATCTCATCAAAGAAGGACGACCGCCACGGCTTCCTAACCACTTGGACATCTGAATTATGCATGTCCTTTTTTTCCTCCTCCTTCTTCTTCTCCCTTCTTCTACTGCAGAGGAAAAGTGACAGCGATGCACATTTTTTTACGTCACATTCATTTTGTCTTTTGCACAGAATAAGACTTTTTTTGGGGGGAAGAAAGACATGTTCAGTGTTTAGGCTGACGCTACCCCGGTGCAGTGCTTTCTGTTTGCTTGCTGTGTCATGGAATGTTCTTTGCTTGTGTATGCACGGAGGGTTTTTAATACATGTTTACAATAGGAGACTAAGAAAAGGAAAACGGTTAACTGCCCTGTTTCATTGTAAATGTGACCTTTATGCATTTTCCTATTCCTCATGTAGCTTTCTCCATAGAATTTAGAATTAAAACTATTTGCTGCTTGTGTTTGCACACAGAGGAATTTGACCCTCGCATTTAACCCATGTGTGCGGTGAAACACACACACAAACACACACACACACACACTAGGGGGCAGCGAGCATGCTTGCCCTATCCACAACGCCTGGTGAGCAGTGGTGGGGTTAGGTACCTTGGTCAAGGGCACTTCAGTCGGTTTAAGGCAGTCCTGTTGGTTTACCTGTACATTGTGGTACATTTTGAATGAACCTTAACTGACCAAATCTAATCCTATCATAATATAAACATCATCACCACCGCTATTAAAGGAGCTGTATGTAAAATGACGCTACAAGACAAATGCAACCAGTAGGTGGCAGCATGCACAGTTCCTCCACCTCCCTCTTCAGTTCCTACTTGTGTACAAGAAACAAGTTTAGCATAAAACTTAATCTAAAGAAGTATCTAGGTGTGTAAAGGAACAACAATTTGGTTTTGCTCTGGTTTATATCACATGGTTTCTTGCCGAGAGCTTGTGCCAGTGGTGACAATGATCAGTAGGGCCTCTTTAACAGACTTTACTTTCTGTAATTAACATTTCTGTTTCTCCATTACTTGAGGATAACTTCACCAGTTTAAAGATTGGCCTGTGTCTGTGTCTATTTGACATCTCTGTTCTAAGTGGATTCTCCTTAGCCCACTCCCACCACAGCGGTGAACTTGCATTGTTAGCGGTGACAGTCAGATTTTCTCATCAGATGTAATGACTGCTGGAAAAATGCCCATTAATCTGGTCATTGGGTCAGAGAAACTGCAAGACACTCAGATATTCAGAGGTCAAACATTATTACAGCATTACCTGAACTGGAACAAGGCCATCAGGTTATATAATGCACTTATAACTAATACATTTTTGTGCAAGTAATTTAAAATTTAAATCAAAGAAGTCAAAGGAGGTCCAAGTCAGTGCCCACTGAGGAGTGGTCCAGTAAGAAACAGCAGCAGCATAACTGGTTTTGTGTTTGCTTGTTGTGTGTAATTGTGTTACCCTGTTTCTAGTCTTTTTATTGGAATCCTAGACAACTGAGTTTGTTGGGGAATAAATGTTTTTTAACAGAGCAGTTCACCAACATTACATGCTTTAAAAGAAGGTCTGTTAAAGTTTATTGACTAGTTCTGTTAAAGTAAAGATATTTTAGTAGAAATGAACTAGGACTGTGTATTAGTGGAAACTTGTGTATGTTTGTTTAGTGAATTGTTAGTGTGTGTTTAGCCTGGGTGGAGTGCGTCAGCTAGCCCCTAAGTCCTTGTAAGGTCTTGCAAAATCTTCTCTGATGGGCTTTTCTCAGATTATCCAGCTTTTCAGCAGATGAATGAGACCCCCTGTGTTGGCAGTACTCAATGTGTACTTTCTCTTCATCTCTGCTTCACTGTGTTCTTTCCCTTTTATCCTTTGCTCTGTGCTCCAGGTGTGTGTGTGTGTGTGTGTGTGTGTGTGTGTGTGTGTGCTCATGCTCGTGCTGGCATGTTTGTTTTTTAAAACACTCAGGGTTCTTTGTGTATAAGTTTCAAAAGTATTTGGACATTGGCAATGTTTTTGTTATTTTAGCTGTGCAGCACAACATATTGAAGTTAAAATCAAACAATAAATATGAGCTCAAAGTGCAGACCTAGCTTTATTTATTTTACATCCAAATCAGGTTAACAGAGTAGAAATACTGTACTACCTTTTTCATACATAGCCCATTTCGTGTGTGTGTGTGTGTGTGTGTGTGTGTGTGTGTGTGTGTGTGTGTGTGTGTTGTTCCGTCATTATTATTATTATTATTATTATACTTTGAACAGATAAAGCTCTAGAGCTAAGGTGTTTTTGCTTTTGAAGTCTGTTGTTTTTGTGCGTAGAGCTACACTGTCAGTGAAGGAAGCCTGAAAAATCAAAATAAACCAACCAGAGACATTTATTTGTCACCGAATCAGCTATTCTGTACATTCTTCAAGAAAGAATGCACTGGTCATCTCAGAGATAATAAAGAGATGGTAAAGAAAAACCCTTCACAACATTTTTAGGGCTCAGATTGTCTGTGTCAACAGTTAAGAGAAGTAAACACAAATGATTTAGCACACAATGTAAAAATCAAGATTGCCAAATGAAAAAAGATGAGACAAAAATCAACTTGTCCCAGAATGATTGGGAAGGAAAAAAAATAGGAGGGGGGACGAAACTGCTCATTATCTAAGGCATACTACCTCATCTGGAGTCATAGGCATGTATTGCCGCCATTACAACTGGTGCAAAAGCAAAGACTTGAAGAAGACAAATGTTCTGCAGTAGTCAGGTCAGTCACCTGACCTCAGTCCAACCGAGCAAGCGTCTCGCTTACTCAAGATAAAGCTGAAAATAAAACATTCTAAAAACAAACAGGACCACCGAGGAAAGGTCTGCAGCAAAGATCTGACAGAGTATCATCCAAGAGGAAACTCAGTGTCTAATGTCTAACGGTGTTTATGCACTGCAAAGGAGTTTCAGCAGAGTGTAAATACTATGTATGATTTTGTTTGTTCAGTTACTTCTAAGCCCCTAAAGATTAAGGGGTCTGTGTATAGTAATATGAGTAATTCTTTAATCCTTACCTGTTTTTGATGTAAATAATCTCACATTAAAGGGCACTAAAGTGAACGTCTGCGCTTGGAGTCGACATTAAATAACAATATGAGCTCCACTATATTGAGCCGGACACCTAAAATAGCAATAACTTTGTCAGCATCTCAATATTTATGGACCTAACTGTATACAATATTTTTTCTGTTTCAAACCTAATGGATGTTTAGCAGATTTATTTTGTGAATGAGTTTCTTTGTCTGCTGGCAAGCACCTGCGGTGTGAGTGACTTTCTACAGCTTTGACAACCCTGGAATTATGTGCTCTTGGCTGGCAGTATTACGATATGATGTAATTTGCGATTAAGTTCATTAAGTTAATGCACATTATTTCTCCAGTAAAGAACTTAAATTTACCCAATGAAATTTACACTTTACTCATTTTACTTCAATGGACAAAATCAGACTTATACTCATTAGCTTTAGTTGATGCGCATTGACATTTGCGCCATACTGGTATTGGCAGATGTTTACCAAAACAAAATGTTTAAGTTTGACTGATATTTAAAATATTTATGTTGTACTTCATGAGAGCAGAACATGTAGGTGATGTAGGTTACTGTTTAATTAATGGTAATACAGACGTGGCTGGTTATAGTTCCTTATATCATTTTGCGTGTCTATCTGTCAGTGTTGGTGTCTGCCTTACCTGATGTATATACATGGAAAATATCAGGATATCAGCAATGGCCCACAATTCCCATATTGGCACAGCCTTAATTTGCATAAAGGAGTAGATGCTATCTTGGCTCTATCCTGTGAGAAAAGGTGTGCATCCAGTGAGGGCTTGGAAAGACTCTGTCTATTGAGTGTAGGACCGTGTTGGGAATTTTGATACTATAATAATCGTGGATAAATGCATGATGATGTGTGTATTGATCCAGTAATGGCTTTTTTAACCTTTAAAAGTGACACAGACGCAAGTCTAAGAGAACGGCATAAAAAAAGTAAAACAAGTAGCAAATATGCTGTAATAGAGTTTATTTATTGTTTATTTAAATTGGAGGAAAAAAGTGCCTTGTGGACGTCACAACTTAAAACAGTGTCACAAAATAAAGTATTTTCATTGGTTATTGTGTATGAATGAAGTGAGTATATTTTGCTAACTGTTAATAAATGAATACTTAGAGTTTCTCTTTCATTCTTTTGCTGCACTGTTAAATGCTAAAGTGATGTCGATGCTGCTGTGATATGTGTAATTTGTGGCACATATTTTGTGAGCATTTTTTTTATTTACTGAGTTTTACAACCACAGAGACTACAGCTGTTACCTCTGTAATGGAAAATGGCGAAGGTTCACTGTCATCTTGTTTATTTAGTCTTGTATTATTAACACGTTCAAATAATTTATAGATTTTGTATTTTTATATATGTTTGTCATTATCATATCATTATCATTTCCCTTCATCTTTATTTGCTCACCATTACACTAGGTTTTTTTTGTTCTTCTGGTTTTTCTAGATTTTCTTTATTATGGCCCTGATCTAAATAATTTAATATCAAGTATTGCTGATGTCGCACCCTGGTCCTGTGCAGCACAACTATTAATTTTTTTTTACATCAGGTCACAATTCAAAGACTCAATATGTCTGAGAGTTTTCAGTCTCGGAAGAGGGTTTTTCCCAGACTTAGATGTTTTTTCTTATTCTGAAAGGAGGGAGTGTGCCAGCGTCTGGCCTGGTAAATCTATACCAGTTAGTTTGAATTGAATTTGTTTAGTTGTTTGTGGTGCATCATTATCATGTAGCGTTCTGCCATCTGTTTCTTGCATTTTCCTAATTCTAACTCTGTGTTGGTGCATTGCGAATGCAGAGAATTTTTAAAGTGGCATGTATTTGTTGATTCCTTGTGTTTAACAAAGCATAACAGCCCTTTTGTGGAACTCCTAGGGGTGTATTTGTCACAAGCTGTGTACTGACAGCCCTACTTACTACCTCAAGAGAGTGTGTGTATGTGTGCTTTGTTTTTTCTCTTCTTTGTCACTACCAAACTGTAAAGTAACGCAGGTCAGAACTGGCTTTAGTGATGCAAATAGCCCGGTGCCTCATTATCAGCAGCAGTAGAGACCTTGTTTGCTCCTATCCAGACCGCTGGCTCCCTGTGAGTTTGAGAAGTGGAAGTTAGAAGTGTCTCTTCCCCTCCTGTACTGCAACCTATCCATCTCCTCTCTATCAGTCTTACTCTTAGACCACTAACCATATGTCAGTCAACCTGACACACCTTGGCTACTCCTTTTCATCAAACTGAATGTCTTATGGCCTGGGATAGACTAGACTTAAGTGATTTCTTCCCTGGGTGTGCTATATCTTTCAAGTGTGAAACAGTGGCTTTGAGTAATATGCAGCAAAGCTCAGATCCTGCCAGGACTGTGTTACCAGGAACATCTACAGAGCAGAGCCTGTAGTTGCTGGCAGCAGGCTTAATGTGCTCTTTGTGTAATGCTACCAAACTAAAGAATGTGGTTGGGCATAGTGAGTTTCAGTGGTAGATGTGTGTCTCTTTGTCTGATTATTGGGAATTTAGCAGCACTTATTGTCTTGCTGTTTTCTTGCCCCTCTTGGATTTTATAATTAGAATGACCTGGATTGGGAAGCAGGTCCTGTTTTTCTCTGAAACAGGGAACTGCTCTCTTAGATATGTTTTTAGTTCGACGAAAGTTTCTCTGGGTTGTACATCAATATACAATTTAGATCAATATCTACAGATATCTGCTTAGAAAATAGCATCAGATACTGTTTAGATTTGAACAGTAAATTCAGTTATTTAATTTGATGATGCGTCATTGCACTGCAGAAGAGTAAAACAATTACAAATGACCAAGAAAACTGTGCATTCTCAATCTGTTTCATTATGTTTGACTATATAGCTCCGGTGTGCCCAAGTCTAGACCTTTTGATGTACAGCCTTGAAGATATTAATTCCAGTACTGATTTAATACACTTGATCAAATGAATTGTGTTCAGGAGCATCTGCATACTTGAGCTAGAGATGTTTTGCAAGCTTTTAAACACCTTTCATGTAAATAAACTGTTGTATTAATGTAATGTCTCTTTTTGTTTCTCCCTTTCAGATGATTCTGACGGTGTATCTGAGTGATGGTGAGCAGGCGCTGACTGAGGTGCCCATCACTCCAGAGACTACTTGTCGTGATGTGGTGGAGTTCTGCAAAGAACCAGGAGAGAGTGGCTGCCACCTGGCTGAAGTCTGGCGTGGCAATGGTATGACTTTGTTTTTCTGTAGGTTGGGATTGCGATGAACAGCACACCTTAATTTATAGTCTTCTAAAATGCTATAGTTGACTAGCCTTCAGTACAGGCCATGTTGATAAGGCTTTGACTCTAAAGTTTTTCTGCAGCATTTATGTTCCACTACCAGATTTGAGTAGAGAGCCTGACTAATTCTGTAATAGTTTTTAGTAAAGGTAAGTACCATGGTTCCTGTAGGATGTTGGGTCACTAATAGGCCAGACTTGTATCTTCTGTACAGCATAGTACCTTCATTTATTTACTCTTTCTCTCAAAATGAAAAAGCAGTAAACATACACTCACTGGCCACTTCATTAGGTACTCTTCCTTGTATCTACCCTTGTGTTAAACACTGTGACCACTCACAATCATCTGATGCTGCACAATTTGTGTTGGTCATCCTTTAGTCCTTCATCAGGGGTCACAAGACTCTGCCCACAGGACACTGTGAGGTAGATAGTTTTGGTTAGTGTACTATTCTCAGTCCAGCAGTGAGCGGCAATGCCGTGTCTTATCTACCCAAACTGGCGCAACACTCACTAACACACCAGCACCACGTCAGTGTCACTGCAGTATTCAGAACGGTCCACCACCCTAATAATAAAACCTGCTCTGTGGTGGTCCTTTGGAGAGTCACTGCATCATAAAATCTGCATATACACGCTGTGTCAAAGTTGGTAGACATCTACATGCTTACTGTTTCTTCAGTCATTTAAAAAGTTATGCAATCTACAGTGTTTGCAGATCATTTGAGCTCAGTTATAGAATGAAGAATCTGTGTGTCTTTTAAAGTCAGAGATGTTTCATTTGTCGACCATGGTATGCTGTTATGTTTGTTGATTAAGAAGTAGAAATATTTAGAGATCGTGCACTGAAAGCATAAGGACTTAATGACTTTGCTAAGTTTGCTTTATTGTACTTCTACATGCGGTCCTAGCATGAAAACATGTACCTTTTGAAATGAAACTTTATGCATGTATTTGGTTACTGTTATTACAGCTCTGGCTCGACCCTATGGAACCTTTATTCCTACAACCACTACTACTACTACTATTGTAGCGACTGTTGTTGTTGTTGTTGTTATTATTATTATTACTATTACTATTACTATTACTATTAAGATTATTATTATTATTATTATTATTATTATTATTAAGATTATTAAGATTATTATTATTATTATTATTATTAAGGTTATTATTATTATTATTATTATTATTATTATTATTATTAAGGCTGTTATTATTATTATTATTATTATTATTATTATTATTATTATTATTAAGGTTGTTATTATTATTAAGGTTATTGTGATTTTGAAATAGTAGTATTATTATTATTCTTTCATCTTCATGTATGCCTCCAGTGAACCAAATTCAGCAAGATGTTTTTTTTTGTTTTGTTTTTTATTTCCTATTTTAATGTTGAAAATTGAAAATAGGAATTACTAATGGATTTAATATAAATGTTTTCCCTTTGCAATCAAATTTTGAATCATTATTGAATAAAAGATACGCAGATTGTTTGAAGCTTGTGCCCAAGTAAGTGTTGGCTATGTTAGCTAAGACTTTCATAACTTTTTTATTTGTGTAAATCGGGGAGGGTGTGGGGGGTTTAACTGAATGAGAGAAGTGTGAAGTGTAATAAGAGGCTATTATCTGCTTCAGGTCTGTCAGACAATGAATATGAACAGTGAACTGAAATGCTCTCGTACTCTGTTCTGCCAGAAACGCATTCCAGCGTTCTTCGTGCCACAGTTATGCTGCTCTTTATTCCCTGTTCCATTTCTGTTTTTCTTTTGTTTGTTTTTTTTGTTTTTTTTTTATTTTTTGTTTTTTTAAACCCCCCTCTGTCATCTTTTCGTAAAGCCATGGGCCAAAACCGTACCTCACAGAGTGTTCTTCCTTTGGTGTGCTCATCACACTGTTCAACAAAATGTCATTTCCTGTATAACAAAATGTCCATCACAGCAGCTTTTAGTCCTAAGCAGCCTACTGCCCCTAACTCCATTAGTGGAGAGTAAGTGATGGTGATTGCTTGCGGCACACCATTGGTCTCCATTTATTGTCCTCCTGTCACAATATATGGCCACATTCGGAGTTATATAAAAGTAGTTACCTCGCTAAGCCTTTTAAGTGTCTTTGTTAGTAGTTTTTTTCCCCTCAAGTGACTAATGATTTGTTTCAGTACTGGTGGTACTGTATAGTTATACAAATTATTGAAATAGGGGAACGCCTCCAACAACAGTCCGCTGTTTGAATGCATCTAATTTCTTAAGTCATTATTATGCACTTGCGTTCTGTTGGAGTCTGTCAGCCATCCATTCCTTCCATCTGGTCTCGATCACCCTTCCAGTTTCTTTCCTTTTAGTCTTGTCAGTTTTCTGCTCTATTAGTGCGGTCCATCTGTGCTCAGTCCATCACATTTTTACTGTGGGTTCATGCGGATCTCCTTGTGTGGACGAGTGCGCATCTCTTTGTGCATTCAGTCACTCCATCTGCCCCACCTCATTGCTCTCCAATCGTCTAATGGTGATGAGTAGCCCCTGTTTGAGATGATCTATGGTCCCGTCCCCCTGACTCCTTTCTAAAGAGCAGAGTGAAGTTCAAAAGAAGCTGATAGCAGGCAGGTGTGAGATCAAAAACACAGGAGACAGTCCAAGCCTTTGTGAATATGGCTGGCATAAGCCAGTCCAACCTAAGCAGCAACCACACACTGACAGCCACATCACCACATCACTGTCATATAAAAACCTCTCCAGGTTTGTGCTAAGCTCTGATGGGCATATGTAAGGACACAGTGGGATCACTGCAACTCCAGCTGTGGTGCGTTGAATCTGCCCTAAAAGAGTAGTTATTGAGTTACTTGTGCATCCTCGTGCCTCATTAATAATAGCCGTCTGAAGGTTTGTGAAACGATGTTCCAACTACAGAGGGTTGGAGGTGGGAATAGGAATCAGTGCTTAGATGCATTGCAATGTTATCTTGATTTTGTGTACAGCTTGATATTATAGGTAGGGATGGACCGATCAGCATTTTTGAGGCTGATTCTGATCGCCGATCACCTTTCAACCCGATCGGCCGATAGCCAATACCAATAGAGGGCGGGGCTATATGCCACAGTAGGGCTACATGTAGTTATTAGCTCAAGCAAGTCATGAACATGGTCTAAACTGGTTTATTACCATTTTTAACAAGCTCGTGTGAAACAGTATAATATTTTTAACAAAATTTGCAGTAAATAAACAAAGTAAATCAAACAAATATCCGCAATACTGCAATCATTAAATTTAGACCACTAATTTAAAACGAAAAAAAGCTAATTAAATAAATGCAGTCAAAACTGCAGTCCTTAAATGCCGACTCTGGTTATTTTAAACAAAAACTGCAATCATTAAATGTAGATCTTGAATTGTTGCTGCTGTACTGTTCGTACCGGTCAGATCTGGTCTGTACGGTGTTCAACTCACTGTATTCAGACGCGGGTGTACTCTCAAAACCATATCTGATTAGAAGTGTTAAATGTCTTTGTCTTGGTTCCCCAACAAGACACGGTTAATTTGACGGATTTTAAAAACGTTGTGGATGAGTCTGTGTCACATACGGCAACAAGCTGCCAGATAGACGCAACGTAAAGGGAAACTGTTCTTGTGAGGCGCGCCGCTTTAGTCAGTCTGTCGAAAATGAAAGGGTATGTGTTTCCACCTAGCAGTTCAGATAGGAATTGCAAGGACCTGGCCAGAGGGGGTTTTAATGAAACGCTAGCTGGAAATACAGAAATTAAGCTCATTTGATCGGCTCTCAGGATCGGCTAAATAGGAGAAATATCAGCCGATCACCCATCGCATATTTTGAGTAAAAATCGGCCGATACCGATACATAGCCAATCGATCTTCGCATCTCTAATACTATAAGGTAGTTATGCACTAGCTCAGTCGAGCTTGGAACAGAGAAAAATGCAGGATTGAGCTAGCATACACGTTTTTCATCACCTGTTGGTGACACATTTCATGTATGTGAAGTACAAAGCCCCAAACTATAGTGAACATGCACTACATGTACGAGCACAGATGTCTACCATCGGCACAGATGATTGCTAGCTGCCTGACAGACTAATCCAGTAATATGCAGTGAAAAACATGTTTCCTAGAGTGCCACATCTCGGTGTCCTGATGGTTCAGATGAGCTGTAACTGTGGAAAATACGTCATTATTATTAGTTGTAAAGTAATGGAAAGGAGTGGAACAATGGAACCAGAATGTTTGCAAGCTATTTCAGAGTCTTTCCATTGTTTCATTCTTCACACAATGTAAACTGCAGCTATCAAGTTGAAATGACGCAAAAAACATAACCTCAACAAAAATGGAGCGAGGTGCTTAAACACACACACACACACTAATATATATATATATATATATATAATGTGTGTGTATGTATGTATGTATGTATGTATGTATGTGTGTGTATGTGTATATATATATATATATATATGTATGTGTATGTATGTATATGTATGTGTATGTATGTGTGTATGTGTGTGTATATGTATGTATGTATGTATGTATATGTATGTGTGTATGTGTGTATGTGTGTGTGTATGTATGTATGTATATGTGTATGTATGTATATGTGTGTGTGTGTATGTATGTATATGTGTGTGTGTGTTCAAGCACATTGCTTTTGTTTTCATTCTGTAAAGAACAGGAGGTAACAAGTACAGGAGAAAATCGTAATGTAGGGCAGTGGTTCCCAAACCTGGTTTTGCCTGTAGTACCACCTGCCCTACAGAGCACAGTGTTTTCTCTGTTCACAAAAGGGTGTTAGAGCAGGAAGACACACAATTATCCAGGGTGGGGGCTACTCCAGGGCCGGGGTACACAGGTATGCAGGTTATGAAGTTGGGAAACACTGTATGTCACACTAATAAAGAATGGGCAGAGTCTTATATTTATACCCTTAGCATTTAAGTAATCATAGTCTTTTATGAATATCTAATTCACAATAGTTCGATAAGGTTGTGTAATTAGGCCACTTCTTCCTAAAATGTGACTGGAGTAGCTATTAACTCAGCATTGCAGTATAAACAGTAAAATGAACAAATAGTTGTTTTTATTTAAAGAGTGAGCTCATAGTTTATTGACAATATTAATAGATTATAATCAGTTCTGATATTTAATAGAGTGTGCATAGATGTTTTTTACACCCCTATTGAACACTGCAATGCTCTTACTCTGGAGCTCTAGTTCACTCAGTGTCTTCATTTGGAGTGTGCAGTCTAACAGTCGTGCTAGCCTTAATATAGCTGCCTTTGTCCCAATTATGTTATTTGATACTCTCCTCCTCCTCCTCCTTTTCCTCCTTCATTTATACTCTCCTCTGTTTTTCACTCAGTCTGGCCTCCCTCTGTCTGTTTGGGTTGCCGCTTTAACTCCAGATGTCTCTCCACCTGCTCACAGGGGCTGAAACATGTTTAAACTGTCCTTTCCCTTTCCTCCATCCCTCCTCCCGAGCTCCTCTGCATTCCTCTGGCAGGACGCCACATTTGGTTCAGTCTTTACGTCTTTGATCGCTGTGTGCTTGTGTTCATCTCTTGGGTGTGGGTCTGTTCCACTTCTGAATTCCTCTCTCAGAAGGATCTCTCGGTGTGGAAAGAGAGGGAAATGAATGCCTGGCTTTGATTATAAAGGTCTTGTCCTGGTTTTCGGTCTCACCCTCACATATATGTTTGCTAGTGATCCCTAGGAATTCTAGAGGCTTTTTTGTTAGTTTTGCCCTGATCATATGTGCACCTTCTAACAGTGCTATCTTTCTTTCGAGCAGAAAGAGCAATCCCCTTTGACCACTTGATGTACGAACACCTGCAGAAATGGGGCCCCAGGAAGCAGGAGGTGAAGTTCTTTTTGCGTCATGAGGACTCGCCCACAGAGAGCAGTGACCAAGGTGGGTCCTCTTTGTTCTCCAGCTTTTGAGGCTGATGATGCATCCTTCAGATTTAATGGATTGGTATAAGCACCGCTGTTATAAACTGCTTTGACGTTGGTTGACGTGACGGGCAGTACATTTTCTTGTTGTGGATGTGTATTCACCAGCAGTGTGGGTACTAATGTGTTAAGAGGAAGCTTCATAGATACATATGCTTGATTTATTTATTTATTAATTTTAGTTGTAAATCTGCCCAGATAATTGCACTGTGACTGTCTAGCTGTGTAACATGTCTGTTTTCAAGTGGTTACATGTAACTTTGTCAGGGTCCTTTTTAAAGTTTAAAGTGCCGCCATACCTTACACTTCCTCAAAGACTTGGTTAGCCTAACTTACCAGCCTGTCCACCACCAGCGCATAGATTTATTTGCAAGAGCTCCAGATAGCCCTGTATGAATATAAAAATCTGTTTCTGGTTCACAGTATTTATAACCCCTTGTTGGTATGTTTTTTAAAGCGTATGTCTGTTTTATCCTGTTATTATATTATACTGACATGTCAGAAGGCAAGGGACAGGAACTAACATCTCCCTCTAGTCCGGCAAGGTGGACAGAAAACATTGGGAGGGATGTTGAGCTATGCCATCTAAATGGACCACAATGGAGCACCACAGCTCCATGGTTTTCATAGGTGCAGGATCTCTGCAACCTCTCCACCATATCCCATAAATGCTTGATTGTGCTCAAGTCAGGTGCATGTGCAGGTCACTCTATTCGTTAGAACTCTACAGAATGCTTATCGAACCAGTTCTGGACCACCTGAGCCCAATGTCACGATGCATTGTCCTGCTGGAATATCCCAAATTTGTATGGGTTCATGAAGACCATGATGGTCTGCAAATGGTCACCAAGCACTGGTCAATGGCATGTTTAGAGTGTCCTGTGGACCTAAGGTGGACAGTTAACGGACCTAACCCATGCCAAGAAAACACAACCCACACCAGTGTGGAGCTACCACCGGCCTCCGCAGTGCCTTGTTCACATTTGGGGTCCATGGATTTATGGCGTCTGTACCACACATGACCCCTACTATTATCCTAAAAAAGATTGGTAGCCTGACCACGCCACATTATAAGTTGGGTCCAGTTAGCAACCTGTCAAGCCTAGGTTAGACGCTGTGCCCAGTGTCATGGTGTTAACAGAGGCCCTTTGGTGGGTCCTCTGCTCCCAATTCTTATGGAAGCCAAAGAGTCGCTTGTCTGTTCACATGGACAATACTGATCAGACGTTTTTGCTACTTGCTGCTGTCTTCCTGCCCCTAGAAATACATAAAAATATATTGTCTTTTGATGCCATGCCACGTCACGTAAAACCACACCTGTAAAACGAGCCTGGTTTAGCCAAATTGATCACAGAAAGAATAAATTCGATGCCTTTTCTTGTAATGCTGTGTCAGTTCTAAGGTCTAGTCTGTTAACATCGCCACAAACCGCACTCGCAGAGTTAGTGTGTGGGGAAACATCACTCATCTCTCGTCTCCCTGGTTCGCAGTAGTAGTAGTGCCTGCCCTTCAGAAGCCAGTGGTGCGCTGTCAGCGTTATCTTGAATGATAAGGACAAAATACACACACACACACACACACACACACACTGCATCAGCTCTAACTACAGCAGTTTACTTGCAGGTTATGCAGGGTAATGCTGGATTCAAGTGCAGCTATTATGTTATAGCGTGAAGCAAAGCTTTACCCAGTGTGAATGTACAGGGTGTTCAGACTAATGCCGTGTAATACGCGTCTCTGGCATCCCCTGTTGCTGCTGCAGGGGGGCAGAAAAGCGGTTAAGTGATGGTTACATAACTAAGCAGCTTGCTGTGTAATTGGACTGGGTGTCTGTAACCTCCCATGCCCCAGGTTCACCTACACTAGCTGACACACACTTGTGTGACTCACCTGTAAATTTCAGACATATGTAGAGCTAGTTACATTACATTCAACAATGCATTCTGTGTACTGTTATCTGCTGTTCTGCCAACATTAAAGACAGCATCTGTTTTTGTTTCAAATACAGGCTGTAGTGCAACAGCAGCTAACTCAATGATTGCATGACGGTGTTGCTTTATTTATGGAAGGCTTAATGCATTCAGTGATCAAAACCTGGCATAGTATCAATTCTCCCATGCCCGTATCTCCTGCTGCCCTGTCTGTGCTTTGGGATAGAACTGAACGATGTATTGTTTTTTGTAAATTTTAAAGAGTGAAATTTTCAAATTGCAGAACTTTTAATTTGAATTGTGAACTGCCTTTCAATTAATTACTCCTGTCATAAACAATACTATGTTTAATGTTCAGGCCTTAATTTAAAAAAGTGGGTATTTCCTATTTGACGTAAAGGGATGAATCTTTATTAAAAATAATCACAATTTTAATAATATAATGATAATTAAAATCCCAATTAGATATTTTCCCAAGAATTATTCAGGCCTGGTCTGCCTGTGCAGAGCACTTTTGGAGCAAAGTTCTGGAGTTTGGGTCCATTGAGCTGGAAGGCATCGTCTCCAGTGAAGGGTGTAAAACAGGCATCACCCTCCACTGCTCGGCCGGCTGTCACACTCCCTTAGAAGGTCTATGTGCTGTCTGCCCAATCACAACCAAAGCCATGCTCCAGTGTTCTCTCTCACTGTCTCTTCTGTCCACTAAGCCTGATCACTTTATTTAGTGTTATGTACAGCTTTTCCCCGATCACACAGATGCCACTAGTCTGTGTACTGATATATTTGTATGCTGTGTATGTAGATATCCTTGCTTTTTTAGGCGTGAATTTTCTGGCATCGCCTTACAATGCCAGCATAACAGAAAGTGAAGGATGACTAAGTTTACTTTATTTGGAGGAAAGAAAAAAGTCGATCAAATAGCTGTGCCTCCTTACTGAGTGTGCAGGTGACAGCTTAACGACCAGTGTATTGCTCCACTGCTGCATGCTGGTCTCCAGTGGGACATGCCACTAATTAACTAATGAATTTAAATCCACCCATTTTCATTGTGAATGCAGTAGATATTTGTACTGTGTAAGTCAATGTGTACGGCTGTGATGAATATTATGTCTACTTAATTTGCTAACACCTTTTGTTTAGCAGCTAGTTACAGTAATCAAATTTATATCTAACGCATAATGATGCCAGATCGTTAACATCTTAAATATAATATTCTAAAAGAAAGCATATGCAATGAAAGTACTTTGAACACCTGGGCCAAATAATGATGTACAGATGTTGCTTTGCAGTGTTTGCAAAACTTGTATGTCAGATTACAATGTTAAATATTATGTGCATGTTCAACTCTTCAGTGTAACGCTTATCTACTGGGTGTCTTACGTTTTCTTTCTGTGCTTACAGGGAGTCAGCAGTCTCAGGAGCAGGCAAACAGAAGGACTGGAAGCAGTTCGGATAAACACAATGAGAACGGGGTATGCTCATTTTAATTTTTTTAAAATAATATCAGTCACTATTGTCAGTGTGACTGGGAATATTCAAGCACATCCTGTTGGAGGACTGCCCTCTGTATGTAAATCAGGTGCCTTGATGCATAACGAGTTCTAGAGAACACTGCAGCAGTCATGTTTTTGAAATGTGTTTGGTAGCCTTTGCACCTTAAGTTCTGACTATTGTTCTTCAGCTAAAGCAGATTGTCTGCCGTCTCACCCACCACTTCTGTACGACCGCGTTTGATTAATGCACTTCTGCTGTTAGAACTATTCATGTATAAATGAAGTCCCCTTTAACCGCCTGTAGCTTAAGACTACTTGCATGATTAATGTTCAGGTTCTATTTCTAGAAGCCAAGTATAAACTGTACACAAGTCATCATCCACTCGGTTTGTCTTGTAGTTTCGGATTATATGGCTGATTGCTGAAAAGGCACTTTTAAGTGTTATAGGTTTTTAGTTAAAGTCACTTGCAACAGCCAGTACAAGGTGATATTTCCTCTCCATGCTTCACTTTTATATACTTCTTTACACACAAGTGCTCTCTTTCATGGAAATTCCGCAGTGTTCGTCCTTTAATTTTTTATTTTTATTTTTTGTCATCCACTTGATGATAAGAGCATCCTTCAGAATCACTCTCCCTCCAACCATCTGGCCCAGATTCCGGCAGGGGAAAAGCCATGTTTCAGGAAGCGGAACTAATTTTACCTTAAGGGATGTACTTGCAGGGCTGCAGACCAGCAACGCAGGAGATAGAAGTCTCTTTATGAACCTCAGACAATTAAATAACATACACTGATGTTGCACCCCCCACTTCTTGTCGTTTCTCTCCCTGTGCCTCTGTTATCACTGTGTCTTAAGGGAAAGAATGACAGATCACAAAAGACACACTCCACTGCCTCTGCTTGCGATGGTTAGCGAGGGAAGTGATTAGTGTGGATGGTTTAGCTGCAGCCATTCAGGCATGGACACCCACCATGCTGGTTTTTTGACAGGCCTAGAGAGATTTCCAACTACTGTATGCACTCGCCTGCCTGCTGTTTTTCCTCTTTCTGTATTACCTTTCCGATTGTAATGAGGGTCATTCTTCATACCGGTAAGGTCATGAAAGGCCAGGAAATTACCTAATTTGTAAGGATGCACCAAGTCTGAGCTGATACGCCTAGAAGTTTTACGCTTGTAAAGTTTTTACTGCAGCACTACAAATCTCATCATGCATTTCTTTTAATATCCAGTCAAAACAGCTGTTTTTGCACGAGTTGTATGTTTTTGAGTTAGGGGATGCCAGTGAAGGCTTCTAGACAGCCAAGCATGCTTTGAGACCCACAGTTTTGAGGTGTCAACAAACACTTGGGGATTTTCTTTTCTGTCGTATCTGAAGCAAGAGTGGAACTTCACATTCTGTATTCTTTTAAAGATGAAAACTTCAAGCACTGTTCATCTGTTGGTGATAGTTTTGGTGGTCCACCAAGTTTTGCACAATAGATAGAATTCCCACTTTTTCTGAAGCCTAAAAAAACTTGGGTGTTATTTTGTTTTCCCTTTGATGTTTATTCTGGAGATCTCTCTTGAGGGTGGTTTACTTTAATCTCAGTCCATTCGTGTATGGTCAGACCTGGTATGCATTTGCTTTGTACGTGCATGCCTTGCAGATGTTTGACAATTTAAATGTGACTTTGTCCTTTAGAGCGCTGTTGGGCAGTGTCTGAACATGTAGGAGGATCAAAGGCTGTGAGTGGGATTGAGTTTCACTCTCAGACAGAGTCAGTGGTCTGTTCTGCAAGCCTGCTATATTTGTTTAGACTTTTTAATCGGATGATACCTCACTTGTTGGGCAACTCCCAGAAGCTTGCTATAGTCTGCTTCCTCCCCCACTTCAGTAAAACTCGTCCAGTTAAGTTTAGCGCACCTCCATACTTAAAGTAATACCTCATTACTGCACGGCTTAAGCCTAACCTTAGTTGGCACACGCGCTTCATTCTTGGCTCTGCATTGGTTCAACAGTAGTACGGTGTGTGGCCATTCTGTACAGGTTGACCTCATAACAGACAGACCCTGTTTGGGTTTCGTTGTCAGGTTGCTCCTTTATAATTTGGGGGATTATACCAGTTTCATGACATAACAGCCTTTAAGAGGATCAGTGTCCTTGTTATCCCCCGGCTTTGCTAGTGTGGGGCTGTTCTCTGCTCTCGCCCCCTTCTGAGAAGACGTCAGCCACACATTCTCACTGTAAGTGGGGTCTTTTGGCATGTCATGATTAGGGGTGTGCCACATCGTATCGTACAGAATTATATCGCCAACATTTTTGAATATCGTCAACAATATTATACCCTGAAATATCGTGCCTTATCACATCAGGGTACTACTTTTTTACTATTCAAAAAAAACATATGCACTTTTCTCATTTTATATTATATATCTACTAGAGACTTTATCTGTCCAGTATCATTTATTTTACTTCAGTCCTGGATATATGGAGATATTTGGAGTGCATTATTTAGTATCATGACATTCTGGATCATTGACTTCTGTTACAATCTGATCAAAATTCTTGTATTTTTTAATATCTCAGTTAGGGGTGTAACATCATATCATATGCAGTAATAAAATTTAATTTTCATTTTGTTGCAGTAGTGTATTCTTGAAATATTTTTTTTAATTCAATGTTTTTTTTTTTTTTGTTATATCGCCAAAAGTATTGTTATCGCAGAAATACCATAAAATATTGTGATGTTATTGTAGGACCATATCGCCCACCCCTCGTCATGTTTTTCTTTCATCATCTGAAAAGTTTAAACCGAAACTAAACAAACAAATAATAGTTTTGCATATTCTTGTTGTCATGACATTCTTTAATGCAATTCTCGATTTTATTTTCATTTTTTATTTTCAAAGTTTTTGTTCAAGTTAGTTTGTCCACTTTTCTATAGCTGTGTTGAAAATGTATTATTTTGTAAAGAGCAGCTAACTTTATCAAATTCTATGAAACAACAAAAAAAATACTAGTAATAACACTTCATAGCATAAGCTATATATTTGCCTATAGTGTTGTTTTTCATCAGCCATTTAACAAAAATAGGCATAAGCCTGTTTGAACGCCTCTCTCTGCACTGATCCACCAAATATTGTTCTATAAAGGGGGGATCATTACGCATATAATAATAATAATTTTTCCCTCCCCTTATTGCTCTTTCATAGCCACGCCCACATCTACTGTCAGGGTAATCCCTTTGCACAAGCTCAGTGTAAAGGGAAGTTAGCTGTCCCCTCCATGGTCTTCTTCCTCGCGTTCCCCTCTCATTCTCTTACTCTCTTGCACTTCCCACCCCCTCAGGCCTTGTAAGAGGGGCAGTGTGGCCTGGATGCAGTGGAGCGTAGTTGTGTGTGCCGGGGGCTCTTTGGGTGGCCAGCTTGAGTCACCCCCCCCCTTCTCTCGCATCTTCCCACTGCTATCCCCCATCGCGCTTCACCATCTCTATCCATCTCTCCACCAACTCATACTCAGCAGACCTGACACCCATACAGGCAGGATTTGCGTGAGGTAAGGCTGCTTTGGATTTACAGAAGATGATTGTGGCTGTTGTTTCACGTTATGTGCTGTTGAATATTCCTAAACTGAGAACAGCGCTGTCTTAATCTTAATTCAATTATCTCTTTCTTCGTTTACATGCTGAAGCCAGCAGAATGGTTTTCAGTCTGTACTGTGAAAAATAATGCTGTTTTGGATTTGAGCAATGAGCATGTATTCTCGTTTCCTTAGAGTTGCAGTTTCCAGGCAGGACTGTTGCTCATGTGTGCGAAACATGCCGTCCATCCTGATCAGAGCCGTGGAGCTGCAAAACTCTGCACTGTGTGGGCAGTTATGACTTTGACAGAGTTAAAGCTGTAGTTCTGTTTGTGTGGGCAGCCTCTCTCTGCAGGGATTACATGTTCCAGTCTTTGCTTTCTTTTATTTTTCTTATGATCCTCCTCAAATCTCGTACCATGCTCAAAGTCTTAGTCTTAAGTGAGAGTGGGATTTTGTGTTTCTTAAAGTTTTTCTTTTGCTATTATGTATTCATCAGCATTCGTAGTCAAGTCCATTATTTCTCTGAAAACCACTGGAATTTCTCACTGTGCATGCAGATTTTGTGTTATTAAATTCTATTTATGGATGTGCTTCGGCTGGCCTATACACTACCAGCGCCTGTCCACTTCTGGTCAATCACTAATGATCTCAACAAGCCCATATCTTTTTGTGCTTTACCTTTAAATCTATAATGGCTTTAGGGCAGATGCCAATGATTTCTGGGTTGAAAAGTGTATTTTAATGTTGTTTTTATACAGTAAGTGGTTTTGATGGACACAACTAACAGATGCCCGTGTTGAACCTAAGGGATGAAGCCGGTCTCAGCTAAGACGTCCAGACTCTTGCTTTGTATCGCATTTGTCAGCTGTTGTAGGCTGCAGCTAATGAGCCTACATCTTAATTTGTGCAATTTCTCCCTGCTGACCCAAGAGTGACATCCTGCAGTATTTACAGCCTGGTCTGGGTTGTGAAAGTTTTAGGTATGCACAAAAATGTGTGTATGGTATAATTTTTACAGAATGCAGCAGAATTAGTGGGCTAGTCAGCAGCCCCCTGCTCAGTCAGGCCTTCAGTTAAATAGCCTTGTTGGCATTTCTCTGTGAACAATTTCTCACCGTGTTCCTTTCTATCTAAATCCAAACCTAATCGGTGTTAACGTTCACTGAAAACATCTTAAAGGAGTTGTTTGCAAAATGGGATGTATAGCAGCTTGCTGTTTTCAGGTGAAAAATATTTGCTTGTCTTGCTTTGTCTTGTCAAGCTGTATTTTCATTTTCATAAGCACTCCATCTACTCTCAGTCTGCAGGTGAAGCACTGTTGATATCTACAGGATAAGCAAACAAATGCCACCGTTCCTACCCAGCACAGCCGCATTATATGCTCTTTAGTACATGGCCTTGGGCTGAAGAGAGAGAGAAAGTGAGCTGCTTCTAGCAGGCTCTACCCGCTGACCTGCTTCTTTTGTAATGTATTGAATAAACCACACAGCGTTAGATTACTGCTTGCATGTGTGATGAACAGAGTAAGAAGTCCCCTTGGGCTTATGTGCTTGACCTCTTTCGTTATGAAAAGCCCATGGAAAGCACCCCAAAGCCATGCTAAACTGCGCTGCCTATTGCTTATTCAGCCAGAATCTTCAATCACCACTGCTGCAGGTGGAGATTGTATATGTGTCTTAAATGAACGTCAGCTGTGCCTGTATTTGCTTTCTAGACTTTGATTACTGTTTAAACAAGCATTGGGTTTCATTCCTATACCGACACCTGCAGTCCTAAGCTACTTTCCAGTCCCCCGGAGATGCCTAGCAGTGTTTACACAAGTGCATCTGGTAAAGTAGAAAAAGAGAGCAGGAGGTCAAGCCGGCACAGGACCTCGACTTCGCTCCGCAGAGGCCATTGAAAAACGAAATGTGGAGGGACTTTTTTTCTCGATCACCACCCTCAGGATATACAGATAATCCAATCAGCCTGGTATGTATGCTGTTTCTTGTGTTGCATCGCCATGGAGACGATCGCTTAAGTGGCCCACGTGATGTTGAGATCCACAGAGTCCGCTGTGTGTGCAAACACAGACTGACATAGTTGCCCTTTAAAACATGAATCGCTCCCCAAGCAAATCGAGTCAACTCATTTCTGTGGTAATGATATTTGGAGGCTTGCCATGGAGCTCACCCCGATGAGAACTGCACAGAGATCAGGCAGTGTCGTTATCGATCGTGAACTCTGCTAAACTGGGCTGAGCTTTACAAAAGGGATGTCATTTACAAAAGGTATGTACTGGCATCACACGAGCACGCTTTTTTCCGTTTCAGCTTTTTATTGAGAGTAAGAAACAACGTTATAATAGGACACAGTACCTGGATGGAGTAACGAGACCACCACAAACGGCTTTGCTTTTGTGGTAGTGGTCATACGGCTGATTCTCAGAGTATGGCAGATGTGTGTGGGTTTTTTCACTGCATTGAAAATTGAGGCAGTGTTAAGAGGCATTAAGCGCCTCAGACTTCTGGTTCTTCTCTCAGCAGCTCTGACTCTGTATGTTTGTCTAGAACACAGCAGTTCACATTAGGTCACTCTGAATTGCTTTGTTTACATCTTACCCATTCATTTTGCAAGTGTTTTGGAGGGTAAAAGTGGATTTACTCTCAGAATGAAGCAGGATGGCTTCCTTGCTTGAGCCTGGGTTCATCTCAAGGTTTCTTCCTTTTATCAAGGGAGTTTTTCCCTGCCTCTGTTGCCTCCGGCTTGCTCTTGGGGGGCTTGGACCTGGATACCCTTTCTCACGTTTTGCTATGCATGGACTCTTTTCTTACCATCCTAAACTGCTTTTCTGTAAAGCTGCTTTGAAACAACACCGGTTGTAAAAAGTATAAATATATAAATAAATGTTAATTGATGATTGATTGAGAATGTTGACCAGTATAAGAGAATTTATTACAAAAGTTGTAATTGTATCAGTTTGAGACACTCTTATTCTGGTTGACCTATAACTGAATGGTGTCATTTAAGCTAAGTAGGACATTTTTTTTCTACTAGAGACGTAGCCAAGTCACTTGAAACATGGCCACCTTTCTGACCACCCCAGATCATCGGTCAGTCATTGTTAACGCCTTTCAGGTGAGGAGCTGCCATCGTTGTAGTTACCACTCATGAGAGTCTGATAATGCTGCATTTAATATGTATAGCTTATAAGGCTGTGATAATTTACTCAGCACAACAGTCTGAGCTACATTTATGAAATGGACTACGCAGTGATTAGACGAGCTATTAAAATGACTAGAACTATATTTGTTTAGCATGCTAACTAATCACCTTTTACAGTTAAATACAAGCACGCATGCAATCTACACATGTAGGTTACCCTATGCATTTCTGTCTGGCTAGCTTTCGAAACATCAGACTCATGTATAATATTTAGTGAGGGCAGTCAATTTTAGAAACTTCTACAGTCTATTTATTGTTCAATGCAAAAAAAAGTGTTGCATGTATTTTATATGATTAAAAAACTGGTCTTCAGCTAGTCTGAATCCCGACAGTGTATCTGCTTTGGTCTCCAATTTGATTATATGGACAATGATCATATTGAACCTTTGCCTTTTGATAATATGGCCTGCACTAGGAGCAAACATGGTGTTCCTAACCAGTTCCAGAGGACGAATAGTAAAGCAGAGAAAAGGATTAGGTCCACATTCAAACTGCAAGCTAACAGACTTTTTTTTTAATTCATAGCAGTCTGAGTTTTGCTCCAAGAAAGCAAGAAAAAAAAAGAAGCAAAATAACATAGGCTATAGAAAAGGTTGCCGTGACAGTAAAGAGTTAAATTTGTCACGCTGATTTAAAATGACACTCTGTTTGATCTGGACCAGAGCCCCCCCCTCGGCTAAATCCTCTGGCTATTTTTTCACTGATTGCTAATCGTTAGTGAGTGCTGTTTAGTGTTGGTGAGGGTACAGGAGAGGAGAGAGGAGGGGGTGAGTCACAGACTCCGTACGAGTCGGTGGTAGTGAGTGAGCGAGGGAGAAAGAGAGAGGCGCTGCTTTACCGCACAGAGACCAGCTCACGCTTTACTGCCTTAATTTACGGCGTGTTTGAAAACACATTTGGGAGACTTTACATTGGAGGATATACGACTGCGAGATGGAATTGAAACACGTGGAGGCAGTACAGGAATTAACAACTGCAGGACAATGCAGCAAAATAAAAGTGCGCTCTTGCAGAATAACGTGGGGAAATGCTCAGCAGGTACAGTTACAGCTTCTATTGCGCCGTGCTTATGCTATACAGGTTAACATCTATACTGGGGACTGTTTTAGTGGTAAAAAAATATTATACCCACAAATTTAGTTGAGCTAGTTTATGTATGTGTAGTTATTTGTGGTATTGTGCAGATGTGATTAGACTATTTCGTAATAGTTCTATTTCTTAATATTCGTAAAGTGTTATTTGCAAACTAGCGTTTGCACTGATTTATGAATATGCTTACCTTCAGCTCAGCACTGCAACACTAATTTGAATTTGACTCATATATCTGCACTCTAAAGACTGACCGGGTTATATTTTATAGTTGTTGCCATGCAAGCATGATAAGCACAGTGATCAAAGTGCATAATCAATAGGGAGGAGATGGAGAAGTTCCAGAGCAGTAGATGAATGTAGGTGAATGTAGGATAGGTATTTACCACACATGGACATCATTGGCTAGCGACTTTCTGGCATTTGTTATTCTGACGAATGACAAAACCATACCAACAATCTATTTTCTGCATAGATGATCAGGTTATTAGTGTGTCCAAATAGATTTAGCCAGTGGCTATAGGTGACCCAGCAGTTCTGCTGTGCCAACATTCGTGTGATGGTTGTATGTTGATTAATTGCAGCACTAGTACAGTACGTTATTGTACCTCAGTGCAAACAGAATTGTATGACTTATGAACAGATTGTTCTCTTGGCCCCTTTGACTATATAAGTTATTGCTACAGCGTGAGAACTAAAGTGTCAGGCAATGTGAAGATTCTGTTTTATGTAATTCAGGCCTGATTTTTTTTATTTTATTTTTTATTTTTCTGAGCTGTTCTAGTAATGTTGTAATTGGAATGTATATGAATATGCACGTCTACCAGTGCAGATATATAGGCATTTTATAAAATATAATTGAGATTAAGTTCATGTTTATTAGCATTAGAGTTTCATAATGTACACTTTACTCTAGCATACTGTTCATACATGATGCCTACATAACCGACTATGAGAGTTGATGTGACCCTACTTTTTTTTTTTTTTTTTTTAAATGAGTGTATTTTACTATAAAGGTTACGTTTGCCAGTTTTGATAAAGTTGGCTAAAGTAGTCTTTATGACAGATAACACCAATTGGAATTAACATTTATAAACATGTTGTAGTGTTATGTTTATATGTAGCTTTATGAACAGTATCCTATAGTAAAGTGTTGCCCATATGTGCACAGTAGCCCAGTACCATAGTTTTGCACTTCCAGTGAATGCATCCAACATTGGTTTTCAATATCAGCCAGATCTAAACAGCTGTCCAGTTCTTCAGTCAGAGACAGTAAATTCAACATTTAACACTGTTTGACGTATTGTGTTCACCCCGAAGTTCAGCATAGTTCACATATTGGCACTGTGGCTAAACTGCTTTGACCCTTGTAGTGACCCTAGTCTTCACGCTTACATAACTTCTGCAAACTTCTCACTCTGCCTAACTTCCTCTTTTGAACTCTGAGTGCACTCATGTTCTAGTTAGGTCAGCCCAGCAGAGCAGTTGATTGGTGGCTTTTTGAAAGTAGAATGTTGGATCTCTTAGTAAATCCAGTAGGAGAGCAACTGTGAGAAGAGCTGCCACAGACCAGTCCAGACCTGGTAACATTTAGGCCTTTAAAGCAGGAGTGGGTTTGAGCAGCTTTGAAATGAGCTTCTTGAATGGTCAGCTGAAGGATGGAACCCCAAGGGTAAGGGAAACGTTTTCCTCCACGATTCTAGACTGTATGTTTTGATGCAAATAGTTAACTGTGAGATTTCTAAGTGGCTTCATGGCGACTACCAGGAAAAGAAATGTCTTTCAGGGTTTTAGAGTAGCAGAATGTTTATATAGCATGAATGTTAAGCTTCGCTCTGACTTTGCAGCACATAGCAGAGAAAAAGAAAAGAATTGATCGCTCATCAGCTCAGCCAACTCATAACTTCAGCTAGGCAGCCTCCAGAACCTTCTCACTCATCAATTACATTCAGTGCCAAAGATGCCCATGCTGCTGAAGAGACATGGATTATGTCCAAGAAGCTCTGCTTCATTTTTCTAATACTTTGAAAGCTCTGTATGTTTTACCGGTGCTGGTATCCCTGAACTGCTTTTAACTGTCCATCTGATTCCTCAGGCTAAGAGTAGTTATTGGAAGCAACTGTATGCTCTCTGAATTAGCTAATATATATTTATTTTATTTTGTAATCATCATTGCGTGGCAGTTCTGCCCTGCTGCCATGACGACAGCGCAGCGATAGGCAGTGTGATGGACAGCTCGCTGTAATCGGCCAGAATGCAGAATGACAGAGTGTGTGGGTCTGCTCTCTGTCTCTCGCGCGGACCTGTTTACCCACTCTCAGCTGAAAAACAGAGCCATCGCTATCTCTGATGAGCTCAGCACAGAGCAGAGCGGAGCAGGCCTACGCTAGCATTAGCGCTCTGACTATAATTAAGCAGTGAGTGTTTACGCAGCCACAGGTTATTTCACACCCTGTTCTCACTACACTGAGCACTGCAGAGCAGATACCAGAGCACTTTCTCCCCCTCCTCCTCCCTCTTTCTCCCTCTTTCCAGCCTCACTTTCTCTCTCTCTTTCTCACTACCCCTCTCTTGTGCTCGCTCTGTCTTTCTCCCATCCCTAAATTTCTCATCCCCCCACCCCCCCTTGCTACCTCTTTCTCCATGTTGATGTTAGCCTCTCTCTCACTCTTTCTCTTTTCTCTCTTTCTCTTTAATTCATCTTTTTCTCTCGTTCTCTCTCTTTCCCTCTTTGTTCTTTCTTTCTCTTATTTTCTTTCTCCTTACTTTTACTCATCTTCCCTCTCTTTCTGTCTGTCTCTCTCTCCCTCTCTCTCTCTCTCTCTCTCTCTCTGTGTATGTCTAAGCGAGGCGTTTCCAGTCAGAGCAAATGCTGTTATTGCTGTTGGTCAGGACGTGGAGCTGTCTGGGCCGCTGTGAATACAACATAGTACTCATCATCTTGATGGAGTGTTTTTGTTTTGGTTTCTAAAATTAACCCTCTCTCTTGTTTCTCCCTCTCTCTTTTTTGTTTTTCTCTCTCCTAATTACCTATACCTCCTTCTCCTCCCCTGCCCCTTCTCCCGCCCTCTTTGCAGGTGGGGAACCC
Organism: Megaleporinus macrocephalus; assembly: GCA_021613375.1. Taxonomy (NCBI): domain Eukaryota; kingdom Metazoa; phylum Chordata; class Actinopteri; order Characiformes; family Anostomidae; genus Megaleporinus; species Megaleporinus macrocephalus. Next base: position 30,670,277 of record CM038707.1, read on the forward strand.
TCGTGTGGAGCTCACGCTCTCAGAGTTGCAGGAGATGGCCACACGACAGCAGCAGCAGATAGAGGCCCAGCAACAGATGCTCGTCGCTAAGGTAACCCTCTCAGATGTGTGTGTGTGTGTACCGTGGGTGGTCCTGCTGTGTCTTTTTGTATTGGGCAGTCGCTGCGAAGACTGTTAAAAATACTGTTTGTGAAAGGTTTTTGTTCTGTGAGTAGCTGCCAGTGTCGACTTGTCAATTTGGTTGTCATGACTGAATAATCGGGTTTTTGTGTAGAAAGTAAAGAAGAGTAATGCGATAAAAGATTGTACGCTAATGTGTCTGTGTAGACTGCAGTTTGGCTTGATTCTGTCTGTTTCGTATTTAGCAGAAATGGGGCAGCATGTTTCAGCGTTGCATGATGCGGTCTTCAGTAGACAGTGAAGTGTTGTGGCGTGTACTCACTGTAATTTGTATGTGTCAAACACCTGACCTGTACTGCATATACCAAAGCATTACAGGTGTCTGCAGAGCTATAAAAAAACAACACAACATGGGCTTATATTTAAAGTAGATGAGGTCAGTCGTGGGTTTTCATTGAGTGGGTGTTTACAGCAGTGTGTGCTGAGATGATGAGCTCATCTGTTTACTGCTGTGGGTGATATTAGTGGCGAGAACTGCAGTGTAGCGCAGCAGACCAAGCCAGAGACCACACAATGCCAGTAATGTAGCAAACACCGTCAGTATGTCCAGTATGCCTCAACAGGCATTTCTCACTGGGTCAATCCAAATATCTCCTAAGTGCTTGTTTTCTCATTCAGAGGATAGACCGGAGTGAGGAATCCGGCATTACACAATGCAGGCTGATTACTGACAGATTCTGCTCTAGAGTCAGTTCAGTCTTCCCCTTTGCTCTTGGTGAAGGGAAGCGGGTCTGATTTCCGATCTGTTGTTGGAGCAGCTGCAGATGGGAGAGTGGCTGTTTTCCAGAAAGGGATAATAGAGAGCTGTGAACGTAGTCAGTGGTTAGAAGGGCTATGATGGCACTGAGCTTCCAGTCACTAAGAGGCCACTGCTGTGGAACTATATTTAGCCCTTCCACTCACACTCACTTAAAGCACACTGTTCTGTGTGCTTCTGTGTATGTGTTTTGTTAGAGAGCGAGAGGAAGGGAGAGAGAGGGAGAGAGAGCAAGAGAAAAGCCTAAGAGTTAATTCATTAGCTTTTCCTTGCATGTGTCCATGACATCCCTTCCAGCCTGAGTAGTCTTTAAGTAGCTTACATTTTCCCCATCGCTATTTATGTATGTCTTAGCAGAATAGCGTTTACCCATGCTCTACAGTGGAAGTCATTAAGCTGCTTCTCGTAGTAGCTGCGCTGATATGCAGTGTGTGATGACACCGTGTCCTAAGCGTACCCAGTTCCGTGACAGTGCTACAGCTGCCTGAGGCTTAGAGAGCCTGCGCTCCACTTGCTTATCATGCACTAAGAGCTCTGTGAAAGCTTTACAGTCTTTTTACATGACCCCAGATGAAAGATGGAATTCATTGTGGGTGGTTGGGTGGGCGGACTTGGGGCGAGCGATTGGATTGTTAGGATGCTGTGTGTGTGCATGGTGTGTATGTGTGTTCAAGTAAACCTGGCACTGTGGAAAACTGTGTTTTGTTGAAATAATGATTTGTATACGTTGTTAAAGCTTCAATATGGACAATTCACTTCCAAGTCCATCCAGCCATTATATGGAAACTGCAAAAAACAGTCTTGGTCAGCTGACTATGTGCAACTGGTCAATTAGCTTAAATCACAACTGTGCTTGTTTTGGAAAAGTGTTCATACATTTGTTTTTCTAATGAGCTAGTATGTTAAAATGTTAAACTATTCAGCTGCTGCATATTGTTTTTACTGTATTTTACTGTATGGGCAGGCTTAAGCAAACTGCCGACCCCCTGCCTCCCAGTACTTTAGTTTGTCAGCGGTTGTTAAACATTGTTGTAGTACTTTGCATTCACATGCATCATTTAAACAGATTAACTGGTTTTAATTGAATAATTCACATGAATAATAAAATATCAAAATATTTGTGTTTTGCAGCCCTACAGATTGGTTAGTTGGTTGGTTCTAAGGTTAAAGAGAGGTTTTTAAAAATTTAGTTGGCTGCAGGCAAAGAAAAAAATGCTGGGATTCTTAATGCTTATTAGATGTATACTTAAAGCTGCTGGCTCTCTCTCCATCCCATGTGTGTTTTTGTAGGAGCAGCGCTTGCGGTACCTAAAGCAGCAGGAGCGGCGGCAGCAGCAGGCAGTGTCTGAGACAGAGAAGCTGCAGAGGCTGAAGGAGAGAGTGGAGAGCCAAGAAGCCAAACTCAAAAAGATCCGTGCCATGAGGGGCCAAGTGGACTACAGCAAAGTTATCAATGGCAACCTATGTATGTAGCTTACAGGAATGTGTCTTAAACAACAAGTGTCACTCATTTGACTGCTTGCACACTCACTCAACCATGTTTCGTACCCCCACAAGGGGTAGCTGTTAGCACTTCTATTACTTCCTTGTGTATCAGTGACTCAGATTAACAATACTTCATTAAGGTTTTTGTAAAAAATGTCGTTATGAAAGTGGTGCTTCACATCAGTGACAGTGTGTCTGTCATTAATACACAGTGTTATTTCTTATTTCTCACATGAGCCATGAAATGTATGTGCATGACATGCATAGTCTATACTGTGAATACTGAATGATCTTAAAGTCAGGATTAGTCTAATGAATAAACAGTGCGCAGTCACAGATGGGAAATCTCACCCACACACTCGGCGCCATATGGGATCGTCTTCAGCGCTCAGACCAGAGCTCAGTGGTGAAACGTGTGGGCATAGGAAATGCTTTAAATGACATTTATCCTTATAGCAGTAAATATATGGGTCACCAGTAGCCTTGGTTTAACTATTCTTTGGAGAGCTGATAGACAGTTGTGCGAAAGACGTAATACAATTAACTTTGAAGAGAAATATTTTATTCCTTGCTCTTTGTTAGTTGATTGTATCAGAGTTTCAGGAATCTACGTAATTAATTGCTTTTAACTAGAGATGGAAGGAGTGATCAGCTATGTATCGGTATCGGCCGTTTTTTAATCAAAATATGCGATCGGTGATCGGCCGATATTTCTCCAATTTAGAGCCGATCCCAAGATGGCGTTAAACAAATGAGCCTGATTTCTGTATTTCCAGCTAGTGTTTCATCCGGGAAGAGGAGAACCCCCTCCCTGCAATTCCTATCTGAACCGCTAGGTGGAAATACACCCCCTTTCATTTACCACAGACTGACTGAAGCAGCGACGTCGCAAAATAAAATGCACTGAAAGTAAAATTAGCGTGTTAAGAAATCTCGTTAAGAAATCAAGACAAAGACATTTAACACTGCTAATCTGATACGACACTGCACGCGGCTGAATACAGTGAGTACCAGCAAACAGCAGATCTAGCACGCACAGCTAGCATAAAACAAACAACCCAGAACAGATAATAACCCAGTACAGACCAGATCTGACCGGTACGAACAGAACAGCAGCAGCAATTCAAGATCTACATTTAATGATTGCAGATTGTTGTTTAAAATAACTACATGTAGCCCTGCCGTGGTGTATACTCCGCCCTCGATCAGTATCGGCTATCGGCCGATCGCGCTAAAAAGTGATCAGAATCGGCCTCAAAAACGCTGATTGGTCCATCTCTACTTTTATCCAATAAATAAAAGAAACAGTTTAGTGAAAACTCAAATCCGCATTAATCTACCTTAAATGTATTGAAGCAGCCATCGTGTTTGATGTTAGAAGTTTGCTGCTTTGGCTTTGCACTAGAGCTACAAAGCTGACGAACCATTGCTGTAATTACACATCAGTCCTGTGTTAATCATCACATCACATGCGACTTTCAGAAATGGTCTCTTATGAAGAACACATTACTATTGTTTTCTTTGCATAATTGTGGACCTTGAATGCTGTAGCTTAGCAACAGATAGAGTTCAGAAAAGAATTTCCTTTTTTTCTGGCATCCAAGCCGTGCATGCTATTTCCAAGGAGTTCTTAGCTGCTGAGAACCAGTTTAGAGCAGAGATGATCTTTATATGACTTTGTTTGTTGTTGCACTAGCTGCAGAGATCGAGCACATCAGTGGGCTGTTCCAGGAGAAGCAGGCAGAGCTGCAGGCAGCTGTGTTGAGAGTGGACCAGCTCAGCCAGCAGTTAGAGGACCTGCGGAGAGGCAAGCTGAATGGCCTGCAGAATCTGGGTGGCCATGTTACCGGCACTGCGGCCTTGGAGCTTCGCAAACTCTACCAGGAACTGCAGGTCTGCAGATACATTGAAACACACTGCACTTGCACTGCAATGAAAGTTTGTTGCCATGTTCAGATCAGACTTTTCAGTTATCAGGTATTATAATATATAATATTAAATAAAGTGGCCTATTTATTTATTTATTTTGGTGACCAAAATACACAAGCTAGGTTTGCAAACAAATGCAAGCATTAACGTTATTGGTATTACAGGCATTAGCTATTATTAAGTATTATCTGTAATCTTTATTTATAGAGCACTTTTCATTAAAGATGGAAGGATTGACCGACTATGTATCGGTATCGGTCGATTTTTAATAGAAATATGTGATCGTTAATCAGCTGATATTGATCAATTTAGTCGATCCCGAGAGGCGTTAAAAAAATGAGCCAAATTTGTATTTTCAGCTAGCATTTCATCCAGGAAGAGGAGCTCTCTGTGAAACCCTCTCTGGCCAAGTCCCTGCAATTCATATCTGAACTGTAGGTGGAAAAGCATACCGTTTAATTTTCGTCAGACTGATTAAAGCAGCGAGCCTCGCGAGAACTGTTTATGGCATTCACTGCATGTGCAGATAGAAAACATCGTCCGTCTGGCAGTGTTTAACTGTATGTGACACAGACATAACATTTGTAAAATCAACATGTTTCGTAGGGGAACCAAAACAAAGACGTTTAACAGTACTAATTTGATACGGCATTTGAGAGTACACCACGTGGCTGAGCAAACAGCAGAGCTAGTACGCACAGCTAGTACAAAACAAATAACCCAGAAACCCGCACAGACCAGATCTGACTGGTACAAACAGTACAGCAGCAGCAACAGCCAGAGAGCTAAAGCATTCACAGCCAAAGTGATTGAGTTTATAGCGCTAGATAACCACGTTTCAACCATGTTCGGAATCGGCCTCAAAAACGCTGATTGGTCCGTCTCTACTTCTCATACCAGTGGCAGCTAAAGGTGCTTACATAGAGAGAGTTTTCAGTTACCCAGAGAACGTTGTAGAATTCAGAGTTATACTTTGAACAGAGAAGCACTAACGATGACCGTAATTTATACAGATAATCACACAATAGCAACAACCCTGCTGCAGAATGTGTTGCCTCTAAGTCCTGCTGTGGGGGTGTTTTCTTGCAAGAAAGTGACATCAACTCTTATTCTCCATTCCTCTGTTCTTCTCTGATAAAAGAAGCCCAGTGCCTTTGTTACCTGAACCTAAATACAGTTGTAAAACCTTTTACACTAGTACATTTGTGAATTTAAGAGTAATCAAATGGGAATGTGGTTAAATATCCCTGTTATAAAAAAATCCCTGTTGAGTAATTTATGTGCATAGTTGTAATGCAACACCTGGGAAATTGTACAGCAGGCATGTGTGAACAGATGCAGATACACTACCAGAAAATATAAAGATGTAAAATGATGATTTTTAAGTACATTTTCATCACAGGAGAGTATTTGGTACAGCATTCTAAATCTACCCTGTGTGCATGAAGAGCAACTTCTAAGCAGTTTGCAGTTTTTGAGGTCGAGTAGGAGTGTATTTTATTTTTTTTCTACATGGTTAAGAAATTTAAGAGCTATTAGACAGTTACGCCGAGAAGGTTACTTCCTGTTCACTGGGGGTTTTCCCGCATGTATGAACATGTGGAGTTCTGTAAAATGCCTTGTGGGTGAAATAAAACCCAAATATTATCAGAAAAAACTATACTGATAAATGCCTTTCACACTCAAATACTTTGTGATTACGACTTTTATATATCTCTTCTATTATTGTTGTTATTGTGTTTACAGTAATACTATTGTTAATGATGTCACGGTTTCTCTTGTGTTTTGTTGTGTGTGTGTGTTAGATCCGTAACAAGCTGAACCAGGAGCAGAACAGTAAGCTGCAGCAGCAGAAGGAGCTGCTGAACAAGCGCAACATGGAGGTGACGCTGATGGACAAACGCATCAGCGAGCTCCGGGAACGCCTCTATAAGAAAAAAGCTGAGGCACGTCAAAAAGAGAACCTGCCTGTAAGGCCAGGAACGCAGCGCACACACACACACACGCACGCACGCACGCACACACACACACACACACACACACACACAGTTTTGATTGTGAGCTTAAAAATAATCCACTCTGACATGATGCAGAATTTGTACTCAGCTGAGTCATAAAAGTTATTTTTACCATTGTGTTGTATGAACGTACTGAAGAGCTGATATTCAGTTCTTTTTGTTTATTCCTCCATTCATTCCTTCTTTTTTCTTCTTTCTTTCTTTTTCTAAAATTTTTCTCCTTGTCTTCATCACTTTCTTTCCCTGTCTTTTTCCATAACTTTTTTTCTCCTCTCCGTTTCTTTTTCTTCACCCTTTTCTCTCTTCCTACCTCTTTCTATTTGTCTCTCTCTTTTTCTTTTTTCTCCTTCCTTTTACCCCTTTGTCATTTCCTTTTTTCTTTCTCTCTCCGTCTCTCACTCTTTTTCTCTCTTTTTCTTTGATTTCACTTGTTTGCTCTTGTGCTCTCACTCCATCCATTTCTTTCTATGTTCCTCCTTTCACTCACCTTCATTCTTTTCCTTTCTGTCTTTTTCTCTTCTCCTCTCTGCTCTTCTCTCCTCTACAGCTGAACCGACCAAGTGGTCCTCCCTCCCCACAGCCAGCTCCAGGCAGTACTGGTCGAGTGGCAGCAGTGGGGCCGTACATCCAGGTTCCTGTGCCCGCACGCCCAGAGAGTGGCTACATGGTACCCCCAGACCCCCTCAAACCACAGACACTGGGTGTGAACACACCAACCAACCATGCTCGTTCGAAATCAGGTCAGTCATTTCATGCTTTTATTTCAGCTTGTTGAACTGTGATGCACTCCCTGTTCGTCCCTTTGATTTGGGCCTGTCTCCATATGCCTGACTGTTCAGTCATGGAAGAAAAAGAGTTCTGAAATATGGGGGTAATTCTGTTCAGACGGGTTTTTATTATAGCCAGCTCATGACAGTCTTTAAGCCCCAGCCATCCAAAGTAGGTACTGCAAACAAGTTGTGTGTCCAGGAGAGGGAGACCTTGAGCAAATGTACCGTTTTGGCAGTTACGTAAACTTTATTACATCCTTTGATAATCTTATCCAGTATAAAGATGGAGGTGGGTCTTTTAGGTCTTGGCATGTCTCACACCTCCCAGCTCTTTGTCTCTCCATGCTTTGTTTACTGTTCGTTTATGATTTTGATTTCTTTCTTTCTCTTTTCCTCTAACCTCTTGTGTGATCTCTGTTATGTGCAATGTGTGTGTGTGTGTGTGTGTGTGTGTGTCTCTTTTTCTCCTCTCTTGGCTGTACCTGTCTGTACTGTGTTGTTCTTTCTGCGTGGGTGGTGGGGGTGGGGCTGATGATCAGATGGCGTAAGAAAGCCCCCCGGACCCTGGAAGGTCTCGGATTTAGACATCATAGTGGATCCGCTCCCGCTGTCCCCTCCAGAGTCTGGCCTGGGCCCTGGGGCCCCTGCCGCCACCACCTCCTCCTCCTCCTCCTCCACAGCGGGGCCAGACGGAGCCTCTTGTGAGTGGGAAGGTGTCTGATGGAGGACTGGAGTGATGGCCTCTGAACCTTATCCAGAGTATTGGACAGGATCATAGCAGTCGTAGAGAAGCTGCGTTCTTTCCTAGCTGACCAAGCCAGTGATTGTAAATAAGGTTTTGTTTTGAAGATTCGGCAAATTTAATGAGTCGAGTAGGTTTTCTACACCATTCAGTGTTTCCCCAGCGTAAAGAATTTTTCGGCCTGGGCTGTGAATCAAGACAGCGTGCTTATGTGTTATCATGAAATGTGTGCAGACCGGAGAGTCCAGAGTAGTGTCGTTGTGGTCAAATTATTTTTACAAATACAGTGAGCATGTTATACATGTAAATATACAAAGATCTACATTCTGTATATATTGTGATTGGTTAATTTTTTCTTCAATTAATTGATTTATTTATTGATTCGGTGTCATACTGACCTACTTTTATATACAGAGAGCTCATGTGTGATTAAATGTGTGCAGTTCATACTGGACCGAATAATGATTTGAATATATTTCCATAGAAATATTAAAGAAATAATACAGCTCCAACACTAAGTACTGTCTGGGCTTTTAAGCCTATAAAACACAACAAATACCTCTGCTTTTAATTATTCGTTCTTAAAAATGTTCATGTAGAATGTAGGATTTTAAAGAGAAATTCTGCAATTTGTTTCAGTATTTCTGGATCAGCTATTAGGATGCAAGTACCCTAAATACTTTGATGCAGAATAGTTTATTGTGGAAAACCTTACTTTTATTTATACTTCTATATTTTACTATCCAAAAAAGCAGCAAACATAAATGTGTCTTGGGGGTCTTTCAATGTAATATTAATAAGGGTCAGAAGTGATAAAACTATAAATTTTTAGATTTGCCTGCTGTTGCATTTCAATGACTTGCATGTACCTGTCAGTATTGACGTTCCCCTTGAATTGTGTCTGCCGCCATCTAAAAGGGGCAGCGCGTCATGGTTTCCTTATAAATAAAATAAGGGAAGATGCAGAAGTTTTTAAAACTTACTGGAATTTCCCTTTAATTGTAAGACAGTCTCACATCTGTTTGCTGGCATTCAGAGATGCAAACAAATATTTCAGTTTGTAGAAAAAAAAGATTCAGTTATTAAAGCCTACTGTCTCTAGATGCTAGACAACTAAAAATTGAATCTGCTTCTCCATCAAAAGACTGCTTGCCTCACACATGGCTGTATTAATTATAGGAGCCATCTTACATTTAAAAAAATCGATTAGGGTCGGGGAAACACTGCTATTAACCACCGTCTGCGATGTATGCCACTGCAGCACACTGCTGATCCTGTGTGTGTTTTGTGTGGATGTATGTGTGTGGATGCGTGTAATAGCGCATGAATGAAAATCATCTGTCTACGACTGGTTTCACATCTGCACGCTCTTCCTTTTCTGTGTGGAACTCTACCCTGATAAGGTTCACAAGGTCCTCTCAGCCTCCTGATCAATAAAGCAGTCAACTCACTTCAACAGCGCTTCCTCTGTTTTGACCTTATGTTTAATTTCATACCATCTTCTCATAACATAGAGTGGCCAGTTTAACAACTTTCTTAAAATGAACAGAGACAACACATGGCAGAATCAGCCCGAGACTCCTCCATCAGCCTTAAGTATTTCCTGGGTCCTACCTAATTAAAACTGTTCTTCTGCCATGTACACTACCCTACTACTGAAAAGCTAAATGCTTAGTGCCCCTTGAAATGCTATAACCAATTTCAGGAATAGTCTGAAACACATAATCTGCACTTTAGGACTAATTTACCAGCAGCTGCATAGAATAATATATAACTTTGATGTGTTTTTGTGGGGTGTTGCTTTATTTTCTTAATACTAATTACTTCTCTTTCCCTGCCTGTGCAGCTAATGATGCAGGATGGCCCACCCTCAGCAAAGGAAATGCCCTCAAGCCCCCAGACTGGAAAGAGTCGATAAGTGACCCCTCCTGCAAAGCAGTGTCTCCTGCTGGCACGCCGGCAGATAAGGTTAGACAGCACTGTCTTGTCTCATTGTCTCTCTCTGTCTCTTTCTTCTGTTCTTTATTTTCTTTTGCTCTCTCTTGCTCTATCCCTTTCTTTCTCCCTTTTATCTCTCTCTCTCTCTCTCTCTCTCTCTCGGTCAGTCTGTTGGTTGGTTTGTCACTCTCTGTTTAGGCTGTGGCTGACAAATAATAATAGAAAATTAGTTGAGAGCAGATTTAGGCTTCAAGAGGCTTACTATCATTTTAGCTGTTTAATATTTTGCTGCAATTTTACTTGATTTGTATTATACAGTGTTAAGAAAAAAAAAAGTTCTGATATTATACTGAAGAACTGAAATGTGATGTTTAGGCCTGCAGTTTTTTATTATACTAGCCCCAGTTAGCTCCATTGCAAAACTATGTTTTCTAAACTATGAGTCTGGTTAAGGGGAAAGTTGTATTATCTTATAGTATTACTGTAAAGGTGTGTGTTGTCTAGCTTCAAATGAAATGTTTGTTTCTGTGTCTGTTGTAGGTTCCGGACCCAAATAAACTGGGCTCAGTTCCCCCTCCTTGTAAGCCCCAGCCTCCTCCATATGGTGCTCACACCAGTTCCCACCCACTCTCCTCCACTAACTCTGGCTCCACCAGCTCACTGGATCGCCGCAAGGATATTCCGTTGCGCCCTGTCCCAGGCCACGCAAACAACCCCCTGAATACTAACCCGCCACCCCCACCAGCTTGGCCTCGTGTAGGCTCTTCCACCGGTTCTTCGTCCCAGCAGATCCAGCAGCGCATCTCAGTCCCACCCAGCCCTACTTTCCAACCCAGCTCACCTCTTTTCCCCCCAGGGGAAAGACAAGACCCTCCTCTAGCAGTGGCTGTGCGCCCCTTTATCCCAGACAAGGGATCTAGACCACAGTCGCCCAGGAAAGGCCCAGCCACCATGAACTCCAGCTCCATTTATCACATGTACCTGCAGGGGGTGCCCAAGAACTACCCGCTAAGCAACAAGCCTGCTGTTAAAGCTGGTAAGAAGGGACCTAGAAAAGGCAGCTTAATGCCTGAGACAATTAAAAAAACGTAACAAGAGTAAAATAATTAATAATGTTTACTGGATTGTATGAGGAATATAGTGCTTGTATGACTTGTATGATGTACATGACCTTTCCTTTCTTCTGGCCTGCAGTGTATGGAAAACCAGTCCTGCCTTGCAGCTCCACACCCCCCTCTCCCTTGCCTTTCACAGGTTCCGGACCTTTCCCAGGCCTGCTGGGTGCTGCAGGGGACATGGTAGATGGCGAGCTGGACCCTGAGTTCCAGATAGTAAGTATCGCAGAGGGGCCTCCACCAAACGTTGACCATATCCCTCGACCGCTCAGCCCAACCAAGCTCACCCCCATGGTTCACTCTCCCATGCGCTATCAAAGTGATGCTGAGCTAGAGGTGCTACGCAAGAAGCTGGCCAACGCACCACGGCCGCTCAAGAAACGCAGTTCTATCACAGAGCCCGAGGGTCCCAGTGGACCCAACATCCAGAAACTCCTCTACCAGCGCTTTAACACCCTGGCTGGTGGGATTGAGGGGGGAGTTGTAGGAGTAGGGAATGGCGGAGGAGTGACTCCGTTCTTCCAGCCGACAGGAGCTACAGGCGAGGTGCTGTCGGACGCAGATAATGGAAACCCACCTTCAGAAACACCAGCAGTTCCCCTCACTGGGACCGAGGGGACACCCTCAGACGCTGTGCCTCAGGGTGATGCAAATGATAATCAGCCCCTGCAGCCAGCAACTGAAACACCCAACCCACCAGCACTGGAGCAGTCAGAGGATGATGAGGAAGAAGATGATGACGACGACAACAACAACAACAATCCCGCAGGACCCTCTGCTACCTTGCCCAGCAGTGTGCCTGAGGCCAGTTCGCCACAAGAGACAGCGACTTTACCATCCTCTGAGCTTACAGTGAGTCTCTCAGTTACAAACATAAAAACATGCTTTTTGTCATTTTCTGTTGTATGTGTGCTGACATCACTGCTACGACATTAGCTACGTTGTTTTTATGCAGTGGTTGTTAATTGTTAAAGTTGGTGTGCGTGGCACGACTAAGATTAGGAACTGTTTTCTTGCATACCAGGCCTGAATGATACTAGGTCCCATATTAAAAAATCTTTTGCTACTGAGAATTTTATTAACATAATTACTTAGTTGTTGCATTTGTGTGACAAAGAATATGATCTGAAAATGTGTAGGTTTCACACTAGAAGCTGTAATCAATTTGCATCCAACTGTGTAAACAGCTCCTAGAACAAAAATACTTCAGGGAATCCTAAAATCCTTTATTAGCACATGGCAGAACTGAAACATTTTTAAGAGTGTACTGACATCTTGCACTCAGACCTTTATCAGGACACAAACAGTGACAAATTAAATTCTTGTTTTTGCATATCGTCGCTGTCCAATGAAAAACTTGTCTCTCCGTTTTTGTCGATTTTGAGTTGTATACATAATTTGAACATGCCAATTGTCATTTAATTTCATGATGAATGGACCAATAGAAATGCTCCAAAATAGCTTGGAAAAGATTCTGCTTCCATTGACTTAGATTGAAAGTAAAGTATGTTTTTGGCCTCTCCTGTAAAGTTGCAATTTTGGAAATACCTGTTTTTCATTGGACAGCGACGATATGCATGTTTTTTTTTTGTGACAAACTACCTTTTGCACAGGAAAATGCACTGATAGTCAATCATATTTTATAGTTATAATAATTAAACAACTCAGTAATATGAATAGAAATCAACAAAGGACACTTGCTTAAGTCACTTGCTTTTTAAGAAACTGAGATATACTGAGCACTGCTATAGTATGTACTGCGGTGTATTTTAGTTTATTACATTTTTAGCTGCAATTTTACCCTTAAGTGTAAACTTTGCCAACATTTTGTTTTATCTAATCATACAACATTTTCTTATTTCAGTCATTTTTATTGCAGCAAAATAGTCAGGCAGACAGACTGACCCACACTCATAAAAGCCTTACTTTACATTTCCATAATAAATTAATGATACTTACCATCCATACTTACCATACTAGACAACTGTATCAACTGTGCCATGCAGAATATTGCAATATTACATTATTTTTGGTAATAATCCAGAGTGAATATGCGTGCGCCATAGCCCCTATGACTATATTTCTAGTATGTGTGATTAAAATGCTGCTTTTCTTGTCTGTAGGAGAAGCGCACTAACTTGAAGAAGCCTAACTCTGAGCGGACGGGTCATGGCTTCAGAGTGAAGTTCAACCCTCTGGCTCTGCTCCTGGATGCCTCTCTGGAGGGCGAGTTTGACTTAGTACAGCGGATCATTTACGAGGTACACATACACCTATGTCTACTTTTGTAATCGACAGTTATTTTTATCTAGATCTAGATCATGTTTCTTGTGATATTTACTCTCTTTGTCTGGTCTCTGGCACACGAAGAGTCTAACCTTGTTTTAAATATGTACACTTCTTTCACTCTTCTCTTCACTGAAGTCTAGCGTGTTAATCTTATAATAAATGGACTATTGACAGGTGGAGAACCCGAGCACTCCTAATGATGAGGGCATCACTCCCTTACACAATGCAGTGTGTGCTGGACACCACCACATTGTCAAGTTCCTGCTGGACTTTGGTGTCAATGTCAATGCAGCCGATAGTGATGGCTGGTGAGTGAAATTCAGTCTTCAAAAGCTTTCTGTATCCAAAATAAAAAAAAATGTACAAGCATAAAGAGCAGTTTTCTCTGGAAGTCACTCAAAGGAGTAGTATTTTTATCCCTGGGCAGGTGTAACATAAGCATGTTTGTGTTTCCAGGACGCCCCTGCACTGCGCTGCCTCCTGCAACAGCGTCCACCTTTGTAAGCTGTTGGTGGAATCTGGTGCTGCCATCTTTGCCACCACGATCAGTGATGTGGAGACCGCAGCAGACAAATGTGAAGAGATGGAAGAAGGCTACATCCAGTGCTCACAGTTCCTCTATGGTAACAGTTTATGCCTTTCGCTTTTTCAGCCTGTTATATTTGGGTTTGTTTGTTATTGCACTAGCATATGTGCCCTTTTTCAAGGTTCAGATATTTGAGGAAAGACAATTTTTCCATAAAGAAAGATAAATAGTTCATGGGAACATGCATGTTTTCCTTCCCTAGCAGACAGCAAAAAGGATAAATATTATGTTAATTAGGAGTTTAAAGGAGCAACAAGACAAGTGAATGAATTATTCAACTTTTTTCCATTGCTCTCTGTAAATGCTGGTATTACTACCATGATATGTATGTTTGAGTGAAGAAGGTCTGAGCTGGCTGTACATTTTTGCTTGAGAGGTGGAGGCAGTGAGAGGAGATGAAACATAATATTATTAGGGGTTATTGTTATTTTCCTCTGCTTGCTGGTGAATGCTGACCTAGCCAGAAATCAGAAGCGGGCGGATAATGTTATACAGAAAACTGCATAAAAAGGAAGTTAAAGATATGCATGCATCAGTATTGATACTGATACCAGTATCAGGTGTCAGCCCAATAACGTGTTCATTTACTCACACTTACTGTCATAAAAATGCACTGATCTTAACATCGATACCATATGACCTGTCTAGTGAACGTACGCTGTCACACCAGTGAACAAATCACTTCAGTTGGAGTTAATGATGATCACACAGAGAAGTCGTCACTGGGCACATTCCAGTCTGCCATTAATTCCTATCAGAAATTAATGATACAATTCTAGCCTGTATTAAACATACATAATCACAGCGGCTTCCCCAGATTGGAGACACGTAGGCGCACACTGCAGAAAGGATTTAGGCCTCATTGGCATTTGGGAGCAGTGAGTGGCTGTTCAGAAATTACATGTATTAACTTGTGTGACTTTGCGAATGGCACCTGCTATCAGTAACTGTTAGTAAGTGCACTTGCCGCTTACAATACATGTTTATTGACACCTGCTAGTACGCTTGATTGCTAGACAGAAGCACTCAAAACAGACATATACCAGCAGCTCAGTGATTGTCAGGGCATCAGTTACATGGCTTAGATAACTAGCAGCGCATCAGAACTCTGTTTACACAGTACTCAGTGCCAGCGTGTTATATAAAATGAAACTCCTTCATGATGATGATGATGATGATGATGTACATAGCTGTCTGTAGGGCCTATCTTTCACATGGCATGTTGATCCAACTGAGCATTTTTACACACAATGATTTATTCAAACTATCTGTTTAAATGTACAGTGTTAGTCACCAAAGATCTGGATTTCTCGATAATAATGATAATGGTTAGCATGGGTGGTTAATGCAGGTCATTTAAAAGCAGCTAGATTTTAATTATCTAATTTTAGGATCCGTTGCACTTATTTACACTAACAGCTACTTAACTCTAGATATGTAATTTATAATGGTATCAGACTTGTGTTTCTTTATTATTTCGGTTTCTTTTTTTAAACTTAAAAAAAGCATTATAAATCAAATAATAAAATTGATAATTTAATACCATGAGTCAGTTTCAGCACACTAAATGCAGAAAATCACAGCCTGTAAGATATTTATCAGTCTATGGGATAGCAGTCAGCATTTTACCTTGAAAGAAGAAAACTGTAGGACAGTCTAGGATAACCGTTACATGGGTTGGGTGTTACATTACATACTGGCATGGATAGGGGCCCACTGACATTGAGAGTGTACAGGACCCAGAATTTGCTGCTACTCCACTGGGTGCAGTACATAAAGCGTTCCTGTTGTGGAACACTGTTTTATGTTAAGTAAGTGGTTTCATCTTCAGGTGGAACACATGCTTAAGAGAAACAAGCTTTTGCTGTAGACAGTTTTAGTTCAGGCTGGTTGATTTTGTGTGTGTGTGTGTTTGCAGGTGTGCAGGAGAAGCTGGGTGTGATGAATAAGGGAGTTGTGTATGCTCTATGGGAGTATGAGGCTCAGAGTGCAGACGAGCTGTCCTTCCAGGAAGGAGATGCCATCACCATTCTACGCAGAAAAGATGACACTGAGACAGAGTGGTGGTGGGCCAGACTTAATGACAAGGAGGGCTATGTGCCTCGCAACTTGCTTGGGGTGAGTACAAATAAGAGAAGTTGGGTTTTGCCTGTTATGGGCCATCTTTAGTAATAGTTTGTTGTGTTTCCATGTTGGAAGCTTATTTCTGTGTTCTGTCTGCAGCTGTACCCTAGAATAAAGCCACGTCAAAGGTCCCTGGCATAGCTGACTGCATCTGTCCTGCGTGAACGACTGGACTGATGTCTAGGGGTGTAGGACCTCCGCCGTTCACCCCTCTCCTCCGCTGCTGTGCTGGGGTGAAGCTGCTAAACCATGTTCCCAGACTGGGGGAACAATCAACACCACTACACAAAGATGAACACACACACACACACTCTCTCACACAACCACACTCACACACGCATACATACATAATAATAAAGGCCAAACAAAAAGCCTCAGGTCCTAAAGTCTGCCCCCATTACCTTCATTACGTGGTCTCTTATCTCTCCCCCCATTTCCCCACCCTCCACTCCTGAAGACTTGGTTTCGGCTGAGCGTCATGTGACATGTATCATAGCGGCTGCACATTTCTCCATGGAGATCGAAGCACTACCTGTTTGGTTTTATAGCTTTTGTTTTATATAATTGTTTCCGCTTGCGTTTTCATCTGAAGATTCTTTGCTCTTTATAGTTTAAGGTGACGCTGGCGCCGTGCAGGCTGGATCAGCCAACGCACAGCTGCTTTTGCTTCCTTTTGTGAGCCTCGGTTTGAAGAGGGAATCTTTTCGCTGTTGATAGAAAGGGTTTGTATTAAATGTCCTGTGTGTTGTGCATATGAGCTGAGAGGGAGAAAACTGGATATATGCTTTCTGAAGGCATTTCGATGGACTGATTAAAACAAAGAAGAAGAAAAAGGAATGAATGTATGAATGAAAGTGTGATGAGCCAATGTAGAACAAAGAAGGTTATATTAGACGAGAGCAGATATGTAAGTATATGGATTTATAGTAACTGGAACACATTATTACAGAGAATTGAGGTTCATATAATGTGCATTTAAAGGGGAATTCCACCGTCGATCTCATTGTGGAGATTTAAACAGCCATCCTGAGTAGTCCGATGTAAAACTAATCAGTGTAGAGACACCTAGCAAATTCTAATTTCTTAACCTCTAACACAAAAACAGCTTGATTTGCTATTCAGAATGGCAATTTCTTTATATAATAGATACAATTATATATAATGTTTACCTCACAATGCCCTTCCTATACCTCACTACCATGAATGTAATTACATTTTTAAAGCCAAACCCCATCTCAGAACTACCATACAACCTGTCTGCCATCAGACAAACCCCATCTCAGAACTACCATACAACCTGTCTGCCATCAGACAAACCCCATCTCAGAGCTACCATACAACCTGTCTGCCATCAGACAAACCCCATCTCAGAACTACCATACAACCTGTCTGCCATCAGACAAACCCCATCTCAGAACTACCATACAACCTGTCTGCCATCAGACAAACCCCATCTCAGAACTACCATACAACCTGTCTGCCATCAGACAAACCCCATCTCAGAACTACAAGACAACCTGTCTGCCATCAGACAAACCCCATCTCAGAACTACCATACAACCTGTCTGCCATCAGACAAACCCCATCTCAGAACTACCATACAACCTGTCTGCCATCAGACAAACCCCATCTCAGAACTACCATACAACCTGTCTGCTATCAGACAAACCCCATCTCAGAACTACCATACAACCTGTCTGCCATCAGACAAACCCCATCTCAGAACTACCATACAACCTGTCTGCCATCAGACAAACCCCATCTCAGAACTACCATACAACCTGTCTGCCATCAGACAAACCCCATCTCAGAACTACCATACAACCTGTCTGCCATCAGACAAGCCCCATCTCAGAACTACCATACAACCTGTCTGCCATCAGACAAGCCCCATCTCAGAACTACCATACAACCTGTCTGCCATCAGACAAACCCCATCTCAGAACTACCATACAACCTGTCTGCCATCAGACAAACCCCATCTCAGAACTACCATACAACCTGTCTGCTATCAGACAAACCCCATCTCAGAACTACCATACAACCTGTCTGCCATCAGACAAACCCCATCTCAGAACTACCATACAACCTGTCTGCCATCAGACAAACCCCATCTCAGAACTACCATACAACCTGTCTGCCATCAGACAAACCCCATCTCAGAACTACCATACAACCTGTCTGCCATCAGACAAACCCCATCTCAGAACTACCATACAACCTGTCTGCCATCAGACAAGCCCCATCTCAGAACTACCATACAACCTGTCTGCCATCAGACAAGCCCCATCTCAGAACTACCATACAACCTGTCTGCCATCAGACAAACCCCATCTCAGAACTACCATACAACCTGTCTGCCATCAGACAAACCCCATCTCAGAACTACCATACAACCTGTCTGCCATCAGACAAACCCCATCTCAGAACTACCATACAACCTGTCTGCCATCAGACAAACCCCATCTCAGAACTACCATACAACCTGTCTGCCATCAGACAAACCCCATCTCAGAACTACCATACAACCTGTCTGCCATCAGACAAACCCCATCTCAGAGCTACCATACAACCTGTCTGCTATCAGACAAACCCCATCTCAGAACTACCATACAACCTGTCTGCCATCAGACAAGCCCCATCTCAGAACTACCATACAACCTGTCTGCCATCAGACAAACCCCATCTCAGAACTACCATACAACCTGTCTGCCATCAGACAAACCCCATCTCAGAGCTACCATACAACCTGTCTGCCATCAGACAAACCCCATCTCAGAACTACCATACAACCTGTCTGCCATCAGACAAACCCCATCTCAGAACTACCATACAACCTGTCTGCCATCAGACAAACCCCATCTCAGAACTACCATACAACCTGTCTGCCATCAGACAAACCCCATCTCAGAACTACCATACAACCTGTCTGCCATCAGACAAACCCCATCTCAGAACTACCATACAACCTGTCTGCCATCAGACAAACCCCATCTCAGAACTACCATACAACCTGTCTGCCATCAGACAAACCCCATCTCAGAACTACCATACAACCTGTCTGCCATCAGACAAACCCCATCTCAGAACTACCATACAACCTGTCTGCCATCAGACAAACCCCATCTCAGAACTACCATACAACCTGTCTGCCATCAGACAAACCCCATCTCAGAACTACCATACAACCTGTCTGCCATCAGACAAACCCCATCTCAGAACTACCATACAACCTGTCTGCCATCAGACAAACCCCATCTCAGAACTACCTTACAACCTGTCAGACAGCATATTAGTTGCCATTTTGAGTATTATCTTTCTGCGAGTTAGAAAGCTTTGGACATCTCCTTTCACTGTGAACAATTCTGACTTTAGAAGTTTCTCTACACTGGTAAATTTCACATTAAATCACTCGGAATGACTTTATTTACTTTGGCTATTAAATTAGGCAGATTTTAAAATCTGTAGAATTCCCTTTTAAGGCTGGATTTTAAAATGCACAGTATTATCAGCGTGAGTGGTCTGTACTTTGTACAGTGAGTGGAGTATGAATTGTGGGCATGGATGAGAGATTTTTATGATATACAGTATATGAGAGAAATTTTTAAAGGCTGTGTGCGTAAGGAAACAATGGCAGTGTATGAGTTAAGAGTACAAGATGTACAATCTGGTGTTACTAGTAACATTATTAGTAATAGAACTGGCAGCGTAAGGTCGAAGTGAACAATACATGCTGTGATGATAGCCTAAGACCTTGCCAAATACACTGCATTGGTTTGAAGCCTCGCTGGATGTAAGCTTTTATACACTAGCAGAACGAAAGGTATGGTTTAAATGCATATTTACATTGTTTTTATTTTACACTACTTTTTTATTTTAAATAATACACTACATTCCCTACTCCATTCCCTCTCCCAGTCCTATTCAAAAGTCTTGTGAGCTGATCTTTGTGCCCTGCCTTTAAGGCAGTAATGAGCTTTACCACAGAGTTCACCTGTAAATACTGTGAGGAGGCTTAGAGGATGAGACGTGTTGGATTTCATGCTAAAGGACTTGCCTGCCTGTGCAGAGCTCTGTATGGCATTCAGATACGAAAACTCACACCTCCTATTCTCTACATGTGCACAAATAAAGAGAAACAAGTCATGGAACGTGCATTTGTTTTATTTTATTCTCTTATACTAAAAATCATTTAGGTTGTTCTTTTATGGGCAAAAGAGTACCTATCATGGTGCAGGGGTTACAATTCAATATATTGAGATGATATCAAGATTTATTACGTCTAAATTTATGAGTACTGTCATAGTATACAAACACACCACCATGTGTATAGTTTTGCTAATGCTGATGTTAGAGATGCACACTAATGCTATATGGAGTGGAAGAGTTTAATGGATGAAGATATTACAACACTGTTGTTTAGTGGTTGTGTTGTAGTATTGTTGTATTAGCTGAAACAATTGTTGCATGTAAACTTTATTTTAAAAAACAAGACTATTGGTTTGAGAACAGATACAATAAGGTTAAGATAACATAGATCAGAGAAGGTACATCTGTATAGATGGATATCAGTAATGGGGTGATATCAGCAGAAAATATATATCTATATCTATATAAGTCCAGATCCAGATTCTCAGTATATGTTGTAATGGGGTTGTGTGTCTAATAACAGTACGTAAGATAACATACAACACATGAGCAAGTATATCTGACATTATTTAACAACTCTACCCATTTTGTAGCAAGTGTGTGATGTTGTGCCCCCTCCCACCACTACAGGTATGTCGCTAACAGGTGCTGTAGGTTCCATTATAAACATTGGCTTTAAGAGAGGTTTTGGCTAGTGTTGTCCAGTCCAGGTCCTACAGCCCACATCCTGCATATGTTTCTGATTCCTCTGCTTCCTACACTTCTGACTCAACTCTTGCGTTAAACAAGTCTTGGCTGAATTAAAAGGTGTTAAAATAGGAAAGCACTAGCCGGCAAGCACAGATCAGGACTGGCAAATACTTGTCTAGGTCAGTAATCAAGGAGTTAATGCTACTAAGGTAACCCTGCCAGGAACAGGATTCAGGGGAAGGCAAGATGGTAAATCTGGAGACATTAAATATATAGCAGGGCAATAATCAAATTTGTATGGAACAGGCAGGGAGCAGGTCAGACTTAATTTTTCTCATATTTTTAGGCAACAGCCTTTTGTTTTAGAGAGCATTAGGCTCCCCAGGCCAAGTTAGTCGTTAGAAATGTTTTGGTTCAATTTAAATCTGGGTCCTTGGCTCAGATCTGCCAAGCAAAATGTACAGAGAGTACCAAAATAGGACCATAGATAAAAACACAAAACACACCAGTAAATGCAAAACAGCTGTATATCTGGTGCTTTCCTGGCCTGTATGCTGGGTAGTCAACCAACACCGGCACATAAAAGCAAAACTATATAGTATCTGGGGTCTTTGTACTCAGAGCGCTCCATAATTGAAATGGTCATAAGAAATGGCCCTTGGCAACCTCTGTCAAGCCTTGTCATTAAGCAATTTATGGGTTCAAAATTGGTTGGAATACTTTTAGCAAGCAGATCAGCACATTGAGGCTTACCAAGCTCTTCCCAGTGGTGTCTGGTATGACCTTAGATGACCCCATGATGTTAACATTAGCTTGAGTACATTTTTTTTCTTTAATGTGCTAACTTGGAATTTAGTATCCTAAATTTAGTATAGATTAAGGACTGAAGTAGAATAGAAAAAAATTTGCAGTTCTCATCTTGACCACTAGAGAGCAGCATTATACTTTTGAACCCTAACCCTAACCACTGGAAAAGGGTTTTTAATGTCAGCCATTCAGCTTCAGTGATGCTGACATTTTAGAGTAATTTGCTAGACATGTTGCTGGTAAGAGGTAAAGACAATGGAATACTAGCTAAACCATTAATCCTAATGAAGCAAAATTTTGAGTTTTGTGTGTATGCAACTCAATTTCATCAGCAAGAGCAAGGTTTGTAAGCCATGTCTGGATCTTAAGCCAAAATTCCTGTTCTCATAATTCAGCCAGTAATACATTTTACAAAGACAACCAAGCTTTCTTTGGTAGATTAGAAAAGACAGGGGTGGGGTTTATAATCACAGGCCATGTGGGTCACACAGTCTTGGTTCAACAACCTCCATTAAAAACCTAGTTGAATCTCCATTAAGGCTGTCTTCTGGTGATGCAGACAACCTATTTCTAGGTAGTTATTGTAGCTGAAGTGTAAGCAAATCTTATTTAAATGCTACCATATTGGCCAACAGTATGGTGTACATTTGTCCACTAGATGATTAAAAAGGCAGACACCACATACAGCCCACACGGTATGTGATTTAAAGTTTAGCTTGAGCAATAGCACTAGTCATGGCCATGTTGAGATCCACATGCTCTTTCACAATAGAACGAAAATCCACATGTATGTGATTATTCTTTAGCATGCCTTCCTGGCATCACCTGGACAAGACTGTATGGTGTTTTAATGATTTGCCATTAACCAAAAACCAAGGAGAAAGAGTTGGACACCACAACCCAAGTCCATGGGCCAAAGATACTTTATTTCAGGTGTTAAAGAGCCATCCTCAACATTGCAGATACAAAATCCTCCAGACTGATGGAAGACTCATCTACTTTAGTGCCACTAACATTTGGGCGGAGTGTGATCCTTGATGTGGTTATTGGTTTGAGGGAGAACTGGTGGAGGCATGGGGAGGAGTCAAGTTGGGATTACATTATGAAACAGTGTTCACTTCTGTTCAGGCATGAGGTCGTCAATTGACTGGCCACCCTCCAGATGTTTCTCCATTTCTATAAGCAGGTTGACTCCATCCACCACCATCTGCACCAGCTCCACCTCGGAGAAGCCCAATCGGTCTGCATTGGAGATGTCAAAGATGCCACCCACTGCAGCAGTGTCTACTCCACCTGGACAGGGGAACATGGAAAACGCAATGTTAACCAGTCAAATCTTAAAGAACCTAGTTTCCATTCTTAGATTATATCAAATATAACAGCTGGCCATTTACATATTCGATGTGACCAGTATATCTGAATATTTCCAATGACATTAAGAATGTTTTCTTCATTTTAAACATGCATTTCAGACATTTATAGTAAGCAGTTAATCACTAGTCTGCCATGACCTATGCAATCAGGACCCAGTTACAAAGCTACCAAATTACAGTGAGCAAAAATTACCACTACACTGGGAATTCAGAGTCTCTGACACTTTACTTTTCACAATTCCATGGAAGAGCTTAGTTTTGCATGGTGAACAAATACAGAATCTAAATTAGATGTACCTGTTCCACGCTTCTGAAGCCTCAATTTCTTGAGGATCTCACCAAACTTCTCATGTTTACTGACATTGGGTAGCTTCACATGAACACCAGCACGCAACCCTGTGCCCAGGTTAGAGGGGCAAGTGAGAACGTAGCCCAGGTGCTCATTCCACATAAACTCATGACCCTTCTCTTTGAAGAGACCCTCAATCTGAAAGGGAAATAACAGCATTTGTTGCATTGGCATTAAATGGGTTTCACCTTTATGCATCTCCAAGGTTAAACTGCAGTAGCACCAACCGTTGTGAGGCCTGTGCAGAAGCGAGTGAAGACTTCCCTCATGTTTCCACCCTTCTGCATGGAGATAACACGCAGGTGATCTTCCTCATTTACCCAGACCAGGAAGGTCTTATTGTCATTGTGCCTTGAAGCATTAAAAGGATGAAAACGTCATGGTCAGCAAGGCCTTCAAAACCACTCCAGATGCAGCCAGTCATTAAACAGCTGCATAATAAATACAAATATAATGGGACTATATTTACAGCTGGCCCCACAACTGAGCACTAAGCTCCTTTGTATATGGTTTGAGTCTATGCCAAGGTAACTCCATAGCTTACTCACCAGATCCCCCTGGCATCAGGCCAATCACGAGCCATCCCAGAGGCCAACAGCAGCGGGGACACAGGCTTGTCAAAGAGGAAGTGGTCATCAATCAGCTGCTGCTGCTCCTCCTCGGTCATGTTCTTCAGGGCATAGTACTTTCCTTTAAATTCACCCTCCAGGGTACTTAAACCTGTAAAGCAAGAGCATTATGGCCCAAATGCCCTCGACATACTGAGAACACTCCATTTGTGTGGGGTTTTATTTTTAAGTTACCAAGTTACTGTTTATCTTTACACATTGGAATTACTTTTAATCTTCCCACTTATTATACAAAAGCAGTCATCTGGTAACCAGATCTTCAGTTCTGCCTACCCTCGACAGCCAGATTTTCGATGCCGCGTCTCTCTCCGCGGCTGCAGTGGGGAGGCAGGCAGAAGCCACGGATGCTCCTGCCAGTTCGCACTCTGGAGCTCAGGACATAGTTGGAGTCAAGGTCATCCCCACCCTAAGGGCAAATTGATTAAATGACTCCACAGTCCAATAATAAACTGGCAGAACAAGCTGGAAGCAGGATGATTGACAGCTGGTACCTGAAGGTTGTCTGGATTCAGGTCAGTCTTGTGTTTGTCTGTGGGCTTGTAGCCTCCATGGCGATCCTCAATGACTGGGTCCAGGAGATCTTTAAACACCTCATACGTTTCCTCATCTCCAGCAACACAGCCCACAGTCATGATGAAAGGGTGGCCTGGAAGTAGGGGGGGGGATGGGGTGCAATTAGTGAGGTAGCCATGTTATCAGTATGGGGGAGTGCAGCGATGAGTGGGATAGGCCATTTAGTTGAGATGGCACTTTAACATTGCAATATGGACTATGGGACTACAGGCCGATCCCTAAGGGGGGGGGGGTCCATTATGGCACATGTAGAAGACCCACTGCTCAAGGGTTTACAGATAAAAGATTGAAAAAAAAGGTGTTGGAATAAACATCCACATCCGGCATACAGCATCAAATGCAGGGAAGATGTAAATTAGAGTATGTGTCCATGTTTGCATACATTAGGGCAGCAATCTGGGCAGAGTGTGCATGCCAGGATCTTTACAGGCCCATAAAAATGGCTCTACACAGATTCATCCAGATTTAAGGTGGCGTCATTAGAGCCAAGGACTGCAAGAAAGGTTTATGGAGGGAGCCCCAACAGAGAGGCAGCAGGGATTAACAATCAGCTGAGAGCTTTTACCTGGGTTGTCCACCCCTGTCTGAATTACGTCGTCCAGCGTGAAGCCGCTGGAGGTTTCTTTGTCCCGCAGGTTCGCGTACATCTCCGGAGTGAGCACCTTGGCCATGTGGTTGTTGTGCTGGCTGAGGTCAGGGTACTCCTGCTCCGCCGTGTAGTTCAACTTCAGCTTGTTGTGGGTGTTGCCGAAAGGCATGGTTGCGTCGAGTCTGGCGGAGACAAACGGAGAACAACGAGCGCGCCGTTAGACGAGGTAGGGCTCAAATGCAGACCTGTGTTTTTAAAATGCTGGTAGCGTTTACTGATCAGACCAGAACTACAGTGTCACGCAGAGCTATGGATTTGCGCCAAGGTAGGACATTTCGTCAGAACACCGGTCCTCGCGCACAAAGCCTTTCCTTTCAGCCGCATTAGCTGTGACGTAACGGAATTATAGCTCGCATTTTACGCAACGACCCAGGCGCCGGAATCTGCCGTTCATTTATCTCGTTATTAACCGCAGCGCCGCGTCTGCCGCCGTTACCGGCATTAAGATGCGCGGAGCGAGGCGCCAACATGCTGCTATATCGACCACAACTGCTAAAGACTGCAGCTCCAAAGCTATTCATTAAAAAAACAAATCAGACTCCGATCAATCTTCGTCGATGTAAACAAAAGGTGCTCGACGCAGCTTGCGTGTGCGCGCACGCACGCGCGCGATGCGCAGCGTCTGAGGGGAAAAAACGCATCGAAGACCTTGCAGATAAACGGAAGACACTGCAAGGTCGTTGCTGATGGTTCGGGAGCTAAGCAGCCAGTCTGCGCCTCTGTTTAAAGGTTATTTCGTCTAGTGCCCTCACTGAGAACGATGAAGACGTTTAGTCCAGCCATCCAGCACGGGATTAGAAAAAAATAGAGCTTTCCAGTTTGACAGAGCTCACTCCAGCCTGAGCCGTTCCTCCACCAGAAACCACTCCAACAACGTTCAGCGTTGCGAAAACAAGACGTAACCTCGTTACTTTGAAACATATGAGCCTGTGAAATTAATTCCATGCACAAAAACGGGAAGAGGAATAACAAAACAAGACAGCCCTCCTACCTTTTGTGGAGTTTCTTTGGGAAATTGACAGCTCTGCCTCCTTCAGTCCTGGAGCGAACACACCGCCACTGCTAATGGTGTCCGGCGTTAAGCCGCTTTGCGCCGTTTTTATACGCCGCCCGAGCTCCGCTCTGATTGGCTGCTATTTGAGTCCATTCATTCTATTGGACTGCGCGTCGCGCTCGCGTCTCAGCAGCAGCCGGCGATTTCTCGCGTGGGTCACGTGCCGGTTTCCTTGACAGCGGTGTGATGGAGAGAGAGAGAGAGAGGCTGGATGGAGAAGAAGGAGAGTAGCGGCTTCACAACAGCGTCCTGCTACACAACAGTGAGAGAAAACACCCTGGACACTTTAGCTGGTTCTGGTTTGTGGGTGGGCGAGTTAAGTTACACGGCGTTTCTCGCAGGCGTCAGAGACATCACTGATAAAACTAGTGCGTTTATTTCCATTCACTGCTGTTAGCCTGAAGGATAACACAGATCCAGACCTGAGTGTGTACAGACTGATGGTTGCTTTGGCTGAAGATATTGTGTGACTGTGTGTCACTGTTTGTGTTTGCATATTGAAAGACAACATTATCTCCTCCATCCACAAGCAGTTAACTAAGAAAAGGGTATTCTCGTCACACCTTCCATATCTTTTGTATTACAGGTACCATACAATGCATTCATTCAGTATTTCCACTCTGATCTCTACATATAAGGTGACAGGGTGAAACATTACCTGCCCATTTGCAGCCTATGATTTGGGCCTAGAATGCAATGAGCTGTTTGAGAAAATTTGAATTAAAATTGTCCAGGATGTTGTTAGAAATGTGGGAGCTGTAGTTGTTTTTTTTTTTATTCGCCAGCTTGTTGTGCTGTACAAGCTGTAGCATTTAAAGTAAAACCACACTTGAGTAAGAAGGTGGTGAATGGGAAGCCAACTTCCACCTCATTTGAAGTTGAACAGTAACCATGTTCACTGACAGTTTAGTTCTGGAGGTACTGGCAAGAACCTGACGATACAATACATACCGTGATACAGTCGTCACGATTCAATATGTCATGATTTATTGAGATTTTTCAAATCCTACTATTAAACATACCACTATATGAACAGGTTTGCCAATGCTTACAATAAGCAATAGCATTGCGCCCTTGTGCTGCTTGTTAATGTTGGAGTGGAGCTGAAAATGGATTACAACACTGCCGTCTAGTGGTCAGAGGTTTAAACACAACACACAATGATTCACTGTCACTGAATCTGTGTATCAATACTGTGTTTTTGAGAATCAATACAGTATCACAAGACATTTTATCATGATATTCAATATTTCCTGGAACAGGAGATTTCTCCACATAGGTCACTGTTGTTGTTGCTCTGTTGACGTAGGTAAATTTGGGGGCCGTCTAGACAGTTACGTAACGGTTTTGGATTTTGAAATCGCCCCATTTTGCTGTCCTCGTTAGCAAGTGTGGTATATGTATTTGAAGGAACAGTGTTTGCATTTCAAGGTATGTCAACTCTATGTACTGAACTCTCCTTATTTAACTATGACACTGTAAATACACTTTTCCATTCTATGGTATCTTTAAGCCTCTGTTTGTGTCGAAAAACGTTTTCTGTTCCACCCACTTCTCACAAACAGGTAACTAAGAGAAGTGGCATCCTCATCAGACTTTCTTTCTATTTCATTCATCCTTTCAATTATGCATCAGTCATTATCTGCAAATAAATTAATGAGCGAGTCAAGAGTCTCAAAGCAAAGGCCTTATCATACTCTCCTTTGTCTTTCCACCGACTCCGAAACTCTATCTCCTCAGATCAATCGCAGCCATTGGTGCTTTAGCCTGTTTTTACTTCATATGATACTACAGGCCATTCATCACAGGACCTTTGTGAGGATCCTTGAGCGTCCCTGAAGGCCGTTTACGCCGGTGGCAAAGCAGGCACTTCTGCATGTAAACAAGCTTCTCTCCACTTTAGGCACACATAAATGCTGCAATGTTCATGCCAAGAGACACACTTTCTGTCTAACATAAAGTAAAAGTGGCATTATTTTTATTTTAGGCATTCTGTCTGCTTAACTCGTATCTCATTGCTGTCTTAGGAGGTCTGCAGGATTAGACAGTGGATAAGATTTTTAGCTCGGAATTAATCTTCTTGCTTTAGTTGCTTTACACTCACACTGACCCTGGTGAGAAAAAGGAAGGATACTTCTTTGTCCTCTGACATCAAGGTGGTTGTCCTTGGGCTGAAGGAGGAGTGGGTGCACAGTAGACACTTTTAGTGAAGTGGAAACAAAAGGTATGTCATTGCTGAAGGAAGATGCCCAGAGTGCAATGCCAGAGAGCAGGACGCTGTTCATCTGTGTCTGCTTTCGAGAGGTGTGTCCGTGTAGCTTTTTGATGACCTGTCAGTACTGTGTCTGAAATGCTAAGTAGGTGTGTAGGTGTGTACGGTCCAGAAAAAGCAGCCGGTTGGTGGAAACGTATGCAAAGCCATCAAAAGACTGTGTTCTTTCGAAAAATGAATTCATGGCCATAATAATTGAGACATAACTCTGAGAATCCCCCATATTTGGGGTTCAGGCCTACGTTTAAAATCATATTGGCAGAACGCTTGGAAGAATGCGGCTTTTAGACATTTTACAAGGTTTCACTTTGTTGACAAAGTGATTGTATATAGAGGCTTATAATGCCAGAGTATTTACTGTCTCTGTTTACAGGATGGATATCGACATTTGCTCCTACATTTCCATTAAAATATGCCATCGATCATGATGCCTGTATTTCTATGCTAAGCTCTGCATATGTTCCTACATACATTATATGTCCAAAAGTATCCAGACACGCCTTAAAATTTCTTCAGCTACTTTAGGCTGCACCCATCGCTGACCCAAGCATTCATTTTCTCACACTCCTTGTATATTCACCTCAGAAACACATTGCAAATTGAATGTGATTGCCTGGAAGATCCTTATGCCCAATGGCAAACATCAGAGGGGTATAAATCTTGCCAATGCAGTCTTTCCTGAAAACTCGTGGCAATGGCAAAGTGAGTTTGCTCTCCATGTTGGATACATGCTGTGCTGCAGTTCTTTCGGCAGGACTAGCAGAGCCAATAGCCAATAGCACCAGCCTCAGGCTTACGATGTCCTTTTATAATAGCTGTGTTTTTTAGATTCAGGACTAAGATAAACGCATTAGAAAAAGGGGTCCATGCTGCCGCCTTGGAGGATCTGTGTGCTTTTGCTTGTGCTTGTGCTTGAGCTTGTTATTGTAACCCTGCCGACTCCATCCGAGCAGAAGGGCAGCTCAGTCAGTCACGGCTCAGACTTGAGCGAGCTGACATGAAGGGTGTGAGTGTGGAATGAATGCTGATGCCATTTTTGTGAGTCTGCAGCAAAACAATGTGTGTGCGTGCATATGCTCTGTCCTCGGAAGATGCACACTGGAGGAATATTTAATGAAGTCAACAACACAGCTGACCACTGAAGCCAATATGGTATGCATCTAATGTACACAAAGGAAGAATGCAGTGGAAGTGACTTTCTGCTAAATGTCTCTCAGGCTTTTTACATGTCTATAAAAAATATGCCACGATTGTCTGAAGCCATTTTAGAAGTCCAAGTCTTTTCCATAAGGCTAGTTGGTAAATGTGATTTCAAGAGGGACATTAACATTCCTAATCCCTACATATCGCATCATCAGTATGTGCCTTTCATTACTTTTGTTATTAGTCATTATAACCAACAAACCTGAAATTGTAGATATGAACCATGAAACATATAACACAGCACTGTATTTCATGTAATCAAGGCTTTAGGCTTTACTGAATGGGCTCAATGCAGTAACAGTAACATAAATTGGTTTACTTACATTGACCACATATAATTAGCCCAGGTTAACAAACAAATGTGGCCTGGCTGGCTTTAGCTTTTGCATAGTTTTAACAACAGTCACATAAACCACATGAACGTGCAAATTAAGTGAATACATTTCTTCTCTGGTAAAACAACCATCTACTTGTACGTGAAAGCAGCGCCTTCTACCCAGGCTACCTGTTAGTTAATAAATACATCTGTAGGCAGTTGTCATGGTATGTCAAAAATCTAGGAGCCCTGTCTGTCTCCTAATCCCACTTTGTACCTCAAAAAGTAGCAGTGATTCACTGTAGCATTGAGTCGAATCAGTCCAACATGAGAGGATAAACATCTTGTCAGTTATGTTGGCACTCCTGCACCCAGTTAGATCATTGAAGGACAGGGAGCCAGTGGAAATGAGCAGTAAGCACAATGATTGTTTATGCTCTAGGTAAGCGAATGTGGCCGCCCACTCCTGGCAAGAACCAACATTCAGCAGCAAACAAACAATTATGTAAATAGAAGTAAAACAATAGCTGACACTGGTGTTTCTTTCCATCACTGGAGACACTCTTGGCGACTGTAGGGATGAAGTTTGATGCTGATCTGGTAATGTTTCTTTTTGACTAGTTTGAAGTGAAGAGAAGTGAAGGATGATGTCATCTGGCTAAATATCCTGGTTGTGATAATAATTTAAGTTGAGGTGGCAACTACTCTAGCAGTAGTTAATAGTTGGTGTTCACTGAATCCTTTAGTGCATCACTAAGTAGGGCTACAGGAACAAGATGTGCTCTTCAAAAATAGTCCTCAACTTAATGAAAACCCTGCCTATTGAGAAATCAGTTGTCTGTTATCTGAAATAAAATGAATTTTATATTTGAAAACAATGGTTCAACATGTTTGTATTTGTTCATTACTAATTAATCAGTTACTCGTTAAGGTAATAATATGAAATGAATGGAATGGTGAGTGTATAATATGTTTTAGAAATGTGGTAATGTATACAAATATCAATCATCATATGGGCCCTGGAAATGGTCAGTTGTCAGGTAAATATGACCAATGTGTGAGTATTTTCAACAATCTTACTTCGTTTTATGACCTGAAATCCAGAAACCAACTGGTGCATTTTAGAAGACTTTTTCAAGTAGCTTAGAAAGAAGTAGGAGGCACGTGATATCACTAAAATATCAGAGATAGGCTAAAAGAATAATGTTCACTGTTAGCCAGGTTGTTTCCCAAGCCTTCCAAGCAAAGACCGTACTGCAAATGAGATGCTCTGTGGTAGCTGCCTCTTTTGCATTGCTTTTGAATGGTTGTAAACCTTGCTGTGCACACCTCCTCGGTCATTTGTCAGAGGCGCTGGTGAAAAGCTAAAGCAGCTCTAAAGATATTGGCTGGAAAGTCAAGAGAAACGAAGAGGCACTGCACATTTAAAGAGATGAAGCTCTTAAAAACATTGGTCCTTGTTGAATGCCCCTTTGAAAGTAAGATGAAAGCATTATGACTGTTTTCCTTTATGGCAAATGAAGGTTATGTTTGGACTGTGGCACACACCATGCTGTCATTTCAGATCAGCGCTGCACAGCTCTGTCTCAGCAGAGGGTGGAGGGGATTTTGATTAGATGCTGGCAACATCATTAACTGTACTGGTTTAACCTTGTTAAAAATTCTGTTGGTGTCATTTTGTCAGTCAAAACTTTGATCATTAAGTAAAAATGGACAGGCAGAACATAAAAGGGTCCTTCCAGCTTTAATATTATTTATTATGTTGCTTATTACATGATGTAATATTTCGTTGAATGGCATTGCATCCCTCAGCCTCATCAGTTTAACTTCATGATTTTGAATCCTTCATGTCTTCTGTGGCCTCGCTGTCTGAGAGAAGTAGGGAATGGTAAACTTTTCGTTGTAGTCCCATTTTGTGCCTCAAGAGGTGGTAATGAGTCACTGCTATCAAGGCTATCATCAGTCCAGTGTGAGAGGATGAAGAAGGAGTGCTGCCTCAACTGCATATTCTAACCTCTTGTCAGTTGTGATGAAGGTCCTTCTCCCGGATAGATCATTTAATCACAGCCAGCCAATGAAAGGATCAGTGAACACAAGGATGGCTCAAACTCTTGGCAAGCATCCATTATCACCACCAGCAGTAAACAAAAGAAGTGATATAAATAGAAGCTAAACAAAAGTTAACGTCGCTGTTGCTTTCCACACATGGAGACTCTTGGCCAGTAAAGTGATGAAGTTTGATGGTAAGTAAACGCTGGTACGTAAACAGCTGTTAATGCTAACTCTAAGTAGGAGGGACTGTGTGGTTGCTTGTTTCTTATGATAGGGATGGAGACCACCTTGTTCTCACCTTGTCCTGTTACAAATGACTCCTGGTGTCCTCAAACTTTTGATGAGTAACGGAGGTGTCTAGTCGTTACTACTGTGTCTCTAAAGGGCTGAGTCAATCCGACGTCCCTGATTTCCCTCCCTCTGCAGTTCTCTTCCACCTCAGCTCTGCCAGCTAATGCTGGACCCAACTGAACACATGACCCGCCTGCAGTCAAGCCTGTGCGATGAACTGTGCAGCAAAATGACTGAACACGTTCATTCTCACAGAAACAGGGCTCACATGAACAGCATTAGGCTTACAGAAGAGGGTACATGTCCAACAGCAATAGCTTGTTTAAATTCTATGCGGGTAGCATATCAAGACATGTGGTTTGATGTTGTGAATGACGGCCATGTTGTGCATTAGAAGCAGGTGCGTTTGACAGGACTTTATCACACCAGCTGTCATCACAGTATCCCATCTCCAGCTGATCCTCACAGCGTTCCCCATGGCAACCACACCAGCCATCACCAATAGTGATGGATTTTTTTACTAACATTCCACTCTTTCTGGACGGTGATATAGCCTATAATTAGAGGCCAGTAGTAATCAGTTACATTTACTCAGTTATATATAAGGAAGTAAATATATAATGTATTTCAGGTATACTTAAAAGGAGAGGAATCAAATGTTGATTCTATTTCATTTTAGCCTTTTACATATATGTAATAATAGCAGTTCTGTGTTTAATTTCATTATGTTATGTTACTAACAGCAACTGTACTGCTATGAGATCGATGACACCTCTCACTTTTGAGACAAACACTTCCAACACTGTAAGGCTGCTTTGTCCACCCTCTGTCTAAAACAAATGTAAACATGTAATTTAAAATCCTTCCACATTACAATCTATAAAATCTTATTAGGTTAATGCTTGATTAACAGAACATATCCCTACAGGTACTTACAGTAAGGGAGCTGTATGGAATTGACATATATATACTGATATATATAGTAATCCTCAATCATGTGTAAGATGCAGTATGTGACCTCAGTATACCATTTTAGTCAAATTCAGCTAATATTTCCTGAACAAATCCAAAAACAAATACGAACAAACTTGGTGTAAATGGGAAACAAACAAAATGTCTCATACTGGGCTTCACAACACTCTTTCAGCCAGTCAGTAACAGGAGATGTAGTTCATAGGATGGGGGGAAGAGGACAGACTATGCATTAAATTCCACACACAGTCAAGTAGGAGAGATAGATGAAAAACAGCCAAATGAGGAGAAGATCAAAGATTAAAAAAGAAGTTCTTAGACTGGCCAGGTGTGAAGAGGGGTCACGTCAGTGGAATGTTTTGGTGGAGAGAGTTGATGAGGCTGACGTTGGCTTCTCATTTGCTTCTCAGTTTCTTTTTTGAATTTTCTTGTTCCACTTAAGGAGCCCTATGTTACTAATCAAGTCAGTAACATGTGTGCCCCAGTGTTACCCTGCACCATTGAATAAAAAAATCAAGTTTTGAATTAGACTGAGGCACTAGAACATAACTGCTGCATCACTTAAGATGTAATAGGACAATTTCAGCAAGAAGGTGAGGAACCAGAATGTAACTGCTGCGACATTTAAGGTGGACTGGAAAACAGTGAACAAGAAGCTGCCAAACATTCTGTATTATTTTGTCCCCATTGCTAAAGTTGGTGGTAGCAACTGGTTAACATTGCAGCAGCAATTGTAACAGTTTCCATAACATAGCTAATGTTGGTTATATTACTTGATGTATGTTTGTATGTTACTTACTGGCTCAAATGGGGGGATTTGGGATACAGAACTTCAGAAAAAGCCCAGAGGAAAGGGGTGTATTTGTTTTCAGAGTTCAAATATCAACAACTGTCCTCCAGAATCATATACTCCACCTTTAAGGAAATAAAGAGCTAAAATGGACCCAGAAGTATAGCCATCTTTTTTAAATGAACCTACTCCGCAAGAAGACATAGAATGTTATCCAACCTTCACTGTTATATAGAGATTTAGTATTTCAGAGACACCATATTTAAATGATATCTTTTTATTATGTTTATACGTGTCCCTCAGTGAGAGAGGGCTGATCACTCATCTCTGCAGTGCACATTACACTGAAGGTCATTTCTGAAGGACTTTACTCTGCTTAGTGTTCTCCTCTCATTTCTAGCTGACGAGGCTTTGCCAGGTGGATTAAAGCTGTTTTTTGGAGCTGACCTCCCTTAAAAAGCCCTGATTTGATAACTGCAGACTGACTGGCATCAAAATCTGTCAATCAGCAGCAACAGCCTATTTACCACCACCCAATCAAGCAGCTCGTATGGATCATCAGCCAATGAGAGCCTGCATCGATCTCAGTCCTGTCCTGGAGATAGATAGAGAGATAGAGAGATAGGATGCTGCCATGATCTTGCATTTGCAGCATCATAGCAGCTAGCTCAGCACCAGACCCGAGGACACAATTGCACCAGTGTGTGTGTGTGATGATGTGGGTGTTTTAATTAGAGGCAGATAAGGAGAATAGAACGCCGGTATCAAATGATGGAGGCACTCTCGTTGCCTCGAGAGTGCTTTTGCCAAGCCGTGTGGGATAATGTTGTGCAACACAAGGGGAGAAAAAAACGCTAACTGAAGGAGATCAAGTAATACACAACATGATTTAACACTTGAGGGGAGAAAACCGTACAAATCTGGAAGTGAGCCAGAGCGGTTGGCTTCAGTGCACAGTTGCTGGTGTCAGTGCA
Organism: Megaleporinus macrocephalus; assembly: GCA_021613375.1. Classification (NCBI taxonomy): domain Eukaryota; kingdom Metazoa; phylum Chordata; class Actinopteri; order Characiformes; family Anostomidae; genus Megaleporinus; species Megaleporinus macrocephalus. The sequence continues at coordinate 30,705,353 of CM038707.1, forward strand.
CCTCACAGACTAACAAACTGACTTCATAATGTGCCTGTCTGGTTCGACCCAGTGTGAACTGTCTGCTCTCCCCTCCGTTCTTGTCGCATTGCAATAGACGGTGTAGGCAACAGTAGACGGCCTTTAATTTTTAACCAGACAAATGAATTCGGCTCAGCGTCGTCTTTTATAAAGACCCAATTATCTTGAATAATAAATCCTGCCTTTTCTCGTGCCCAGCCAAGAAAGAAGCCCTTTCAATGAGTGGACTACAGTGTGTTCAGCTCAGGTTCACCAGCCTTCTTTTATCCTAATATTGTGTCCATGTTTGAGTCTCTAAACTGTTCTTCTATCAAAGATTATTACTTTATTTATGTAAGCTAACAGTATGCGGACTATGGACAAACTTAAATTGAACCTGAATAAGCAAAACAATCTATTAGCATATAAATAGCATACAGGTGAATACAGAGTTTTATGAGGTTTTCTTACAGTACATGGTAAAATGTATAGCGCCAGAATATTATATCCCATATATCGTCGCTGTCCAATGAAAAATATGTATCTCAATTTTTGTCGATTTGGAGTTTTCTGCATCATCTGAATAGGCCAATGGTTATTTATTTATTTACATAATGATGGAGGTGCTCCAAAATAGCTCCAAAAAATCATGTTCCATTAACTTCCATTAAAATGAATAGTTGCAGTTTTGTTTTTCATTGGTCAGCAACGATATACTAATTTTCTTACACTATAACAATGAAACACACCACCAGACCATTATTCCTCCTCCACCAAACCTCTGAGCGGGTAGCATGCTCCTGGCAATCCTAGATTAGTCTGTCGGACTGCCAGCAGATGTTACATTATTTATCACTCTAGATTTATCACTGTGCACTGCACTGGGGTCTAATGGCAGTGGGCTTTACGCTACCCCAGCCGACATCTGGCACTGTGCATAGTAGTCTTAGGCTTGTGTGCAGCTGCCATAGAAACCCAATCCATGAAGATACTGCTGAACAGTTTTTGTGCTTTCTTTGCTTTCAGAGTGAGTTTGGAACTCACTAGTGCCTTTTACCCCAGAGACAAGTCATTTTTATGCACGTGTTTATGTCGACTAAACTGTTTTTCCTGCCAGATGTTGCCAATTAACAACACTCATAGTGATTTGGGAAGCTCTAGCAGGGCAGAGATCTCATTAATTAGCTTGCTAGAAAAGTGGAATTGTATGACAGTGCCATGTTTAAAGTTACTGGTTAAGTAAGATATTGTTTTGGTTTTTGGCACTGTCATATAAAACACATTATCAGTATTGAGATTTTCAAATATTGCGACAGCCCTATAGTGCCCTTAGTGGCATCCGTAGAATTACTTTATAGTCATAGAGAGACGAACATATGTGTGTATATTCATATGCACATCACATCAACAGCTCTAAAGCAGCAGTAGAAGTTGCTAGTCAGTAAGAGGTGGGCAGAAATCCACTTGTCACTGCAGTGCCATCAGCGGGTGATCCAAGTGTGGCACTAATGATAGCCTTGCATCACCCACTACAACATATCTCACCCACCCACAACAGCCATGTTATGCATCCCCCTTAAGAAATCTTCAGACAGGCTGAAGAGCTCCTCAGAGAGCTTCAAGCACGTTCAAGTAGACCGATGACTAAACCTCTTCCTGTATTCAGCTAGTGATGGTTTATGCTGTGCAATTCTATGGCCTTAATCCTCTGAGTACACTGCATGAAAGCTTTAGAACAATGTGAGCTATGATTCAAAGTGGAGTACATATGCAGGACTTGTATATATGTATATAATGTAATGTGAAGAGACTTTACTCCAAGAGATTTTGGAGTATTTCTTTTGGTCTGTGTTACAAGAAACTTTCACAGGACATAAACAGCAGCTGTTCAAATGATATAGAAAAATAAAATGGACAAAATTGGAGATGTGGAGTTGTGTAATACGAACAGAATTTTTGTTTTTAACTGGATATAGAGGATAAAAGCCAACTGAGTAAATGAGTGTTTTGGAAATGTTTGCTTCTTTGAATGCGTTTCAAAGTTCCCCTCATTCCAAATGTATTTGATCAGCCAAGACATGTCTTGTGCCTGATGTTTGCTACTTTAGCTTTGTCATGGAGCTACAAGACTAATGTAGCTAACCAGCAACGAAAGCTCATAGCTACAGGGCCAGCACTGTGCCAACTGCATGCTAAAAACATAACACACTTGTCAGACAGAACTATGGCTTCAAGATGACTTCTGCTGTGCAACATACAATGATGTGTACCTGATGAAGTGGCTGGTGGGTGTACTTTAAAGCATGTTGGAAAGTGAGGTGTCCCCAAACCTTTGGCAGACAATGTAAGTATCTACAACTGCTGTTGTGTCACTGCATTTCATCAGAAGATGTACGGGTTCCCTCTTAAACTTTGAGTATTTTACTAGCCTTTAGTCTTCACACTGTTAAAAAAGGTACGCTCCATTTTTCTGTACCACATAGCCTGTTTAAGATGACTGCCTTATTCCTGTGATATTGCATTGTATCCAAACTAAGCAATTGCAAATGAAGCTAAACAGCAGTCATTGGCGTAGGAACCGGGGGGGATGAGGGGGGACCCACCCAATATCAGAAACAGGTAGATTTGTCCCACCAAAAATTAAAACCACAGAAAAGCGGAAACTGTTTAAAAACACTTTAAAGTGTGTTTTGGCGCCGTACGCAATGTACACGCTGTGTTGGTTGTTAGCAACAGGCTCTGGTCATTAGGTGGGCTTTCACTTTGTTAAGGAATGATGAAAGCAAAGAATAGCAAAATACACTGCAATAAAAACGGCTTTTTGATAATGTGTTGTTATGGTAACAGACTAGGAGGGTTCGGGTTAGCTAACGTTTATATTAACTTTTGTCAGAAAGCACTCTGAAACATAAAGTTACATTACTCTCAGGACACGTCCCAAACTGTAGACCACTACTACACTAAATACATAAAAAATAAAATATAATAAATAAAATAAATTATTTAATGAATAAATAAATGGACACCGTCGTTACAAGTGCTTTCAGTAGTGCAGTATGTAATGTTCCAGAGGGTGCTGTTTGGGACACAGTCTTACTGTCTTACATTAATGTTAGTCTTGTCTAGTCAGGAAATCTTAACAGAAAAGAAAAAAAAAAAAATATTTTGATTTTATATTTATATAATCCAGTCATCGCATGTTTAATTTAAAAGTTTCTGACAACAGTACCACGTAATGTGGAGTATCTAGTTTAGTATGTGGTCTTTAATTGGATTTATCTAATAATAAACATACATACAGATAATGCTGTATTTTATTTGTTTATTTGTAATTTACTGTAATTCCTCAAATGTTGTTTTACGTCACTATACATACAGTGATTTACAACCTTACCTACAGTGGAATCAGCTTGTAGGTAATATTTAGGGGATAGGGTGGGCTTTGATTGATATTAGCAAATGTGTCTCCCCAAATGTCAAACCCGCTCCTACGCCCTTGACAGCAGTTGCAATGTAGATTGGATGTAAGTTCAGTCAGGATGTCTATCTATTCGGATATGTCCTCAAAATGTCTATGTACTGGATGGGCGTGTGTAGGTCCTGATTTGAAATATTAAAGTGTGTGCCTAGCTGACACCCAGCAAAACAGCTTTATCAGCTACGAGAGTGAAAGAGCACGTGGCGCTCTCGCAGTATTACATAACACTCTCACTTAGTCTTTCTCCCTCGCTCCCTCGCTCACACATGCGCTCCTCTACGTCACAGGGCTGCGATGGGGATGGGCAGTGCAGTAGTGAGGATGTTTAATAATGCTGTAACCTCAAGTCTTGTGTGCTGATGGAAGACAGAAGGAAGATAGAAAAAAATCTAGAATATTCCTTTAAGCTTCCTAGACCTGAGTGCACCCCCCAGTCTTTTCATTCACTGCCCCTGCACAGCTGCTCATTCTATAAGGGAGGAGGATGCTAGTCTTCTTCTGGAAGGAATAGAAGAAATAAAGAACTTGACCTGTAAAATGAGTCTGTTTTCTTTGTAAAACATTCATTCCTTTCTTTTTGGTATCAGTCCTCACGTGTCCAGACACACGCAAAGTGCTCCGTTAAGGACGAGCCGAGTTGCTGCTATGACTGGGAGTGCTGCCTTTTAACTGCTTCATAAACCCCAATGGGGCTGAGGTCATTCTCACCAGCACGCCACACACACACACACTCTCACACAGCGCTGTCACACTGCTATTTTTACTCTCGCCATGTTTTAGAAGTTAGTTGTTCCTGAACCTGGTCCTGGAGCATCGGTCCTGAATGTTTTATGGTCTTCTGCCTGCTCTGATACATCTGATCTAACTAATCAGCTAATTAACTCAACCATCCTCGCTGGCACAGATCTTGTTTACGCTAATGAGAAGTTGTAGCACATGACTTTTTGAGTTTTGTTCGATATACAGAAACGTAAACAATGATATTAATTTCAACTAGTTTTTAGATGCTGTGCACATCATAGAACTGGAACATCAAACACACTCACTCAATCATGTTTAGCAGGCTGAAGAGTGAGCATCATTAGCCGTCAAATAGCTTTTAATTGGAGAAGCATGATACTCCCACCAGCCACTTTGTGAGGTACACCTTATTGTGTCTACAGTCATTGTCCATTTGATCAGCTATACTTGCCGTATATGCACTTTCTAGTTCTACAGTTACTGTAGTTACTGTAGTCCATTTGTTTGTGATGCACTGGTGTGAGTGGATTAGACACAGCAATGCTGGTGGAGTTTTTAAAAAATTGTGTCCAATCACTGTCCACTCTATTAGCCACACCTACCTTGTTGGACCACCTTGTAGTTTATGTTGATAATCTAGTACTTCATCAGTGATCAAAGGACACTGTCCACAGGACGCTGGCCACAGAATACTGACTGGATAGTTTTGGTTGGTGGTCTGTTCTCAGACCAGCAGTGACATTGCCATGTCCAATCTATTCAATCTACTATTGGGTTGTTTTTGTAATCTAGGCAACACATACAGGGATGGATCATGGTCTTGTGAAGCCTTTGGACAAGTATCTTTTTAGAGCCCCCTGCAATGATCATAGGGAAATTGAACAACACCTCATGTTTATGTGCTTTTTGACTTTCTTTTTATATTTGAAAACATCAGAATCCTTATTAATGTCCAGTGTCCTATTGTGTCTACATAATAACTGTTTGTGCTTTTGTCTCTGAAGCCAGATCAAGTCACAATGCGATGATGGTAGTTCATCACACATCAGAGGGTAAACCCTAGAAACACTGCCACAGACTGTCTAAAACTTTCGCTTCAACCCTGATTAATCCTGCTTGATTCATGTTATTATGAGGTGTGGTAGATTTAAAACTTGTGCCACACTATGGCCTCTGTTAAAAGCTTGTTACATACAGATGGGCACACTGAGTGCTACAGCAGTTGTCAGAAGTTTATGGTTCAGTGAATCCCATCATTCATGGCAGGAACCCAGGAGATAACGACTTGGCCAGACGGATCACATGGGCCAGATGGAACATGGAGGCAGGCCTATAAGACCGTGTAGTTGCTGAGAACAGGGTAGACCGTTTGACAGGGCCTCACAGAATGTCTGTACTGTGGTACCCTCAAGAAGTCTATTTGAACGACAGCAACAGTATCCCACCCGTAAGTCAGTAATAATATTAAACTCAAGATGCCTCAGAACAAATTTTACAGTTGCAATTGTTGTGTTAGAAGCAATGAAAGCTCTCCAGGACTCCAAGAACCAGTGGGCTAACTGATTAACTTAGCTTTTGAAACACACTCCAGAACTGTATTTAGAAACTACAGCTTTAAATCAGACCCTCAACTAACAGGTGAGCTTTCTTCAACCCATCATCATGGTAGCTGAGGTGCATATCTTCAGCTTCTCAATCTGCAGTTATGATGAAGGTGCAGGCATCTCTGTTTATATGTGTATGCAGACTTGCTGACTCCAGACCCTCCCTCTCCGCTCCTCTCCTCTCCTCTCCTGTTGGCTGTTGGCTTGCCTACAGATGGTTTGTCTCCTTGTTTCTGTTTTCTTCCTCTCCCTTCCTCAGCGTCTGGCTGTGGATGTGTATCCTGCTTACAGTACATAGCTGGCATGCGTTCAGTATTTCTGCAGTGGTATGACAAAAAGCAGCAAGGCAGCACTGGAATAATGTGCTCATGTTTTTGTTTATCTTGTCAGAGTTACTGGGTTCTGTAAAACCAGCTGTGGAAAATACACATGACAAAACTCAGCACAGAAATGCTTTTTATAAAAATACATTAATACAGATGAAAAACATGTAGTGGCCAAATGTGTTGACCTCCAGCATCAAGTACACTGCTCAAAATAAAGGCACCAAAAAAGTTATTTGGAGTGATTGCATAGAACAGGGTTATTTAATTAGAATTCAGTAAGGTCCAGTTAGAGGAGATTTACGTGCCATATCCTGTAAACTGAAGTAGCCTGGTATCTTATACTATCAGCAACTGAAAGACCAACACATCACACATACCGTTCAGTATATTTCAGTATATTTACTGTTTAAATATTGAACTGAATGAAAAACTCAAAATAAATGTTTTTCCTTAATTCAATGAAAACAAGAGCTACATTAAAAAACCAGAATGCTTTTCAAATAAAGTGCATCTTAACATGTTTATTTATAGAGAAAGTAAATAAACGTGCATCTTTTTCTTAACTCAGTTTCACAGATTGACATTGGTTTTACAGAGCGGTGTTCTCCAAAACTAGACCAGCAAATCCATTCCAGAAGCGTTCCTGTTAAACAGTCAGTTTCACTGTTAACTTTTCTGTTTTTAGAGCTTGTTATTCTTTCTGACTCGCTTTAGTCTCCGGCTGCTGCTCCTCGCTTCGTATCTTGCCTGTGTGCACGCCAAATGTGCACAGATCTGATTGGCTGAGGAAAGCCTTCGGTGATCTACAGCGCACATGATTGGTCTATGAGTTCACTGCGCTGTAAAGCCTGTATACCGTAAAGACAAGAAAAGCTCCACCGCTTAAAATGAACACTGTCAAAGTTAAATTCTTTTTAGTAGTTTATCAGTTTGGGTCCATATTGGACAACGTCTGGGTCCAGATCCGGACCACGGTCCGTCTATTAGTGACCCTGGCTTAGAAGAACAACATTAGGTTCTCTAAAGAACCTCTAAGGAACCTTTTATTTTTAAGAGTGCACTTTGGCTAATTCAGCACTGTGTTCAAACAGCGAATCCAGTGGATGAGAATGATTTCTCTTGTACTTCAAACACAAAAGCCCTCTCTCTCTCTCTCTCTCTCTCTGTCTCTCTTTCTCTCCATCTCTCTCTGAGTCACTTTCATCTTCCTGCCACCTACTTCCATTTGTCTTGCAGCTGCGTGGCCCTTTGGAGGATCTGGAGCTATTTTCCACTCTCTCTCTCTCTCTCCCCCTCTCTCTCTCTCCCTCTCTCTCTCTCCATCTCTCTGCTGCCGTCTAATTGAGCTCTGTTCTGAAAGCTGAAAATGGAGCTGCTGCCTACAGTCTGCACATTAGCACGGTCTCCTGTGGAGTGAATGAGCTCAGAGACTCGCTCCCATCCTCTTTTCTCTGCCCTTTTCCCCGTCCGCTCGGCTCCATTCATGGATGCCCTATTTTGCATATGAACGCCAGAGCGCCTGTATTAATGAAACATTGGTCCCATTGTTACAGGGAGGACAAAAGAAGCTATGATGTCATGCTTCTCCTCCCTCCCCCTCCGCCTCCCCAATCGTCTAGCTGAGTGGAAGTAGCAGGTCTAAGTGGATTATTAGTAGGAAAAACGCTGCCCAAATACCCTCACCTGCTCGACACCATGTAGGATATAGGTTTGTTCAGTGTGGACACAGTTTAGTGATTTGATACCGATACCTTTACGGAAACGCCACTGTGCCAAGAAAACGGTGTAACTCTAATTTAACATATTTGAAAACCCTGGTTGCTCATTACACTGTGTATAAGTTGTATGCTGAATGGACCAATAGCAATGGTCCAAAAATTCTATGAAATAAAATGCTCTTCATCTATTTGCTCTAAAATCTCTCTTGCAATCCTTCTTATTTCTTAACAAATAAATCATTTAAAAACTACTATCTTTGAAATGCAATTATCTTCATTGTTAAAGGTTCACTCCAGCCAAAATTATAAAATGTAACCACCTCTGGTGATGTATCTAGAAGGTGGGAGGCACTTTTAAATAATTACAAGCAGCATGGGGTGGATACATGACGGCAGCCTGTTTAAAATGTGGGTTTAGTATATTTTTGGCTAATTCTGGTTAATGCAGGATGGGGGGGGGCAGATAGTTAATGCCACTTCTAGGAGGATAAATATCATATCTGTATTTATTAGCTTAAAGAAGAAAGGGGGTGTGTTTCATTGACTGACGCAAGGCCTTTGACTCTATTGACCATGTAACACTATGGAATGTCCTTGGAATGCTAATCAGGAGTATCTACATTGATCAACAAGCCATGGTCAACACAGATAATGAATAAGCAGATTTGTTCAGAAACATTCAGAATTCGTGGAATAAACATAAATAACCCTCAATATATGGGTGAAACAACAGTCATAGCTGAAAATTCATTAGACATAAAGGCCCTAATAAATGGGGTTGGGTGCCAAGTTGATATTTTTAAGGGTACCTACCGAATTATATCTGTACTACCGAGTACTGATGAAGATAAAATGAATCAAATTACCACATTTTGTTTGAAGCAGAGAATGAACTTTGCAGGTTCTGGAACTGATTTCTTATTTTTTTTATTTTTGGTGAAAATCATTTTTGCTTTTCTTTGTTTCTTTGTTTCTTTTTGCTTATTTATTTATTTTACTGAAAGAATCACCATTGGTACCGGTATCTGTTTGAAGGTAAACAGTACCCAACCCTACTTATAAGGAAAGTTAATCACTGAGTAAAAAAGATGGGACTTCAGCTCAGTACAAAGAAGACTAAGGTTATAAAAACAGAAAGGACCACTTTCTTTACCACTGACAGAGAACACCTGGAAATAGTCAGCTTTTGTTTATTTGGATGAATTATTAAAAACACAGGGTCCAGCTCTGAGGAAATACGACACGGGATGACTAGTTAAAAGATTTATGGGTGTAGTCTGAAGAATCATGAACAAGCCACTCAGAAGCCAGAAAACACTAACCATTATGGTTGCCAGGATCAGAATCATATTAACGACACTTAATAACAGTTTATTAGTTTCTACATCACTGACTATGATAATGATCAGGATTTCTTTATTGTGGTAAGAGCATTTCTAAAAAATGTTATACTAGTGTAATTTTAAATGCCTGGCCAAGACTACAGGATATTAAACAGCCCAACGATGTTGAAAACGTAAAGACCCCACAAATAAGGAGCTTTTTCACCATTTTGCCCTCGATCATCAAAGTCTGTTAGCCTCCTCCTTACTCAACCTGCCCAACCAACCGCTTTCAAAACTGCTATGTTGTGGGGATTCTTGCACTCGGACATGATTTTAGACCTACACAAACATGGTGGCAGGCTATTGCTATGCAGGAGGAGTGTGCTTTCTGCACAGTAAATGCCAAGAGGAGGAAAAAAATGTGGCTGTAGCCCTGGCTGAAAAGAAGAGGTCAACAGGGCTTATACATGCCGCAATGTGAGCTTGAGCTGAATACATACATATATACATACACAAGTTCTGTCCAGCTCTCATTCATTGTTTGTCTTTCAGGCGTGACGTCAACATTGCATTTCACACCGCCCACATTACAGGACACTGAGTTGGGAGTAGTGAACATGTTTAATGTTCACAATCAGTGTTCGGAGAAGAAAAGATTGGATTATAGACAGCCCACACCACAGGATATTCTGAGAATCATAAAAATCATATTGGGAGAACTTTTATGACTGCCATAAAAGTGTGGGCCAGGTATAAGCTATGACCGCGAGAGAATACAGAATTCTTTCAAATTGATGAGTCTAAATATGCATTACAGAACATAATACAACATGACGAGCCATGTTAAATGCTGGGTTTATGCTGGGTAATCAGCTGGTAAATAAAGAATGTTTACGTTTTTTTTAAACAGTTTTTTAAATACAAAGTTTTCTTACAGCCGTGACGATATGCGTTTTGTAAACAAGCTACAACGCAGTGTGTGAGCAGGATGAGTGGTGACCAGCTTTGACAGCCGGGTTGTGCGCAGTGCAGTGGGCGTGCAGACCTGAAGATGTGGAGGGTGGAGGCGGAGAGGAGCTAAAGCAACTGCGTAGCCTGAGGAACACAAACCGCACACTCGCACAGCAGCTGACGCTCAGGTGGTAATAAGTGGTGCCCTTAGCTGTACAGATAAGAGCACTACTCTGTTGTTGCCCATGGTAGATGTCTCATGTACTGTGAGTCTCAGCAAGGTAAGGCAGTCATAAGAGGTTTGGAGAGGCTTATTTGGCATCTTTAAGGTGGTACAGGGACCACCAAAGCATTTTAATGTTAAACAGTTTGTTTATGTTTAGGTAAACTGTAGCAGTAAATCCTTTATACGTTCTAATTAGTTCTGTATTCATAATTTCTCACACTATATCATTAGAATGCATTTGTTTAAACCCTCTTAAACTACAAGCACACATAAAAAAGATCTTTTAATATTCAGGACCTCCACAGGACCACCAGAAAGCTGGTATTATTTGGGTGGTGGATCATTCTCAGCACTGCGGTGACACTAATGGTTAGTGGTGGTGGTGTGTTAATGTGTCTCAGACACACATGAGAGGCTCAGACACAGCAGTACACCTTAAAGCGTTTCTTCTGGACTGACAATAGCCCACCAACCAAAACTGTCCGGCCAACAGCGTCCTGTGACCACTGATGAAGGACTAGAGAATGACCAACACAAACTGGGCAGCAAAATATGGGCTTGACATCTTCAAGGTGAACCCACAAGGTAGGAGTGACTAATAGGGTGGGCGATGAGTGGGCACAGGGTTTAAGAACTCAAGCAGCACTGTTGTGTTTGATCCACACGTACCAGTGCAACACACACTAACACACCACCACCATGTCAGTGTCACTGCAGGGCTGAGAGTGGCCAAATACTACCTGCTCTGTGGTGGTCTTGTAGTGCTCCCGTTCACTGAATAACAGGGTGAAAAGCGTATGCAGAGAAATAGATGAACAGAAGCTTGAAGTCTAGCACAGTTGTTAAGAGTGCTGTGTTTGGGAAACTCTATATACAATAACAACTGCAATAATATTATATTATATTTTTATATTATTGCACTTCCTTTTGCATGTGAATTATATTATATATGATCTCCACAGAAACATTTCTTAAACGTGATAATAACTTTTTTAAGTGGCTGTTTTTATGCTCAACAGGGCACATTTTCATTTTCCCCTTTAATAACTATATAACTTACTAATTATCTGAATAATAAGAGTCCGGTTTAAGGGGTTAAGTCCACAAGACCATTATGTAATCTTGTTTTATGCAAACCTCTTGCTTTTGTGCTGTAAAGTCCCTGAGGTTCATGTTTCTTGCCTAGCCAGAGTAATATTAGAACATGACAATGGATCGCTCTGTTTCAGCTGCTCAGGTAAACAACCTCCGTACACTGCTGCAGAAAGGTTGTTGTCTGGGCCTGCGCCTCTGTGGAGAGCGACAGCATTTCTCTGCACAACTCACACCGTCGCTTGCTGTTTAAAGCTCACTGCATTGTACTCAGTGCCCTTCTCTCACATGCCTCTCCACCAATCAGTCTAGGCAGTGTCTCCTTCACCCCTGCTTTAATACCCACAATCTATCACTGCCAGAAAGCCCCTCCCCCCTGCCAGCATCTGCTCTAGGGATGTTCTTCTCATAATAACCATGACAAAAGAGTATGAAATTTCAATAATGTCATTCAGTAATGAAATGGTCTTAAGTTGCTCTTTCTGTAAACTGTTAGATAATCTTTTATGGGACATTTGGACTCTTCTGGGTTTATTTACTCCTGTGTTTTGTATACAAGCTACAAGATTGAGACCCAGTATGATTTTTTCATGAGTTTTCTGTGAGCTTTATTATATTTAAGGATTCGATTTACATAAGGTCCCAGGGTAGTTTCCTATTATACAGGTGCTACTCTGTGATTTTATTTCTATCCGGATCGGCCGTGTTGGTGTTCTTCTCCCTCCTTCCTTGAGAAAATTACAGGCCGAATTACCTACTGTTTTTCACCAAACTCAGTGGTCATCTGATAATTGTAGTTCCATCCAGAAGCAAATGTCTGTGATTTTCCAGGCAGATGTCGCTTCACAACAGTATTAAACACTTCCTGAATTTGCGTGCCTTGACAGAGGCTCTCAACCATTTACTTAATCTTGGTGAAAGAACTTTGTCTGCATCCTGTCTGCACTGGGAGAGCATTAGCAGAAGGAGAAAGAAAGTGAGATCCCACAAGTTGAATGTCATTGCAGCTACGGGTTTAAAGTATTCTGTTATATTAGCATATGTACACCATCATAATTTTTTTGCTTTCTAGAATTAGTGGTGATCATATGACCATGTTTGATGCAAACAACTGGGTTTATAGAAAATACAAACCAGCAGAAATGTACTTGTCTTGTATCTGTAGAGGTGTTATTGCTTCTCAGGATAGTACACACTGAGGAGTGTGTAATACAGGTTTGCACACTCCTTCATGGGACTAATTTCCAGGGTCAGGTGCTGGAGCAGGCGGTTATAGAATCTTGTGCATGCAGGAGCAGAACAACATACACATTTTGAGATATCCCCCAAACTAATATATTATCTATGTAAAATGAGAAGAACACAGTAATTTGCATGCATTATTAAAAACTAAGCACTTATGGACACCCCTGGTGGTTTCACATTGTTTTAGATACTAAAAATACATAAACAAGTGGATAAGCGAAATAGCTCACCATATCACTAAGTCCTGAGACTTTTAGTCAAACCACATGCACAAAAGCAGCCTATCCTGAGTGTAAACAGTATCTAGCTAAATAACCAGCATTATTCATGACAACAGCCTAGCAACCAGCTACACTCAGATATAGAGGTACAGTTATTGTTGTAAATATGATTAAAGTCACACTTGCACTCATACCACACTAATAAATCTCCGTAATTCAACTACGTTAGCTTAGTTTAACTTAAGCCGTCAAACTTAGCAAGCTAAAACAGGTGAAGTAACTGCGCTTACCCGGTTTACCTCCACATACACGGAGGCTATTGAACTCCTCTCGCTGGTTTCCTTACACGCCCATATTGCTGGAGAAGCGCCAGTCTTAAGATCCAGTCGTCGTGTAAGCCTACGTCCCATAGTTGTAATAATCTTCAGGCGTGAAACGATCGCTACAGATGATGGAGTGAGAAGATGGTCTTTTCCAATGTGCCTGTTTAAAGGTAATAAATTTAGTCCACTTTCTGGATATTTGGGGGTCTTTGAGCTGTTTGTGTATGGGGGTTCCACTGTACATCCAATTATTGCAGCCAAAAACAACAACACTGTCATTTTGCATTACCATAAGTGCATCTTCTAGCGTGTTGTCCACCATCTACATCACAAGCATGATGCCTACAACAGTTTAGAACAGTGGGCGGGGCTAAACAACAATCTTTTAAGCCGTATTCTTTAACTTTGTAAAAAATAAAACATTTTCTGACAATTAATTAATTAATCTACAAGTTAGCAACGGAAATTCCACTGTATTTATGTGTCTGACATTTTCATAGTAGCTGGTGCATAGGCAGAAGAAAAAGATTAACAAAGGAAAGAAAACAGTTAAATAAAAAAGTAAAAGCAAGTCTGTTGTATGGCACTTATTTTCAGGTGAATATGGGACTACAGGCAAGTTGGCTGAAACATCTACGCTACGGGAGGGAGCAGGTTGGCGGTTTTTGACTGGACCGGGCCAAATTCTAGTGAAAGCAGAGAGGAGTGATTAAAAATCAGTTTCATGCAGACCTCTAATGTTTAAAAAGATATCCTCCTAATTAACTAATCCAATCCACAACATGGACCATGCTTAAGACTAATTTATTTATCTCAAAAGCACTAGTATTTCACACTGAGGAATTCTGATATCCAAGTACAATGCATATATAACTGGTATCTCATGAGTACTTGCAAAGAGCTTGAGTGTTTCTGATTTTGAGGTCTAGAACACACAGTATAGAATATGTTAGTTTACGTGATGGAGTTTCTGAAGGTCTCACATTTTGTGTTTTTTTTTTGGGAACTAAGAGGACAAAAAGAAAAAATAATAGAGGACACCATGTGATTCATTACCTCAATATCAAGCCCGCCGTAAGCTGGGTCAGGTGCACTACAGCAGGGAAGGCAGAGAAATATATTCAGAGCCATGCACAGGCAAACATGCGTCTCCACCACTGTGATTGTGAAGCTCTGGCCCAGGATCCTCTATCCTTATCAGCTTAGTGTTTTAGACCTTTAATACTGGGTTGTTAAAATGAAACCAATGTTTTATGGATTGGCACGCAGGACGTAGAGAAAACTGACAAAGGAGGAGAAGAAAAAAAAGGCACCTGGAAAAGGTGTCTTAAGCATTTACATTGACTCGAAATACCTTGAAAGCTCCTTGACTGCTTCACTGTGGGAGAGCACTGGGAACGTGGAGCTTTGCCAATTTCTTGAGCTCAGAGCCCAATCTCCAACACTTAATCTTCTGGTCCAGCCAACTCTGTTTTAATCATGTAATGCAACCTTACAAGCTTTTTTTGACCCTTTAGCAAAGCATTACAATAAAGCCTCAAATGATCTGTGCAGAAAATGACATAAATATCACTATAATTAGTGAAGCTCAGCCCAACACCCTAGTCTGAGTATGAAAAACAGATTTTCTTTTTTGCATTCTTTTTCATTTCTGTTCAGATATATGTGTTATAAATGAAATGCAGTGAAAATATGACTGATGAAAACTCTAAAGATGGGTCTTGATTAAAATGTAATCAGAAGACAGAAAAGACACAGTTAAATCAGACCTGGCAGTCCAGAGCAACTTGCAGTAGTAAATAAATGCTAGGAGTCTTGCGCAATGACTCTTATTGTGCCGATCCTACCAGAAATAAAATCACCAATTCAGTCTAATGAACTGCTACTGAATGGTGCTGACCAAAGCTTGTGAGGTGTGGCTGTACTATGGCCATGCCAGGAGGATCATAGGGGGCACCTTTTTGCGTGTTTATTGTTGTTAAATGTCATTGTCGTCGGTGTCTTACTCCATACTGATGCTACTGTGGAGTGATGATGTTATGCACTGCACTATTAACTCAAGTAAATGATTTGTTTGGAAAAATATTTATGAAAATAAAATTACATTACTACATGTGTATGAGTGTGTGCACTGTGTTCGGGTGTATTATATGTATTCATTTTAACATCTTTCTGGTTGGCTAATAAAAACGGTCTCTAATACCTGCATAGTCACATGTTAACGATACATGCAACAACATTGTATCTACTAGTGATGAATTCATTGTTAATTCATTGTTGGATTACAGGAGTACAGTTTATGTGATTATGTATATGTAATAGGTTGAGGTTAATTTCATTTGTATGAACTGAGCTGGTTGACCAATTAAGTATGATAAGTACATTAAGTATGATAAGTACAACGACTTACACTGTATCTGAACAGGAAATGGCAGCGTTACTAACATTTAGCTGGCTGTAGTAGTATGCTTGTCTTGTGACATGGTGATCTAACCAATGTTCTAGCTTTAAACCATTTTGTAATATGATGCCTTGAGTTAAAATCAGAAACAGTAGTTTATTCTATATCACACATGTAATGCGTGATATAGAGACACTAGGACAACTATGCAGCTACAGTTGTGCAAGTACATCAGTAAAAACTAAAGTTGATGCACATGCACATTGACATAAGCTGCTACCAGTCCCCTGTGTTTAACTTGCAGTTACACCTATTGGTAATAGGTCACTACATAGAAAATAAATAATATAAAATAACATAGATTTATCATACATCTCCAGTTTGACTGTGATTATTTTGGCCTCTCAAAGCTGCCTTCCTTGCATTCCTCGTACTGGACTTCTTCTTGGTTCCATCGAGCAAGATAGCATCACTCAGAATCATGGTGCCCTGGCATTCACGTCTAGTGTCTCTATGCCAACCGAATGTGTCAGCACCCCTCTGAATGGCATTCTGTTTGTCCTTCAAAGCAAGCAGCCCGTCAGAACTCTCTCATCCACCACCTGTGCCTGCCACAAAGCGATGGGAAGTGTCGAGGACTTCAAAGAGCTATTGATGAGAAGTGAAGACAAAGGCTGATATTCTAATGTCTTCCTGGGCCCTCGTCAATATGAAAAGCACTTCTCAGCAGCCTGGATGGCATTCAGCCTTTCTGTTGTCCAGCTTTCTGAATGATGATGGTCTGGTGGTACAGTAGTGCTTGGGCATGTGCTACGTCAGGGTCTGGCAGCAGGGAGTGAAAGGGGGCAGAGACAGTAACAAAAGTCAGACATAAACTACCGCTTAAAAGTTCAGGATAATTTTTCATGCAATTCATGCAATTTTCATGCAATTCACAAACAATATTGTCCATTTTATAATTAATTTAAGGGTATCAGATGATATGTAAGTAATAAAAATGTTTATATTAAAGCCTATTTTTGTATAGAGGCTTATTTTGCATATAGTCCTATTATCAGCAATTCTCAGTCCTCTGCCTAAATCTCCTGGTACGGCCACCAATCCAAGTTAAGGATGTTATTGGGCTAATTGGTTGTTAGGACACCCTCCGGGTTTAAGCAATTTCTCCTGTGTCACAGCATTATACTAAACCATGTGGCTTGTTGACAGTCAAATACAGGTAATGCTATATACACACCACAAGCATGCACTCCTACATACTGACATTATATTACATAATGTATAATACTCTAATTTCAGTCTATTTTATAACAGTTACTTGAACTGTAAGCTACTGTTTCCCAAAGCTACTTAACTCGACATAGATTACTGTTTTTTGTGGGGTGTCTTGATGAGGTCATATGGGTGATTAGGATGTTCACTAACATAGGGAAAAGGACACAAATGTAGTAGGCAAGTAGCCAAGTACTTGAAAGATGCGTGCACCCTATTTCCTCTTCAGTTTTAATCATTATCATGCGTCTACATTAGGGCTTAAATTTGATTACTTGATTAAAAAGATTTAAATGTTCATTCTTGATGAATCAGCCATTAAACAATTTGCACTATGGTGCATGTTTTAAATTCTCCTACTGGTCTCACTATGATATAGACTGAAGAAAACTGGTAGCTAGCTGTCTAGGTAAAACTCAAAATATAGCAGAGCCCTGTGGACAGCAGTGTGGACCTATATGTAATGTGTATATGTAATGTGAAGGATGTAAAAGTCAATTCTATACTTTGCCTGGGAAGCAACAGAGAGAGGTGAGCTTAACCTGTGGTCTGCTTTCTTCCTGACAACAAATGTTACTCCAGGTTGCCAACTTGGGCCAACAACAATGTCGCTGCCACTATTTTAGAAATGAAAGGAAACCTGATAATGTCGCATTTGGAGGCTCGAAATCCAAGTTAGTCAACATGCCTACTGCCAAGATTTAAAAGTGGGCCATTTCAGTGGTTGCTGGTAAGTGACTTCATCTGAGCTGGCTTGATATTAAAGAGGCACTAAAACCAAAATGAAACTTTTAACCATTGCTACATTTACTATTGCGAACATGTTCACCTTTTATGGTTGTGCCACATTAGTCCTGTGAGGTTTTCCAGTTTAAAAGTTAGGAAAGCACTTATGATGATGGTAAAGGTGGAAGACATTGCTTGTGAGGGCTGTTTGAATTTGTTTCCCATCTCAGCTGGCTGGCGAATGCAGAAGGAAGTTGGACAGCTAATGATACAGCCAGAAGCCAAATATCACGTCTATTATGAGAGGGATGTAAAAATAGAGTATCAAAACAAATAACTTATTACATGTTTTAGCTTGAATTGTCCTCATTTATTTGCGTGCTGTCATGTCTCCATTACGTGTCCTTGTCGTTTTGTTTTGTTTATATCGCTGCATGTATCCCGCTTTGCGGCTCATGCTGTAAGCTAGGTTAGGTTGTGTTGTAGGAGCTAGAGGACACAGATGGCTTTTCATCCTGTGTGAGCAGATTAGGGGCTGCAGCACAGTGCAGCCTCATGCTGTCTGCCCTGAGTCATGAATGATTTAGCTTTTACAGACCGCCTGCTGCATGTGAGGGGCTCTTGGCTTTAGCAGCGCGTCATTGGCCCGCTCCATTTATTCACACTGGCGTGTCCACTCTGCAAGTGCCTAGCGTACACCTTTCATTTATTTAATAGAAAGACAGATCAAATTGAAGTGCATGTGCATTTGTGTATGTGTGAGTGTGAGTGTGAGCGTGTGCGCTGGGCAATGAAAAAGGAGGAGCCACTGCAGTAGCTGCAGTGCTGCAGTCTCCCATGATGCACCTTTGCAGGTCTATGTGGGAGCATGCTCAGTTCTTTCTCTCTTTGACATCTCCTCCCTCCTGTGTACTCTGTCCTCCTCTCCTTTCCTCTCCCCAGCTGTCCTGTCCACCCTACATTTGCTGCAGTAGCCCCAGGGACACAGGCTGGACTGAACAGCTAGTTCTTTTCAGCTGTCAGGCTGGTGCAGTTCACTCTGTTAATTCATTAATCCTGTAACTCTTATTGCTGTTGTTATTGCTTTACTATCCAGTGTCAACCACAGGAAGTTTAAGATGAAGCTTCCTATGAAGGTTTCTTCCTGTTATTCTTAGGGTTTTCCCCTGCTGCTCTCAAGATACTCAAAATATAGGAAATCAGTCTTTCTGATTCTGATCTACAAGTGGAGAAGATTTAAAACCACTGTTCCAGCCAGCTTGCCCTTACAAATTTGTCCAGAGAGCAGAGCATACGATGCTAACAGGAATCTCTAAGAACCAGAAAATTCCATCACAGGATCTGCAGGTAGCTCTTGTAATGTAGATGTGAAATTGCATGCAACTACTATTAGACAATCACTGCAAATTAATTTGCTAATGAATATTTATTAGACAATCACTGCAAATTAAGTTGCTAATGAATATTTATGAATCACTGCAAATTAATTTGCTAATGAATATTTATTAATCATTGCAAATTAAGTTGCTAATGAATATTTATGAATCACTGCAAATTAATTTGCTAATGAATATTTATTAAGCACTGCAAATTAATTTGCTAATGAATATTTATTAGACAATCACTGCAAATTAATTTGCAAATGAACATTTACGCTAGAGCTAGGACTTCTGAAACAATGTTTTACAAATTTAATTTAGAGTTGCTTGGAAACAGTACCAGAAAGCAAGTTTGACGAAAACCAAAGATAGCATTTGGTCAAAGCAATGCCTACTGTAAAGCATGGTGGTGGAAGTATAATGATTTGGACTGCTTTCTGCTTTAGGGCCTGAACAACCTGCAATCATGGAATGAACTATAAAGTTTTCTTCATATCATGGAGTGTTTGAGGTAAAAAAAAAGTAAGACAATAAACAAGTTTTAACAGTATAGGGATCCCAAGCATACAAGCAAGTAAATCAAGTAAATCCACAAATGAATGCTGTGGGGGATTTGAAAAGAAATCTGTATGGAGAAATGGGCAAAAACTTCTTACAGCAGATGTCAGAAACTGGTTGGAGGTTACAAGAACTGCTTATATAAATAAGGTTCTTTCTGTCAAAAGGGGCAGTAACAGTTACTGGGATGTTCTTTTTATTTTTTTATATGAATTGCAAGTTCAAATTCCCATTATTTAAATTCTGTCACATAACATAAATATATACATATTGTTTAACTGAAGATCAAATACTAATATGTTGAGATATTTTGAAAAGAGAAACATTGGTATACTTCTTCACATGATTATATGTGTTTCAAAGCCAATTGTATGGAATGTAGCTTGATGCAAAACCAGAGCTTAAATGAAAATACTCTTGATTTACTTCATATCTGAAATAACAATTAAATAGCACACAGTATAACCAGAAGGCATAAGAACCACAATGAGACACAAACAATGCATGTAACCACACACGAATAATCCACTGTGTAAAACAGGAGCATACTTGTATAAACCACTTAACCGTGGTAAGCTGAACAATAGCATTAAGAGAACATTCAAACATGAATGCTGAGGATTTGAATGAGATCCAACATTAAAGACTGATGCAGAAGCAAGTTCCTCCCTCAGTGATATATATATAACTAATATATACCAATATATAACTAACATATATGCAAAGTGATTAGGTATAATGATGCTACTGCTAGCTCACGACCAGAAACTTCTAGCAGGCTTTAGAGAGCAGAATATAAACAGGAGAAGCAAAGAGAGTGAAAGGGCAGATCTCTGTACTCCTCCTATCTCCCCTTGTACCTGCCTCTGACCCCTGTCGTGCACTCTTGGGCCTCTGCTCATTCTGCATCACCTTCGCTCCTTTAATTGCATTAAAGTTTAATGGCACTGTGAAACAGGAAGAAAGTCTCACAGCCTGCCAATCACCTCTCCCCATGACCTCTTACCTGCTGTCTGTGGACCCCTCTTCCACAGCTTCCTCATTTGTTCTGAAAACCGTTAGTGATGCTACAGTTAGTGCTACTACAGTTAGTGCCAGTCCAACTCGAGTCACTAAACTGTCACTTGTGACTTGACTTGACAACATCACTAAAGACTTGTGACTTGACAGACTTTACCTTCACTGACTTGGACTTGGAATCGGACTTCAGCTTTAAGACTTGAAAAGACTCGCCACCTAATTTTTAAACACTAAATAAATAGAACTTAATCAAATTACTGATCATTTTACATTAAATGGTGCTGTAATGCTAGAGAGCTGAGCTGCACCACAATTGAAGTTCTGCAGCCAATCACAGGAAGCCCATGTCGGGGGCAGTGATGAATTTTAACTCGGTAATGGACTGCTAATGAGGTGATTAGTGATTAGAACTGCTTGAAATGATCTAATTTCATATGCAAATTATTTTTGTTATAATACAAACTTTAAAAACGTTAATATTATATTAATGTCAGTTTAATATACTACTAATCAACTGCATCAATTGTGTTAAATAATGAAATGACGTTACATCTGGTGACTTGACTAGGATTTGGAGTTTAAGACTTGGGACTTGACTCGAGACTTCTTTGTATTGACTTGGGACTTGACTCGGTACTTGCTTGTTAAGACTTGAAACTTACTTGTTACTTGCAACTTGACTTGGTCCCATGACTGGTTAGTGCTACTTCACCTGAACACAGAAAATGTTTTAACACAATGCAAATGAGGGGGCTTTAGGAAAGTCCAACCCTTTTATTTAACGTTGTGTTCCAAAAGAAGTAAAGACGAAAAGATGGGGCTGTAGGCTCTTAACAAATTACACATGAAAAATTCAAACCCTAAACGATAAAATGCAGAGCTCTGCTGAACACGTGTAATAAGTTTAACTGTATAATTTAACTGCTGGGCAGTCCGTCAGGTTTTACTCCGTCCTCATATTCATTCTAGGGCTGTGGCCTGTAAATGAGAAAAGCTGTATTGTTTGACAAAGAGCACCAGCAAGTATTACGCAATAGCATCATCATTTAAACAGTTTGACATTGTGACGTGCAGTTTCACCAGTCAAGCTATGTGTGATTAGGTCTCAAGGACAAGCTGATTGAATATTTAATGAGAAATCTTCGTCCACAAAATTAATTTACAGTGTTTAAGCAAATCTTTCTCATATGCCATTTTTATATAATATGAAATTTCATTATGAATGGATGGCTGGCGAAAGTCATGACTCAGTAGCATTAGCAATTTAGCACCATGATAACACCATGGGTGATTTCCACTGGTTTTAGGAGGCATACTGGGCAGCCCACGCTCACTGAATCCTTTAACAAATTTAAAATTGATTAAAGGTGACAAGTGGATCAAAGATGTTTTGATTATTTACTATCCAACATTGGCACTTGGCACTGACCAAGCACAAGTGCAGGTGCCTAAACCATAGCTAGCAGTTTTGGATGAGGGTCCAGCTTTACTTTGCTTTACTTTTTAAAATCTAAGCTGGAAAAGTAATCTCTTCTAATTGGTGTTAAAAGGTGAAATGGACCATTTATTGAGCTACTGATTAAAATAGTATTAGCGAATAGTGAATAGTAAATAGTTTATCACAGATGAACAGATAAAGTAAAAGTGGGCCTAATATGATTTAATGATACTAAAACAAGTGCTGTTACTAAAACAAGTGCTGTTACTGATCGAAAAGTGCTCACGTACTGTAACATAAGTGCTTGTAATTTAGCACGTTCCTCTGCCAATCACGTCCCCTCTCTTCTCTCCCGCTCTGCCATTAAGCTGTCAACTGTCAGCGCTGTACAACCTGTAAAAGATGAAATAGCTGAGGAACGGAGGAGGAAGATGCCATTGTCATCTCCTTATATCAGAGGCTTCTGATGTTAAATCAAAAGTCATCATTATGCAATAACCCGCACGAGTTTGTGCTTGTGATATACGTAATTAGATTTAAATCCCCTGCTGACTGTATTTTGTAAGCAGGAGCTGCATAAGACTGCAGCAGAGGCTGCACCGCAACTCTCTTTTATTCATGAAGCCCAGTCAAGCTCAGCAGCAGAGGATGGAGAGAACAGTGGAGGAGGGGAAAACCTCACACACAGAGGTCAAACACGGCCAATCGAAAAAAAACCCACACGAATGCAGAGGAACAGTCAGCACTGCTCGCTTTCCTTAGTGCAGTGTCAATATTATTTTGAATGAAAAAAAATATTACATGTCCAATGACGAGTATCAGCTAGAGGGATATACATCTCCTCACCATTGTGAAGCAGTGGGACTCTGGAATGATGGTGCTTCAGTCAATACCTGTGGGGTGCTGTTTGTAATCCAGAACTGATACTCCAACATCAATACCTGACCTCATGAATGTTCTGGTGGCTGAAGGCAATCAAATCCAGCAATGTTCCAACATCTAGCATAAAGTCTTCCTAGAAAGGTAGAGAGTTTTTTTCTGAAGCAAGGGGGGTCAAAGTCCCTATTATTACTTGAAGAAATGTTGAAGGTGATGTTGGACGTTCGGACATACATTGTATTCTGTATATCGTCGCTGTCCAAAGGAAAACACTCCAAAGGAAAAATAATCATTCATAATGAATGGACCAATAAAAATGCTCCGAAATAGCTTGGAAAAAAAATCTGATTCCAGTGACAGTAACTTGGTTTTCATTGGACAGCGACGATATGTTGTGTGCTCAGTTGCTTTGTGGTCAGTGGGCAGTGTAGTACTCTGAGCTCAGCTCCTGCACATGGAAGTTTTTTATGTATTCTTTTGTACTGAAGATTTTCCCTCTCCTGGTTTAGAGGGTTGTGCGCCCCGGGGTCCCGCTGTGGCCCCTCTCTCTTCCAAGCTTTGTTGCCAGGCGACCCGCCGCCTATGGCCATGCCCGCATTGAACAAGCTGTCAGTTTCCTTTTTCAATGGCTGCCCTGTTGCTGCGGCAACAAGCCCAGTACCTTCATCACCGCCATTCAGGACTTTTTAGCTTCAGAAAACACCGGAACCACATCTCACACCGGCGCCATCACGTGTACTTCCACACCACAGTGTGCTACGACCAGTGAACCACACAGTGTTCGTTTTCTGCAGCTTTGGGTCAATGGGTTGCCTTTGATAAAGCTGAGCGTAGTTTCTGTGCCTGCACAACATCCCGGGTCTAGACATTTACATCTCGCTCTCATAACTACATACATTACATATTAGTTTGATAACTAATAGTTTGGTTAGTTTGATTCCTCAATAATTAAAAGGATTATGTACCAGTTGTCATACTGTGGAATGTTTGTCAGTAAAAGTAACCTTTTTGATGTTGCTTTGATATGTTTGAGTTCATACACCTTTTATTGTATTCTCATTCTTTCTACAAATCCTGTGGTCAACATAGAAATCCATTAATTCATTATCTGCCGCTTTATCCCGCTACTCAGGGTCACGGGGGGCTGGAGCCAATCCCAGCGTCATTGGGCGAAGACGGGGTACACCATGGACAGTTCGCCAGTCCATCACATGGCCAACATTCACTCACACCTACGGGAAATTTAGAGTGACCAATCAACCCATCATGCATGTCTTGGACATGTGGGAGGAAACCGGAGGAAACCCACTCAAGCACAGGGAGAACATGCAAACTCCGGAGAGAACGGCCCGGACCGAGAACTGAACCCGGATCGTCTTGCTGTGAGTGCCTACCACTACACCACCGTGCTGCAACAGAGAAATCACTGTACACAATTATTATGCAGGGCCATAACTAAAAAAAATAATTGTCCACTACATACGGAAAATCGGGCGGCACGGTGGTGTAGTGGTTAGCACTGTTGCCTCACAGCAAGCCGATTCAAGCTAGGTTCGATTCCTGGTCCAGGCCATTCTGTATGGGTTTTGAGTGGTTTTCCTCCCACAGTCCCAACACATGCATGTTAGGTTGATCTGTCACTCTGTAGTGGTGAGTGAGTGTGTGTCTGTGTGTGCGTGAGTGAATGTTGGCCATGCGATGGTCTGCCGAACTGTCCATGGTGTACTTGCCCAATGACCCTGGGACGCTGGCTCCAGCCCCCTGTGACCCCGACTAGCGGAAAATGATGGATGGATGGATGGATAGATATGGAAAATCAACATGATTTGCACCTAGTTGTTGGCTGGATATGTTAGGTTGGTGGAGTATTCTCAATCCAGCAATGACACCGAGGTGTTTGAAAAACTCCAGCAGCACTGCTGTGTCTGATACCAACACAGTACTACAGTTGAAACCTGAACAGCAAATATAAATAGAAATGTAAACATTTTTATGGAACGCTTGTAGTGGAGGAAGGTGGGAATGATTCATATTCAGAAGTATTATGGTGAAGATTTAGGGCTAAAGCTGATGAAGATGGAGGATGTGATGATGAGGACTCAATTGTGGCAATGTAGAACTGGACCAGCAGTGCTTGAGGCAGCCCAAATCTCTTGAGTTGATGCAGGAAATAAAAATGCCGCTGGGTCATCTTCATAACTGCAATGCTGCGTCTGTTCCACTTGAGATCCTGATGAATGAAGCTGTCCAGGAATTTATAAGATTCTGGTATGCTGACTGTGAAGCTGTATTTCCAGTGGAGTCACTGATTTCTAAACTAAGCTATCATTGAACTATTTAAAATTTTAAATTATTTATTTTTTTTATGGTCAGGAAGGTGATTTGTTTATGGTTTAAATATTTTTCATGAGTAAATGTAAGAAGACCTTTGTGAGATTACTTTTTTTATGCAAACATTCTTTGACAGGCAGTCAGGGAAGAGATTAAATATCACTGGCCTCCCTCCTGCTGTCCAGCTCTACTGCTAACCCCACTGCCCGCTGCTCCTCCCCTGCATCAGTCACCCAGCCAGACCCTGCCTCCTGTTTTGTACTGTGGGAGCTGATTAAAGGTTGCACAGCAAATTCACTGAGGCTGCAATGACAGTTTTTCCGGTGAGCAGAAATCGAACCTCAACTGAAGCACAAACGAACAGATGGGGCCGTCACAATAAAAGCAGTCGTGCAGCAGCACTGCGGAGGAAAGCCTGAACACTGCTGTCGTTTGAGGAAGGTCGCTGTTCTCCCTTCAAGGCTGTCGCAGTATACTTGAAGTATGTGACCATAAATATATGTTAAGGTTCACATAAGAACAAAAGAGCTATAGAAGATTTATTGTTTGTTTAATGGTACACACACTAACCGCTTAATCTAAACAGTTACAAAAATCCATCAATTTCTATATACTTATTTAAAACTCCTATTATACACACTTATACTATTTATTTATATGACATGGTTAATATATAAGTCATGTGAAATTAACAATAGAAATTAGTTGCAACAAGACAAAATCCATGTAGGCTAATATTATCAGAATATGATCAGAATATTGCTGTATGGTTTATATACATAGTTGCCCAAGAATTGTAAGAAGAACATCCTAACAAGAAGATGGATTTCTGTTCTCTTGCTTGTTTCATGGCTAATAGTTTGATGTATAGCTGCAGACACCGAACCAGTATCTGTGTTTAGCCATTATCCATGGACTATATCAGAAAGAAATGTTGTTCACTTACGTAGCTTATTTACATTCCACTAAAAGCAGGACTTTGTGTTCAGAAACAGAAAAACAGTGGACGATAAGAAAGAACAACCAAAGACTAAAAACACATACATGACCCAACAATGTTTATGTGCACACAGACACACATACAGACGCACACAGTCTGTATTTAGTACAAATAATTCATTTCTCGCTCTCGTTATTTTTGCCAGCACACCTGTTTCAAGAGGGTTTTTTTTGCTGACATAACATTATCACAATACGTAATACATAACGTCATAATACTTTCTGAGGTGAAATCATAATATGACAATTAACTTTGTAACTCAAAGATGTTTTTTTGCTATATAAAATACATAATTGGTAAGAGAGGCTGATTGCATAATAAAACAAACATGAATATGTCTACAAAGATGCTTTTACACTTTCTAGTAACACTGAAAATTGTTGTACATTTATTTAGTTCCTAAATGAAATAAGCAATAAAAACTGCTTTTTAATTCAAACTGAAAAGTTACCTTCATACCTTCAGAATGTATAAAGAGTAGTCTCTGACTTTTGCACTGTATGCCTCTATTTAATATGAAACAAATCCATTATTGCCACTGTTTAATTATTAAAATGTAATTACTGAATTGCATAATGGATTACATAATAATTCAACTTACGTTCAGTAAGTCTTATCACCAATTAATTCTGCACTGTGTGTGTGTGTGTTCTCCTGTGCACTTCACAGCTGCTGAGCTGTTTGCTGGTGATACCCCTGAGTCCAGTGCAGGCCGGCAGAGTCAGGCCATCCTCATCACTATCCCACTGGACAAGGTCATTTATCTGTCAGTGCAGTAATGGGATTGCAAGCGTGCGACTGAGTGTGTTATGTGTGCCCTGTCTCTCTAACTACTGAACCCTGCGGCCCAACCTGCACTGACCTCTCCACTCTCTCACTTCCCTGTCTACTGCACATCCATTTCCTGTCGCAGAGCCTGGTCGACTACAGCGGCCGGGCTGTATGTGGGTACGATGCCATCGTCGGTGCTGTGGCAGTGCCTTTGCTGTTAGGGAATGCTGGTTATTGCTCTGTTTATGTGAGCAAACTCCTCCACAGATTTCTCTGGCAAACCCCCCCATGACAGGCTTCATAATGCAGGAATCAGGAAGCCGGTCTGTCTAATTACAGCACTCCCACATCACTGCTGCTACACGAATTCAAATTACATGATATCAGTGAGGAGACAGATTGTAAGATAAAGATGATTTGTGAGATCAAGTTAATCTAAGATCTTACCTAATATGTTTTTGGAGAGACACTTCATGTACAGTGAATCCCTTAATGTCCAGTTAATACCCCAGAGTAGTTGCAGTGGTGATGAAAATGTGTTAGTGTGTGAAAGTGGATGTGCAGCCATGTGGTATGATGCTGACTTTGCTGTTGGATGCACTGCAGCAGTTTCTGAATGAGTGTGCATATATGTTCAAGAAGAAATTGGGATTAATACCTTTTACAGATAAAAAGTTGTCTGAAATATGAGATTATGAAAGTGTGCGTAAACGGAGTGTTCTGAATTCCTGCCCTTCATCACCTTGATGGTGTCACTGAGTGCAAAGTGGATTGGGCTTTGTGAAGTGAGCCAGGAAGTAAACATGCTGCTTGATGGACATCACTGCTTCCTCTAACCTTCCTTTATCTGCTTATATAAAGCCTTCTACTCACTTCTGCAGTGCTGCAACTCATGAACTAGAGACAAACAGAAACAGAAACGATTGGAGCTATTCATGGGGCAGTGGCGTATGTACTGAGTGCAAGCAGTCTGAATATGAAAGCGTGACGGCAATATTGTGTGCGCAGACCTTGTGGTTTTTGGACACCTATTGTTTTGTCTTGTAAATAAGGCTGCAGGTCACATGACAGTACACTGCCTTGGCTGTAATCCCTAATCTGCTTTTGAGAACAGTGGGGTGGGTGGGGGCATCAGGGTGCCTTACTAATCTCAGCACCATTGGGCACGCTATAAGGGTGACATTGCACTCAAAATATTTTTCAAAGTCTTAAGAAGAAATCACTGACATCACTGACATTGACCTACCACTGTTCTTTCTTTTCTCTACTCTCTCTGTCTGTCTGTCTCTCTCTCTCTCTCTCTCTCTCTCTCTCTCTCTCTCTTTCTCTGTGTGTGTGTGTGTGTGTGATTAACAAGATTTCGAAGGTTAATACTTCCACTTCTCTGCTTAAGAACTCACACTAACATGCTAACAGCCCCACCCTGAGCTAAATTCACACTACCGGGCATAGTCATCATGTGACAATACAGAGAGCATACAGTACACAATGAAAATAATTGGACAGTAACACTATTTTTAGGTATTATTGCCTATGCTGGATTTAAAATGATATAATAGAAAATATTAATATTTCTGGTCTACTCCTGAGGTACCCTCGTTGAATTTGTGGCTCTCCCAGATAGCAGCAATACTCCCCATTGAAAAACGAATGTATGACTTGCATCAGAAAACTGATAAGTTTTGGCATATATGGTTTTCGGTTTGGGATTATTTTAAGATACAAAACTTAATCTTGGCTTCACCATTTTTACTGTGTAAACTTTATTTTCTATTTTATATATCTACATATCTTTGTGTTGAATAGCCCTTTACTCCTTTTTATCGTGTACCTGAACGTGTATATCTGTATTCATGTGTACAACTGTTACCTGGCAAGTGCAACAATAAAAAAAAATGTTGCCTCCTGGGCATGAAAAAAAAGAAAAGAAAATATTAATATTTCTATATGCTGTCTATGAGGTGTAAAGTACAAGACATGCACAGATAAACCTCAGATGGGGCTTGAATCCCTTCCCTTTTGTCCTCAGACACACATCGATTGGTGTGTGTACTATGCACTATATGGTCAAAAGTATGTGGACATCCTTTCTAATTATTGAGTTCATTTGTTTTTACCACACACATTATTAAAAGGCATAGGAAATCAAGCAAATGGGTAGAATGGGTTGTAATGAAAAGCTCAGAGACTTTAAACTTGGCTTTGTCATAGGATGCTACCTTTGCCGCATGTTAGTTGGTGAATGTTTGCCATGCTAGACCTGCCTGGTCAAGTGTTACTATTGTGAAATGCGAGTGTCTAAACGCAACAGCTCAGCCACAAAGAGGTAGAACACACAAACTCTCAGAGACGAGCTGCCAAGTGCTGAAGCACAACAGCGTATAAAAATAACCTCTGTTGCATTACTCTCTACGGAGTACCAAAGAGTCCCTGGCAGCAACATCAACATAACAATTGTGCATCAGGAGCTTCATGAAATGGGTTTCTGTGTCTGAGCAAAAGCACACAAGACTAAGATCACCATGCCAAGATTCCACTGTAGTGTTGAACAGTGGGGAACCATTTACCATCATCATCATTATCTTTGGAGTGAAAGGAACAAATCCTCACAGATAAACTCCAAGATCTTGTTAAAGCCTTCCCAAAAGTGGATGGACAAATCTATATAAGGCCAGTTGTAACAGCAGTTGTCCACATACTATTGGCCATGTAGAGTATATACCACCTTCATCATTGTTGAAATGAACCAGGCCTGGGAATACAACTTATGGGTCAGGGTAGGTTTAATTAAATAGGTTTAATTTTGAACAACAAAACATAATTGTGCCTCTAGGGGACATTAAACTTGCTAATGTAGGTTTTTGTTTATAGAAATTAATCTTAAACTGTTTAAAGCAAGAATTAATAAAACGACACAGCCCAAGGTTGTAAGATCTTAACATTGTTAGGGACGCAACAACTCTTCTCTTTGGTGACTTGACACCAACAAAGAATAAAATGTGCTGTCATGACTTGAAAAGGAGTCAGTCATCTGAAAGACTACATTTTTGCCAGTATTTAAGTACTGATAACTTACCACTAGCACACTGATCAGCTTTTGTCTCTCCGAGTCTGGCAGCAAGAATATTTGTACATTGTGATGTCAGTCTTCAGAGAGCACCCTCTCTTTCAGCCAATCAAATGCAAGCAAGATTGACCGACGTGTAGAAAACGCAGCGTCTTTTACACAACAGGAGCACCTCCAGCAGTGGAAAGCAGCACCAATGTTAATTTTTGTTATATAATTTATTTTGTTTGCTGCTGAGCATGTTTTTTGACAAGAGATTTTCAGCCACTGTTGTGTTTCATTGGTTGTCTGTCAAACAGCTATTTTTTCACAATCTGTTGATAATTTTAACTAATTTTGTAATGTCATTATATACTATAAATATATACTATAGATTATAAACTATAAATCTTACGTATGGTTTCTTTAAACAAAGTTATAATATAATTCTAGTACTTAGAAAGTGTGGTGGTTAATGCCACAGGCCTACAGCAATGTGATGAACTGAAGTCTATTTTTAATAAAAGTTTGTACAATTTGTCAGACAATGGTGGTCTGATGAAGTGTTCCCCAGGGTTCACCAGTCTTATCTACACAGGCCTTCAGTAGGATTCACCTACTGAAATCCAGCCAATTTTGCCCTTCATGGATAAGCCCTGGTTATTTTAATATGATTATTTACACGAATTGAAAAAAATAATAAGCCATGGTATCTAACTGCACACCAGATTAGTCTAATAAGTGGCCAGTAAGTGTTAAAAACAGTGTCTGATCTACTAATACCAGCACAACACACGCTAGCATGCCATTAGCACGCCAGGTGGTTTCTTAACAGATGGGCTACATCTAGTAGTTGTATACCTACAAAGTGCACTTACATGATCTAATGTGATATTTGATAGAATGCCCAGTGGCACCTTCAGTAGCTGTATTGTATTTACATTCATTGTTCATTTTATCAGCTCCATTTCCCATGCAAGTGCTAATTGTAGCGCATCTGTTCTTGGCAAACATTTCTAAGCCTTTCCTGTCCTTGTTCACCAACAGTCAGGGACCCCACAGGACCACCACTGAGCAGGTATTATTTAAGTGGTAAATCATTTTTCTCACCCATGTAAGGAAATGTTACCAGAAATATTTTACACACATTCAGTCTGACTACGGCGTAAGAGAAAGCAACAGAGAAGTAATAGATAGCTTAGAACTCATGATGGCTGAACCTTAAGACTTCTGTTCAAAGAGCACAGGGGGCAGCTTGACTACCAGGCTGATGAAATGCACATTCTTTGTGGTAGCTTAACTCCAGTCGGATGGATAAAGCATCATTAGTAATGGACTCAGTAGTAACAGTGCTCTTTAACTTCCCTTCCAGCAAATAGGATTCAGAATTTCCTAGAAACAGCTTAGCAACAGGCCGTATTACAAAGTCATACTGCCGTGGGATTCCTGACGTAGCTAGCAGTCGGTCTGTGCCACAGGGAGATACTGTAGCATTGGCTGTTAACGCTGGGGAGAGCTAGTCATTCTCTCACCACTGCTAGAGTCAAGCCAAACTTCTACAACTCCATATGTAAGCAGATTGCACTCTCTGAGAGCAGCTGGCTGAGCTGTGCTGGTGGTCTCACACCCTGGCAGAAGGCGTGGAGGCCATGTTGCGCTTGTGCTTAGTGCATGTGTAAATGTTAGAGATGGCTTGGTTTTCAGTGAGTGCAGATGGACTGCTAGTGGGAGGGTGCTCTGTTTGCCATGTTATTGCTTGTAAATGATCACAAGGGGATCCTGAAGCCCAGCAGACAGTCGCCTATATGAAAGCCACCTACATTCGAGACTCGAATAAGCTCTTCCTTCTTGTGATTTTCAATCTGCTAGCTAATTATTTAATTAAATCACAGTCTGGTAGTTGACACTGTAAGTTAATTTGCTTCCACATGTTTGAATCACACTAATGAATATAGGTCATTTGGCAAAATCTCAGTCATCAACCAACATGGCTGGTCAACACCATATGTTGTGTTTTGGATTCTAGTATGCTGGTCAGCAGCAGTGGAAGTTAATATGTTGGTCATTAGGACTGGGTATCGCCACTGATTTCCCGCATCGATTCGATCCCGATTCACAAGGTCCCAATTCAATTTGATTTGATTCGATTCAATTCAATATCGATTCATTACAATAATATGTTTTGTTTGAATATGAAAAGAGATTTTCAGAGAACTAATGTGGTAAATGTACAAGGAACACTCAACCTACCATTACTAAAAATATTAGTGTTTATATGTTTATATTCACCGTATTTGGCCACACCCACTTTCAAGCGTGTGTTTGTTCCGCCTTTGTGTTAGAACTTCCGCTCAGCTAATCAAAATGAATACAGTTACATGGGAAGAGACCAGAGAAGCAATAAGACAACACTGTCTCATCCAAGGTTAATAACACAGTGGGCGGATTATATGAAAAGGTGGTCTGAGGTTACCTACGGCAACGTTTTTAATTACTCTGTACTCTCGGAAGGTGTAGACGGTTCGGCAATAAAAAACTATACAAGTAGTGAAGCGTATCAGTAACTGCACAGTGGGAAGGTCGGCCGTTTACTCCTACACACAGACGGTGAGTTTATATTTCTAAAACCGGTTAAACCCAAGTCAAGCCAGCTGCCCGAGCCACTCTGTGTGGGTGTTAGTTACAGCCCAGATAGCCTAGCGCGGTGGACACTGATCATAAACAGTTACTTAACTCGCAAGCACCCAACGTGTCTGCTTCCTCGGAGCTTCATAAGCGAGACATTTCTCTGGATAAGGAGGCTCTGGTGCTGGTTCTCCTCCACTGAATGGTAAGAGCAGACATACGGAGGTTTGAGTGGATGTTTTAAATTTAGCGCCTTCAGCCACAGACGCAGGTCCTCTTCTTTGGAAGGCGGCTTTACAGTGTTCTTAACACTGTTGTTCAAGCCAAGTTCTCCTCTTCTTCCAATTATTGTGACACCCGCTAACTGAACATATTATGCTAGTCATTTTATATGTTTATTGTCATTTTGCTTGTAATCAGTATCAATGTGTCCGCGGGTGCACCGGAAGTTCTAACACAAAGTAAATGCTAATTTTAAAGATCAATCTTGGGTTTATACGAATCGATATCGGATTATTCAAATGAAGATCGATTTGAATCGAAAAATCGGTTGTTTAAACACACCCCTATTGGTTATCATCAACACTAGCATGTGTTGTGTTTTGATACTGGTATGCTGGTCCACAAGCATGACCAAACCAAAGCTATGCCAGCCAAAAACAGCATAGCCCTGCCTAAACCAGCACAGAATGCAACATGGTCAGAAGGGAAGAGAAAGAAAAAAAACATTTCTAGAGAGCAGTTCTATTCTCTGAACTTGTGGGACCTACCATTTTGCAGCAGAGGCTTTGTTCCTTCTAGACATTTCCACTGACAGTTGGCTGGGGTAGTTTTAGCAGGGGCAGAAGTCCAGTGTTTGTCTATAGAGATTGCATGATTGTGTGCTTTTATGCACCTGCTAGCAATGGCTAAACTAAATGGGGTGTCCACGTAAATTGGCCATGTAGGCAACTTTCAGCCAGAAACCAGAACTCTCCTCACACTCCCCAGAGCTCTTGATTTAGGTCCATCTCTCTGAAGGCTTTTCACAAATACTACATATATACAAATACTACAAATACTACAAACTACTACATATGTCAAAAGATGCACCACATACAGTCATATACATACTATCCTTTTCTCTCTCTCTCTCTCTCTCTCTCTCTCTCTCTCTCTCTCTCTCTCTCTCTCTCTCTCTCTCTCTCTCTCTGCATCTCCACAATTCTTAATAACCTTCACCAAAGAGGCGTGAGGACAATCTTTAGCACTGAGCATGATCATAATAGCAATAACACAGTGGTGAGAGAAGAGAGAGGCTTTTAAAGGGGAAGAACAGGGAAACGCCCTGTGGACGAGGGAGAAGAGGAGAGTTTGGTAGAGTGTGACTGAAAGGTCTGTATGAACCCTTGCTATGTGTGGGTGAGAGACAAAGAAAGAGAGAGGACAGGGAGGGGGTATGAAACACACAGTCTCTGGGCCTATCCTGCTGGGCTCCTTCTGTCAAAGCCTCTGTCCCCATCTGGACTGTGTTTAGTAAGCCCCAATGCACACAGTGCACTCAGTTACAGGGTTACACAGCCTGACACATAATACATGCAGTTTAGACGGATATAGATGGAGATCAGATGGAGCTGTTTCTCATGAGAAAGTTAGGCTATGGTTGTGAGGGATTATATATGAGAACACAATAATGATATTAAACTATTAAAACTAGTCATGCTGTCTTCCTGCACACATTTTCAATGAGACCATAACGGTGGCACAGTGGGTAGCCCTGGCCGTCAAAGCTCTTTTCTGTGTGGAGTTTGCATGTTCTCCCCATGTCTGTGTGGGTTTCCTCTAGGTGCTCTAGTTTCCTGCCACAGTCCAAAGACTTGTGGTGAGGTGAGTTGGGGATATTAATTGCCCCTGGGCATGAATGTGTTTATAGATGTGTATGTCTGTGTGTCAGCCCTGTGATGCCTCAGTGAGCGCTGGGATAGACTCCAACCTTGCCAGTGGTTTAGACAATTATTAGATAAATGTTTCAGGTAATGACAAACACGCCATCTATTCTCAGAATACATGCAGACAGAAATGCACACAGAGCTCACCTGCTTTACGGAGTGTCAGAACTGGATTACTTGGAATCTCTGTCTTTTTTTAAAGATGTCATCAAAATATTTCAAGTGATGTCCGGCCATAGTGTGTGTGTTTGAATGCACGTGCTGACTAAGCAAGAAAAACAATGACAAAAATAACAGCCTAATAGGAGTTAACACTGTTTGATGCTGAATTTGGTAAATAAACAGGATAACGAGGATAACGATAACGGTGTTTTTCTCATACATAAAACGTAAAATCATATATCTATTTTTTGTCAATTTTTATGAATTTTTGGTTATTTTTGACATTATCTGGTAATACTAGGTGCCCTGTATATTCTGTAAACATTTCATGGTGTATGGACCAACAGAAATGGTTCAAAACCTTTTGCATTACAATCTCATTATATTAACATCCATGGACAGTTCCATGGGGATCAGCGTGACAAAGTATCTCAAAGCCTAGATCATGTAAAACAAAAAAACATTCCTAACTTTGAATGTACATTAATGTAACAAGATTTAATCAAAGTCATTTTGATCATTTCTGTCAGTGCTTTCATGGTAAAGTGTCCACCATTATAAAAATAACAGCTGCTGTCCTTTCTAATAGAAATAATTTAAAAGTACTCAATTTTGTTAATTCAGTTAATGATGAGCTGTGTATGTGAGTCTGACACCAACATGCACACCCATACTTTATAATGAAGAGAAATGGCGAGTTTGTGAGTAAGACAGGGTTGTGCAATGACAGACTGGTGTACAGGAGGTCAGATGAATGTTCCTCTTTGGCCTTATTCGAGTTTCAGTACTGAAACTCTTCCCTATTCTTTCAGACGGGCCTGCTTTGTGGGCACAAATCCAGCCTGAAACAGATACGCTGACTGTGTTTAAAAATACATACACATCAGTCTCTCTTACTTTCTCCTGCTACTCATCATCATCATCATCATTGTCCCAATCCTGCCGTCCTTCCTTCCTTTCCTTTCATTTGCATGCACCCGCTTTCACCGTCTCTTTCTCTCTCACACCCTCTTACTTGCTCTACACTGTCTGTCTCTGATCTTTCTTTTCTTCTTTCACTTCCTTTGAACTTTAATTCTAAGAAATGACTGTGCTGTAAAAAGAAAGCTGATCAGATTAGCATTTGAGAAGTTCACACTCTTCTATTTGCATCATTCAAAAATAGATCCAGCAAAACATTCCTCATTATGTTCATGTGATCGGATAAAACAGGCTGTTTAAATTTCGATATATGAACCGTATGGGCTGTAGTGTGAGATTTAACACAAACAATGTTTATATATTAGATTCAACACTTCTATTTAAAACAGAAGTATTTTTTTATGATATGGGCTCTTTAATATATGGTTGCTCACTTACATGCATGTGCTCGTAGCAAATCCATATTAATGTATTTCATTCTGGACACTCGCGAGTTAGTTGGTGGTGTTTGTTTGGGTGGATGTAATGAGCTGTATGCCGGTGCTGGGGGTTCAGCTGTGTTATATAACAGCAGTATCATGCCAGCATGGACCGACGTGGCCTATAAAAAGCGGATATTGCATCGCATGGGGCATTCAATATAACATTATTTTGATAATATCTAGTATAACTTTCACTTCCTGACAGCATTCTTCAATGAATACCAAACCATAAGA
This sequence comes from Megaleporinus macrocephalus, assembly GCA_021613375.1. Lineage (NCBI taxonomy): Eukaryota > Metazoa > Chordata > Actinopteri > Characiformes > Anostomidae > Megaleporinus > Megaleporinus macrocephalus. Next base: position 30,741,776 of record CM038707.1, read on the forward strand.
ACATAAATCAGTACTTTTGGAGAATGGATGCTGTACATGGCATGCACATCTAGCATTGTTATATCAAATACTAAGCAGATTCATTTTGTAAGCATGGTAAAACCTGTGAAATCATTATTTAGGGAAGAAAAGTAAGATACATGGATATAAATTAAGCTGTGTTAAGAAAATCTTTGTTGGTATATTTTTAAAGCCTTGGTGTTTTCACCATAAGAGCTGTTTTACTAGCACTATGTACCGTTAGCAGAAATAGTCCATGTTCTTGCAGTTTCCACTCCAGACACAACAACCCCTATGATCTGTCTGTTTGACAACCCCCAATCCCCTGTCCCTTTTTCTATGTCTCCCTCACTCTCTCTCTCTCTCTCTCTCGCTCTGCCTCTTTTTTCAGCTCCGTTAGCATAAGAGCAGGCTTATGCCTGTCACAAGAGCCTTGTGACGGTCCTTTTCACACATCAATGGACTGATATGCTTGCAGGAAAGATTCTTCTGTCTCAGAATGAGCCTTCTGTTAAGAGTTTGTGTGTGTGAGAGAGGGAAACATCCTCGGAATCACAAGATCAGAAGAGCTTTCAGTGAGTGGGCCTTGTTTTTGAAGTAGTTTAATGGAATGCTGACTCTGAAGCAGTGAAGGGCTGCAATCATGCTAAGAGCTGTGTTTAGGATTAGCAGTGGTGCTTAATTGTCACACTGAACTTGAAGTGATGGTTTGACCAAAAACACAGTTATTGGGCAAAACAATTCATTTCCCTGCTGATTAGCTCGCTCCTTGACTTCTGAAGTTTCCTTGTTTTATTTTGCACTGGAGCTACGAAATACATGTAGTTAACAAGGAATGAAAGTCCTTGCATAATAATAATAATAATAATAATAATAATAATAATAATAATAATAATAATAATAATAATAATAATAATAGTAATTAGTTAATCATTTGGAACTTGTGTCTATTTGTATTTGCCGACAGAGAAATTTGATCTCTGCATGTAACCCATCTGTGCAGTGAAACACCCACTTACACACACTAGAATGCAGTGAGCACACCCCAGAGAGGTGGACAGCCCTATCCACAGCACCCAGGGAGCAGTTAGTGGTTACATGCTTTCTCAAGGGCATTCTCTTCAGTCATAACCCGTCGTTTTGGGGGATCAAACCAGTGACCTTCCGATACCAAGGCTGAATCTCTAACCAAAGCCCTCCACTGACCAACATCAGGCAATGTGTCTAAATGATCACACATTTACCTCAAACTGTGCTGAGCTGTTAAGTAAATAAATCTACTGATGGTGTTTCTGATGCTGCCTAACATACTGTTAATTAGAAAAATGAATAGAATTATTTAGTCGAGTTATTGAGTTCAGGCCTCAAGTGAACCTCAGTGTATATTGCTTAAGTAGCTGAACATAAACATCTTCACATCACATGTTTGGTCTAGTGTAGAGGTTAGCTCTGGTATTAGCTGCTTTCAGCATGTCCTCACAGCCAGAAGCTTAATTCAGACACTGTTCAATGGGCCGTACTGTAGCGTGACTGGTACACTGTTATCCCTACGGCACAATATTGATTCGGTTTAGAATGACCAGCCATTGCTGACCCTGCCTGCCTTTCCAGTTAGCTCTCACAGTTAACACAACAAACAGGTAGCAGTCAGAAACAGCACAGGACCCTGCCCCAGAGATCCACCATTCATTACACTATGAAGTCTGAGAAAGCATTTTGCTCATAAACAATTTAGTAACTCTTTTTTGTAATTTGTTATTGACTTTATAATGATGCTCAATGATTTTTCTTTCGCCTTTAGCCATACGACTCAATCTATCTCTCTGTCTATCTAACCCCTGCACAACAGTTGGCCAGGTCAAGAACACTGTCCAGGAGGTTTCTTTGCCAAAGTCAACAATCAAAAGAGAATTCACCAGAGTAAATACAGAGAGTTTACCACAAAGATTTCAGGGTTTCCCTGAAATGTATGGACAAAAAGAAGAGACAAAGATTAACTTGTACCAGAAAAGAAGAAAAGTATGGAGAAGGGCAGGAACTGCATATGATCCAAAGCATCACTCCTCATCTGTCAGCATGGTGGAGGTAGTGTTATGACATGGGCATGTAGTGCTACCTGTGGAAGTCATTTCCTTGTTTTTATTGATGGTGTGACTTCTGATAAAAGCAGCAGGGTGGGTTTAAAGTGTATAGGTTAGTATTATCTGCTCAGATTTACCCGATTGCTTTAGAAAAAAATATTGGATGGCACCTTATAGAGCAGATGAACAATGATCCAATGCATGATGGACCTTCAAGACAGAAATGGAATGTTCTGCAAATGGTAAATGGTAATGTCAGTCACCTGCAAAAAAGTATTTAAAAGAATAGATTCCGTTTTGGCCCCACTGTGTGTACATATACTGAAAATAAGAATCATTGTGATTTTGTTTTCTTCTGCTAACATGCACAACAACAAGTTTGAGCAAAAGCCTCAGATGACAATGATGATAAGGATGATGATGATGATGATGATGATGACGATAGGTCAAACCTGCCAGAGCATTGACTGAACGTGTGCATCAATGGAGGAGACAAGTTTTAAAAAATAATTTGAAGAAGTTATTCGTGGTATAATGGCTATCACACTGCTAGCATCGATAATTTGCTTAATTTAGAAGTAGTGATATGAGAATTATGAATAATTATTCTTCATTTCACTTTTATTTGTAGTGTTTTGAATATTAATGCTTCTAAAACATTCTGAAAATATTTTCAGAATGTTTTACCCTCTACATCTGCCTCTCTATCTCTATGTGTCTGTCTGTCTGTCTGTTTGCTTCCCTCTCTAATAGGATGTGATGTTCTGCCTGCAGTGTTTTTCCTGTGTGTAATTTGGATTGGACTTGTGTGACAAAATGCTAGCACACATACACAGATACATCAACCACACAGTGTCACACACACACACAAACAAACACACACACATGCATAATATGCCTATATTAAATGCTTCATCTTCCTACCATTGGTTATTGATATCTGCCGTTTCCCATTATACGATATTGATGATAATTGTGGGTCTTTGGCTGGCACATTTTTTTATAAGTCATTATTTGGTATTTTCATTATCACTGTCTATATGTCGCTCTGGGTTGCATGAGCTTTAGGCACACTTTAGTTTGATTGTTTATTGAAAGCTCTTATGTGTTGACTTGGACGGCACATCATCCTGTTTGAGCTTACACACAGATAGGATAAGCCTTGAATGAACATCTGAACTTGGAAACTGAATTAACTCCAACACAGCAAGAGAGCAAGACATTGTGACATACTTTTAGAACAGAGTAGTATCTCCCTTTCTCCAAGACAACCCTGGAGTTACATAACACAATAAAATGTTACTCTAGAATGAAGAGAATCCAAATGTATGACATTTGTTTCATGCATTTGATGTTGTAACGCTGTAAGAGTGTCACTTTATAGACATCTAGAAATTCCTACAAGAATTTTCGTACAATGTATATCTTCCAGAGTCTTTAAGAGTTCAGGCAACACTACAGTTCTTGGAACCAAAGTCACCTTTAAGTTCGCAATCATGGCCATAATGGGATTGATTTGTGCTGTACTGAGCGCAGCATGCCAGGCTGAAAAGGCTTGCGTGACCGGAGCTGCAGTGTCATGGCTCCCACAGTGAGGGACGCGTGCTTAAACCACACTCTCTTACAAGACTGCTTAGCATTACAGCAATAGTACAGCCAGAAAAGCCTGTAGTTTGACATTAGAGCTACCGCACTAGCGTAGTTTACTAGTTATAGAAACTAAAAGCCATCAATCAGTATCATGCAAATGGGAAAACACTTGCTTAGGGGTTAATGACATCCTGTTATCTACAGAGGTTGACAAATGTGCTTTGCATAACTAGAAGCCACCTTTAACACTGAATTCTTTAACACTCTTGTTCACTTTTATAGGCAGTAGTATACAGAACAGTGTCAAAAGCCACCGGTTCTTAAATAGTGCATACAGTTTGTTTTGAACTCTACACAGTTGGGCTTATACCTGACATGTCCCACATTTCCAAAGCATGTATGTTTCCTGTGGGCCACTTTTAACTGAAGATTTCTTCTCGCAATGAAGAGGCAGTAAACTGCATAGGACAAAACATTGTTGTAATGAATTCAGAGGCAGACTGTAGAGTGGGAGTATTTGCTGGAGCAGAAATCTGTCATTTTGATTGAAAATCAATATTGAATTTGTGGCTACAGAGGCATAGCATAGCTTGGCCCAACTCACATGGGCTATAGCACTCACAGTGACTGTCCAGAGCAGATTTAAAGACAGTAGGAGGACGAGTTGCTGGCCCAGACTGACCTACCCAGCCTGAACTTTGATATTCAAATAGTAGTTTTCCATTTGTCTGCATCTGCAGTGGGCTTGCATAGAAACACATACAATAGAGCACCATGCTCAGGCTGTACTCTACCAAGAGACTGATCCTCTAGACACACACACAAACCACAGACAAAACAGATGGCCCTAGGTTTGTGCAGATTTTAAGAGTCCTATCCCTATGTCAGGAGTGAAAGAGCGGGTGAGAAGAGTGATGAGGGATTAGTGAAATGACATAACAACAGCCTTGGAGCGGATTCTCCAAGGTTAAACGATCCAGTCCAATTACTGCAAGGCGTAACCTATTTGCCAACCTCCATGGGGAGTAGTCCATCACCCCAGATGAGACAGGACATTGCGCCTCTGTGGGAGGAAAAAGAGATCCAGCCGGGCACTACAATCTAAGGGTTAACCTGACTTGGCAGACAAGATCATCTAAGACCACAGCTGGCAGAGTATAGGTCATTGAGATGGCTTTGTATGAATTCAAATGAACATTTGGCCTTCAGCTGATAAAGCCTCCTGCTGAGGGGGGGTGGGGGTGGGGGTGAAAATATGTACTACTACAAATTAAAAATATTATCCACACTGTATTTCTATTTCTAGCATATTTCAAAGAATATTTTAAGAATATTCTAGTTTCTGTTGTAGGTTATGGGATTTTCAATGTTATGTTAGCACTAATTGTATTGTACATTCACTCTACCACGTCAACCCCTATTATGGGAGCTTTGGACACCTGCTTATAGATGGCATTCAAGTGTATTCTTATTTTTGAGCTAGTTTTACTGTGAGTTTAACCTTATTGAATCAACCTAAATTATCAATTGAATGTGAATAAATAACCGTTTTGACATTTTGTCACAGGTGTCTATGTATCATGTTGCAGAGATGTCTACTGAAGTTAGCATGAAAAGTAACCAGCTGGCCCCAGCTCACCTCAAAAAATGACACTGAGTCACTGTAGCGTCAACAACTCAGTTTAACATTACAGCATGAATAAAACCAGCAAACCAGAGAAGTGATGCAAATAAAAGCAAGAGTTGCTGTGGCTTTCCACCGCTGGAGATGCTCTTGGTGAGTAAAGGGCTGAAGTTTGCTGCCAAACTTACAACATTTAAGAACTAATGAGGCAGGTGGAGGAAAATATGTTTACCCCTATTAGCTGAAGTATATATTTAACAGGTTGTGTCATCTTACTATTTGTTGCTTAAATATTTTAGTGCAATTCATTATTTTCTTCTTCTGTAACAATGCAAACATAACCTACTTGGGTACTAATAGTGCCATGTGGGGAATATTCAGACTGCTAAATGTGAGGGAGTGAGTTAGTGAGTTATACGCCAGGGCCATGAGCTGTAAATATAAAACTTGTTTGTTTGGAATGAATCAACATAGACATATCCGTGTGATGTGACGGAGTGTGCGACTGGGACAGACTGTCCAGGGAGTATTTATGAGCATGTGTGTCGGATAGTATATAAAGGATATTTTTTATAATAGTAAAGAATTAACCTGAGACCACTTATTGATCCTTAGGGTTTAAGAAGTTAAGAAGCTTAGCAATGCGAATGACACAGACATGTTTCATCTGAGATTTAGTGAAATATTACAGTAACTGTTACTGTCCTTCCTGTGATTGGTCAGTGTATTGCACTGGTCAGCTATAATGACTCTATGACCCTGTGCTGACCTGTGAGTATCAGAGAAAAGTGTTGTGCATTGCAGATGGGACTCATTTCCTGCTGACTGTGCATACAGCAATGCAGTGGGTATGTGATCTACCACAAGATTCCCTCCATGTTGCATTACCATGTTGACAGCTTCTTTCCTCACTGGTTCTTTTGTGGCTTTTAAAGATTTCCATACTTGGACAGTGTGAGAAATGTTAATCAAAACAGAAATCAGTTATTTGTTAATTCTGTTTAAAACTTTAAAATGGTACAAAATTTTATTTTACCTCATCACCTTAATTATTTTAGATTAATACACTCATTCCAAATGTGATGCCTACAACATGCTCCAAAAATGTTGGGACCGGAGCATATTTACCACTGTGCAGCCATGCAAGGCCTTTGTTGGCATGTTTTGAGCTTAATATGACATGCTTTCAACTGTCAGTCGAGCACCTGTACTCTCTGATTATGTGGCCATGCTGTTGTAACACGTGCAGAATGTGATTTGGTGTCATCCTCAAATAAACAGTATCTTAAAGGCAGCATGCAAAGTTGCTCCTAAAATGCTCCAAAGTTGCAGCGATGCAAAGTTGCTCCTAAATGTGATCAGCATTGATAGTGTTTTATCAGATATACGAGTTATCCACTAATACCCCTGTACCATGGCAGATACAGGCATTTGAACTGGTAACAGTTGAACTTATGCTGGATGGTCCCTAATTTCTCTGGCCCAGAGAACAAAATGCTCATCATTTCTAGTCCATTTTAGATTAACTGGAGCCCAGAAGGGTCAAGCATTTAAGGAAGTTGCTAACATGTGACATTCACTGTGCATAGTCTTAACTTGGATTTCACAGACATTCACTTGTTTTTTTCTCCATTCATCAAACCTTTTGATGATGTTATACACAATTGATGGTAAAAAAAATCTCTGCAATCTCTGGCTAGGACTGTTTTTAAAGTGTTGAATGTTTTGTTGATGTGTTTTTGGCACAGTGGTGAGCCTCAACCCCTCCTTGCTCATAAGGACATGACCTTTCCTACATGATCCTTTTATATCTAAGCATAACTGCATTACCACTTTAAGCAGTATTTGAAAAATTCACAGTGTTATAAGTCTGAAATTGTACCTGCCCCAGCTTTGGAATGTTTGCAGACATCAATTTCAGAATTAGTGTGTATTTACAAAACAAATAAAATGAACATGATAAGCATTATGTTGTCTTTGTTCTGCTTTTGTTCAAATACTGGTCAACGTAGATTTATAAATCACTGCTATCTGTTTTTATTTGTACTTTATCTACTGTCCCAACTTTTTTTATAAACTGAGTTTGTATATGACACTTTGTGTATGTTTGGTAAACAAACATGTTGTGGGAGGTTAAAAATAGAACAGATAGTTAGTCCTTCCAGATGTAGCTTCTGTGGTCCGAACCACAGGTCCTACATTCACACAGGGACAGTAATCATAAAACATTTCCTCATTTTGTGTTGTCGACTTCAACAAAGGTCCTGACACAGTTTAAGCAACATGACAAAGACCAGATTTTTTTTCTGCCCTAGATGTTTTGTGGACGGACACAATAGAAAGTATTATGGCTTTGCAGAATAAAATAGGGTGGGTCGGGTGGATATATTGAATCAGCAGAGGAGGGGTTTAACCTCAATTTTGAAGTGCGGTTTAACTACAGCACTACCAAGAGCCTATGCTTCAATTGTTCATTCTAATTACTACATACACAGTGTACCCACAGTATGCAGACATCTCTTCTAATTAGTTAGTTCAGCCACTTTAAGGTGCACCCACTGCTGACACAGGAATTTAGTTGCAAATGAAATTTCAGATTTCTCCATAAAAAAGCACTGCGAAAAGAATGGGAGACTCTGGAGCAGGTGGTTATAAAGGAAATCCAAGGGATAAAGAATACCCCATATGCCTAGAGGGTTATAAAGCCCCCCCTTACTAGGCTGTGTAGCAATGGACCAACAGATGACCCTAACTTTCATGCACAGTTTGTATAATCTCCATACAAAAGCATTGCATACAGAATGGGATGCTCTGGACCATGGCCACCATACCAAACCATCAGTTAGAAGGGAACACCATCCAATACCTTACCTTACTAATGCTCTTATGACTGAATGCAATCAAATCCTTATAGCAATGTTCCAACAGCTACTGTAATGTTTTTCAAGAAGAGTAGATTCTATTACTGCAGCAAAGGGGGACAAACTCCATATGAATATGTTGGTGTCTACAAACCAGAGTCTGTGGTAGTCTGTGGTAACTGCATGTTAGTCATACAGTAAATACTGAATAATTCAATGTATTTAGCCAAAGAATTCAGAAAAAGTTAATAGTAAGTATTAAAATCTGTAACGGAACAATATACCTGTAGATTAAGTGGTTAAACCTGAATAAGGACCCATTTGCTTTTCTTCACATTCATGCCTGCTGATTTTAAACAGTGTCCTGCTACTAAGCAACATGTGGAGAATGTAAGCTAGGAACTGGCCTGTGCCCTGTATGTGGAAGCAGTTTGGTAGCTGTGGATGGGCTCCAGTGGTTCCTCTGATGCTTAAGAGTTCTGATGCCCCAGTCCAACTAATCCTGAGTTTGAAGTTTGAGCCTCAGTCTAGGAGATTGTGTTGAAAGAGACAGAAAAGCAAAGTAAGAATAGAACACAAGTCATTTGGAGTTACTCCAATAAGAAGCTGTAAGTAGGCTGCAGATAAAAACTGCTTACTTTCCAAGTTGGTTGCTTGTTATGAGTTGTTTGTTTTTAATGGTGGGGTGTTCGACACACTGTGTGAGCGGAACTACTGAAAAGCTTGTTCGGAGATATAGCACAGAGTTGAATTACCACATAACTATATTTACTCTGCATATCTTTTGTGAAGTTAGTGCCTGCAGGGCAGTGCCAACAGAAAATATATTCAGAAATCCATCAGTGATAGCTGGCAGGATTATAAGCATTATATTTATTATAACTCTTCATGTCCTTTATTAAAACTGTGTGGACTTTATCATCCACCAATAGCTACTGTGATCTGTCTATTGACTTCAGAGATTCAATCATTGGAATCACGTCTTTTCCTGACCTTTCTGGCTGATTCATGGAAAGGTCAGTAATGGTCAGTCCAGCGTTCAGCTGTTTATAAAATACGCTCATGTGGGAAAGTCAGACTGTCATTAATTTATAGAATATTTTGTTAAAACAGCCATTAAGTACAAGTTATTCACTTTTCAGTAACAAAAAAATCTAATATTTAACAGAAAAGTACACAAATAATCAAAACTTTCTTATCATATAAACCATTTGTCTTTATTATAGCATCCATTGTTTTGAGCAGACTAGCTTTTAGCTTTTCAAAAACAGAAGGCATAAACAATACCCCTATGCCTAGAGGGGTATAAAGGCCCCCCTGGTCACCATATCAAACCATCAGTTAGAAGGGTATAAAGCTCGGGAGCTGGAACACCATCCAATACTGTTGGGATGAACACCAGTACCTGACCTTACTAATGCTCTCGTGACTGAATGCAAACCCTCAAACCCTCAGAGCAATGTTCCAACACCTAGTGTAACGTTATTCTGTTTTGTTTATCTGATGGTGGTTTACCAGATTTTCTGCTCTTTCTATTCTTACAAATATCTCCTAAAAATGTAATAACAGGAAATGAAATAAATAAATGTTGGTGTTTAACTTTTGCAAAGTACTGAATGCATTCCGAACTGATTCAAACCCCACACACACACAAACACACATATACACTCATACTATACCCCCACCCTACCCCACACCCCTCCGTCTCGGGCCGACTATTGTGTTTTCGTCCAGCCTGGCTTCTTGTCGTCATGGAGACGCCTCCTCACCCACAATGCCTCCAGCTCATTAAGAATTCTTCCCAAAACATTGGAAGCAGTGTCCTGATATGCCAGACAGCACTAGTGTATGCTGCAGACTGTGAACTATAGTCACTAACCGTGCATCCTGCCTGAAAAATGCTTTGGCTCATTTTGATAAATTATAACGAAGACTGAAAAACATTCTGCTGGAGTCTGACATGCCTGAATCAATTAAAAAAAACTTACTGACTGATTTGCTGATGTATTACATGCAAGGCCTTGAACATTTTTGGAGAGTTCTTCAAGAGAGAAAGGGAACACAGAGGGTCTCTGAAGCAGTAAAAGAGAGCCAATCCAGCGCTGAGAGCCAGAGCGTTGTGCTGCAGAGTGCTCTGCTTTTGTGCTGGAGCTGAATAAGACCACTGTCTCTTTCAGACTGTTTCATCCGCCACTGTACTACAACAGCTACAGTCAGTGCTTCATTTGGGGCTGGGCTGAGGTCAGCTCCATGCTTGCCTTTTAAACAGATTCAAAAACCACTACTATTTCTACAACCACTATAACAACTACTACTTCTAATAATAATATTAATAACAATAATAAAAAATAAAAAAAATGTCATAATGTTCCCATCAATATATATTGTGGTAACACCCCTGATCTGAAGCCAGAGTGGAGCTTGATTTTATTCCTGTCTGTTAAGATGAAAGCTTTATTATTATTATTTATTATTATTATTATTATTATTATTATTATTATTATTATTATTATTATTATTATTATTAATAATAATAATAATAATAATAATTATTATTATTATTATTATTGTCATTATTATTATTATTATTATTATTATTATTATTATTATTATTATTACTATTATTATTATTAATAATAATAATAATAATAATAATAATAATAATAATAATAATAATAATAATAATAATAATAAAATATTATTAATTCATCTGATAGTGGCAGCTTTAGCTAACCTATTAGGTCTTCTATGGTTGTTATGGAGTCCCATTTTTACTGCACCTTTAAAACATTTTTGAATTCTAGTTTTGTAAACAGATAAATAACACCTTTATACAATTCCTAAGTGATTTACACAGAAAGATAAGCAAAACATTATGAGTCTAAAAGATTTTTATCTGTATGAAATGAAAAGTTAATGGAATAACAGTTACCAATAACAGTTACCAATAAAGTTAAAAGTATCTGGACAACAAGCAAAAGCGATTTAAAAATAGGCATATGTTAGCGTGAAAAAGTACATTTTAATCTAAATTTAACAACTTGGCTATAAGTTTCTTATTTGGCTGTTAATCCTAATACTAAATGTTAAATAACTGCTATGTTACTATGTATAAATAGTGTGTAGTTTCTGTAGTTATAGTGCTGAGTCAGGGGAACCTCACAGATTAAAACCGCATACTGAGCTGTCATTCCTAATATTTTCTGATATCAGTCTTAGAATCTATATAGATAAGAAAGATCCTCCATCAACATGGAGTTGTAAGCCTTCACATGGAGTTAGAGTAAGCCTGCTTGGATGAGTGTAGTGGTCAGGATGGGCTATAATACTATAGTTTTGCTAGTCAAATCCTAGATCAGCATAGATGGAGATGACCTGATCCCACAGCTGCCCTATCCCACTCTCTTTGCCATGAGACATTAGGAGAACAGGGAGGGGGTGTTTGAGGGCTGGGCATCAGACAGACAGGGCAGGCTGCTCATAACAGATGGGGCGTGTCAGTCTGGAGAGTCGTCTGGACTGCAGGCGAGGAAGTAAACAATAACACAACGCTGGACATTTTGCAATCCAGTTCACGCTTGCTGACCACTCGTTCTCATCTCATTAGCCTTTTCGGCAAGGAGTTGTGGGAGGCATTCACACAGCAGCTCAGGGCTCGTGTTTTCTATAACACTAGATCTCGCTCTGTCGTTCTCTGCAAAGGCAGCCTGTGTGGCAGACAAGCGTCAGAAAGATAGAATAAGCTCGCATGAGGTGCAATTTTATCCTTATTTTGTCTGCTCTGTTCTCATTGCTCCCCCTGTGGTGAAACTCTGCCACTGCACCCTCCAGCATCACCTCAGATGACGTCATTCACGCTTTCCTTCGGTCCCCCTGGGTTGTTTACGTTTTTAACCAGGCAGGCCTTCACATCCATATAAAAAGGCATTTCAGAGGCTGATAGCACTCCTGTCTCCAGCTGCCGTGATTCATAGCCGCACTTTTGCACCCATTTTAGATACTATTGATTTGCAGGTCATGTTTCCGGCTAAAAGGAGCACATTATTTCAGGCATTAATCAATAATGGGGCGTGTGTTTATAACATTAACAGCGAAGCAAAGCTAAATTAATTATGGAATATTAAATAATGCAATACAGAAAACTGCACAGCCGCTTATGCTTTATGGGGGTGAGCCTGAAAAGGGTGAGCAGCCTGTGAAGCTTAAGGCCAAGAGGGGCAAAACTAATGTCCTTACTGCTGCAATTAACTCTCTGCCTAAGCCTCAGTTCTGATCTGTTCTTGGTTTGTACATTTCTCTGATTTAATTACTCAGTATTCATGACTTGAGTTTTTTATTATTATTTATTATTAATAGCAGGTAGCAGTTGAGTAGCAGTCAGCTGTGAGTGATTTTGTGACAAGGAAGCATCTAAGAGCAACAACAGTTCAGCTGAAATGGGTTTCCACAACCAAGCAGCTGCACATAAGCCTAAGGTTACTATGCGCTTTCTTCAGACCACAGCTATGTGATGAACGTCAAACTGATGTGTGACGAAACGCTGTCATGAGCATATTCACAGAAAAGGAATGCTTTCCAACAAGTGACTTTAAAATTTTATAAAATATATGAGAAAGCAAAATTATGTGATGTGTGATGTAGCCTTTCTAATGAGCCCTGCATCGCATAGCTAGCTTTCATGGGATTGGAGCTTCTATGGACCCCAGAATCCTACAAATATGTATCCGACTTAGGGGGACCTTTGGGGACTTTTCCAACACGCGCCCCTGCAATAGAGGTCTGGAGAGTGAGAGAAATGTTGAGCACTCTAACTCAGGGAAAATGATAGTAGCCAACTTTAAAGTTTACAGGACGACAGGGCATTATGCCCCCGTCCAATAACACCTAAGATTTTATTGTGGTCTTACGGAAAACAGAGTATCTGATCTTTTAAACACAGTGGATCAGCAAAGTGACATGTTCTTCCCAACGAGCACAGGATTACATCACTACCCGTCAGGAGTATAGACTGTAAAATCACTCGGCTCCTCACTTGATGACTTTTCTATGTTGTTAGTGTCATAATCATAAGATCAGTGACATCAAGCTTGTAGCGCTATCGCCAAGCAGTAAAGTCGACAATAGACTAATCTGTGCAACCCCTACTAAGTGCAGTGCAAAGTGTTGGCTGAAGTGGTATAAAGCATGTTACCACTGGACGACTGTTCTTTGGTAGTGATGAATCATTTACTCTCTGGCAGTCTGATAAACTCATCTGGGTTTGGCAGATACCAGGAAACTGAGGCATTGTGGTCTTAGGATGCTTTTCAGGGTTAGGACTAGGCCCCTTTACTTCCAATGAAGGGTAATGTTAAATGTACCGCAGTTTGGGGAAGGTCCAATCATATTACAGTATGACCATGTAAAGATATGCTTTATCAACTTGGTTGTGGAGGAACTCCTATGGGCTGCACAGTGCCCTGACCTCAACCCTATTGATCACCTTTGGGATAAATTGGAAATATTAACTGGGAGCCAGTCCCTGATCTCACAAATGCTGTTTTGACTAAATGAACACAAATTCCCACAGGCACACTCCACAATTCTGTTGAAAGCCTTCCCATAATAGTGGAGGCTGTTATAGCTGCAGAAGGGGGTCAAATCCATATTTATATATATGGTTTCAGAACTGGATTTACAAGAAGTGCATGCAGATGTGATATTCAGGTGTCCTTGTACTTCTGGCCTTATAGGGTACAATAAAATAAATATAAATTAATAAAAACTTATTGCAGCAGTTGGCTATTTCTAGACTAAACTATGGACTAAGATACAACATAAAATGCATATGCTTTCATATTTCACATTATTCATTTTACCTTTGTCTTGGTTGTCATCACATTTCTCTTCCAGTCTTGATAATAGCTTAGGACCCTGATTTGGGCCTGCAATCTGGCTAGACACTGCAGTGGCGCCTCTGAAGGGTGAATCACTTCAGCTTTGGCCAAAGCCTTCATTGACCTACATGGCTTTGCAGCACTGCCTTCGAAAAATGCACAGATGTGAATGAGTGTCATATAGGCGAGATCATGATCATGCTTGAACTGCAGGGCAGATGGCATCTGGCTATTGTGGGTAACCACTGGAAATGGCCTCTCATCTATATGCATATGTTTAAATACAACATCAAAACCAAAGATTTCATGGAGATGCTTGGCAGATCATTTGCAAGCAATCTGCCATTTCAAAGGCTGTAAAAGTGCCAGCGACATCCTAGTGCAAATGTGCTCTCAGCTGTTCTGATTCATGGCTGTAGGTTACGTAACACAGTGTCTTCGCATCTCCCAGAGTGTGTGTGTGTGTGCTTGTTTGTGTAAGAACCATTTGGATATAAGCTATTCATTTGTATGTTTGACCTCTCGCGCTGTCTCTAAACATATCCTGGTGAGTAACATCTGCATGGATATATGCTCAGCTGTGCACACGTGTACAGTCCATCGTGTATCGCACATACCCACGCATTTATCCGTTTCAGCATCTTGCCGTATGTTCATTTTTTGTCCTCTCATCTCTTTTGTCCTCTCCTCTTCAGCACGCCCAGAATGGCTGAGTGAGGCTGAGGCAAGAGGACAAGGGGTGCATACTAACACCCAGTCAGCAGCCTCCTCCTTGCCCACATGGAAAGGGTAAGCATTGCTATGAGAGCAGAGCTGCACAGGCTAATGTTCAAGCCTGCAAGACATTCTAAAGACAAGGCGAAGACAGAGATGTGGGTGGCGTATATATTTGGCGTAACTGTGCATGGCCTGTAGTCTGTAGGCGTTACGTAACAAGCTTTTAAATGGTGCAGCAGTAAACAGCTGAGAGGAGTGTGTGTGTGTCTGTGTGTGTGTAAAGGAATGAGGGGGAACGAGTTGGGTTTGCAGTACGATGGAGATGAGTTGCTTCGCTTGGCGAGGGTGGGGGTGGGTCAAGTAATCTGGGACAGCGGACCCATGTGATTGTCGCCATGGTGATGGCAAGGGCTAGAAGGAGAAAGAAGCAGCTTTGTGTGTGTGTTAATGTGTGTGTGTGTATGCGTGCATCTGTTTAGCTTGCTCTGATAAGTGGACCCTCAGTAGCTGAGCGAATGCATAGTCGAGTGGATGTATTGACGCCAAGTTGTACTGCCACAGTGTTAAAGGGAATCCAGTTCAATCTAATTATTTCATCGGCAGCGTGAACACCCTTCCCCCCACCCACTCTCTCTCTCTCTCTCTCTCTCACACACACATTATCCATTTTTTAGTAATTCATGTGTCCACCCTTTGCCTTGATTATAGCTCCCATTTTTTAAGACTTGCTGTTGAGAAATCTGCTGGGATATTTTTCCACATCCCCAAAGTTCAGTCTTAGGAGTGTGTGGCCAGCTATGCTTCTTGCAATCCAAGTAGTTCTGAAGCAGAATCCAAGATCTGAAGCAAAAGTGGAGGTTGATTTCTCCTCCCACTTTAAGATGAAACCTTCTATTTATCTGGTAATGACAGTGCCAGGTCGTGCACTGGTGAGAATGCCCTTCTCAGAAATGTCTTATGAAAATTTGGGGACCTGTACTGTTTCACAGGAGATCTATTATGCTAATTTTCAGTCTTTATAATTGTATTTTTTGGGTCTATACCTTTTTGTTGTTTTCTCAAAACCACACTCGCTCCACCTTCTCTGCATTGTGTGAAGGGATGCCAAGCTTGCTGGTAGGCATGCGATAAGGATTGTGTTATGAGATGACATCACCTTGTAATAGAGAGAAAAAGGGTTGGAATTCCACTAAGGCGTTCCAGACAGTTGAGAAAAGTGGCTTCTTTGGGAGGGAGCTTCCATTTCTATGACTAAAAAGCTACAAAATAACAGAAAAACAGTTTAGGAGCATGTGTGTTTGCTGTAATGAGAATTACAGACATCAGTAACAAGAATGACAGAAAACAACAATTACTGTTGTTTGTCTTTGAGCCATAACTTCATCACACATAACCGTATTTTGTCTTTTTTGCTATTGCTCTTTTCCTCCTCCGTAACAAACAAACACACTCCCACACACATTCACGAAACAAAAACAAGTACTCATCTAATTTTGTTGATGCCTCAGGGCTATTTTACATTACTGTGACCTGTTCAGGATGCGGAGGCAAACCAATATTCCCAGAAGCCCCTTCGTGCTTTAAAAATCAATCCCACAGCTGCTGCCACTGCCCAACCTGCTGCACAGACATGGCCACACAGCTGCCCCCCCTTTATCAATTACAACACCAGAAGGCTAATTGTCCCACCCTAAACAGCGAGTGTGCAAACCTGTTAATGAAACCCATGTATTTACTTGACTATTATTTTTCTTTTGGTCAGAGTTATGATGATTTCCTGTTCCTGCATTACTTTATTTCAGTATCACAGCTGGGGTATGTGATATCACTATTCTGTAAAAAAGGTTAAAAATAGAAAATCATGGAAAATATATTAACATGAATCTCTTGGGAAGGCTTTAAAGAAAATTTTGGAACATTGCTTTGTGGATTTGATTGCATTTAGCCACAGTAGCATTAGTGAGGTGAAGTAGTAACAAGTAGTTCTGGATCACAAGCTCCACTGTTAGTCCTCCCAAAAGTATTGGATGCCGCTCCATCACTCCAGAGAACACAGTTTACTGCCCCACAGCCTGGTGCTGGGATTTTATTCTCCTCTAGATGATGCTTGGCATTGGGCATGGTGACCTTTCGCTCATAAGTGGCTGCTTCACAGCATCCAATTCTATTGGTTCATGTTTTATGGAGATTATATAAGCTGTCTGTGAGTAACTAAATTGCTGGCTTAACAATGGGTGTAACTTAAAATAGCTGAATCTACCTATTAGAAGAGCTGTCTGGATACTTTCTTAAATATTAATATTTTAGAAAATGTTTTAGAGTTCTTAGAAAATGAAAGGTGGGACAAAAATGAATGGCTCAGTTACTCGGTTTACGCTACTGTCAGTAGAGGACAAACGGCTAGATATTGAAGGCTGTGTTTTTCTTTCTTACAGCCACTGCTTTTCTTGTCGCTTCCCTCCATCGACACACGCACATACACCCATGACAGAATCCCTGCAGTGATATAAACTCATACAGAAGCTGACAGTTTTTTCCCCTTCCTCACACCCGCTCCAACACCTCTGATGCAGCACTTCTGGGTGATCAGTCCCAAGGGCACACACTGTTCCCGAAATCAGCCACAGCGGCTGGTGTGAAATGGATCAAACTGTGATATCGCTGCCAGATCTGTCTGTCCATTTCAGCTGTCACCCAGAACTAGTCGATTAGAAATAAGTTGCTTAGGGAGCACCATGGGTCATCATTGACATCCTGCTCTTGATGGGACAGACACACAGAACAGAGTAAACGCTTCCATTAACACCTAGAGCCCCCTGCTGGTCAGTGTGGAAAGTGTAGGCAGAATTTCTCATTAACCTGAAATGACACATTTTTTATGTTCACTTGCCAAACCGACACTCCTAGTGGGTTTAGACACCATTTATAACTCCCTCAATCAGCACAGTGGTATCTTCACCCTTTCAGTCTCCACACTTATAGCCCAGACTTGGCCCAGATGTCGTGTAAGTTTAACTACATACAAATCTGAAGATGTTGTAATTGATCATCAAAATAAAAGATTATTACTTAATTTGGTCATATTAGATCTAGTCTGGCTACTACAACAAAATGCTCGAACATACTAATTTAACAGTGAATGAATACATTAAGACTATGTTAAAGAATATTTAAAAATGTAATAAGCATTTTCATTTAATCTAAAGCAGGACTATATCTATGCTACATTTTATTACTTTGGACCAATCAGAACAATTTCTGTAGCATTTTTCTTACTTTACTAAACACAGTTGTTTAAATACTTATTCATATGTGTATGTATTTGTGTACAGTAGTATTATTGTTGTTGTTATAAAGCATATTATTATCTAAAAATTATAGTTAATGTATAGTTAAACACTGCAATAGCAGTCACACGTCACATCCATTTGATAGTTATTGCCTGTGTGTGTTTTAGTACATTGTCTACACTCCAAAAAAGAAGGGAAATACACAGTCCAGTCAGAATATTATGACCAACCCATGTATGTACACTCTCTGATGTTAACAGTTCCAGAGATCATACAGATGGACTTTGACAATACAATACCTGTTTGACATACATAGCTTGTCTGTCTACCTTGTAGTTGTAAAGTCAGAGACTTTACTGAGCTGATAACATCTACAAGAAGTGGTCATAATATTCTGAGTGCACTGTGTAGTTCCTCAGTTTAATTGAAAATGTGTATAAAATAAAAACAATAGAAATAATATAAAATAATATAAAAAATATTGAATATTGTATATTTTATATTGAAAATGGTTCTATATAGCATCAAAAATGTCAAACATGTTGTGAATGAAGAGCTTTTTGGTGCCAACACCTTCCCCATCAATGCAGACCAATCATCTTTAATAGAGAACCCTTGAAAAACCATCTTTTTGTGTGTATATTAACGATATGCTGTAATCTGTCAGTATAAACCATAAGCCTTGGAGCTCCAGTGCAAAACTACAGCAGCATAATTTAGACACCAAACATGATTTGGCTGATCAATTACATTTCATTTTCACTGACTTAATCTTTCAACCCTAGTCTGGAGTTAAACTTAGGACAAACTTAAAAAGAAGAAAAAGTTACTGCGCTAATAACTGGATTAGACTCCTAATGAGACAGCACCAGTTTGATAAAGTCATCATTTATTTAAAGTGTCAAAGACAAACATTCATAAAGAAATAATACATTCTTTTGTATGATAATGCAAAAAGTCCACTGACCTTGCCAGAGGTCATTTCAAGACAAAAAAAATATGTTTTTTGATTTGTACAGTGAATAGTCATTTGGAAGCCTTCATCTCCCAATAAATGTCTGGTGTGTTGTTTCATTTGGACATTTTCCTCTGTATGATTATGAAATGGTTTAAGGCTGGACGTTAAGGTCTTCATGAGGAATTCCTCTGACCCCTTCCTCCCACACTCCACACAGGCAGCTGGCTCGAGGTAGATGGGGAGCAAAAACCACCTCTAATTTGCGGGGAGCACTAGTCTGGTCCCCTGATCGTAAACAGCCCTCTTGTCTCCTCAGCATAAGACGCACCATCACCTGATTGGCCCAAGCAATGCCCAGTGCAGGTAGCACCTTACTGTCAACCAGCCTGACAGGGAACAAACAAACAGGCACTTATATCTTATAACCTGACACGAAACCTAAGCTTTTTAGCTTGTTTTGACCACTTCTATGTAAAAGGCACACAACGAAAAAACACTGTATATAGATACACAGAAGAAAACATAAAATCTCTACAGAAATACTCACCCATAATCACAACGTCCTGGGTTCGGGCCATCCACAACATCTGATACCTAGTTAGTAGGGTTAAAGACACCTTAATTACTTTAAGTCTGAGTACCTTGACATGCAGTCCTGTGAAATTATTTAATGCTATGTGATCTTCCTGGTAGTTTCAATCCCAGCAAGTGTTCATGAGCTGGAACAAGCAATAGGATCTCGTACTAACAAGAACATTGTCATTCATGTTCTCTTCTAGAACCGCTGACGTCTCTGTTGCTGGTGTGGAGTCATGTCAGCATCCTCTTTTGAAGATGGAGACCAAACTGAAAAAAGAACTCTGATCTTACAGCAGTGTTGCAGTAGTGGCCCAAGCAGGGGTCAAACATAGAGGAGGACTCATCGAGAATTTAGATCATAATTCTACCATTTGCAAAATAATGACTGATACAACGTTTAAGCAGTCAAAGCTTGGCAACCATCTCTAAGCACTACTTTTTTTAAGACAAGTGAACAAAAAAGTTCTGACATCATACCTGTAAGATTGGTGGTTATGATAGATTACTAACAGTTATCAGGCTATGAAACTATGTGGAAGACCACACTCACATCTCAGTTAGCTAGCCAAGTTAGCTTTTCTTAACGTAGCTATTGACAACTGAATAAATTCGTTGGACTGTGCAGTTCTCTCACTTGTGATTAAAACCTTTTGTTAGAAGTTGAATCACATTACTATGACCAAAGTAAGTGCCGTATGCAGCAGCTAGACTGACTGGCAGACTCAATAAAGTTCTGGTAGGGTGTCTGAGGATTTAGGGGGCCAGGGTAGTACTTGGAGGTCTTGGTCAGGTCTTGCAACCATCAGACATTTTTAGCTGTGTGACGTGTCACACTGTCTTGTATGGGTGTACATGATCTGCAAGGATGGATTCACACCCAAATCGGTTGAGAGTGCTTTCAACATGGATGAGTGGAACCAGAGAATGTCTCAATGTATTCCCCAGACAATAACGCTGCCCCCTATGCGCTGCCATCATAGAAAGTTGGAAGTGGTCATAATAATGTGGCTCAACTGTGTGTAATTATACAGTTAACACACTCATTTGCATTTGTTGACATACCCTCAGCATTCAAGTCACTTTAGTCTGACTGATTTTATTTTGTATAGCGCTTTTAACAACTGATGTTGTCACAAAGCAGCTTTACAGGAATTCAGCAATGAGAAAAGTTCAATAGAGCATAAATAAGCCTAAGAAGAAAATAACAACACAGAAGGGAATCATAGAAAACGCCCCCCTGGTGAACAAGCCATAGGCGACAGTGGCGAGGAAAAACTCCCTCAGAACTGGAGGAAGAAACCAAGACTCACCTCCTCTGATCAAACTACTCAAACAGTACTGATATAATGACTGTACCACCTTGTACTTCTGTTCAGCTGCTCAGGTGTGCTTATATCATCATAATATGATTTAACTAAGATGAATTATAGTACAGATAAAGAACAGTCAGAGTGACAGTTAACGAAGGTAGGTTAGTGGAAACTAGTTAGAGTCCATGATAATTTTATTAGAGTCTGTAGTGAAGGTTAGACAGCTAGTCTGAGACTAGGTAGCTGGTATGACACGGGTAACAGCAAGGCCCAACGTTCAGTCTGGTGGGTGTCTTGAACCTGGCAGTCAAGTCTTCCATCAGTTTATTAATTTAGAATGTACCTTTCACAGACATAAACTTCGTTGTTGATGTGCTGGCCTACTACTAAGTGTTTTTTGTCCATCAGTCCCACTTCGCTGTGGATTTTTGGACAGGCTATTTTTTTACTATGAATGCATTGAGGAGGAATGCAGCCTAAAGCTCTGTGGTTAGGCTACTACTCAGGTTTGGTTGACATCCCAGGGATTCCCAGTTGTATGTTGTGTTGATGCAATGCATGCTGGGTTTTGTAGTGAGAGAACATTGGGAAATAAAAACATGCAAGCAATATACAAAATGTAAATTTTTACAAACTGATGAACAAATAATATGTTATAACTGTAGTTTTAGGCTGGAATGCCTCTCTTGTGGCAGCGACTGACTAAAAGAGAGCTTTAGGTACTTCATGTCTAGGAAAGGAATGTAAGTAACCTGGTTGATGCAGAACACAGGTGCACCGTGTGTATGACTGAGACGATGGAGGGCGCCAGAGAAGGCCAGCAGGTGGCGTGCTCTCTCAATGGCTTCATCGGCTTGGAACTCAGTACGAAACAAAGCAGCCACAGAGTCCACTACCACCAGGCGCACCAGACCTCGCTCCAATAGCATGGGCACACGCTGCGACACACACGCCTGCAGAGCCTCCTGTGGAAACACATACAGCCATGTGTTTAAAGAACAGCCACATGTTTCTAACGTTTCCTTGAACTATTTTTTTTAACCAAGTTCTTCTTTGTGTGGCTTCAATATGGGCAATGTGGTGGCCCTTGAATCCATGGAATATACACAAAAGTCTCTAAAAAGCAGTTCTGGTACATTCTAATAACAAAAATGCTTAATTCTAAAACAAGCCGTAATACAACTTCACCTAACAGTGAAACAATTTCAACTGTAGCCTATAAGTCAGCTGGATATGAAGCCTAGTGTGTCTAGTTTTCACAGTGACCGTGAGAAACAGACTGCCACCAAAGCTCAAAAGATGTCAAGCTTGAAAGTGAGGGAGGGCAAATTTGCAAAAATGTGACACAAGCACTGAGAGAACTAGTCCACAAAGAGGAAAGTTACATACTGTAGAGAGCAGTAGATAATATAAAACAAGTTCAAGACGAACAGACTCATCAGTTTCTTTATTGATGAGTAAATGTGACTCAAAGATTGTCTGATTTGCAAAAAATCACTCTTGTGGTTTAAAGGCTGGTTTTCTTCTGACATCTAGTGAGAACACTGTCGTACATGGTAGTGGAGTATCAGGCAAATGCATATTACACTACGGGCCAAATTCATAAAATGACCACCAGATACTGCCAGTTAACATGATGTTAGGAGCCAACAGTGTGGCTGTAGCATGTTTACTTATTCATAAACAAGCATTTATATAGCATCTTATATCATCTTGTTTTTCTGATTGTGCATTAAGGCATGTGAATCATGTTTTAACTGCTGTTTTTTTCAAACACAATAATTTACTAGTAAAAATTAATTTCTTACTGTTTTTTTTACACGTTGATATTTAATATATTTAATGATCACATGCAGATGATCACAAGCTAGAAATTTTGACTAGCTGAATTTTTTTGTGTGTACATTGAATTCCTGTGTAAAATATTACATTAAGCTAAAACAGTATTTAACAGTATTTGCCACAGTATTTAACATTTCTGCTAATTACATTTGTAGTTCTTTACAAAAAATCCAAATGTTAAAGTGCAAAACATTTTACTGTAATTATAATGAAAATAGAACTGTAATAAGAAAAGATTATAAAGGATAATTATCACTGAAATATTCAACTAAAATTAGTACATTATGCAATTACACAAAAATATAGTTCATTAAAATAAAACCTGTATTAAAAAAAGAAATACTACAAATCTGATACAAAGCATTTTACCTATAAAATTTGCTAACCGTAGATCTATTACTGAGAACACTTTTCTGACAGCCTTTACTTTTATAGGATGGCTTTTTACTAGATGCTGAAACATTGCTTGAGGATCTGATTGTATGTAGGCGCAAGAGCATTAGTCAGATGAGGTATTAATGTTGAATAAATAATTAAAGATAGCAGACTCCACTCCAGCTCATCCCAAAGGAGCTCCAACACTCCAGAGAATATAGCTCCACTGCTCTACAGACTAATGCTGGAAGGATTTATATCCCTCAGTGCATGTCATTGGGCATAGTGACCTTTGTTTGTGCAACTGAACTCCTGCTCCAGTGAATTCACTCATTAGAAGAGGTGTCTCAATATTTATTGACGTTTACAGCATCTCTTCTCACCAGGTCTGCAGTGTGCTCGATGTAGATGTTGTCACTGAAGCGAAGGCTGCGGATCAGAGCCTGTGGTACATTAGGGCGAAGCCGGGACTGCTGAGTAATCAGTTGACGCAATCGTTTGATGGGGAAAGAATCTTCAGTACAGATATAAACCGCTCCTGCATTCAAATAAAACATAATGTTTGCCCAATAGAAATTGGACTAACAGTATCATTTACAGACATAATATTTAATACTATTTTTTTATTCCTACTTGACTTACCTGATCCAAGTCCCCCATGGTCCTGTGGATACTGGGAAGACAGGCAAAGCTGCAGCCCAAACTGGGTCTTTCCAGCAGCACTCTCACCTGCTAACTCTGTAATTCCACGCAGTGGGAGGCCCCCCCGCAAAAGGTCATTTAAAACAGGACAGGCCAACGAAAGCCTGTGTCCAGGTTCCAAGGAAGGACATTTCCCAAGAGCCAACTCTAAAGCTGCAGCAAAACAATTTACAAGCACCTGTTCAGTTTGATACAAATGTAGCAACAGCAAAAAAAGCTGAATAATGCATATTACACTATAGGCCAGATATAAAATAACCACCAGATACTGCCAGTTACCATGATGTTAGGAGCAAACAGTGTGGCAGTAGCATGTTTACTTATTCATAAACAAATATTCATATAGCATCTTATAGCATCTTGTTTTTATGATTCTGCATTAAGGCATGTGAGTCATGTTTTAGCTGCTGTTTTTTTCATTTACAATTGTTTAAAACACAAAATTTTACTAGTAAAAATTAATTTTTTACTGTTTTTTTTAAACATTGTGTAAATGTAGCAAAAGCAAAAGAAGGTGAAGCTCTACTGTAAACTGTAACAGCAGACCAGCAATAATGATATTAATTCACTTCAGTTCACACAAATTTTACTATTCTGATGCAAAACGTCAACACTTGCACTGAACACTAGAGGTGGGTTTCCCCGAGTGTGGTTTAATTGTAGTGTAGTCTAGAACCAAGTAGCAGTGGCAATGTTGATTCACCATTCCCCGTACTTAGTATCAGTATAGGGCTGATATCTGCAGAAATCTAGAAATCAGTGGAGGAGAATCCTGTGACAAATCTATCTTGAAGTACACACTTTGTTGCAGTCCAAAGAAAAACATGTATCTCCATTTTTTTTACTTTTCTGCATTTCAACATGACAGCGGACCTTTACACTGTGTGAAAAAATTTTGATGAGTAGTCCAACAAAAATGTGGCAAAATCTCTTTAAATAAAATCTCTATACATTGACTTGAAAGTTGACATTGACATTGACATTGAAAGTAAAGAGTTTTTGCCCTCTTCTGTAAAGTTTAAAGATGCTTGTTTTTCTTTGGACAGTGGTGATTTATATTGTGTTATGTATGTATATGTTCTTAGCTGCGTATTTCTTCCTGTGGGGGAGTTTTGAAGTAGTCTGAGCATAATGGTCTACTTTCAGAAAATATACAGGCATTCTGCGGCACATAAACAGTTTGTATAATCGCCATAGGCCAATGCTCTGAAGTTGCCACATATGAGTCTAAGGTCACCATGCCCAGTCACAAGTGTTGGCTAGAGGAACAGCACTGATAATCCTAACAACCTTAGGGATTGAATTATTACAGATTTTCAGTCAGATGTGTTAGCTGGTGTTTTTGTTCAGAAGTAGCACTGGAGATCTCTGGTTTAAACATGATATATGCAATGTTCTAAATTAATGTGCCATCTATTATTTGTAGTATAAAGCAGGACAGGGTAAAATCTTCCAAGTTTCCTTAGTGCAGCTAGACCTAATGTACTGACTGATCACTCATAAACCAGCTTTCTAAATGTTTGTAAAACAAATTATGTATGGTTTTGGGGAGGGCATTGTAAAAATATTGAGTATGGAGGTGTGGAAGTGTGGAGGGCAAATAAAGGGAGGTTATATAGCTTCTACATTATGGGTGCCTAATCCTGGTCCCGGAGATCTAACACACCAGAAGGTCCGGATACAACAGACCTGGCTCAATACTCAGGTGACCATGCAGGGCTTCATTATCTTGGTCAGGTGCAGGGGCGGTTTTGCACTAGATAAAGGTAGGCAGCCAACTAGACCCCACCCCAATCAACTATATTTATAAATTATTATTTCTGCTATAATCTTACTACTACTGCTACTACTACTACTACTACTACTACTAATAATAATAATAATACTACTAATAATAATTTTAATAATAATAATAATAAATAACATGCTCAACTATCTGTCAATTCAATGGAATAACTTCACTTAATAAAATTAAATAAGTTAATATGTTTAAGGGCCAATGTTATGGAAACCCAAAATCCCCTTGTTTTTTTTTAATAAAATAGATTTATGTAGTATGTAGATATTATTTAAGTTTGAGGTCATGAGAAACTCAACTCATTTACATGTATCTGTTCATTAAGCTTACAGCAGCTTAGCCCTGCCCACTCACTGCTGAAGTGTTTCAACTCTGACTGCTTTTTGAATGAGACACTGTGTGAGAGGGAGATCAATTTATACACTATAGTTTTAAAGGCACTGTAACAAGGCACATTCATTAATTGTAGGGGTTAAACGTTCATTTATAATGACTGTTTGGGCACATAAAAAGTACTAATTTGAACATGTACATTATGTGGGCCTCGTTTTGTCTTGTGTTTAAAGTCCCAAGATCACTAAACCCACACCTGGTAAGGTGTTGGACTGGGTCTAGAGTTAAACTCTGCAGACTGGTAAAGCTCCAGGACCAGGACTGGGTTCTGCGCAGTGGCTGCTGGTTTACCTGTGACTGGAGGGGAGGTGCGACATGCGGCAGCTACAGCAGCGTGCAGGCGCTTCACTTCGCTCTGGGACAGCTGAGCGATTCTCTGCAGTTCAGGACCCGAAAGACTGAGAATCTCTTTAGGTGATTTCACACCGGCTGAGAAGTTTGACAGCACAAGAATGCATGAATTAATAGTGATAATGCACGTAACGTTAAAATTACCCCAAAATATCAAACAAAATTTGAACTTTTACCCTTCTTCAAAGCATTAATAATCCTTGGATTCAGTTCAAGTTGTTCCCAGTCCATTGCATCTCACACGGTCCATTTAAACATGTCTGATTTATCTTTATAAAGCGATGTGACCTGTATAAAAATACTTATTCATTTATTTTTTACTAAAGAAATTCCAGTGAAGTCTGTTTCCAGGTTATGCACAGCACTCTCCCTCTCCCAGCATAATAAAAGTCCCTTTATGGTGAGGCTTTGTTCTTTCATTTATTTCTCTAAATGGACTACAAATATAATTGCAAAAAAGTAGTATTTTTCTTTCAATTAATGATATATTATTTTCACAAACGAGACAAAAATAAAATAAAACCCTAGAAACGTATGCTTTTTTTGGTCTAAGGCTGTTATACTGCTGAAAGCGGCACCAGCAGTGGTATGATCCACTATAGGGGAATACGTGCGCTGTATTTTATTAGATCAACCACTTAAGTTAACACTTAATAAAATAGCTGACATTTTACGATTTTAATCACGTTTGTTTAGTAAAAGAGCAACTCTACCTTACAACAGGATGCCATAAAGTAGTTGAAAAGTTGAATATATTATTAACGGTCACCCCTCCCGGCTCAAATGTTGGACTATTTCGTCAATATTATCTGTAGAGCTGCTGAGCGTTATAGCGCTGCTGCCTGTCAGTCCTTAATGGAAATTTCACGTATTTCATTCAAATTTTGCACAAACTGCAGTGAATGTGCAGTAGCACTGAAACCGGGCTTATAGTAGTCTCTCGGAGACAGCTTCTGTAGTTTGAACAGAACAGAGTCTTTGCTTACTTCCGCGGCCGGTGAGTGGCTAACTGGCTAGCAAAATATAGCATCTTTCTGCCCATTAAACGTGTAACGTAGCTAGCTGGTAGCCCAGGCTGCTGTAAACATGTGCGAGTTAAAAGACATTTTGTATATATGTGCAGAATATGTGAATATGAATCATGAATAGGTGTAAGACAGATAGTCACAACCCTGTTTAGCTTCAACTTAGCCATCTTACACCACCAACGTAATGATATCGGATTGATATTAGTAAAATAAATGCAGCAAACCACCATACATGAGCTGCGATAGGCAGATAATTCATAGAGAAATCATTGAAAAGTCGCTCCGGGCTGCAGGTAGGAGATGCGGTTATTAAGACTTTGCCTAAGCAGGCGCTGATGTCGGTGTGAAGTGTGGTTGAGCGGGAGAACGCGGTGCTCGTTTAAGGGATGTAGGCGACCAGGGTTCAAGTCTTGGTAGTGACAAGCTGTGTTTGTGGTTATGCGAGTAGAGTCAAAGTTTTTAATTTATGTGCTTTGCAACCGTAAAACCGTGTACAAAATGTGACTGTTTCATTATTAACACTGTTATAACACTATTGATGAGCATGTTTTACACATCACTGCACTGACATAGTCATTGCAAAAGTATTGAAGTATTCACTATGTTTTCCAGCATTCTGCCTGTTTAAATTAAAATGTTCTGCATAATGATATTGTTTAGGTTTAAAAGAAGTGATTCCGAGTGGTTTTGAAGTGAATGCTGCGCTCTAGGAAGTCAGAGTACCCACTCAGTATAGTTCACAGTGTTAGGAGTTAGACGTGGTTGTTTTGGAGAGTGAATGAAATGTCTGTTTACACTGTAGAGATTTTTATTACCATCACTGAAAGAATGTTTTTCTTTACTGCGCAATTTAACATCAAGTCATTCTCAATGACTTATATCTCATCTGTTTAATTACACAGAAATAAAAATTGTTGGCACTTTCCATAAAGTTTCAGAACATTTTGTTACTAAAGTGATGTTTAAGTCACAACAGAATATTAATGCAGTTTTAAGATACGCGAAGTATTGTGATAACATTTTGCGATAACATATGGTGATGAGTTATGAGTTATTACCATTTTCAACTGCAAATTATTCCCCACTAAAATTTGCTCTGTTCCAGTCACAAAGGAATGCACTTAACATTTTGGTTTAATGTAGTCTTTTCTGCTTTACTCAAAGCAGTTGGTTCTATGAATTCTCGGACCAATAGTTTAATTGGTATTTGCAATTCATATAATTAAATATCAATGATAAGCGTCTGTAAATTAATATAATTGCCACATAAGATATATTTTTCCAAACCACTAATATTTAAAGGTTCAGAACAGTAGTCATTTACATATCTAAGGTACTAATTTCTTATATTGTCTGTATAATTAAATTGTTAAAATATGGTGCTTTGATATTAAAATGCTCTTTTGTAGAGAAAACTGCCAACTAAGAGTTTTTCACAGACGACAGGACCAGACAATGGTCTATAAGCCGACGTTACTTCACGTAGAGTTACTACGTGATTTTGTTATAAAGACATTGCTCGATACCAGA
This sequence comes from Megaleporinus macrocephalus, assembly GCA_021613375.1. Classification (NCBI taxonomy): domain Eukaryota; kingdom Metazoa; phylum Chordata; class Actinopteri; order Characiformes; family Anostomidae; genus Megaleporinus; species Megaleporinus macrocephalus. The sequence continues at coordinate 30,770,681 of CM038707.1, forward strand.
GCCATTGTTTTCAATAGTGAGTTTTGACTTGTATATAATGAATTCAGGATGTCTTAAAACAACATAATCCCCAATAATTCCACTAGTATACCATTATCTACACCGTCCAATGAAAAACAAGTATTTCCAAAACTACAACTTTACAGTTGAGGCCAAAAACGTACATTACCTTTAATGTGAGCCAATAGAACCAGAATTTTTTCTAAGCTCTTTTGAGGCATTTCTATTGGTCTATTCTTCGTGAAATATTCACACAGTGTAAACGACAGTTAGTATGTTCAAATGGTGTAGAAAACTAAAAATCAACAAAAATGGAGATCATTTTTTTTCATTGGACAGCGACGATATAAAAGCTCATGGAGGTTTACATCTTGGATTTGGATAGTGACATTATTGCATTTTGGACATTATGAGCCTTGGTTCCTGTAACCACCGTTGAAAATACGTTTTTCTGCAATTAACCATTTTGCATCAAACCACGTTGAATGACTATGATTAAATCTTAATGTTTGAATAATACTGATTGTGTATGTGGTGGATTGATCATCTGCAGGATAAAGAGAGGGCTGTAAAAAATTAGTTTTTAGGGAAAACATAAATTGATAAATGTAGGACATGGACATTATTAAGTAAATATTAGCTAAAATGACACATTTATATATTTATGAGCAATATTAACCTGTATTTTGTGTTGAACCTCAGGTGTGTCTGCATCACTATTGCCAGTATGAGTTCTCGGCAGTGTAACAACTGTGGTGGAGCGGACATCGACATTGACCAGGCCAGAGGCAGCGCTGTGTGTACAGCCTGTGGCTCTGTGCTAGAGGACAACATCATAGTGTCTGAGGTCCAGTTTGTGGAAAACAGTGGAGGAGGTGCCTCGGCCATCGGCCAGTTTGTTTCTGCAGATGGTAAGAAATGTTTAATATACTGGAGGCTACAGGAAGAAAACTTATTCTATCTATATTATTTTTTATTTATTTATTCAAGCTAATGACAACCAAGTCTTTGTGTAAATGACATGTCAATACTAGTGTGCTAAACTGTACATGCAAATGACTGAATTTTGAATGTTAGTTTTAGGCAGTGTCAACTGCGTATATAGTACCATAGAAAAGTCTCATTAAACCGTTTATCTCAGCAGTAAAATGTGTGTTTTCTAGTAAAACACTATAATTAATATGAATAGACCGAAATACAGTAAAAAGTGGCCAGTTGTTGCCCCAGTAAACAGCTTACAGATGGTTTTCTCTGATGCCATTCAGACAGTACTGTATAAGTGGGAAATTTAGATTAAAATAAAAGAATATTTTACAATTTTTGATGTTATATTTGCATTTTAATTTTATCTCCTGTATGTATTTATATGAGGCTATATTTGTCTTGAACTACAAGTGGTAAATAATATTAAAGTCTGCAGAGTATTATAACAAATGTTTACCCATTTTGTCCTCATAGAGACTTTCAGTCTATCAGGAGATTTAAATAGATAAGTTAATAAAGTCGCTGCATGTAGAGTCTGTTACATTAAATAAGGCTGAAGTGATTCATTAAAATTTTTACATTTCTCTCTTTCTATTTTTCATAATTTGGCAGTTGCAAAGCATAACGTCATTGCAAAGCACAACTGTAGTCTGATTCATTTTATGTAATGTTATTAGGAAGTCTTAAATACGGCAGACCCACCTTTTTATGGCTTTATACCAGAGAGATGACAAAACCACTTTCAGAGATTTCAGAATCAAGAAAAGGACTATGATTGAATTTACTGTCAATGTTTACTTCTTAAAACCTAAGAAGCATGCAAGGATAGATGAATGTAAGAACCACAATTACAATTTTTAGAAGTCTACGTTAAAACAGTAAATTAATTAGTTTCACAAACAAGTTATGTAGTGACTGAGCCCCGTACATGCAAGGGTATGAACAAGCTTCTAGAGCTAGAGGTAAAGCTTAAAAAAAGAGTAGTGCTTTTGTGGCATTATTAAGTATTTATTACATTATTATCAGTGTCAGCCATCAAAAGTTCTACAGTGACATCAGATCATATTTCTTTGTGCACCAGAGTGGAGCAAATCAGATTGGTTGCTTGTACCATGTGTGTCTCGAATGATAAATCCTGTCTTGATGCTGATTTGTAATTATTGGATTTGCTGGAAGAACTGGAGCTGAGCGATTGCTCCAGAATATGGGGACTGATTCCATCTCAGTATTGCACCACCACCTGCAAATCATTTCCTCCAATCAGGCAGTCAGATATCGGTGTACACCACATAAAATTTGGCCCACATGCTGTGATCACAGCATGTTTTTTCCTCAGTCTTTCCTATTTTGAAAAGATTGCTGCTGTATGCTTCTCCCAGTAGCAGCATCACTAAAAAACTTTTGAAATCCCTGGTATGACACCCCAGGTTTCTGTTGCCATCGCTAATTGGGGTCCTCTCACTGTTGCTTGGCTTGGTTTTCCTTTTGTACACTGTAATTGTTTATTGATCAACTGCGAAAGTGTCTTTTAGACGGCCACAGCTGTCTGTACACGTGTTCTCTCATAAAGGTCATTAACTTTCAAAATGAAAAACTAATGTACTGGATTACAGCTGATAGTAAAGCATTGATAGACTGAAGAAGATACAGAATACAATTCTTTACTGCATTTGTTCTTGGTCATTGCCTCCTCTGCTCTCTACACTTACACTTGAGGCCGTTTAAATGAAGCCATCACCCTCCCAGAGGTCTAACAGATTTGAAGTACTTTCCAGTTGGACTGCACACAGTAGATAGAATTTTAGTACTGCAGGGTTGTTGTTGATACAAATTCAGTTTCAAAATATTTTACAAATATATCATGATGTCAGATAGTATTTAGGATACCAGAGTAATACCAGAGGAACCTTACTTGGTTAGGTTAACATTAACCAGGAAGCATATTTTCAAATACTATTTGTTTGATTTCTGTGGATTTTACTATTAAACGGTCAAAACAATCTAAAGCACCCAGTTAAGTTGATGCTTGATTGGCTACAATGGCAGATCTATGGGCCTTTTACAAGTTTGTGCAAATTAATTACATTTGAAAAGTGACTGAAAAATAGTGCAAAGTCTTGACATAACTTGTCCAAGCTGCTAACTGCTATTTTTTTACGTACACATACACACACACACACACACACACACGTTTGTCTTACTATATTAGTGAGGTCATCCATAGGTTTCTATTGAACTTTGTTTTACTATAACTAAATAATACTACACCTACAGCTAAACCTAACCCTACACTAATTTTCTGCTTTACAGATTTTTTTTTAAAAACTTGGTTTTTAGAGAAAATTACATGTCCTAAAGTGAGGACCAGCAAAATGTCCTCACTTTACCAAAAAATCAGACTATATGAGTGAGGACATGTGGTCCTCACAACTATACCTCTACAAGAACACACACACACCCACACATATACATATGAGAAATGCAATGTGGTGTCAGACTTAAAATCCATGATAGCAGTATCATGAATATAAAGCTTGTTATTTATGAAATATATTGTTAAAATGATATAATGGTATAGCTGTAGGCTATACAGGTTAACTTGTAATGGATTGAACAGCATTGTTTTGACTAAAGCAGTTTGCAGTTGTTGAATTTCATATATATATATATATATATATATATATATATATATATATATATATATATATATATATATATATATATATATATATAAATATATATTAATTGATTTACACGCTAAAAGACACATCTGGGACTGTGACTGGTTAAGATTCTCACCACACACAACAATCAGTTAGCGGGCTGATTTGCATATTGCAGTTTTCTGTAAAATCAAATCAGAATGATTTGTATGCCACTTTTCACAACTGATTAACAAGGTTAACAGGTTAACAAGAATTTAATAATAAGACAAAATTCAATAAGCACAAGAAGAAGCATAAAATAAAAAATAAAAAAATCATAGAAACCCCTGCTGAGCAAGCCACAGGCGACAGTGGCAAAGAAAAACTCCCTCAGAGCTGGAGGAAGAAACCTTGAGAGGAGCCAAGACTCACAAGGGGGGCCCATCCTACTCTGATCAAACTACTATTGGAAAGGATCATATTGTAGTGATGATTAACAAGTGATGTATTGTGCAGCCCTGCATCTCAGTATGTTTTTATTGCTCATGGATTAGATTTCCAGTAAGCAGTTTATTGGGTAGAAAGGCAGTTTGTTTAGGAAATAGTCAGCTGATGACTGTCTTGATCTGATGAATAACACTCACTTCATGCTTCGCTGATATGATCACCCCCCATGACTTTAGCATGCAATTTTCACTTGAGATTTTAATGTTGCAGAGTGAATTGGACTAAACATTTAAAGGAATATCACATTTACATAGCTGACACATTAGACTGGAAAATATTCTTTAGCCAGTTTGTATCTCAAGCTTGAGCCTCTGTGCTCATTAGCAGCATGCCACTGTTAAAAATGTACACAAATGGCTTTCCTCTATCCACTCTTTCACAATGCAGCCATGATACTGCAGTGGACATAGGAGGAGATTGACTTGAGCTACATGGTAGTGTTGGAAACATTAACATATAATATCCAAAAAATAGGAAAATATCCTTAGCCTGCCTAATTAGCTGTTCTGGTAAATACTGCAGCGAGATACATTTCCTGAACAATCTGGGACACACTAGATCCTGGCTTTGAACTAAATCAGGTTTCTGTCGTGTAGAACTGCAAGCGTAAAAACAAGTCAGCAGCAGCATGTGCTTGGGCTGTTGTGTGAATTATGAATGTGTATTTAAAAATATTTACCAAAACATATTGCACTAATTCGTTATTTACCTGTACCTTGACACCTTGACAGCTCGTTGTACTAGTTTCAGTTTCCTGTGTTCCTCTGCCTGCAAACACAATCTTCACTGCTCACAGCAGTACATAGTTCCAGAAAAGGTGAAAAACAATATGTATTTTATCAGCTCTAATGATTAATGATAAAAAATAATAGCACAACTGTTGAACACTTAAAAAGGCCAGCATCGTTTTGAACCCTCTATGTTGGTAATTCTCTGTATCTCAGTATGTTGAATGGATTCAGAACAGATAGATCAAAGCGTCCCTCCTTGCAAACAAACGTACAGTTAGATGGTTGTGGTGTCCCTAGACTAAATGTCTTATAAGGTGCGGTCTAGCATATCCAGTAACCTTAAATCCAATAATTTTCTGCCTGCTGTTGGTTGTTATTGTTACAGAGTTGAGATTGAAATGGCTGCAAGTTTTCTCATTAACCAAAAGGGGGCAGTGTTGTATTTTCTGGTTAAATCTCTGCTTCTCGCTCTGAAATCGGTCAGTACAGCTGATTGTATTGTGTCTTTTTTTTTTATTACCTTAAGGCATTTTGACCTAGCGGCTCATCCTTCAATGATTGAAATATAAAGTATGTATACATTTATTTCAAAAGCACAAGGTAAAAAATCCAAAATCAGAAAGCATTTTTAAATGCCTCCAAGAAGTAGTATGTGTGTGTGTCGCTGTCCAATGAAAAACACTTATTGATTTTTGTTGATTTTCAGTTTTCTACATCATTTGAAGACGCAAACTGCCGTTTTCATTGTATGAAAGTTTCATGATGAGTGGACCAATAGAAATGATCCAAAATAGGTTGGAAAAATTTTGGTTCCATTGTCTGAAATGAAGTATATTTTTGGTCTCTCCTGTAAGGTTGCAGTTTTGGAGATGTTTTTGTTGGTTTTTCATTGGACAGTGACAATATACTCCAACTAGAAAACAAGGTTGCTACTCATAAAGCTACTTGAGAATGCCAAGAGGATTTAAAGCTACATCAAAGGATTTGCCATAATATATACAGATGATTTTGATTAGTTATTTTGGTCACTGTTATTTTATTTTTACAGTCTTTTAATAAGGACAATCCCATTGGGAGTAGGTGTACCCAAACCTGTGACTGGTACTGCACCTCTCTGGCCACTGTAGGTCTTTGTGTGGTTAAATGTCTGGATCCCATCATAGCAAACTAAAATTGCATGCTTAAAAAAAGAAGATTCAAGCCTGAACGATTTCAGTTTTTTCTCCGAAATGACGTGGCTTCAAATGTTTTGAGTATTTTCTGAGCCCACTGCAACATAATGAGCAGCACCTGTTCAAATAAGCCCCTTCTGCAGGTGGGCCTGTCTCTGCATTGTGGGTTGGCTTATGTATTACAGGAGAGTTGATGTGGTTTTGTGGAATATTCTCATACAGGTCCTGCAAAGGCCCCAGTCCTGGGCAGCGGCTTCCACACAAGCCTCGGGAAGGAGTCGCGGGCTCAGACGCTACAGAACGGTGAGTAATCGATGGCTTTCTTGCTCTTCTTGGTGAGACGGAGAGGACTGAAGGTTAGAACTCTGAGGTTTTAAAGGATGGAGGTCAAATACATCACCTGACAGCTTATAATGTAATGAGCTGTTTGCAGAGGTGTGCACACAGTAGTATTAAAAGACCTGTCCTGCTGCAGTGATGAATGGTGCCTAACAAGCATTTGCGCCTGCCCTATTACTGACAGCAGTTCAATGGTTCAGTTATTCAAGCTTATATGGCAGTAATGGCATGCTCATTATGTCATTATGTTGGACCTGATTGTACTATGCAGAATTTGAGATAAAACTGAGTGGGACTTTATGATGTTACATAAACATTGATGTCATGATTTATATAACAACCTAAAAGGAGGTTAGATGCAAGTCCTAGATAAAGACTATATATTATTCGATATATTTTGAATTAATCGAGATGATAGTGTTTGTGGTCAGTCCACTTTGCACAGTTGTCAAAGAGACCTCCAATGGAGTTGTGTAATTTGACATTTCACTTAACTTTTAATCAGAGTTCATTTTACAGGTGTCCAGCTTCACAAACTAGATGTGTATATTATACCAGTTTCTTAAACCATTTTCTTTCTTTATTTTCTTTTTTTAATTTAGGGGAGGCCCAATACCTCTTTTTCATGTCCGATACTGCAACCTAGAGTATCTGTTGATACCGTTACCAATCCAGTGCCATCTTTTTCCTTGTCTTAAATAAGCTACCTAAGCTGTAAAAAATATATTTGTCTGGATGCACTGATAAATATAAGTCATATAAATAACATCGTGCTCAAACTGTTAACCAAATATTCTACTCCTCTAAAGAAAGATGTACATCAGCTCACAGTGTGACTCAGATATGCAATAAAATGCTGTTTCTTTTTATTTCAACTTTTTTATTGCACAGAACTTTTATCAGTAGATGTGATTGGTCAGCATAATTTAAACATAAAAATATAAATATAAAGTGCTACTTCGTGCTTTAATCATTTATGTGATAGTTCAGGCTAATGAATTATATTGGATCCTATGATTTTGGCCAATATCAGGTCGATAACGATGCTGAAAATAGTATTGGCACAACCCTATTCTAACTGAGTTGACTCAAGTTACTTTGTTAATTATTTAATTATGGGTGCGTCCGAAGTCGCGTACTTGAACAGTACATACTCAGTTGGAGCTAGAGCGCTCTGCCTGTCCGTTAAAGCAGTGCGCTCTTTCAGTGCGCGAGTGTGCAGCATCCACACAACCCACGTCCACCATCTTACCAACGTCCTGTGATGCAAGACGTCAGACCACCACCGCTATTCATTTAAAAGCCCCATTTACTGACAGGTTTAGAGACTGTTTGTGACACTGTTCTGCGTGTTTGTCTGAATATGTACTCACACAGTGTCAAGCTGTAGCTCGGAGAAAAGAGAAAACAGGAGGAATGTAATCATTGTTTACCTCAGAAGCAACGCTAACTCCTGTAGCCGCAGTTCACTAGCCGTAGCTACGTACACACAGCTGAGGTACCGCTTTTCACCGCCTTCTCCTCCGCTTTGAATTCCTCCGCGGAATCCTGGGATAAGAGAGCGTGCTGGGGCTGCATACTTAAAAATGATAGTCACTCTCGCGCACTGCTTTTGCGTACTGTTCAGTATGGAAGTACGTGATTTCGGACCCACCCTATGTTTTATTTCTAATTTTAGCTGAAAATGTAGGAATAGTAAAGGTCTCACCATATGCATTTTCATGTTAGTGTTTTTTTGTATTAGGGAATCATAAGACATCATACATAGTATATAGAATACTGTTTTTTAAAAAATGATAGAAAAAACTCCTTATGCCCTGAGGAAGGCTCAAGCTGCTAAATGGGTAAAAGCTGGAATTTTCAGTAGAAGACGACAACTTTTAAAACGGTTCGATTTTAAGTAACAAAATGTGTGATATCAGGAATGTTTTCTTCAGTTCCTGTCTTTGATTAGCCTACTTTGCACAAAGCTGAAGTTCACCAGCTTCCTATACAGATTTTCCGTTACATGTTAAATGGTGAAGAGTTTCACTCTGCCTCCTGAGAGGAATTTGAGTAAGAAGCTACCTTTAGCATTGTGCACCTTGGATGTCTGATTAGTACAGCTGTTTGAAGTAAAACAAGTTTTAGCTGAAAGAAGTGATGTGAACTTGTGCTTGTCTCTTATTTGAAACAGTTCATTTCCCTGTCGAGTACAACACTGAAATGAGTGTTAGACTGAATAGTGACAGTGTTGAGTGAGTAGCAGATATCTGTGCTAATATCACAAATGTGCTAATTCATTTGTGAAAATACACTCGCTATACAATGACTCACCAAATTGTCTGAGGAGAAGGTGTGAGACTCTAGTTATCTATAAGCTACTTATCCATACAGGATTCACTAAGTCTGAACAAGCCAAACAAGCTGTTCTGACAGAGAAGCTTGTGGCTTCTACTAACTTCTAATACCTAACCAGTTGTACCACTTTTGGTTGTGGATTCCACAGTTTGCTAGGAGTGATTGAGCCTCACTTATTTTAGCCCGACGGCAGCCCAAGCTGTATATACAAAAGCACAAAATCTGATTGTAAATTAACTTGTAACGCTTAGTTTGTTTAATTTTGAGAGCCTCATAGTCCACACAGTTTTTGTTGACTTATATGAGCCATAATTTTATCGTATTTAGATGTTTAAATTATTTTTTATTCTATGTATTCTAAGAAAATGACTTAAAAAATGATATGCCTTCACCATTCCCATCAGAATTAACACAAAAAAGTCTTTTTTTTAAATCTGTGTGGAAAATCTTGTCAAAAATCGTATCATATCATAAAAAAATAACAATGCATGTCGTTGCACCTATAATGTATAATACATATGTAATCTATACACATCAATTGATGATGTTAATAACCTTAGTATACTCACTACATACTTCATATTTTCATCCTCATTCTTTTACTTTTCTAGTGTTTACTGCATATCATCGCTGTCCTATGAAAAGTATCTCCATTTTTGTTGATTTTATATTTTCTACTTCAGTTGTGCCCGCCAGTGGTTGTTTACATTATGTGAATGGACCAATAGAAGTGCTCCAAAATAGCTTGGGAATAATGCTGGTTCCATTGACTTGCATTGAAAGTAAAGTAAGTTCTTGATCTCTCCTGTAAATTAGCAAAATTGGAGATTTGAGTTTTTTAAGATTTTTCATTGGACAGCCACAATATTCTTCCAAAAGGCCTCTGCCAAACTCTAGCTTACAGGAGCCATAGTAGGCTACTCATAAGATATAATATCACCTAAACTACCTGCTGATTTCTGAATTACTTTACAAGATACTGTGCCATTAATAAGCTTGTTAACTGAACTTTCTCATGGCTGTGACACCATACAACTCTCATTTGATTGCTAATGTAGCCAACTATAGAGCTCAATAACCAATACATTTATTACCTTCTACTCTCACCTGTCACCAATTGGAACATCAGAACTATCACACCACAGTGTGGAAGAGAAAACTGTTGTGATATCCTATTCATGTCATGTCAACAGTATGATGTAGCATAGTTGGTGTCTGTTTGGCCCTGTTTTAATGTTCTAATAATCCTTATTTATTACATAATACTTTATACTATTACAACAATAGGTGATGCATTTTATCATGGCTGTTCTATTTAAATGTCTTACATTGACATAAAACTGTGTTTTCCACATGTTTGCGCATCGTTTATAAATGCCTAAAATTACAGAAACAGTTATATAATGATATTTATAATAGTAATAGTGATAGTGATCTAAATAAGAACCTGACAAATGGTTCCCCAGAGCAAACATACAGGGGTTAGACAAGGTTTTCTAAAGTTCCACCAGGAGTTAATAGTATATTGGGCTAATATTCTGACCTAATCTTAGTCCGTCCAGTATATAACACTTTAATTATGTAAAATCTTTAACATGCAAATAATCCTTTTCTTTAGTACATTCAGAACTGTCTGAAGTTTTAATCGCTGAACTCTTATCGTAAGTCTTTCAAAGGTCCATTCCCTGAGAAGCTTACTCCATTAAGGTGGAGTAAAGATGCTTGTCGCCCAGTGTGCTAGCTGGTCCCAGGGCTCAGTCAGAAAGCCAGCATTACTTTTCTGCGATTACATAACCCTGCCGCCACGCAGACGCACGTGCCCAGGTTGCGACGGAGCTGCCCTCTAATCCGGCGGCGCGTGCAGCATGAAAAGCATGCAGGGCTCCGGCAGGCTGGAGGAGTGCGAAACAGAGCGCGAGAGGGTAGGGCCAGCACACACTGGCTCCACAACAGAGGGATTACACTCTTAAAAGCTTTCTGAGTTATTTTTGGCATCTGGCATGCTGACCCGCCACTCTGCTCCGTGGCCCTTCAACACCATGCCGAGGGGGCTGAAAGATGGTCTCTACCGATTCATTTGTTTCCGTCTCTTCCGCACATCTGCTTTAGTGCTCACATCTGATACCTGATTCCTTCCACCAAGGCCAGATGGTTTAATGCACATCCATGCCTGTTCCTCACAGTGTTGACACTGGATTTATCTACAGTTGGAGGTTCTTGGGAGGAAATATGCTAAATGAGGCTGCTCAATATTATCATGACATTGGCCTTGAAATATTCTTATCATAGAAGACTGCCATATGCAGATAAGCTCTCTGTTTTGTGCGCAGGCCATCCTGACCTGTAGATGTTCTAACCTGTATTTTGATGAATAGACGTTCATGTGACTCAACAAATGAGTTTTGTAGTATTTTTGTATTATATAAATAATAAGTCATAGATGTTCAGCTGTCTGCTGGGGTCAGCATTGCTTTCACATTTTTGCCTCAAAAACTACAAAGCCAAGTGGTCACTTGGACATTTCTTTTTATGTTGGTTTTCCACCAGACTAGAAAACATATTTACACAATCATCTTTAATAAAACCACCTTCAATAACAACATAACGTCTTTTTAGCCATCCAAGTGAGATAAATGTTTTTGGTTTTGTTTAGGAACTAATTGCATTTTGCAGTAACATGTTTTTTTTTAATACCTGCAAATGTTAACATCACAGCTAACATGACTGCAAATGGCATCCTCGATCTAGAACTCTTTGTAGAGCATTCCTTTGTAGGATTGCCAGGATTACGGGGCTTTTAAAATCTGGGTATTATGCATACTATGAAAAAAATAGTTGGATAGTTCATTGTTTACCAGGAATAACAATAATACAGTACTCAAATCACAACCACAGCGTTTAACGGCACAGTAATCTTCAGCTATTCCAATAACAAACTGACAGCGTGGATCGATCAAAATAAGATGAAGATAGAGGTGGGTCTGCGGGATCTAATGCAAAAAAAAAACTTAGCTGACTGCAAAAATATCAGGACTCCCTCCATACCATGAAGTGAACTTGGGGGAGTCTTAACAAAATATAACACCGGACTATTTTATGAAGCAAAATATGAAGAAAAATATTTTCTAAATATGGTATAAACAATAATCATTTACTGAAAATCCTAAATTCTAATCTAAAATTCTTTCCACAAATTCTTAATTGTGGCCTCAAGATCGATCAATTTGGTGAGCTGGGTTTTTATATCTGTCCACCTTTGCCGTGTTTTCATATAATCACAACAGCATCACAACATTTAATATTACAACATTTTCATCATACACAATATGCATCATGAGGTTGTTTTTCCTGAGATTTGATAAGATGGAACAGGCATACATTTAGCGTGGCAAATAAAAATACTATAATAAATGTACTACAGCTGTACTGCTAATTAAACAGAGCTAGTTATGCTTACTTTGTGATGAAACATGCAGTTACTCAGTGTTCTGTAAGTGATCCATGATACCGTCAGAAAAACTTGCTGCTGCTGTGTTTAAGGTGGAGCAGAAAAATTGAAACAAGAATCTGAATTAGAAGCTTCAATCAGTTTCGTGTGATACATTTGCTTTACGCTTCTTTAGCTTTCAGCAGTCAAGGTTGCTTGAAGTTCTTGCTAAATCTGTTTGTACAATAATTCGCACTACAGTTCTGCCACTCAGTCCCTCTGCCACTCAGAGAGCTTAACTGCAGTGACTCCTGCCAGCTGTTATGTCACGTGCACACCCTCTTATTACGATAAAATATTGCCCCATTCGAATTTACATGTTTACAAGTGAAATCAACGTGTCCTCTACAGAGGACACACTTAAAGATGGCATTTAACTGCACCTTTTAGTGCGCAGTTTCTATTTACATGCTGTGTTTAACATACGAGGAACATAAACATAAACCCAATGTGCCATAACTTATGCACAGACTACTATTATTATTTTTCCCCACTATGGTGAATTCAGCAAATTAACATTAACTGTGTATTAAAATGTGGAGACGTGCTCTCTGTAGAGCAGGGGTATTTAATTAGAATTCAGTAAGGTCCAGTTAGAGGAGAATTCCTTAGACCAAGGTCCGAACCATCATCATTTCTTACTTGTGTTATGATTCAGTGCCATATCCATCAGCAACTGAAAGACCAACAAAATACTAATACCGTTCAGTATATTTCAGTATATTTACTGTTTAAATGCTAAACTGAATGAATTATTTATAAAACTCCAAATAAATGTTTTTTCCTCACTTCAAGTAAATAAAGGGCTATATTTAAAAAAACAGAATGCTTTTGAAAAAAAAAGTGCATCTTAAAGTGTTTATTAATACAGAAAGTAAATAAAACGTGCATCTTCTTGTTAACTCAGCTTCACAAATTTGACATGTTGGTTTTACAGAGCGCTATTCTCCAAAACTAGACGAGCAGGTCCATTCCAGAACCGTTCCTGGTTAAACAGTTTTCTGCTTTTAGAGCACGTTATTCTTTCTGACTCGCTTTAGTCTCCGGCTGCTGCTCCTCGCTTCATACCTCGCCGGTGTGTGCGCACCGCATGCCCCAAATCTGCTCAGATCTGATTGGCTGAGGAGCGCCTTCGGTGATCTTGCAGCGCACGTGATTGGTCTCTGAGTTCACTGAGCCATAAAGCCTGTATACAGTAAAGACAAGAAAAGCTCAGCCGCTTAAAATAAACACAGTCAAAATGAAAGCATTTTCAATAGTTTATCGGTTTGGGTTAGCATTGGATACCACGGTCCGCCTATTAGTGAACCCCTGCTGTAGAGGATATGTTAACTTATTAACAATTAGAAAATCAACATTTCCTTTTACCAGGATTGCCCAAATTGGCTCTGGCGATAGTTTAGCTATATAGCATAATAATAACAGCATAATTGCAATATTTTGTACATATTATGCAGTTAAGTGTTACAGGAACACAATAGTATAGCTGTATCCAAATATCTTACCAAGGTTGGAGTGATCTTTAGCTCTACTGAGGAAAAGTTAGTCTGGGTTAATTTAGCTTTTTCTTTCTTTTACTAATATCACACTGTTTATCACAAAGTCCTAAAATTGCAATGTGCTTTTGTCTCCCCCCCAAGCATCATTCAGCCCTGGCCCTAAGTAAATTACTGACCAGACACTGCTCTAGAGTTTAGAGCCCTAATTTCAATAAACTAAACACATGAGGACATACGGAGGGATCTGGCCTAGACTAATTTATTCGATGTGTCAAGTGAATTACGACTTGGCTTTAGCAAACACACTCTCAGACTGAGTTTGTGAGTGTGTGTGAGAGAGCGAGACAAGGTTGCAGATGGTCTCACTCTAGGGAGTAGAACAGCTGTCTCTCTGCCCAGAGAAGCTCCTCCAAGTCCCATTACAAGTCTGTCTAGATGTGCTCCATTCTCATGACATCACTGCTACTGGAAAAACCAAACACCTGCATGTGAAGTCATGCTTCAGTGCGTATGTGTGTGAGCATGTTTGCCTAAACTCAAGTACGTGCATGTGTCCTGTCTCTAGGGAAACGGCAAATACACAGTCTGGGGAGCCAGCTGCAACTAAACCAGCACTGCCTGGACACGGCTTTCAACTTCTTCAAGATGGTGGTGAGCAAGCACCTGACAAGAGGACGCAAGATGACCCACGTCATAGCCGCCTGCCTCTATCTAGTCTGCCGGACGGAGGGCACGCCCCGTATCCTTCCTTCAACCCTCACATACATACTCATTCTGTTCAGGTGCGGAACTCAGTGCAGTCCGCATACACTGTTTGCTGTGGTCACAAAAAAGACCCACAGTTAGAACCTTTCAGTGGATGCTTCTTTAAAGAAATAGACCAGCGTTTTTCAACCTATTGTCTCAGCTCATTAACATATAGTCACTGACCACAGGCAGTAATAAGTTTTTTTTTTAGTTTTGTGTATGTAGGTACTGGAAAGAATCCTAATGCAATAAAAGCTAATGAACAATACTAATGCTAATTATGCTCTTTCAGTGCCTCATATAATAGAAAATTGTCCTCAGTTTTTAAATGAAAGAGTTATATGCAGTAGATGTACATGTTAAAACAGTCCATACAGCCTATATGTGGAACCGTAGCTGGCAATTTTCATTGTTTTTGTGATGTCACAAATACCAACACATTTTTATATACACCTATTCAGCCTACAAGAATCTAGCCCCACTGATTCACATTGAAATTATAAGGGCTGCTTCAGCCTGGACTGTTTTCTGAAAGAGGCATAACACAGAGCAGAACAGCAGAGTTAATTTACAGAGTCAATCTTAAAGGCACAGTAACAAAAACAGCCTATTTAATTGTCAGGAATAAACACAGAAGTTGGAAAATGGTCATATCTAACTGCTTTGGTACATAATCCCACTTACATTATAGAATTGGATACGAACACTTTAACTAAATACATCACAGACAATACAAATGACATAAAAAATGAAATACATAGTTAAGTTTACGTATAGGCTTGTTTATGTGTTTGTGTTAAGCAGTGTTTATGTACTAAATGAGAATCGTTTATTGTAAAAAGAGATTTTATATTATATGGGCCCTGTCAGGAGAAGAAAACCTGGATCTTCCTGATGGTGGGTTATGAGTAATTTGTTTTCTGTTCTTTCATCTAGCGCAGGTAAAAGCTTCTCAATTATTGTATGGGGTACATGACTGTAGAATACAGATGCAACAGATAGATACTACATTACAAAACAATGGTTTTCCTATAGCATGCCCTAGAGGAGTCCTTTATTTTTAAGTTTGAAGATTGTAGAGGTGTAAATCTCTGACCTCATGGCAATTAGTTTTGAATACAGTTCTACAGGTAATAATTAAGTATTTGAATGTACCATGGCTTGCCAGATTTCACTCTGATTAAATTTAGTTGGTTTTATAGCTGATTATAATTGATTCTGATATTCTAAAATCACAGCATATTTATGTTCATATTTTTTCACTTCTACTGAAATGGCATTTTTCATAAGCATGACTGTGTTTACACTTACCAGTTTTAAGCAAGTCCTTTATTCGCAGTACTCTAATGCTTCATTATCACTAACAGCATCAGGAAACGGATATGTCGCACGCTTACAGGATCATCTTTAATGAGCTGAGAAGCTGTTCTGTTAGCAGTGTGTCCCGTGGCGAGGCAGGCAGAAAGCAGCCGTGCTGGAAGATGCTGTGAGAGCCGGGGAGTGTTTACTACACCTCCAGGATTATGATCGTTCTGCATTCTTCTACTGAGTAAACTATGGAATACAGCCCATCTGCTCACTTTTAGAGTCACACCTCTTTTTCCCCTCAGAAACTATCACCATTATGGTAGTTTCCATCGTGCACAGCAGGGATGTTGAAAGTAGCAAGAATTTGTGAATGGCAAAACAGAATAAACAGTTACTGCATTTGGAAAGCTATTAAATTTGTAATTGCTCATAAAGCATGTGGTAAAAACAGTGTGCTGTGAACAGTCCTAATACATTGTGGTCTTGCTTTTTTATTGCTAAACAAAGTCTGTCTCTCTGCCCAGAGCAGAGTACGGGTTGGATAGCTGTAATGTTTTGCTCTTATGGCTCCTCCGCCTTTTAAAGACTTTGCAGAAAATTGTATGTTGGCAAGTAAAAACTACTTAAATTCAGTCAGTGTATCTAATATTCATTATTTAATATTTAATATTAATGTATATTGGAGGTTGTTGTTAGCTTGGTTTAAGTTTTTTTTTTATTGAAAGTGGTTGGATACTGGATACAGGCAAAAGTAATAAAGAATTTTTAATGGAATAGTAAAACAGTGTCACTAGTTAAAATAAATTTATAATATTCTAACAGTAGTCTCAGAATAATTTTTTTAGATGTATTGACTAGATTAAAGTAGTTTCACAGGATAAGATGTCATTTTTGCAGTGTGGGGCCTTCATCAGTACCGATTAGCCGAAGCATTATGATGGTGGTCCTCATTGTGCTGCCAACACAGTTCCAACTTGCTGAGACTTGAACTCTTTGAAAGATCTCAAAGCCCTCTGGTGTCTGGCACCAAGACATCAGTCCTGTAAGTTGTCAGGTGAAGCTTTTGCAGATCCCACTTGTTGATCTAACATATCCCACAAATAAAACTCTTGAATCTTGAATATTTCTCTCAGTCAGATTGAGATCTGAAAGATTTAGAGGCAATGGAAACACCATGAGCTCTACGTCCTATTCCACTGACCATTACTGAACAATGTGTGCAGTTTAGCAGGGCACATTATCCTACTGGCATCAGGGAATAGCAGTGCCATGAAGGGGTGAACCTAGTCCACAGCTATGGTTAGGTAGGTGTCACCTCTTAAATTGACATTCACATGAATGACTAGAATCAGGATTTTCCAGCAGAACATTGCAGAAGCCTCACACCCCCTCCACCGGCTTGTCTTCTTTCCACAGTGCATCCTGGTGCCATCAGTTCCCAGAGTAAAATGTGCACACATACTCTTATTCATGTAAAAAAAAAATTAAAACAGGACTGATTGGAACAGATAACCTTCTTCCATTGCTCCAAGGTCCAGTTCTGAAAAACGTGTGTTAATTGTGGACAATTTAGGCAGTGCACAGGGGTTGGCATGGACACTCAGCAGTTATGCAGTCCTGAATGCAACAGGGTGTGCTGCACTGTAAGTGGTGGCACATTTCTTTGTTAACTCTGATTAAACACGTCAATGTCTGTGTTCATTCAGATCAGACATGATAGCTTTCGTTGCCCTTGTTGCCCAATACTTTTATTTTCCATCATCAGACCACTGTAGCAACTAGGAGCTCTTCACAAGCCTTGCTGTTTTGGAGATGCTCCTATGCTTGCTATGCTGATTGAACTAAAATAATGTATTTGATGGGCATGAGAATGAGGAATGTAATGTATATAAACAAGATATAAGATAATTTTCCTTTTAAGATAGTATCGTGTTTTGCACTGATGAAAGCTTGTCAGGGAAAACTTCCTCTGTTTGTTTCCTTTCATTGTGTTGCATTGTCTGGTGCATATCTGTATTTTATTCTTCTTCATGAAAACCCTCTCAGTGCTCTGCACTCAAATTACATCAGATGACAAATCTTTCTGTCCTACTAGAGCCGTGTTACATCACACACCACAAACATGCACGTAATACCCTCTATCCCTGTCCCGCCCTGTTCCCCAAACTGTGTGGTAACAGAGAGCGTTCTGTGCTTGATTTGTTTCTACTGGGGTGTGTCTGTCTGCCTCTTGAGAACTGGGAACAGCTCCTTCAGTAGTCAAACTAAACTCCAGCTAAGCTTCGCAGCTTTAGCACAGGCAACAACAACAACAACAACAATAATAATAATAATAATAATAATAATAATAATAATAATAATAACACTGTCAGCTGAAAATGGACTTTCTAATTTCTGACAACAGAAATGTGATACAATTCAAGTAAAAAAAAAACTTAACAAAATACATTTTTTTATAATGTGCATAATTCAGTGGTTGAAATGTAAACAAGGTCATACAAACTGATTTAATGTGAAATGACTGATGATGATAGGAGCTAGTGCTCCTATAAAGTAAATACATACACTACCGGTCAAACGTTTTAGAACACCACCAGTCAGAGATTTAAAAACACTGCCAACAGTTTTAGATCCCTACCAGCCAAACGTTTTAGAACTGTTCTTAAATCTTTGACCGGTAGTGTTCTAAAACGTTTGGCTGGTAGTGTACTAAAATGTTTGACTGGTAGTGTACTAAACGTTTGACTGGTAGTGATCTAAAACGTTTGGCTGGTAGTGTACTAAAATGTTTGACTGGTAGTGTACTAAATGTTTGACTGGTAGTGATCTAAAACGTTTGGCTGGTAGTGTATCTAAAACGTTTGACTGGTAGTGTACTAAAACGTTTGACTGGTAGTGTATCTAAAACGTTTGGCTGGTAGTGTATCTAAAACGTATGACTGGTAGTGTACTAAAACGTTTGACTGGTAGTGTTCTAAAACGTTTGGCTGGTAGTGTACTAAAACGTTTGACTGGTAGTGTACTAAAACGTTTGACTGGTAGTGTTCTAAAACGTTTGACTGGTAGTGTACTAAAACGTTTGACTGGTAGTGTACTAAAACGTTTGACTGGTAGTGATCTAAAACGTTTGACTGGTAGTGATCTAAAACGTTTGGCTGGTAGTGTACTAAAACGTTTGGCTGGTAGTGTACTAAAACGTTTGACTGGTAGTGTACTAAAACGTTTGACTGGTAGTGATCTAAAACGTTTGGCTGGTAGTGATCTAAAACGTTTGACTGGTAGTGCACTAAAACGTTTGACTGGTAGTGATCTAAAACGTTTGGTTGGTAGTGATCTAAAACGTTTGACTGGTAGTGTACTAAAACATTTGACTGGTAGTGATCTAAAACGTTTGACTGGTAGTGCACTAAAACGTTTGACTGGTAGTGATCTAAAACGTTTGGTTGGTAGTGATCTAAAACGTTTGACTGGTATTGTACTAAAACGTTTGACTGGTAGTGATCTAAAACGTTTGACTGGTAGTGTATCTAAAATGTTTGGCTGGTAGTGTACTAAAACATTTGGCTGGTAGTGTACTAAAACATTTGGCTGGTAGTGATCTAAAACGTTTGACTAGAAGTGATCTAAAACTTTTGACTGGTAGTGATCTAAAACGTTTGACTAGAAGTGATCTAAAACGTTTGGCTGGTAGTGTACTAAAACATTTGACTGGTAGTGTACTAAAACGTTTGGCTGGTAGTGTACTAAAACATTTGACTGGTAGTGTACTAAAACGTTTGACTGGTAGTGTTCTAAAACGTTTGACTGGTAGTGATCTAAAACGTTTGACTAGAAGTGATCTAAAACGTTTGACTGGTAGTGTACTAAAACGTTTGACTGGTAGTGTATTAAAACGTTTGACTTGTAGTGATCTAAAACATTTGACTGGTAGTGTTCTAAAACGTTTGACTGGTAGTGTTCTAAAACGTTTGACTGGTAGTGATCTAAAACGTTTGACTGGTAGTGTTCTAAAACGTTTGACTAGAAGTGATCTAAAACGTTTGACTGGTAGTGATCTAAAACGTTTGACTGGTAGTGATCTAAAACGTTTGACTAGAAGTGATCTAAAACGTTTGACTGGTAGTGTACTAAAACGTTTGACTGGTAGTGTATTAAAACGTTTGACTTGTAGTGATCTAAAACGTTTGATTGGTAGTGTTCTAAAACGTTTGACTGGTAGTGATCTAAAACGTTTGACTGGTAGTGTTCTAAAACGTTTGACTGGTAGTGATCTAAAACGTTTGACTGGTAGTGTTCTAAAACGTTTGACTGGTAGTGATCTAAAACGTTTGACTGGTAGTGTTCTAAAACGTTTGACTGGTAGTGATCTAAAACGTTTGACTGGTAGTGTTCTAAAACGTTTGACTGGTAGTGTTCTAAAACGTTTGACTGGTAGTGATCTAAAACGTTTGACTGGTAGTGTACTAAAACGTTTGACTGGTAGTGTTCTAAAACGTTTGACTGGTAGTGATCTAAAACGTTTGACTGGTAGTGTTCTAAAACGTTTGACTGGTAGTGTTCTAAAACGTTTGACTGGTAGTGTACTAAAACGTTTGACTGGTAGTGATCTAAAACGTTTGACTGGTAGTGTACTAAAACGTTTGGCTGGTAGTGTACTAAAACGTTTGACTGGTAGTGTACTAAAACGTTTGACTGGTAGTGTTCTAAAACGTTTGACTGGTAGTGTATCTAAAACGTTTGACTGGTAGTGATCTAAAACGTTTGACTGGTAGTGTTCTAAAACGTTTGACTGGTAGTGTATCTAAAACGTTTGACTGGTAGTGTTCTAAAACGTTTGACTGGTAGTGATCTAAAACGTTTGGCTGGTAGTGTTCTAAAACGTTTGACTGGTAGTGTTCTAAAACGTTTGACTGGTAGTGTACTAAAACGTTTGACTGGTAGTGTTCTAAAACGTTTGACTGGTAGTGTATCTAAAACGTTTGACTGGTAGTGATCTAAAACGTTTGACTGGTAGTGTTCTAAAACGTTTGACTGGTAGTGTATCTAAAACGTTTGACTGGTAGTGATCTAAAACGTTTGACTGGTAGTGTACTAAAACGTTTGGCTGGTAGTGTACTAAAACGTTTGACTGGTAGTGTACTAAAACGTTTGACTGGTAGTGTATCTAAAACGTTTGACTGGTAGTGATCTAAAACATTTGGCTGGTAGTGATCTAAAACATTTGACCAGAAGTGTTCTTAAACCTACCTTCGGTAGTGTATCTTCAGAACTTAGTAATAATGTCAAAAAAAAATTTTGGCTTCAATTTATTTTATTAAAAAATACTGTCTCAGACAAGGTATTTATAACCGTTTAATAAATAATAACTTTTAGAATCATTAAACTCTTTAGCTGTCTGGTTCCTGTCACTACCACTTGGAATTGTTCTGACTGAGTTTCTCTACAACAAAGCTTTTTAAATTTAATGCTTTGAATCAAGTCAGGTCAGAGTTTATGTATATATAACGCTTTTTACAACAGACGTTGTCACAAAGCAGCTTTACAGAAAATCTTGGTCCAAGCCCCCAATGAACCAGCCAAGGGCGACAATGCTGAGAAAAAAAACTTGAGGAAGAAACCTCCAGAGCAACGTGTAACTCGTCCACCTCTGTTCAACGCCATATAACAAGACAAAGCAATATAAAGAATATGCAATATTAATATAGGTCTATTAACGATTAGTAGATCTGTGAAAATTATTCAGTGTTGCAGCAAAAACAGTGACTAGTTTTAGAAGTTAATCACGGTGAAAAACCATCACTGCCAGTAACTACAGTTAGAAGCCTGCAGTGGTGATCTGTTAGTAAGAATATGAGAAGAGCTCAGTGGATTGTGAGGCAGGGGAGGAAATATCTGATAAGATTGTGCAGCAGGAGAAATAAGGTCTGTGATTAAATAGTTTGAGGCTGTGCTGGCAGCAGGATCTTCGGGAGGTCCAGTGGCATTCAGGTGAAGCTTTCTACACAGCATTGAACAGCAGGAAGCTCAGTGGTTGTCAAACTGGTCCAGAAGGCAGGCTAGCAGGGGTACCCAATTAAGGCAGATAAAGGAACCACGTCAGACCTAGCCATTACAGCATAACTGAAAGGGAGAACCAGAAGGTAACCAAAACATGAGGGCTCTCTGAGATGTCAGCATCCTTCTTCTTCACCATCAGTAAACTTGAGTGAATGCATGTGAGCAGCAGGACAACACCATTAACATCATCAGTCTAATACTGTGTCAGTGAACCTCCAGATCAGCTTTTATTTAACAGGAAAATTCATTACCAAAGCCTTGACTAACATAGTAGGTTTTCAGACTAACAAAAAACTGTGGCTGACTTTGTTTATTTCTTAACCATTGAATTATACAGGAATTCCCAAATCAGTAATAAAAAACCTTTTAAGATCTACTGTGCATAGACAGACCGACCAAAATCTAAACTGCACTAGGCTAGACTGTCATTAAGTCCAAATCTACCTTCGTGCATTAGCCTAGCCAGTATGCAGATTTTTCCTGCACGGCTGAGTGACACTTTCCTGAACTGATGTGTTATCCTTATCAAGATCGAGGCCGTAATTAAGGGCCTTAGACTGATCGCCTTCAGTATCTCTTGATAAGACAGGATTAGCCTTTCCCTTTCAGTGGTACTAATCTCTCCCTACTGTACTTAAAAAGCATTAGTCACCATGGAGACACGCCATGCCACAGGTGTGAGTGAGTGTGGGCTTGTCAGGTGAGTAGTGGTGGCAGACGGAAAGGGTGAATCCCTCTGTCGCTATAAGACTCAGACTTAGCCTCGGGCCTGCAGGCGCGCAAAGGTGGTTTGGAAAAGATTAATCTAAATTCCTACCTAATCCAAAGTGACAGTTACTGCATCAGAGTGATCGGATTTGCATTAATAACATTAACGGGTGCAGCTATTCCCTGAATATGTAATGTTTCTGAAGTAGTTGCATTTTTTTCCCTATTTGTTGTGTTTTGATTAGCACTGTATGTCTTCTCTTGATTGGAGTAGCTGTAATTTTCCCTTAATTCGCCTGCAGACATGCTCCTGGACCTGAGTGATCTCTTACAGGTTGGTTATCTCATGTTATATTGGGCCTTTTTATGGGCCACAGCGTATTTTTAGAGTGTTCCGTTTATTTCCCCGAGGGGTACTTGAGACATTCATGTAATTTTATGTGCCAAAACAGTCGCAATAAATGTACGGTGCAGTGTGTAACAGCACGGTCCTCCACGTGCTAGAGTGGGCTTTGACTGCATGGGCAAGTATGCCATCGCTTGAGAGAGTGAGCTAATGCTATGTTTGCCCACCTCCTAACATGATTAAAATATAGGTTGCTCTGGGTAGGAGTGTCTGCCAAATGTAATACATGTTTAAAAATAACTGATGTTGGATGATTAGTTCTGGATCATAAATGCCACTCCAACTCATGGATGGAGCGCCATTGCTCCAGTTCCAATGCTGGGGGGGCTTTATACCCCTAAAGCTGATGCATGGCACTGGGCATGTTCACATGCAGCTGCTCCAGAACATCCCATTGTGTTTGCAGTGCTTTTGCGTGGAGATTATACAAGCTATGTGTGAGATTAAACACCACTGTCAGCACTGGAAGAATCTTAAACTGACAGAATTAGAAAGGTTGTCTGGATACTTCTGGACATGCAGTGTATGTAACCTAAATTTATTTTGTTATGTATGTATTTGCTTCAATAATTATGCACTTTATTATCTGGTATTCATAAATTCCAACTACATTAATAGTAGTATCAGCACATTACCAAATGCCTTGTGTCAGATTAAAGGGCTTATATTATGCAAAACTGGATGTTCCCCCGCTTCTTTGAAATAAGACAGTTTATTGTAGTACATAAACATTCATTGCTGGTTTCAACAGATACCATTCATCCGTAGACACACGTTTCATGTATTGTTTTTGTGATGTCACAAATACAGTGTATTCACATAAATCTCCCCTTTTGTCCTAAAGCAGTAAAGCTCCATCCACTCATGGTAATGTTATGGTATTTCAGCCTTGGCTGCTTTTTGAAAGACCCACAGTACACTGAGGCCAGTCAAACAGAGAGAATTTACATATAGCAGTCTTAAAGCTACGGTAACATAAAACTGAATAAAAGAACAACCCTTTAATGTATAATGCCCTGCTTATACCCCTAGACCATCAAGTTATTTTACATCAGCCAGAATGCAGTGCTGTGTTTCAATGTGTAGAATCCCTGCCAGAAGAGTAGGGGGGGGGGGGGGGGGGGGGGGGGGGGGTAATGTGTTTGATATATGTTGTTTATAATAATATATTAATTGCAGTGTTAATGATGCGCAAGTACGCGAGTATGCTACTGACTGGGGAAAGAAACAACAATCAACTTGACTCCATGCGTTCACTACTTCATGATTTAGTACAGGCTGCTGCGAGTGTCCATACTGTTTGCTAGCATAGGCTAAAGCTAGCATAGCTGCCTAAACAACACACCTAAAGGCTAAGGTGACTGGCAAAACACACACTCAGCAAACTTTAGTGAAGTAATTCTCTAAAACAGTGCCTTCGCCCGATTACACTGGAATTGGGTCCAGCCTGCCCCCCATGCCCCACTTCCCGTGCTCCCGTGCACTAGTGGCATAAAGCGGAAGATAATGGATGGAAGGATTAGTATTAATATCCTTTAAGAAGTTAGTAAAATGTAAGACTTTTACAAACACATTTTTAATTAATGCAAAGTATTGTTTATTATCGTTATCAACAAAATTACAGAAAATATCAACATATCATTTATTGTCAATATCACACAACCTTACTGTCCCTACCCTTGATTTGAGTTAGATGACAAAGTGTCTACAAACTTTTGGACATTTTAAGTAAAAAAATATCAATGTCCTTAATACAGTATTTATGATGAAAAGTGATTGTATGAAAAAACTTCTATGAAAATGAGTTACAGAACTGAGAAGTATCTTGATGGAGAGTTACGTGTTTTATTTAGCCATTTAAGATTGCATTTCTTATTAGACGGGGCTCTGCTGAGCATTAGGCTTTGCTCTCAGCTGGACCTTGCTATGTAAAGGAAAGCTGAGTCAAACTGAAATACAAGGCTGCAGACAGTACAAGACATATTGTATATGTGGTTTTAGGATGTGAATGATTTTATTGACATTTCCTAGAAACAAACAGCTATTGTTGTACAAAATAGTTTGTTGGCCAGATCAGCTCTGTACCGACTCTACACTGCATGGCCCGTAATGCTAGTGGTTCCATGGGGAAGCGTTTTAGAACTACACAGCTGGTATTACACTTATTTTTACTCTCTCAGCTGTCCTGGGAGCATAGACCCTTGAACCCTGCCTGGTGCTGAAGGGACACTAAGAGGGTGGGTTAGATCCAGGGTGAAATATGCCATGAATCCTAAGTGAGTGCAGCCACACCCAGCTTTGACAGCACCCCACCCTGTTGGGCATGCCAGACTAACTAGAGACCTGCTGCTGAGGCCATGACCTCTGTACATTACTGAGTTGCTCAAAGTGCTCTGTACATACTGTACGCTGTTTTTAGCCAGAGAAGCAAAAGTGAAGATTAAATTTAGATTTAGTCTGAGACAGTTTAGAGCAGTAAGCAATGAAATCCAGATTCTTAGAAGGTGAGCGTTATATCTTCAGTCACATAAACTTAGATGGAAAATCTAAGATGGTTAATAAATACATATATATTACTTTGAATAGATCTTGAATGCATGAAGGTTGAAGGTTGTTCTCTTTGTTTATGTTTTTCTCAGGTGAATGTTTATATCCTGGGCAAAACTTTCCTGCTGTTGGCAAGAGAGCTCTGCATCAACGCGCCTGCTGTTGGTAAAGTAGCATTTTTCTCATCCACATGTTCACAGCATCCCTAATGGATGGTTTTGTTTAGTCACGCAGAGGCCAGCTAATTTGTTGCATCATAAATCCCATACTATCCCAACAGTCCATATCCTGTATCTTATTTTTTGTTGTCTTATGTACCAAAACAGGCATAATTCATTTTTCTATAGCCATTTTCTGAAACCTCTCTTTGTTAAACGGGCTGTTACTGTGATACTTGTAAATTATGTCTTATGAAAAGAAGCGTTAAACATTTCTTATAACTGAATGAGAGGAGATAAACTGCTTTAGGTTGAATAGGCGGATATATTAATGTGATGGTATTTCATAACAGGCTGTTTTTGCAGCTTGGTTTCCATATTGTTGTTGTCCAAAATAATTAATTAAGTAAATAAAAAAATAAATAACCTTTTTTTAAAAAAGATAAAGCAAAAACTTCTTTACTTTTAATTAAAATCAATGTAAAATGAATGTAATTTTAGTTTACGTTATTTTGGAGCACTGGTAAATTTATCTTCAGTCTTTACAGTGTAAAGAAGAGTTGAATTCAGTTTTCTTTGGACAGCAACAGTACATGGGCTGCTTGGATTGTGAAGTCAACTGTACATTTCCAAAATCCAAAAGAGAAAAAGAGGAAATTTGGGATTCTATGCTATGGGCCCTTTAAATAACATGATATGTAGGTCTGCCTAAAGAAGTATTGACTCACAATGGAAAATGTGTCACCGTACAGTATGTCTGTTGTCTGGAATACATTTTCTCCATTCTCCTCTCTCACGTCCTATACCTCTTGAAGTATTCCCACTCTCTGTCCACATGGTTTGCGTAATTCGTCTAACGCCAGCACATTTTAGGTAATGGCTGGAAATGACCTGTCCATCTGTTTCAAAGGAAATTACACAAATGAATTGCAATCTGGTTTCAAGTACATAGGGGGCACTGCATCATATCTAAAGCCCACTCAGCTCCATTAGCCGGTCTTTCTGAGCCAGCCTCTCCTGATTCTCTTTGCCACAATAGAGATAAATCATGTCTTTTGTTCCTCCAATTCACCCTGTTAAAGTAGGGAGAGCTGAGTTTTATCCAAGTAGGCAAGCGGGAGGATCCCAACATTAATGCCCTCATTGTAATCCCTGCAAACAGACTGATTAGCAGCTTTCCATGTGTGCTAATTTCATATTCAGCTGCTTGTCTGTCGAAAATCTGCCATTTTACCAACTTGCATCTGCTCCGCGTTTACTAAACCCTCAATTAGAATGCAAACGGCATTGCAGCAGATTCTTTGGGCTGAATTCAGACAGTCTCCCTATTCAATTTCCCCTGCAGCCTGGCAGGGAAAGTGGCTCTTTTATGTGGGCTATGAAGATATTTCATCCATACATGACAGTCGTTGTCTCATTAATACAGATCAGGTTTGCTGTGGTTGATGCAATTGTTTCTTTTGTATTCATCGCACAGTAGAGTTAAAGAGACCAGATGTTTGTCTTAACCCTAACAAGACAGCTGAGGTCATTTTGAGTATAACCACTCGAGTATGCTAATGTGTGTCTGAGCGCTTACAGTTAGGATGGTTTGCAGCATTGGAGTCTGGCGTTTTTAACACTGCAGTTATTCTGCTACGCTGTGAACCGTATAATCACAAGTGAAGCAAAACAGAGAGCCACAACTTTGCAGTTTGAGTCACAAAAACTTTTATGTTCTGCAGTTTAGTAAGCTGCACACTAATACAAGACGTTTCATTTGTCAGTCAGCATCAAGCTGTAAACAAATTAGCCTCAGGTTATGTACAAAACACAACACGCTAGTGGTGAGCCACCAGAAGTGCAATACATCTATTTCTTTGCTTTTATATATATATATATACATATATATATATATATATATATTTATATATTTATATAGATCTGCATGCCGCAGCATCAATAATTAAATCAAATATACTTCTTTTTTTTAATAAATAAAGCAGAGGAGCATTCCTTCACTCATACTTTGACAGAGTTTTAACATGAACAAGGCTTTGCCATTCAATTGTCCCCCACTGCTACATTGAAAAGAAGGCAAGAGCCTCTTAGGACCCTGTACTTTCCCATGTGTTCATTGCATCCAAATCCAGTTGGGCAGAATGCACTTCGGTAAGGCCATCCTCACACCTTTCACGCGTAGAACACCAGCTCTGGGATCTGACCCCCCTGTACACCAGTGCCATTAGTACTGTCCGAAGAGCACTGGAACTGAAAGGTCACCTTCCCACACTGCACTTCTGTCATTCCCTCTTGCCCAAAGTAGCTGAGCTCATTCCCATCCAACACGGCACTGACTGTGTAGAAGGCGTCCTGTTCCACCTGAACAGGGTGCTCGAACCACACAGAGAAGGTGCTGCTCGAACCATCTGAAATAAACTTAGTCAGGTTCTGGGCCAGGATCACTCCTTGGCGCTTCAGTTCGATCTTGACACTGTACTCTGCCTTTCCACCGCTGGAGCCATACAGGCCCAGTCCGGCGATGAAGATCCGCTTGTCCACAGCGAACTGGATGCTGTCGCAGCGTCCGCGGTAACGCCACTGGTTGCTGCGGTAAGCAGAGGACTGGAAGCGGTGGCAGCGCTGCGGCGTCAGCCCCTTCCTTTTTGTTAGCAGGAAGTCCAGTTTGGGCTTATTGGCTGCTGTGTACCACAGAAAAACGTCATGAGTCTCTTCCAGTGTCAGCACGTCCGACTGCGCTGCTCCATCCGCAAACTCCTCCAGTGTCATGGTAGGGATACGCACCAGGTAGAGGGCCTTGCCCAGCACTGCCCTCTTGTTGCGAGCCGTTGGCCCCAGTCCTTGCCTTTTGCATTCGGCCACGGCCCAGTCCAGGACAGCCTGAAAGACTATGGCCTCCCGAGTGTTGAGAGTCTCTCGCTTTAGGATGATCTCCAAGGTCTGCAGGTCAATCTCACAGAAGCCTTCAGAGCGCAGAGCCAGCTCAGCCTGAGCATCAATAACCTCCCAGCAGCGCTGGGTGAGCTCAGGCTCTTCAAAGAGCCGGCTCTGGGACAGCAGCACACAGGCATTCTTGGCTTCCAGACTGGTCTCCAAGAAGGTGACGCAAGCCTTGGCCAGGGCAGGCACTATATACTTCTTGGCGGCGTACAGAGTGGCCAGCACTGTGTCAGCCTCCAGTTCAATCTCATCGCTGTACAGGTATCTGGAGGGAGAACGAGGGATGAGCTCATCAGAAATTAAGTGATCGAAACCCCAAACGTCATCATTTAATAGTTCATGTGAATGAAAACATGTGAATGAAACAAATTGTATAGAAGAATGTAATGAGAGCGCTTACTTCAATAGGATTAAAAAAGCAGCAGGCTCCACGTCAGGAATATGAATTTCCGATTCGCCTTCAGCAAGATCACCGTAAAACATGGCACCGAATACTGAACTCCCCACGGCCAATACATACTGAAAGAAACAATGAGAAATGCATTAGGTTAAACGTCCTGGACAGTGGATAACCTTCGGTGACTGATGTCAGGGATCGAAACACACTGCATTCACCTTATGTGCTGGAACTTTTTGGGACTCGCCAGGGGGACCCACAATAAAGTGAACGTCAGCCATGAGTTCGTTATTGAACATCAAAGCATTCCTGGAAAAGAGATTACAGAATTTATTTATTTATTTATTTTTTTTTAAGTGGACACAAATACAGTCCAGACTCAAATTAAGAACCATTGAATGTGTCTTTACCTTTCTCGCAGTGTCGGGTGAGTAGCCTGCCAGGTGGCAGTCTCAACGTTGTTGTTGTTGATATTCTGCTGAGTGGTGGTGGACGTCGGAGTGGTCACTGTTTGGGTCACCTGAACGATGCTCTTTTTGCTAGCAGCAGTTACCGCTGGACCGTTGCTGTTTGGCAGATTGGTGTTTATGCTAGCAGGATACAGTTCTGCAGCCATCTTCTTCTTCAAGGACAAAGTCACGATCTCATAGCATGCTGGCAGCTTGCCGGGCTCTTTCCCACTCTTTCTAGTCCTCTTTAGGGTCTCTGGAAGCAGAAGGAAAAACGTCAGAAACTTCATGATCCGGCCATACAGGCAATCTGGAGTTGTTGGCATCAGCAAATAAATCCACCAGTCTTGTCAGGCTGATCTGAAAGGCAGGTGTACTGACGGGCGCCCTGCGGGTTCAACTCTATACGACACGTCCCGTCTTTCACAGCCCACGCGCTCCCATCTCTCTACAGACGCAACATAAGCGTATCCGTCCAGCGGAATGATCCCAAAGCCAATACTTCTTCCTCTTTCTCATCGCATCCTCGATCGCGGAGGAAACATCCAGATCCACAGCAAAAAGCCGCGCTGCGAGCTCTCAACGCGGACGAGCAGAAGTAATAAAAATTACAAATACAACTAGAAGTCAACAGGGAACATCTTCTGATACTGGGGGGAGAAAAACGCTACACTGTGGTTGCCATTATAAGCGCGCTCAGCTCTTCGCCCCTGAACGGTTCCTCTCTATCGCTCCTGTGTTGTAAAGGCTCGTTTTGTGTGGCCAAAGCAAACGCCCAGTCATGCGCGGACCAATCAGATGCACGGACGCGCTGTACGTCAGGCGCCGCAAGGCTCCACCCACGACCCAAATACCCCGCCCACTCTCGCCATAATACTCCCGTGTAGCCAAAGCAGCAGATTTAACCCTTGCAGCGGTGTTGACAATATACGTTCACGTCAGCATTTGCACGGACACGGTCGAGAAAAAAAAAAGAAAAGTAAAAAGACACCGTGTTCATTATGTCAGAAAAAAACTACAAAAACATTACAAAACAGCTCCATTTTGTGTGTATCATAAAAAAACACCGAGTCGTTTATGTGCGGGGCTAGTTTTTGTGCAAGGCTACAGGACCATTTCGCGAAATTACTTTGAAACTGACCGTTGGCAGAGCTCGATCACATACACAGCAGCAAGTGCAGAACAGGAGACTCCACTTACAGATCCAGTAGCAGTTTAACAGCGCACACGGTCGTTTAGTTCGCCAACACTGCCCGTGATATCTCCACATTTATAAACTGGTTTACCGGGTAAACACCAGCAACCAAGTGCAGCGGCTAGCAAAACAGCTCCAGATCTGCCAGCATACACCGTGCATTTCAATCGTCCTGGTGCCCACCGACACCGAAAGGGTCTTTTTTCGAGGGAAACCGGTTCAGAGCAAGAAGAGATAAAGTAGCAGCACTACGGATGAGCCCCCCTCTACACAAGAGTTCCCCTCCACACGGACGGTAGTCGAGGTTCTAGCTGCCGCCGTTCGCGCGAGATTCAGCACAAAATCGGTCGGAGTGAAAGTACAGCCGCATGTAGTTTGGATTTCGTTACCTGATCGAGAAGAGGGGAGACCCAGGTGACGAAGAAAGGCATTCAGGTTTGGTCTGTGGACGCTCGGTCGCAGCCAGGAGCCATGTTAAATCCGGAGCCTGCTCTGGGAGAGGGGGTTGGGCTTACGTCCTGCTTCGAGCTCGCTTTCCCGGCTTTCCAACAGAGGGCCCCGGCGTTACAAAATCATCATTTGGAGGGGTTTATCAACGGATGGCCTGGGTTAAGAGGCTTAACCAGCATACAAACCTAGACAACGATATTTTTTCCTAACCAAAAGTAATCTCAAGTACTGCATTCCCAAAGAAATGTAAATTTCTTCCATGAATAAAAACATAACTAAATACATACATTACAATCTGTATTAAATTCATATCAAAACACTGATCATCTGGTTTAGCTGGTCACCACAGCATCATCATGCTGGTTGACCTACACCAAATCACAACATATGCTAGTTTTGGTGGTGATCTGCTGATCAGCTTTAATTGCTGTAGGTCAGCATACAAAATATGCTGGTTTTGCAGGTATCCTGCTGGTCTATGCTGGTTTTTCTAGAAGAAAAGAAACTTCTAAATGCAGCTCGCTCACTTTTTTACATGAGTGCTGGAGTTACATATCAAAGTAAGTGGGATTTATCAGGACATACATGCTTTCAATCAGTGTTTAAGCTTTAGGGACATCATGAAAACATTTTCAGCACAGTTTAATTCCATCTTAGGGTCACATGGGCTTAGAAGACTCCTAGCATTTCTGTAAAAAATCAATAACAGCATGACTGGTCACCAGCAAAACCTGCATATTTTGCGTTTTGATGCTAGTGTTCTGGTAAAACCAGCATGACCAAGACAAACGACCAGCTAAACTAGCTCAAGTCCATCACTATACCAGTTTCATAATGGAAGCGTTCCAGTGTTACAATATCAGTCATGATAATGTTCTTTGAATGGAACATTTAATCATTTGTAATCATCATAATATAAAAATGTTTTTGTATACATTAATAATGTGCACAGTGCTGAGAACCCTTTAAGACAGTCTCTGTTGTTTAACCTGCTGTTAATAACACATAATTTTCTCATGCTGTTATTGTTGTTGATATGTAAAGAATGTGATTACCAAGCTATACATTTCTAGATTTCCTTGATTCAGTTATTAACTACTATGAAAACACATACATAGGAATATATATGTTACATATCAGTCATGTTTTATCAATACTCTTATTAAACGAAGTCAATAAGAAGTAATTATCAATACAAATTGCAGTTCACATGCTCGCTCTGAGAAACACATTGTGCATCCAAGAAGAAAGAAAGCAGTGATAGAAAACAAGGTATTACACAGAAAGCAACGTTTCTATCTGTGTGATGTTCCTTGGGGTGTAATTTGTCTGGTGGCAAATATAAGTATGTTTTTTGGTGCCTGGCATCGTGCTTGTGGTTAAGAATCAGCTCAATACAGGATGTCATATTTATAGATGTGCTGTTCAACAATAAACAATTTAGAACAAAACGATTGAATATAATCAAGCACTGTAATCACATACAAATTATGGCTATATTTTGCTAGCTCATCTATCTCATGAATCACCTGTGAAATATAGGGCATTACATTTATTATTACTTCATTCCCAATGCTATACAATGTTCCATTCTTTATTTAAAACCTAAGAAAGCTGAAGAATGTAACATAACATAATATTAGTAGCTTTTTATTCAGTCAAAATTGAGGGGCAGCATTTTTGAATATATATGCAAAGGATAAATAATGTGTAGCATGTTACTTTAGGGATTCCTTTTCAATTTTGTTAACAT
Source organism: Megaleporinus macrocephalus (assembly GCA_021613375.1). Lineage (NCBI taxonomy): Eukaryota > Metazoa > Chordata > Actinopteri > Characiformes > Anostomidae > Megaleporinus > Megaleporinus macrocephalus. The sequence goes on from CM038707.1 coordinate 30,803,500, forward strand.
TAAGTCCCCACCAAGACTCATGTTTTTTTTTTATTTCCGTGGTAATGTTCCTGCTTTCTGTTCAGCTGAAACTTCCCCCGACTCTGATTGTTAGAGACCCTCCTGCCTCCCGCCTTCATTCATCACCTTTTTTAATCAGCCTTCGACAGTCGCACACTCCCGCAAATCACACAAGCCCAATAGCCCGGGTGAAATAGAGGCTTCCAGATCAATTTCTATTTTAGTGTAGTACAGAACATCTCAGAGAGTTGTCACATGTGGAAATTAAATTTTCCCCAAGTTACTGCTTCCTGTTCCACAGATGGCACAGAAAGATCAGCTTCTTCACTGTGTCTTGAGTGCATTAATATGATAATTTAGTAAAAAATTGGTTGTATGACTGAGGAAGAGGCGAGCGACAGAAGATGTCTTGGGGGATTTTGGTGTCCCGCAAGCGCAGGTGGAGTTCATACAGCATTTCCTCAGATAGGATTGTGGCAGACTGGTTCTGTGAGCTGAACTCATTTCCCTGTTATTAGGACATCCGTGATGTGTACTTTAGTGGGGCAGCCGAATGAGTTTACCCAAGGACTTTGAAGTAGGTGGAAGTGAGGGATATTTGCTCCCTCAGAGTGACTCTAAGCCAAGCCGCTTTGAGAGCTCCCTATAGAAAAGTGGTGCTCCAGATTCACCCTAATGTCAAGCATAACATTAAAGAAGTTGTGTATATTTAAACCCTGCAATAGGATGTAAATGTAGTGGTTAGCCTGGTTGGTCAACACACCGGCTTCGGGATATACTTTTGCTGACTAACTGTACGTTTGCTTTGCACACTCTTGCTACAAGCTGGCAAGGTCTTTGGAAAGACACTTTATTGGAAGACTAAATCTGGAATGTCTGTTCTAAAGGCCTGTTCCTTGTCCACAGATCCATGTCTATATATTCCACGCTTTGCTCACATGTTGGAGTTTGGAGAAAAGACCCATGAGGTGTCCATGACTGCCCTGAGGCTGCTGCAGAGGATGAAGCGGGATTGGATGCACACAGGACGTCGGCCGTCCGGACTTTGTGGTGCAGGTACTAGGGGTGGGCTATATGGCCCTACAATATTATCATGATATGGTGTTTTTGCGATAACGATACTCTTAGCGATATGACAAAACATTGAATTAAAAAAAATATTTCAAGAATACACTACTGCAACAAAATGAAAATTAAATTTTATTATTGAATACGATATGGTATGGCACACCCCTAACTAAGATATTAAAATATACAAGAATTTTCATCAAATTGTAACAGAAGTCAATGATCCAGAATGTCACGATACTAAATAATGCACTCCAAATATCTCCATATATCCAGGACTGAAGTAAAATGAATGAAACTGGACAGATAAAATCTGTCTCTAGTAGATATATAATGGGAAATGAGAAAAGTGTGAATTTTTCTTTTGCTAAAAACAGTAAAAAAAATAGTACCCTGAAGTGATATGGCACGATATTTCAGGGTATAATATCGTTGACGATATAAAAAAATGTTGCTGATATTATTCTGTACGATACGATATGGCACACACCTAGCAGGTACCCAATTTTGCCATTAGGACTTTAGTGAAATATGAAAACGATGCAGATTTCAAATAACTATACCATAAAAACGTATTTCCCCTGTTAAAACTATCGAAACATTGAAGGGTCAGTATGCGTTTTTTGAAAATCAAAAATGAGGTGAAATGCATGTACAGAATATCAATTCTGAAAAACAATCAATTAGCTTTATCTCATGGACATTTCATTTACTTCATTGTTTGTTACTGTTGTTACTAGTCTGGTAAAATACTGTATATCAAAATAACATTTGGAACAGGTGGCACACACTGCAGTGCATCACACTTTCTCTCTGAAAACATGGACGAAAACAGCCTTATTGCTCTTTGATGATATCACGGCAATTGTTCTATTGTCCTTTTGGAAAGTGGCCCAGAACACTATTTTTAACTGTGCTTAATTTTTTTAACTTGGCCTATCCAGCATAGCCAATTGCCAATTTTGCTCTCATGCGTACAGTTTAAAAACATTTCTCAACGTAGATAATAAACCTGCCCAAGCGAATGTGACATATTTTAAATTAATTATTTTTTTTAACCAAGAGCATTGATTGAACAGTTTACTTGCTGCTAATGTTTGATTATTTACATCCCTACTGATCATTGGCAATATAGTATTGAGATATCACAATTTTCACGATGCATTGTTACAATTTTCACTCTCGGTCGTCCAGATGTTCCACATCACTTTATTGTGTTTTGAACATATGATCTGTTGAACATATGATTTGCACTGAGTGTACCAGAATGTTCCTTTGTGCGCTTGATAGATGGTACAGTATGTCATGGCTTGTTATTGAATGCTAATGCTGGGTGTTTCTGCCAAACTGTCAACGAACCCTTACCAGGCTGAAAGTTGGGAACTGGAACGGAGTTGCAGTGTTGCATAACAAGCCTGAACTTGGTGTGCTGCATATTCAGTTCTGCTGCTCAGACCTCTTCGCCTTTCGTCTGAAGCCCAGCATTTAAGCCCCCGTACTCCGCCGTCAGCAAGATGCCCTTGCTTCAGAATAGCATGCAAGCTTCTTCCAGTTCTGCTTTCTCTCTCTCTCTCTCTCTCTCTCCCTCTCTCTCTCTCTCTTTCTCACTTTCCCTCCCACATCCGCTGCTGCAATATCTGAATAATTAATAATTCATCATTAATCATTCACAGTATTCAGGAGAAGGCAGTAAGTTTAGATGGGGCTCCTGAGCCTTGAAGTTGATCATCTTGAGAGGAAGTTTAGAGTAAATGAAGAAACGCAGTTTCCATTACAATAGCAAAGAAGGTAGTGGTTGGAACCTCACAAAAGAACCTGGCCTGGTTCCATAAGGTAGGCAACATGTATCCAAGCCTTTATTGATTCAGCTTGTTGTGGTGCTGCATAAATATAGCGGAGGCCGATGTGTGGACTGAGCTATAACGCTGGCAGCAAAATCGAGAAAACATATGGAGGCTTGTCTTTGTGTCATGTACTGTAGGACCGCACAGCGCTTGGTAAACAACATAGCGGCCCAACTGTATGTGCTGTGTTTACCAATTCTATATGTGGGGCTCCAGAGTCTTTATTGAGGTGCCATGTAAAGGTGTAGCTGCACTCAGAAAATGTTTTCTCATTATGTTAGTAAATAGAAAATCTATTCAGGTTGTGCCAGAGTGTGTTTATTAAATGTAGCAAATGGATCACATCTCAATCTTGCAGCTCTGTTGGTGGCGGCCCGCATGCATGAGTTCCGCCGCACCGTGAAGGAAGTAATACGAGTAGTGAAGGTGTGCGAGGCCACTCTGAGGAAAAGGTAAGTGACTGAACATTTTGGGTGAGTGTATATTGTGTGGCTTCTCTGATGTTGCCTTTTATAAGACTAGCTGAAGTTGTATTTGGATCTAAGGAGTGCTGGTATTTGCACTCGCTGCCCTTTGCTTATCTGTTTTTAGATAAGTAAGATATGTTTACAGGACTCCCTTACGTGTTTACCTTGTTTATCGACTGCACTATGCCCTCCAAAAAAATCATTGAGGACTGCAGGAATGAATAATAATAGTAATAGTTTAATCAGTACATGAAACATATAAACAGCAAACTGATGACACAGCAATGACAGAGATACAAAAATCACAAGGCAGACCATGACATGAGCAATATTAGACTTATGATAGAGGGAGATTGTATGCAAGACAGAGTAGAGGTGTTTTAAGGTTGGCTTTAAAAGAGGACAGAGAGATAGCCTGCAGAATATGAGATAGGAGAGAGTTCCAGAGGAGGAGAGCAAGTCTGGAATAAGCACCAAGGCTGTGAAGATAAGAGGAGAGAATGGTTAGCAAGCCAGCTGTAGAAGAATGGAGCATGTGCATAGGCTTGTAAGCGTGAAGAAGGTCAGACAGAAAGGAAGGAGCAAGATTGTTGAGAGCTTTGTAAGTGAGTAGAAGGATCATAAACTGAATGCAGTATTTGATGGCAAGCCAGAAGAGATCTTGGAGAACAGATGCAACGTGATGGTGAACCCGAGTGTAAGTGAAGAGACGAGCTGCAGAATTCTGAACCATCTGAAGTTTGTGAAGTAATGAAGAGCTAATGCCTGCAAGAAGAGAGCTGTAATAGTCTTAAGTGGCTGGAAATAAAAGCATGAATGAGAGTTTCAGCAGCAGACTGGGAAAGAGATGTTCAAATATTAGCTGTATTGCGTAAAGCTTTTAACAAGGGAGCTGACATGAGTTGATTTAAGTGAAGAATCAAGGATGACACCCAGATTTCAGACCACACAAGAATCTTGAATGATGCATAATTTTATTCATAAAGTATATCGTCCAATAAATAATAATAGTAATAGTTTAATCAGTACATGAGATATAAGTATCTCCAAAATTGCAACATACTTTACTTTCAGTGTAAATCAGTGGAACCAGAATTTTTTCCAAGCTGTTTTGGAGCACTTCTATTGGTCCATTCATCATGATACTTTCACACAATGTAAACGAACATTGGCGTGTTGAAATGTAGATGTAGAGAACTCAAAATCGACAAGATACATGTTTTTCATTGGACAGCAACAATATGGATATGACATTGTGCAGATCTAAATCTGGCCGTTGCGTACAATTTTCATTTTTGATTTTTGAGGAATATTTTTTTTTCAAGTTAAATAAAAGTAAAAACAAAATTATAAAACAGAAAAAATATTAAAAGAAATGGGATTACTAATAAACAAGCTGTCGCCATCAGATGAAAAGTACTTGAAGCATTCATCATTGAGAGAGAGCAGAAAATCCAGCACCACTCTGTGTTGTCAGAACTTCAGAGAGTAGTTCAGGTCTAGTGAGTTTGGGATTATTTGAATTGTGAGAAGCAGAAAATACAATCAGTTTGTAAGACTGAACTTTGGAGGTATAAACAAATGGTAGACATACTTAAAATATATATATTTAGTTGTTGAGGCTTCTGTAAAGTGTAATGTTCTGTTAAAAAAGATATTTTCTGGTATTATTTTCATTAGTATTAGTTAATTAGGAAGAAGTATTAAATTAAATACATTACACAGAACTGTAAGCTAAACTTTTTCTTGGGCACAGTTGTGGTTTTTGATCAATTATCTGTTGAGTGTGAAATAAATGATGGAACAAGATTTATTTAAATGTACATGTTTTTAGATACAGTTAGGCTAGATTGGCCATCATACTCATTCGCATGACTTCTCCATAGGCTGACAGAATTTGAGGACACGCCTACCAGTCATCTCACTATCGATGAGTTCATGCGAGTGGACCTGGAGGCGGAGTGTGATCCCCCTTCGTTTGTTGCTGGTCAGAAGAGGTTAAAAATGCAGCAGGTTGGTAAAGGAAACAGAATTGCATGACCCGCATAGGTTAAGGTGCATACAGCATTATACTCTTGTTAGGTTAAATGTTGGAAAGACTACTGACCGTCTTTATTCTGTCATGTTGTATCGTCTCCTGCTCCTCAGCTGTCTTCCTAATATAAAATTCACTCATTCATTTCAGCTGGAAAAAGAGCTGGCCAAGAAGCTTGATGAATATCAAGGTTAGTTTGCTGGGCTGAAATAAGGTATTGATTTACGTCTTGAAGTCTGAGTGGCCTCTGAAGTTGTACTTTTTTCGTCCGGCCTGTAAAGGCTTTTATCAGTGTCTGTCGGTGTCATTTTTGTGGTCGACCAAACATTTTGATAATTGAATCAATGTTTTTCGATCGCACCAATGAAATTGCATGGCGTCACTTAGACATGTCATTTATTGAAATCTTCACGGATGAATCACAATATGACATGCCACACGCATGCAGAGTAGTGCCTTAGGGGGAAATTCCTTGGAAACAGCACATTTCTATGTAAAATCTTCCCGACATGCCATCATTGATGCTTTTGCTGCATTCACGACTAAAGCTCGGTCCTCTTGCATCATATGGTTGTGGAAAAAAACAAAGGATTGATTTAACTTCCCTAAACTTGTTTCTTTTTATCAACAGCAGTTGCTGGCCAGTATTCAATATGTTTGCGATATGATTTATGATCCACCAGCGCATTCGCGTTCTTGTGTTTGTTTCCAGTCAGGCAAATGTAGGCAGTGAATTTTGCTGAGAAACTCCCAAAATGCCAGTGCTCTATTTTTTATTACAGTTTTCCGAACACATTACTTAACATTACTGTACTAATGAACATATGACACTATAAAATGTAAAGTATGAGCTTCATTGGCATCCTGATGTCCATTCTATGACAGGGTAAAGCTGCAGACTGCATAAGACAGTGCTCTGAGTGAGTAGCAGTGTGTTGTTTGTGATTTCATAGGCGAGATCAGCTCCTATCGGGATGAGATCGAGACAGAGCTGGAGAACAGCAGGCCTAAACTGAAAGGGATTTACGCCACCTACGCCAGAGGAGGTACTCCACACCACATGAAAGCTTGTGTGCAGGCGTGTTTGTTCGATCTTGGTGCATGTCTTTGTTTTTTCTGTATGACAGAGTTAATATTTTATTGCGTAGGAATGTACAGTTTGTTTTCAAGGTGTTTATACTGTGTAGTTTGATTTTTAGGTACAGTTTGATAACCTTATAAATAAATGTAGAGACACTTACTGTACCTTGTTTGTATATCTTGCAGGAACACAGTTAGAGCTTATATCAATCTTTGTTCCATGAACATTTGGTGTTCCTCCTTTCCTTCATCAGTGGTCAGTTTTTCAGCACAGGACCACCGTTGGCTGGATGTTTTAGGTGGTCTGTTCTCAGCCCAGCAGCTGAGAAGTTTAATAACCCCAGCAACACCTCTGTACCTCATAAACTTGTACCTCCTTAGTGCCTTTGTCACTGCTGTGCTAGAAATGTTCTATAATCCGAAATGATATCTGTCCAGTGCAGGTTCAGTGGTGGGCCCTTTTCGCTGATAAACGGGGTAGATGGGGGCTCACACATTGTGTGCTAACAGATGGATTACAGTCAGTAATTGTTATCCTACAAAGTGTGTCTGTAAGGTTAAAAGGCAGGTCCAAATCCACGCATGATAAAAAGCTCTTTTCCTGAACCACTCGATTTGAAGACTACGTTTAACAGGCGCCTCTGTCTCTGTTAGACACCCAGGATGACAGTCTGTCTCTGGCCTCGGAGCAAGAAGATCTGGAGGATGAGGAGATGGAGGCTGCAGCCCAGCACCTCAACCAGGATTTCATCCACCAGATGCTTCCCGAACTGGAGGAGGGGTCTCAGATTGGGACAAAGGCACAGGAGCAGCCTAAAAAACCTGCCGAGCCTTCCAAACACGTGCCCCTCACTGCCCTACTGGGACCCCTGCCCAGTGCTGCCAGCTTGGGCCTCACAGAATCCATACGCCATTGTATAACAGAGGATAGGGAAGAAGGTGAGTGAACTAAAGCTGCTCAGAACATGCCTTTAGCAGCAGCTATGCCAGCAGTGAAACTGAGAAAGTGTATTGTACAGTTCTCTTCAGTTTGGACTAAATGTGTTGCAGGACAGTAAGTGCTACTGATATTGACTGATATGTGTGTACAGTATCACCTGGCTTATAAGTATTAGTGGTGTCATCTGGCTAATTTTAATGTTTTTTCTTTTTGTTTTTTAATTGTTAAATCTTGGGGCTAAAGCCAGAGAGTCCTAATGGCATTGATTAGATTACAAAGAAAAACAGAGAAACTACAGCTCGACCAGCTGTCAGGAAATAGTCTATTGTTTTGTCACAGATGTGTGAGCTGTACACAAAACAGAAAGCCCTGGAACCATTACAGACTTATTGCTTGAATTAATTAATGAGAAATAGTGTTTTGTATTCTAAACTTCAGCCTGCAGTTTGTATTTTCCTGAAATTGAAATAGAAATCTATGGTGTGATGCATATATTGCTTGCTGCATATGGTTTAAAATATTTTTTAATCTATATGTGTTGTTAATCAAATCTGTTCACTGAACTGGTTTATATTCAGTTGATACCTACCTTAGGTCCACTGCTGTTTAATCCAAAACAAGAATATTCCCCCGGCTACAACAGATAAGCCGTGACTGCAATGCCTTTTTCTTCCGTCTGTCTGCTTAACCATCGAACGGTAGCACTCTCTTTGTTATATGATGGTTTACCTTTCATTAATTTGACCATGATTTCTAGACAATTTAAGTGCTCTATGTTTTATTAAACAAACTGAATTAATTTCACAGCCCCTCACAGTGTGGGAAAGTCCAAAACAAAGCCAGAAGGAATTAGCCTCATAGCCTAATCAATAACTCCTCTCTTGTGCTGAGCACTGCAGACTTCTAGCCAATATCATCCAAGCTTCTGGAGAATGATGAAGAAATATATTGGTTTGTTTCCAGCATTTGTCTATTCTGTATTGTAGGAGTATGTTTCAGTATTGAGAGCAGTTATAATCAGCAATATAAAAGTTGGGGTTATTGTGGAAAGTCTAATTGAGTCCATACGACATAAACCTTTCACAAGCCACAGAAACACTCTGGTATACAGTGTTGGTCAGTTTTCATTTATTTGATTCCCTCTCGAAATAGCCATTAAGTCTCACAGTTATTCCTTTTAGGAGATTAGGAGAAAGATCTGAGGACATTAAAATAAGAGTTTCCAAAACTGAAAATCTTTCTTGCTTAAGATCTGAAGAATTAAATCATCTATGTTTCAGTCCATCGTTTCACTGTGAGAAGACAACTCAATGCAATGTTGCGTAGCTGTAAATAATCTGTTACTGTAAAAGGCTATTCAGTTTTTTTAAACAAAGCAAAGAAGCCACTGTAGTTTTCAGAACAATGGACTGGCCATTGAGAATTTCTTCCATAGTGGAAAATGCAACCAATCTCTCAGACTTAATTTTAAAGGTGTGGATTTAACTTTGCAGTTCTGAAAGTTTCCAAAACCAGTATGAAAGCTGTAATGATCGCGAAGGGTATAAACACTAATTATATGTCATTTAGCTGTTGATACTTGTCTGTTAAATTGTCTGTTAAATGTTTCCTGTTTTTTTCAGACATTGAAAAATGAATATCCTTTTTAAAGCTGGCCATTTTGCCTGAAAATCTAATTAAATTAATGTTGATCCATGTCTTCTGCACAGTATTGCACATTCAGCAGTTTGGGATATTTTTGGTCTGTTTGCAGTCAGAGTTTTCTTTATCTTGAGATGGCTTGGAGGATTAAGTTTCAGTAACGTTGACAGAATGTTTTAATCTGGAGGGCTTCATGAACCCTGTGCAGTAGCTTCTGCAGTGTTGTCACTCAGCTCCTTGTTTAAGCCTTCTTTGAAAACGCTCAGCCCTAACTCTGGATTTTATTATGGTCTAGGCAATATTGCACGTCTTTCCTGCCGATATTGCCTTCATACAATATGTCTCTCCAAGTTTCTTCTTTAAATCTCAACATTTTGGCCTGAAGGAATGATGAGGGAATTATTTTGACCAAGAAATATGGGGAGTGACTAAATGCATGGCTTATAGGTTTATCTCACCATATTGGCCGTGCATTTTGCAGCCAGTGCTGTAGCTGGCGTACGGATGACCCAGATGATCAGATCAGGGAGTCGATAAATAAATGAGTAGTGTTTCATTATTATCTTACGTGTTGACAGTACGCTAATGGCCACAACACATTAGCTCGTATTGATACACACAACATCAATGACATCGATCAAGTCTTAGTTAGGCCTGTAATTAAAGGCATGATCCAGTCAAAGAACGTTCAGCTTGACTTAATGTGCCTTTGAGAGATAACAGAGCTCCGCCAGAAAGGTCTTGATATATTCCGCATGCACTAACGTTAGCTGCGCTAACACAAAAAAAAAAACCTGCCTTCAGCAGACATGTCCCGCTTCAATCCGCTTAAGCCAGCAGCGCTGTTCTGGTCTCAGCACCTGCTGGCCGCTTGCACTCGGGCTATTCCCCTTTTGCACTTTGACCCTGGCCTCTGCCCTGTCATTGACACAGCTTTGGTTAGTGACTCTTGGGTGCCTGTGGCTGTCTGTAGCAGCCGAGCGGAAGGCAGCATACACTGCCGGTCAGGCGTTTGGGTATGTTTTTAATGTAAGCTGAGTTTGTTTGTCTGCTTGTCTGAATTTTGAAAAAAAAAAAAATAATTGTGAGAGTGCTAGCTTGGGAATAACAACAAAGCCCAAACACTTTATCCTCTTGTTGTGATGCCAGCACTCATCATTGTGTAAACCACCTTAGGGACAAAAACACCATCAACATGTGCTTCAAAGCATAGTTTGGAGAAGAACGCTGTCAGATCAATATTTAGGAAAAATCTGCTAGTCGAAGCAAGTAGGACACTTGGATGAACTTTAAGAAGAGTGTTACAAATTATACCCAAAATATGAATAAAAAAGTAGCCCCCCCGTTTTTGTTCCTGTGACTTTAATGGTACTTGTCCGCTATGAGCGCTGAGATTATCTCTCTCTACTTTCTTCACCAGTGCCTCTCCACTAGAGATGCGAATGAACCTGCCAATCATTCAAAATTGTGGATTCCAAAATAAATCTCATCCTATTAAAATTGGCTGCTCTCATAAACTTGGATCTATAAATGAGCCTCTTAAATAAACCCTTTTTGTGATGTATTATTTTAGTTACTGGCGTCCATTTCTTCTCAAATAGGTCTCCACTCAGCTATAAATATGAGGCATAAACACTAATTACGCTATACTGTGCATCCGAAAAAGAAAGTCTTGTGGCAGCTGCAAGAAGCATGTGGACCTTTTGTCCAGATGCAACTAATTAGACTCACCTTCATTGCTTACTGCTAATGGAAAGTTGCTTGATAGGTCATCGCTACACAACTAGTAAGATATGAAACTAAAACCAGCTCAACTGTGTATTTTTGCCACAAGAAAATGAACAGGAACAAAATTTCAATAATGAATCGGCATGCAGTGGACACATACAATAACATATACCTGTGTAAATGACTCTTTCAGTTCTGAGTGCCTGTCTTGTATTTCACTTTATTCAGAAAGCTGCTCGGTCTACAACACTCTTATTGCTTTACCATAAATGTGCACTGTTGTTAGGGCTGTGTATTGGCAAGAACCTGGCGATACAATATGTATTGTGATATAGCGGTCACGATTCAATGTATCGCGATATACGGTGATATTGCAAGCAAAGTGACTTATTTAAATTTGACAAATCCTACTATTAAAACACACCACTATATGAACAGGTTTGCCAATGCTTACAATAGCATTGCGCCCTTGTGCAGCTTGTTAATGTTGGAGTGGGGCTGAAAATGGATTACAACACTGCCATCTAGTGGTCAGAGGTTAAACAACACACAATGATTCACCGTCTGGCAGAAATCTGTGTATCGATACCGTAGCACCAAACATAATATCCCGATAATATATATATATATATTTTTTTTTATACACCGCCAATAGCTGTAGAGCAGTCGGCCGAATGGCTGGATATACGTAGGTGCGCTTGTGTTTGTTACATCACAAAAAAACAGCTCATCGTAAACAGGCAACTTAATTTACTGAATGGAATAAGGAATGTATAGACCAAGGACCAGCACTCTTATCCACTAAGGGCCAGTGTGGCTAGAGGTTTTCATTACAGTCAATCAATTTGTTTAATCAGTTGCTCTCAGTCTTTAAACGGCTGATTGCATGATTGATTAGTTATAGGAGGTATGCTCGTGCTGGTTGGAATGAAATCCTGCAGCCACACCAGTGGATAAGATTGATGACCCCTGGTATAGACTGTTGTGGGAGTGGTTCTCAGTCTTCAACAGTGTTGAACTCCAAAAGTGAGAATGTTTCATTTTCCCTTCAACAAAAAACCTATTTTGTTTGAAAAGTAGCAGCAAAAATGAAAGGAGGAGGCATGTTGTCCCCAAACTTTCAGCAGGCAGTGTATTTCTCCAGGCGCAGGCGGGAGAGCTGTGGGCTGTGAGCTGCTGCGCACTAGGGATTTTATTGGACTCTTCCCGGGGAGGCCGTGGGCCGACACGATTCCCCGTCATCGTTGTCCTCTGCGTGGGGGGAGGGGGGGGGTGGGGGGGGGTGGTGGTGGTTTGCTGATGACTCTGCAGTAGCGAAAGCCTCTTAGAGTGTTCAGTAAACATGGCTTTATTGCTCTCTCCTCCACAGGAATAAATCCACCTCCTCGCAACAATAACAACAAAATGCGCAGCAGACTGCAAAATCTCGGCGCTCGCAAAGGGCTGCGAAATGCGCCGCATTGAGGAGGTGCGTTTACCTGTGAATGAGATTTGTATAGGGAAAGGAAAAACGAGAGCCTGCTGCATTGTTGTGGTGGATGGGAGCGAGTGAAAGCGTTAGACAGACAGAAAGTGGAGAGAGAATGTGAGCTGGGGAGTGAGAAAGGGAGTGCCGGAGAAGGCGCTGGTATGGGTTTGTGAAAGGAGGAGGGGAGCCAGAGTGATAGAGCAAGCAGCAGTGTGTATGTGTGAGGTCTGGCAGATGCATCTCTCACTTTGACAGGCTGTCAGTACTGAGGAGTCTCTCTCTCTCTCTCTCTTTCTCTCACTCTCTCTCTCTTCAGGCTGTCTCTGTCTGACTTCTCCAGGGCTATTTCAGTCTCTGTAGCCCTCGGTATCTTGGAACCCCACTCTTTTTCTCTCTTTTCTCCCTCTCGTTCACACTCTGCCACAGCCGCAGTGAGGAACAAGCGAGTCTTGATTCCACAACCTCTTTTTTTTTCTTTCTTGCCAGCATCTATTTAAAGCAGCCCCATTTCTGACTGGCAGGCCACTTTTAGCCCAGAAAAGGGTTGTAAGTAGTTCACGCTTATGTAATCAAAATATTTTTTTGAGCGCAGCACTTGAGAGCTTTGAAATATGAATGCTATCTGATGGGGATAAAAAGGGCATTGGGTCCATTATTGCATATGTTGAGAACCGAACGCACCCCAAACCCCCAAGGGACGCGGATAGCCGGTCTGCTGTATGGTGAGGCGGACAGATAAAGCCAAAGAAAGAGATGAGAAAAGGAAGCCATTGCATAGGTGTTTTTCTGTATGTTGTTGGGCTGCGCTTCCTTGAACCTTCTTTGAACCCTGCCATTTGGACGGCAGCAGTGGCTGATACAGAGTGAGGGATCTTCCTGGAAGGCAGAAGCTTTCTCACACGCTCTCCCGTGTCTGTCAGACTCCTGACGAATAAGCAATTCTGATGCTGTTAAAGCACGTGAAATCGGATAGGACTCGGACATTAAGCATGGTTAAAGCTAGTGATTGGCAAAATCCTAAATACATTCACTGCATGGCATCACTTAGTCTTACCTTGTCGTACTGCAGTGATTGAGGAATCCACTTAATTTGGTGAGAATCTGTTGTTTTGTTATTTTCGTTTGTCATTGATTGTTCCAACGTTCTTTTTTTTTAATTTCATATTTACAGTAGTATTATTGCAGTTCAAATGTTTAAAAATTAGTCTTACTTTCTGTCTACCTACAGTCAGTCTGAAATTTGGCTAGATTTTCTCAGTAAATTACAGTAATTTTGAATAAACAAAAAGGTAATAAACAAAAACGATATTGCTATAGATAGGAGAACTATCTAAAAATACCATATTATTAATTATTTAAATATAGTCAAACAAGGCAAATATGCTCTAATAGCTTTATATGATATAATATATAATAAATATAGAAAATAGAAAAGTGCATGAATGGTCGAGAGCGGATGGTTGCACAGCTTAAGCAGTGCAAGGAACAAGGAATGAATAATCCACAAATAGAGGAGTGTGGGTCAGTGTGTTTGGGGACCTGTCCTGAGTAAGTTTGATGACTGTAGGTAAAACAAAATCATGATTTGTGAGTGCGCTTGAAAATGAATGGGACTCTGTGGGGCGAAAAAACATCAAACAGACGAGTGGGTCAAACCAACACTGCAGTTGTTATCGGGGGTCTGCCCTGAGTCAGTGTATATAAAATGGTGTCTGTCAGTCGAGCAGAAGTGCAGTAGATTGGTATGCACTTTTCTACCCTGTTCCCTGTGGGGGAATAAATTGTTGTTTTCTGGAATCCGTGCATCTGATAAAAAGCTGTATAAAAACTGTGTAAGCCCGAATCACACAATCAGACCAGACGATCTGCAGATGGAACATTGTTGATATTTTGAGTCACATGGTGAAAATTTGGCACAAAGCAATGCACAATGCTCAACCATAATAATATAGATATTATACAGGTTTGCTATTTAAAATACAAGTGGGCAACATGGAGATTTACAAGCCAAAACCAAATGTTGAGAACATTTACAGGGACTTTAATTTGGAGACATTGTGATTTTTAAGGCTGGTGATATACGCCGTTGACAGGTAATCTGAAATCACCTCCAGAAAAAAAGAAAACAGCTTTATTGGATCATTTACAAAACATGAATATGTAAGAGTATGGAGAGTATGAGAAGTGCTGTGGGCGAGAAAGCCTAGAAGCCAGCAGACATGCTCATGCCAAAGCACTAGTGGTGCTTTGAGAAATAAGTCTATTAGTGAATCATTTATTTATGTATTTATTTAAATCATTAGCTAGCAATTGCAGTCAACAGAGCAAACGAAACCTTAATGACACACAGAGTGACTGTAATCAAGCATAAGTGACAAAATGCAACAGGTCAATGCTGGTGATGGAGTACCATTGCTCATCTCCCAGCACACCTGACGCAATTAATGAAGTAATTAACAAGCTGTTCCTGAGGTGATCTGGGGGTGTTAGAGAGGGAAGAACACTGCAGTGTGCTGGACACAGGTACTCCAGGTCCAGGACTAAGAACCACTGCCTAATGCCAGGCTACAGAAGTTAGAAACTCCTAACCGTTGTTAAAAGCATGAGAGACCCCACATGCAGTGACACATTTCACCAATATGTTGTCCTTATTCATCCTTTAATCATCACAGCCCCCACACTACAACGTTTGTCCAGAATAAAACACACTGTCTATGCTCATGAACCAAAGACCTGACCAAACTGGGATACTCAGACTTCTTTTACTTTAGTCTGCAGACTGCTATAGCATGTGTGCATTTAGTGAAAAAAAAATGTTAATGCTAATGTTAATGTTAATGCTAATGGAAATTATCATTATCTAACCATAACCATGAAATACAGATCAATTAAATTTGATCTGTCTCTTCAGGTCAGCACTTCATTCAGCTCCGCTCTTTGTTCAGCGTGGCTCTTCGTTCAGCTTTGCTTTCATTGGTTCTCAGTGTTCCCTGCATGCCATCAACACTGCATTTAAACGCTCTGAATTCCCTCACGGGAGGTTAAATCATAAATATCACAAATGTTTAATGTTTAAGATTCAAAATCGTGAGGTCTGCGGCTGGGCTTGAGTAGATCGGGGGGTTCAAGATTGGATTATGAACAACCCACACAACAAGTTGCTCTGGGAAGATATAAGACTAGGTTGAAATTTGGACTTATTTTTGCAATCGTTGAGGGGCCGAATTGGCTGTTTTGGGAACTGTTGACTATTTAAAGACTAGATTTGAAAGAACTGCACCAGCGAGCTGTATTTTTGAGAATAGATTTTTACAATTAACTAGTATTAAAGCTGTAAAAGCTCTTTGAGCTGCTACTTGTTTAAACTGCTATCCAGATTTATTTTTATTATCAGAGATGGAAGGATTGATTTTTAATCAAAATATGTGATCGGCGGTCGGCCGATATTTCTTCAATTTAGCCGATCAATGATGTTAAACAAATGAGCCTGATTTCTGTTTTTCCAGCTAGCGTTTCATCCAGGAAGAGAAGCCTTCCGGCCAGTGATTCCTATCTGAACCGCTAGGTGGAAATACACACCCTTTCATTTTCCACAGACTGACTAAAGCAGCGGACTCGCGAGAATTTACGACGTTCACCTGCATGTGCGGATAGAAAACACCGCTGTCTGTGTATGTGACTCTCATCCAGGGCAGTTTGTAACATCTGTAAAATTAGTGAAATCAACGTGTCTCGTCGGGGAACCAACACTACTAATCTGATATGCAACTGAATACAGTGAGTATCAGCAAACAGCAGAGAACTAAAAGAATCACAGCCAGAGTGATTGAGTTTAACGCTCTAAATAAGCAGCTCTTCTCGGCTGTAGAATACGTTCAGTCTGCCGCTTAATATTCCACCTGGATCCACGTTTTGCCGTTACTAGTAGGAAATACTTTTCAGATGTCGCTCTTCCGGAGCTGTACCAAGTGGTTTACGCCCAAATTTTCTATTTTTGAGTTACTGCCAGCGATAACTGTGAGGGTTAAATGAGTTACTGATGGACAGAGTGGAATATTATGCTGTTTCACATGAGCTCGTTAAAAATTGTAATAAACCAGTTTCCACCATGTTTCTTGCGCTAATAACTATATGTAGCGCTGCCGCGGCATATAGCCCCGCCCTCGATCGGTATCGGCTATCGGCCGATCGCATTGAAAGGTGATCGGCAATCGGAATCGGCAAAAACGCTGATCCGTCCATATCTAATTATTATTATTATTATTATTATTATTATTACTACAGAAGTTGTCTTGAATGTCCAGTTTCTGATTTGTGTAAAACTGATGTACAGATGTTGTTCAGCTACCTTATTTCCTAGGGCTGTGTATTGGCAAGAACCTGGCGATGCAATACATATCGTGATACGGGGGTCACGATTCAATATATTGCGATATACAGTGACACTGCAAGCAAAGTGATATATTGCGATTTTTCTAATTCTATTATTAAAACACGCCACTATATGAACAGGTTTGCCAATGCTTACAATAGCATTGCGCCCTTGTGCTGCTTGTTAATGTTGGAGTGGAGCTGACAATGGATTAAAACACTGCCATCTAGTGATCAGAGGTTGAAACACAACACACAATTATTCACTCTCTGTGTATCGATACTGTGTTTTGGAGGATCGATACAGTATCACAAAACATAATATCCCGATATTCAATATTTCGATATTTTCTTACGCCTTTATTATTTATCTATTCACTACTTTTTTAGTACACTATGCTCATTTAAACTGTATAGATTTGTATGCTGGTGTTCATCTGCTCTCCCTGTTGATGTTCTGTGTGCGAAGCGTAGCCGCAGTGCTCTGAAGCTAGTGTGTCTGACGTTCCTCGTAAGACAGCAGCGTTGCGCAGCTTGCTCCTTCCAGCGCTGCTTCTGCTGAGCGAGGCTGGTTCAGTGCTCCCTCGCTCACTCCCTCTCTCCCGCACCGGGGCGGATGCTATCCCCTGCCAAAAGGCTGTGCTGCTGCTGCTCTTGCCTATGTGGGTAAAATATTGATCTAATGGCTGCTGTGAACTCAGGCAGCTGTGTGTGATTCAGAGTGATAGACCCATGGCCTGGGGTAAGGGAAGAGAGAAAGAGAGAGAGGAATGGAGAATATGCGTCGCTGCAGATGACAGTTAAGCTCAGTGGACCTTCCGTGGATGCCGCTTAGCATGAGAAAAAAAAAAAAAAACCCTGAAGCCTCCACAGGCAAACGCAGCGCTTAACCTTTCAGGCGAAAGTTGATGGAAATGTTTGACGAGATCAAAAGATGGTATGGGGTTTTGGGAATTGTAGGCTCTGAAGATTTATCCTCCTTGGGGCTTCGTATCGAATACTAATGTCCGAAAAAAGACGCCGCTCAGTTTAAAACCCCATTTCACATGTGGTTGGGTGAGAAGTGCTGCACAAGTGGAATACAAACAGGCCGTAAAACTTTTAATTTGGTGAAATACGCTGTAGAATGCTTGCAAGACACATTTGATACATCGGATGATTGGGCGGGTTATAAAATTCCGCCAGTATACATAGATCTCAGTCATCATTAATTTTTAACACTGCTGAGTTTGTGTAGCACTGGGTAGAAGATGTGCCCACTAAGCCTTTTTTTTTTCTCAACTGATTCAAGCTTGTTAGTTTTTAGCAGTAAAGGGTGACAGACGTGTGCTAGAGTGGGCCTAATTGACAGATTTGAGGACGTGCTCTCCACCGGTTTCTGTCACAGAACATGCTATGCTGTGAAAATGCGGCGGGTATGCAAGTAGTTCAACTCAGTCCCAGGCTCATTGTGGACTGCTGCTGTTTAGTGTGAACTTCTTTACCTGGAGGCCTGTCCTGTAGTGGATAATTGAGTTACCGTGATGACGCCCCCACCACCACCCCCATTGACAGTAAAACTCTGACTAATTTTTTTATTTCATGCAATACACTACAACTTTTAAACACGCTGGTCGAGATATGAGTTTGATGTAGAAATGAGGCTGTTGAGCTGCACTGGTTGAAAACGCTTGGTGTGGTAAGCAGACATTAAAGCAGCATATAGTACAGTATCAGACCACAGAATCAGGTTTTAGACATCAGACAAAACAGCTTCAGGCCTCACGGAACAGTGTCACATCTCAGCTCTCGTACAGTCTGACTAATCTAAGTGGTGGCTACAGACAACACGGCATTGGATGGTGAAGTTTGTGTGACGTTCACAGTTTTGTTTTCTAGATAAATTTTAGTTTTGATTACAGTATTTTATAACCAGAGCTTTTACTAAAAAAGAGAGAAGAAGGAAGTGATGCTTTTAAAGCATGATAATGTTCTGCTTCTCCTGAGTCACACTATAGATTAAGGTCTGGACTCTTCTCTCCTTACTTTTTTTACTCAGTAAGAGCTTATTGGCAGTTACACATCCTTTCAGACACCTGTAGATGTTTTCACATCTGAAACGAGAGTGGAACTTGATTTTCTCCTGTTTATGGAAGATTAAGGCTTCAAATGCTGTTCGAATGGCGACAGACGTGTGTACGTGCTTGCTCTATGCCTGTGGAAGATGCCTCAGAAGATGATTGATGGAGTATAGGAGTGACTCCTATACTATTTGTGGACAAACAAACTTGTAGGGCTGCAACAATGATTTCTAGAAATGATTCATTCTTTAATTGTGACTTTGACTAATTGATTGATAAGGAAAAGAAAAAAATGATTCTAGTAGTCTGTGACTAACTAACTAATTGAAGATTGACTCAATGTGTCTTTTAACAAATTAATGTATGAGGGTTATTCTTCTTTTGCACAATGATCTTTCAAATATAGAACTTCTGACCCGAAACGCTGTGTTCATGTGGGCGGGAGGTCAAAGCATGACTTTTTAAAAACATGGACAAGCAAGTGTGTTGCATTAACGTGCAAACGTTCTGATCATGAATAAGTCTAATCCATATGTGTGGTTCAGATAACAGTGCAGCTCTTCCCTGCGGCCAGTGCTGTTTATTTTACTAAACCAGGCTCTCTGGAACGCAAACAACAACATAGTGTTATTAACTTTCGGCTGTAGTTTTGTTACAGCATGTTCACTGAGCTTTGGCTATTTTAACCCTTACCTTGCCATCAAAGGTGAGCTCGGTTACAAGTCTTACAGGAATATTTGGATGTGGCTAAAATGAAGTGATCCCATATTTTCTGCTCTTTTAGGTTATAGTGTATAACGCTGTACTGCAGCTTCTGCTTTTTGGGTTTTCCCTCTTTAAATCAGAAGATGCACTGAAGAGCATTGTTGTGCAGTTGTCATTATGACAGTTTATTGATAACAAGCTCCATTACCAACCTTTTTTTTTTAATTAACGTTGATTAGTTGTTGTAGACTACACACTTGCATGTTATGTTCTATCTCATCTACTTCTTTGACCCTGCAGCACAGACAGTGGGAGCAGGTGGTGAGGTTGGAAAGTGTTTGGGGAGGTTATGGTGCCATGTTGTGCTCATTTTCGCTTTGGCCTGCGCAGTGTTTGAATAAACCCAGCACTCTCTGAATACGCAAAGCCTCCTCATTCTCAGCATACAAACAGTACGATCCACCTCCGTTTATAGCAGGTTAAATATCTGCACCCCAGTTTTTCTCCTCTGGAGTATTTATGTCTTTCCTACTCTCTTTATATATAATGTTCTGTGAGCAGCGTAATTAGTATTTTTCATCAGCAGCTATTACCCTAAATGAATTGAGCATGTTTTCAGCGTTTGTTCATCTCCGTGGCATTTCCCTGTGCTGCATCAAGCCGATCTATTTATTTGCATAATGATTCACATGACTCATTATGTAATTTGGATTATGCTCACTCAAGTGCACAGTCATATTAAAGGCTTGTTTCTCCGTAAAACATGCTGACTGCTCAGCGTTCACGTTTCAGCTCCGGGTTTGTTTCCTGTCTCGTCATGCGCTCGTGTTTCTGCTGTTGTTTTGAGATATCTTCCAGCTACAAGTAGCAGTTTACTGGCTCTTCTTGGGCTTGCGTGCCTCTCAGCATTATATGAGAGCCAAACATCTCAAACTAAATTACACGGCCATGAGCTTAACTCAATCTCCTCTAATGCATACCCTGGTGCTGGCTGCCTTTTGCCACGCCTGCCCCCAATTCCATTTCTTGTTCTGTGTGGTTTTCATTCCACCCTTTCCTTCCTCTTAGTGTCTCCTGTGTGTTATACCTAGGGCTGGGTATCGCCACTGATTTCCCGATTCGATCCCGATTCACAAGGTCCCAATTCAATTTGATTTCCGATTCGATTTAATTCAATATCGATTCATTTAGGGATATTTCAGTTACAATATGTTTTGTTTGAATATGAAAAGAGATTTTCAGAGAACTAATGTGGTACATGTACAAGGAACACTCAACCTACCATTACTAAAAACATTAGTGTTTATATTAGGGATGGAAGGATCAATCGGCCATGTGTCAGTATCGGTCAATTTTTAATCAAAATATGTGATCGGCCGATATTTCTCCAATTTAGCCGATCCCGAGAGCTGATCGATGGCTTTAAACCAATGAGCCTAGTTGAATCGAAACATCGATTTTTTAAACACACCCCTAGTTATACCTGCTGGAACACGAGAGCATACGGAGAACATGTGTCATACTGCAAAACGTTGTATTTTGGCAAGTGAACTAGTTTTAAATTTGGCCTAAATATCTATAATCTTTCATGTTGAGATTGTTGTAAGAATATTAGTAAACTTATTTCTGTGGTGTGGTGCTTGTTTTAAGCTTCTTTTCTCATAGGTAAGAAATTTTGCTTGGTGCAGTGCAGATGCAGTCATACAAAGTTGGGGGCCTAGTCAAATTCTGTGTTTCAATGCTGCCTAATACTAATTTTGGCGTACTTTACCCCGATAGAACAGCCCAAGTGTGGTGCAGCCTACTTAAGTGTGTCAGGCGAGGGGTTGCGTGGGGCAGGCGAGGCGAGGAGTATGCAGGACACACGGAAAGCCCGACGCAAATGCAAGCTTAAAACAAAATACTTTTAATTAACAAACAGACTGAAAGTAAAACACATAAAACATAAACTAACATTAACTATAAACAAGATAGGACACATGGCACAAAAGACAGAAACATCACAAACATGGAGAGCATAACCACACAAAAAGAAACACAAGGGAGGGAGGAAAACAAAGGCAATATATTGTCGCTGTCCAGTGAAACTTATGTATCTACAATTTTGAGTTTTCTAAATCATTTGAACACACCAATGGTTGTACATTGTGTAACATTTTCAGGATGAATGGACCATTTGAAGTGCCCCAAAATAGCTTGAAAAAAATTCTGGTTCCATTGACTTGCATTGAAAGTGAAGTATGTTTTTGTTCTCTCCTGTAAAGTTGCAATTTAGGAGATTTCCATTGGACCGCAATGATATACACATGTTAACAAGAGGGAACAAGAAACCTGAGAACAATACAGAGGGAAACAGGTGAGGGGCGGAGACCAGGAGCACAAGACCAAAACAGAAGCACATGGGACTGACAGCATGTAAACAAGGACACAGAGCAGGGTGTGACAGGCAAGGCTGAGAGAAATGACAGGACGAAAACGAGGAAAACAAAGTTCCAACTCATTTGCCAAGAATAAGATTTTTTCTTAAATGTGTTCTTGTGAAAGGTTGCAAGAAAAAGTCAATGTCACATTCATGTGTTCTTAAACCACAACCTTTGTGCTTTTGAGTGTGCGTAGATTCTCTTCTTACCTAAGAACAAATCCCAAATAAGAAAACATTGGAAAACGTTAGTTTAATTTTAAGCTTGCTATAGCATTTTCTGGTGTACACTAACTTTTACACTAGAAAAAAGGTGTCTCATTATCTGGTTGTTGTAAGACTATTATAGAAAAGACTGAAAATAAGTGAACACATCATCTACTGAGAACACACTTTTAATGCATTGTTTATTTGCTATATTTAACATATTAGGATAAAATTATGTTCCTAAAATGTGACCTGTGTGAATTTGTGGCACGTTTTACACATTTTATACAACATGTTAACCTCAGCAAGTAATTATAAACAGTGCACTGTAGAGAAAGTTTTCTGTAGAGAAAGTTTGAACTTCTTTTCAGTCAACAAGACAGTCTACAAACTCATAATGGTCATAATATTCTTGCAACTGTCTGAAAATTGTAATGTTTTGACATCATTATTAATAGCTCGAAGGAAGTTTGAACTCTAATTGTAATGGGTTTACACTCTAGCACAATAGAAACTGAATGGTGCATGACTAACACTTCACTCTGATTAAATTATGCATATAAATATAAATTTAAGTTATGGTAAGCTTAAAAACTGAACAAAATAAACCACCGAACACATTATAAGTTAACTGTCTGGTGACTGATTATCACCTAGGTAGATGGCACATTACTTGGGGTGCCCTATCAGGATAAAATAAGCAAAAATTAAAGTTAGGCAACATTCAATTTACTTTCTGGAAATCTGAAATTATTTACAATCAGGTTGCAGAGACAGCGATGACACATCTGTCTCAAACCAATGTCGAAATGCATTTTGGGATTTGGTGCTGCCTGAGATCTACAGTTTTGTTGACTCTCTCCTTCAAGTCAGATCGAGGGTTTAGGGCTGTGGTAGATGTTTCCCTCAAAGCCTTTTAAGTTTTGTAATGCTGTTCAAGATGGTGTCAGGGATTCCCAAGAGGCAAAGTGTGCAGGAGAAACATGAAAGTACTTTTCTCTTCTGAAATTGTAACACAATGCCAGGGGCGGGCGGGATCTTTCATATCTGAGGGGTGTAAACTACGTTTCTCTGGTGACGCAGCCTGCGAATAACCTCTTGGTGACCCTTTCTGCATGTCAGCTAAAAGCTGGCATTCGAGGTGGGCGATGCAGTCACGGCGACCCCGGTCAGCTCCTCCGCTGATGCGCCAATATGCTGCAGAGCAGAAACCTAATCGTGCATTGATGTAACTACCCCCTACCCCCGCCCTCCACACCCCCGCTTTAACCGGCTGCGCTATTGCTCTGAGGAGCAGCAGTGATTTGCTCCACTGGGTTTGATATGTGACAGCTACTGCAGGCTGCCCGCGAACAAGCCCCATCACGTACACCCCTGTGCCAGTGTCAGGCCATGCCTGGACTAACACGCTATCTCTGCCTCGCGGACGAGAGACCCGGCAAAGGATTTGACTTGCGTTCGCCTCCCAAGAAAGTTCTCAGGTGTTGCTAGGGAATGCTGATAGAACACAATCGGAGAGCGTAGTGGGTAATTGGCTTGGTGGGAAATTGCGGTGGAAATGATTGACACAATCGTCTTTGCGCGGACAATGCACGGACGATATCTGTCATGACCAACTTGTGCGTTGGAGCGTGATTGCTGTAATCTTTGTGGCCTTTTAACCTTTACAGTAGTGGTTAGAGCCAATTTGTTCTAGTGTGTCAGAGAAGCTGTGATTATGGGTGACGCTTGGTAGTGTTTATAATGTTGCATAATGGCAAATGTATGAAGTCAGTTCGGTGTCAGATGAATCTGTATCGAATGACTTCATCTGTACTGCACAAGAGCTTATACCAGATGGCAGGATGCATTTTCACAGGGCAGTCTTGAGCAACTACCTAGGACCCCCATGAGCAAAGAGCCCCATGAAAATACGGTGTTGATGTTAATTATTATTATTATTATTATTATTATTATTATTATTATTATTATAAATATGTTAAAGGCTCAATATCAATATCAAGGTACTTCATTATCTTGTTTTTTGTACATAAAGGTTTTGTTCTGACTCTTCATGCTGAAATTATAAGCTGTTTTTAGCCTTAACTGCTTTTTAAATGAGGCACAATACAGAGTATGATTCTGATTGTAATATAAATCCACATAAATGTCATAAATGGACCTCAGTGGAAAAATAAAATGCAATAAAAAGTTAGATATAAACCTTTTAAGCAATCTTACAATACTCTGATAACAATCTCTATTAAATGCATTAACTAGACAATTAAGACAGTTTCACTTGCTAAGATATCAATGTTGAAGTATAGACAGCTGTGGTACGTATTTACTTTTTTAGCTCTCTTTGTGTTTTGTGAAGGCGTGCCAAGCTTGGTATAGGGGTAGTAAGCATTGTGTTGGGGTTGTCACCTCGTAGCTGAGAAAAGGATGTGTCCCCTTTAAGCAGCTAATATTTCCAAATGCTAAGATTTGATATGGTGAAAAAAGAAACCATCTTTAATCATTTTAAATACTTCAATAATATCATTCTGGACATTATCGTGCACTTATCAGCAGGAGTTGAAAAAATCCTCGGAACTAGAGATGGACCGATCAGTGTTTTTGGGGCCGATTCCGATCGCTGATCACCTTTCAGCGTCATCGGCCGATAGCTGATACTGATAAAGGGCGGGGCTGTTAGACACGGCAGGGCTACATATTACTAGCTAAGCAAGTCATGAAACATGGTCTAAACTGGTTTATTACCATTTTTAACGAGCTCATGTGAAACAGCATAATATTTTTAACTAAATTAGAAGTTGGTCTATGTGGAAGTAAACCGCTTGATACAGCTCCTGAAGAGCGACATCTGAAAAGTATTTCTACTAGGAACAGCAGAGCGTAGATCCAGGTGGAATATTAAGCGGCAGAATGAACGACTTCTACAGCCGAGAAGAGCTGCTTATCTAGAACTATAAACTAAATCACTCTGGCTGTGGTTCCTTTAGCTCTCTGGCTGTTGTTGCTGCTGTACTGATCGTACCAGTCAGATCTGGTCTGCACAATGTTCTGCTGTTTGCTGATACACACCGTATTCAGCTGTGTGGTGTTTTCTGAAGTGCCGTATCAGATTAGTAGTGTTAAATGTTTTTGTCTTGGTTCCCCCGTGAGAGATGCTGATTTTACTAATTTTACTGATGTTACAAACTGCTCTGGATGAGTCTGAGTCACATACGGTAAAAAACTGCCAGACGGACGATGTTTTCTTTCCGCACATGCGGTGAACGCTTAAACGCTTAAACTCGGGAAGCCGCTGCTTTAGTCAGTCTGACGAAAATGAAACGGTATGTGTTTCCACCTAGTGGTTCAGGTAGGAATTGCAGGGAGCTGGCGGGAAGGGGTTTCATGCAGGGCTCCTCTTCCTGGATGAAACGCTAGCTGTAAATACAGAAATTAGGCTCATTTGTTTACCGCCATCGATCGGCTCTCGAGATCGGCCGATCTCTGATCACAAATTTTGATTACAAATCGGCCGATTCTGATACATGGCTGATTGATCCTTCCATCTTTACTCGAAACCATAATATTTTGGCAAGCGATGTATATCAGTCAATCCTGCTTCTGCTGTCTGAGCTGTTTCTCTATGACTGTGCACTGTGACAGTTAAATTGCTAGAAAAGTAAGTTTGCTGTCATGGAACAGTATCTGTCAGTTTTCAGCCTTTATTGTTTTCGCAGTGCCATTCTCTCTCTCTCTCTCTCTCAATGCAGCCAAAACTGAAGTGTCTCAGACCCCACAGGAGCAAGTAGGGGGAATCTAAGATGGCTGACAGATTGTGACCCAATTTCTCTCTTTATCTTGCATGTAAAATCAGCTCTTCCCCTGATCCGCTCACTTCTTCTGGTCGTCCCCCGTCCTTGTTTATGAGCTGTGCCTTCCTTCCCCTTGTTGTTTTTGAGAGCTGGTGTGTCAGGGTGCGTGCTTGTGCGGGGGTGTATGTGTGCCTGTGCGTGCGCAGACACCCGTGTGACTTTGGTCACGGTGAAGGCACAGCTCAGTTTGGCTAATGAACATCTGCGGAGGTCCTGATCTGCGGAGGCTCGTCTAATTCGCAGCAATATCTCAGGCCGGCCCCCTCTGTGCTCCCCTCGCAGCTCTTAATTATCGGGGAAGAAGGCTTTTATGTCACAAAAGACTCTCCTTTTGAAGTCTCAGGAATCAGGCTCCGATGCTCACAGAGGCATCGCAGCTATTTCGGAAAGTTGAATGCATTCAGCCCGAATCCGCCATCCACGCTGCACTGCAGCTTTGGCGATGGATTTGAATCCATAATTTAATCACTGTGAAGTGTTAGTCATGCGCCATTCAGTTTTCCATTGTGTGCTAGAGTGTTAACCCATTACAAGTAGAGTTCATTTTTAACAGTTAATAGAGGCTCAATATGCAAACCTCAGTTCCACAAGTTGGAAAACAGTAACTCAAATGCTAATAAAAATAGAAAGCAGCAGTTAGTCAATTCTGTGTGACCTTTGTTAAACTGGAAAACACTTACACATGTGGTATTTGATATTTTTCCTTCTGAACATATTCCAAATGTGATGTCTGCAGTGTATTCCAAAAAATATTTTTGAGACATGAGCATGTTTATCACTGTCAACTTTCATTTCAGTAAATTCCAGACGAATCAGTGGCGTTTCTGCTGTGCAGGGTAAACTTGCATTTGCAGATGAAACAACAAACTGTTTTTATTCCAGAGTGTTTGCTCAGCTATATTGTATATGGGGGCCACACTCAGTGTACTTCAGCCTTCAACCAACAATGCAAAGGCTGATTGATATCCATCACAGAAGAATAAGGCTTTTAATGCGGTGCCCTCTATAAGGGATTGAAGGTCAGTTGTGGTTTTCAGTCTTACCCTTTAAGCAAAGAGATTTCTCTGGATTCTCTGAATCATTTCATAATATTATAACCTTACAGGGGTTAAAGCTCCTTGTAATCAGTTGTTAAGGAATGTTGTTCTCAAACGGCCACCTTTCATTCTCTTTTTAACCCACTTTGACTCATCGCTCAGATCGAACATCATGTTACACAAGTGGCCAAAAGGGGATCAGGGGACAGTAAGGAGTGGATCATACCTCAGAGAACTAATTGGCCAGCCATGAGCACTTTACAGTTCCAAATGTTTTTGTCTAATTAACTATGACGCATGTAACATGTGAGTAATTGCTTTGGTGGCTATAGATTTATAGTAGAACTCTGACTAGCAAAGTCATAGAGGAAAGTGATCAAGTTTTATCAGCAGTCATGTATAACAGATGAATCAAGTGGTATGGTTTTGAATTGTTAAGCATTTTTATGTAATTTATACAAAACCACCTTTGTATGGCATTAATTTTGGGTTTAAAGAGGGAAACGCATCAGATCACATTTCTGGGCATAAGTTCTGCTGCTGAAGTCGACACTGCTGTTCATTCGATCCCTCGCCTCTCTAAGGACTCATCTAACACCCGTCATCTAAGCTTCCCTGGAAATGATGAGTCCAAGTGAACTAGGGCTTGTTCAAATTGGTATGGAAATAGGCTTGCCAGTTCTAAATTGCCCATCACAGCTTTTATGGAATGTGCTACAGTTATCAGTGTCAGATCAAGTGTGTGTTTATTTAAAAAAAAAACAAAAAAAAAAAAACAGTAAAGTTGCTAAAGCTTTAAATATCTTGTCTTTGTACTGCGTTGGTTTAAGTACAGGTTGACCATAGATTTACAGGCTTGTACGTTTAGAAATGTGTAGAAATTAGTTTTAGTGATATTTACAGTGTTTAAATTCACTAGTGGCCATTGTCATATGCTAAATGATTTTCATATGGCTGATTATTGCATGTTTACTGGTATGTTTCTATTTACGGTTCTGTCTTCACTCTGGTCTCATTGAAATGTATTTATTCCTCCTAGCATTTACTAATAGTGTTTATGTGATTCTTGTCAGACACATTCATGTGGGTCTGTAGAGCAGGGGTTCACACTATTAACACAATAGAATATAATAGAATAGCTTTAGCAGTTTGCTTAAATATGTGATTTGAACATATGTATTAGTGTAGTGGAATTTAAAGACAATTTTAAAAAAGTATTTAAAAAACATGCAAAATCCTTTTTCGTCGCCACTAAGCTTATTACTGGCAATTACACAACAATACCATTGCAGGGGCATGCATTATTGACAGAAATCCACTCAAATGGTGTTGCTCCTCACTGAAAGGGAATTCCAATTAGGATTGGAATTCTGTGGCTGCTTTGTTAGAGTGCTCTCCGTTTTCCAGTCAGACGGGGAGATAATCTTCTGTTTCGTTTAGAAATGAGGCGCTGGGCTGCATCACCTGCCCACTGGTGTGGCAGGGTGATAATCGTTGAATCACGCCCCAGGGCGTTCTCTGGCCGGCTGGGAGCGCTCACTCTGAAAACCAGATAATCAACTTTTCCCTGCTTCCCATAAATGTCATCTGTCATCTGCCCACCGACACCTTTCGCTAAGGCTTATCGAAAGGCTGAAGTCCAGGCCTGCTTCAAAGGAGTCGAGCTAATCTCGATGCTTCTTCAGTCTTTTAATTTGCGTGTGCCATTCTCTTTCTGTGTCTGCAGACGACAAGTCCAATGGCGGCGAGCTTGATCTGGAAGGCATTGATGAGGACGAGATCGAAAAGGTCTGTCGCTCATGTCCTTAATGTGCGAAATCGTATTTTCTGATGCCGCTTGTATCTGTAAGCTCTTACTGCTGGTTAGGAAGTAATGTGCAGTTCAAAAAAAGCCCTGACCTGAATCTTCCATTTCTTATTAGCTCACATTAGAATGCAATTTGAGATATTACATTCTAGCCGTGTAGCATTAGCCCCTTATCAACACCGGTCTCCTCTCTGCAGTACATTCTAAATGAGAAGGAGGTGCTGGCTAAGACAGAGCTGTGGATGAAGCAGAATGAGGAGTATCTGAGGGAGCAGAAAGGTAAGAGAACAGACAGAGCGGCTTAACACATTCATTAACTCACGGCTCAGCTCTCGCAGTATGGATGGCTCTCGTCCCAGCTGGTGAGCAGCCCAGTAGGAGAAAGGCTTGAATTAAGTGAGGCTAACAAGAAAGGGGTTCTGTTGTTTTTAAAAACTCATTTGGTAAAGTGGGCAGCTTCCTGAACTTTTATCCTCAAATCTCAAGTCAAATGTCAAGACTTTTAGCTTTCTTGAGTATTCTAATGTAAAAGAGATGATGAGGTAGTTCTTCGTGAAGTTCATCCATATTCAGTGTGTGACTAACTACTGAAAATGCTGCCAAAGCTGCTTATTCATCTGGTTGTAAGGTAATATTTAATGTGCAGTCTGTTTACAGAATAACCAGAGACATAGATTTTTTATACAGAGATTCATTGCTTTTAATGGTAGTTTGATGGTATAGCCTGGTGTGGTAACCATAAAGTCAAGAACAGAAATCAGTGAAACAAAACAATGATGGAGGCCAACTGAATTATGGAGCTGTGGTCCACAGTTTGAGATATTTTTGAAGATCAGGTCTGTAAGAAAACTAAAAACCTTATAATTAATTACTGCCACGGTAAAACTAACATAGCTCATGGGCCCCTATTAACAAATGTAATACCTGATTTGCTTGCTATTGTGATTCCTCAAACAAGTTGATTCTCTCAAGTCATGACACTTCACCCACTAGCAACTAACATAACATATATGTTTGTTACACTACATAAGATATTAAAATGATCAATAATGAACATACCTTGTTGAGGGTAGTGAATATGTACCATACGTGAGCAAATAAAAGGAAGGTAAGTACGAGTCAGGGCTGTCTTTTATTGTTGAAAGAAGCTAGCTGGTGAGGGAAGACATTGACTCTTTTTGTGAGTCATTGAGCGTATAGTTGATTAAGTATCTGTATGTGGGGGCCAAAAAGGATTTTGCAGACGCTCTTATTCAGAGTGACCTACAGCTATACAGGTAGGCAAATATAGAGTCTGAGTCTTGGCAAAGACTCTCATTGGTATAGTGAGGTAGCTTTTGCCAGGCAATCAATTATATGGAGGACAGCAGAGCAGAGTTACCCACTACGCTATACCAACCACTGTGACCACTTGGTAACACCAAATCTTTTATATTGTATATTTTATTGTTTTATTAAAACTGATTGTGTTGTTCCTGATTGTGTCTGATATGTTACTGTTGAGCCATTCTGAAAAGCAGTTTTCCTCTGTGGACAATAATAAAAGAGCTGAACCGAGAATCAAAGTAGTTTCTAAAAATAACAGGAGGGTATGTTCAGGGGAAGTCCATCTTTTTTCCCAAAGTGTAATTGGTCAGAGTGGTTTTAGTGGTTTGTTGTGAAATGCTCCATTTTAGAGTGTTTGCAGTGGCAGTGATGGGAACCACACATCGTAGGAGTCTTTTGTAACTCCCTCACAAAAAGCACTTACATGAACTACCTAAATGCGCTGCCTGAGGTAGTGTTTTATAACACTTTTGCTATTAGATTTTGACTTTTTAAGTTTTTTTTCTTTTTGACATACATTAATGGTGAACGTTGCATGCAAATCTCAAAAGACAAAGGGTTTGGACAAATGTTTCCCATTTTGCATAGTAGACATGGAGACATTTCAGTCAGTAAGAGTGCTGTACAGTAATTAATTTCAGATAAAACCAATCTGTATTTTTCTTGTTTAAATTTTGATCAATTAATTATGTAGAGCACATGAAAAAAACAGTGGAATTCCCCTTTAATGAACAAACATCCTCATCCTGAAAATCATCTGAACCTTGTTTCTTTCTGTCTTTCCAGAAAAAGAGGAGAGAATAGCTAAAGAGAAGGAGCAAGGAATATATAAAGAGAAAGTAAGTGGCCGTGTATGCATGTGTGACACCGCTGAGCAGAGGTGCTGGCCTTTGCTCCTCTTTTACTCTGGGTTGCTCAGACACACAGCAGCTGCTGGTCAGAGTTGGCTGCATACTTTCCATTTTAACCGGACCACTCCTCCGGTTTCACCCCAGACTCACAGCCTTGCCTGTGCTTAACCTGTCTGCTCTGACATCTGCAGCGCTGCTCTCAGCCAGGTCGGATTAGCCGGCCCCGCCGCCAGACCTCTAATGAGGTGCAGAGAACCTGATCCTGATAGCAGATACAGTAGCCCATGCGGGGAGCAGCACTGCTGTGCAGGGATTTGTTCCACTCTGGCACATAACAAACATGGCCTTTGAAGATCACTCCTGATCACATGGGCTGAATCGCTTCTACTGGCTACTAATGGGATTCTGTCATCTTACTGTTGACAGCTGTTAGACTAACATCATTTTGTGGAAGCCCAGAAGGGAAAATGTTCATAGTTTACACTATACTGATTGTAGTCAAAGAATTAAATGATGTACATAGAGGTAAAGATCCCCAATGAATTCAGTCCAAATGAATTAATTAAGGAATGTTTGCAGTGTCTGTAGCTTTTGAATCTACAATGACTGTTGTAAATATAATTAATATCTATAATAAGTTACATTTCAAAGGTGACACATCTCAAGGCTCTTTTAAATAGACAATTACTTTATATTATTATTTCTTAACTTCAAAATGTTGTTGTCAAAATGTCTGATATATTGACCAGAACTGCCTTTTACTGTAGAGTATTAAAATTTGCATTGTTTTGTATATACCAAAAAAAATTAGTTAATTAAAGTTGTTTAAACATTTGAACCATATCTTATAACAGATAGCAACATGACAGTTTCAGAATGTAACAGTAGTATTCTGGCTCTGTAGGTATTTGCCAGTACAGATTCCTGTCCTCTCAGCTTCTCTAATCCTTTTTCTTTATGGCTCTACAGCCCAAAAAGCCTTCCAAGAGGCGAGAGCCTATTCGAGCCAGCACTGCTGGAGAGGCTATAGAGAAGATGCTGGAGCAGAAGAAGATTTCAAGTAAAATCAATTATGACGTGCTGAGAGATCTCAACAGCAAGGGCAGCAGCCCGGCTCATCAAGTGGAGGAGGTTCCCTGTAGCGGCACCGGGCGAAAGAAGCTCACCCGTCGCAAGAAGCAACCCAACAAGAGCAATCTCGGCCTGGCCAAGCCTGCTAGCCTCATGGGGAAAAGGTGGGAATTAACAAAGAGTGTTTCTTTTCTATGGAGTGAGCTGCTTAGTCCCTGCTGTTTTACAGAACAACAGGTTCATTTCTACCGAAAGCCCTTGTGAGTGCCGGAGTAGGTTTTCCCCCCTTTTATACACTTGTCCTCAAAATCTACAGAAACGGCCTTTCTATAGTCGCAGCGCTTTGTCCCGAGTGCTATAATACTTCTTTTGTGCCTGCTGACAAAAGACAAGATCAAAAGGTTGTTCCCTGCCCTCGAAGGACTTCTTTTTCCTTGTTCACCTATAAGATTTTGTCTTTCCTGTGTTTCTTTGGCTGACCTTCAGAGTCGTTTCCACCAGGAAAAAGCTTGTCATCAATTCAGTGCCAGGATTTTCTGTTCCCCGTCACCTGGCACCCTGCAGGCCTCTCCCAGAGCATACCTCTTCTTCAATTAATAGTCCTACAGGACTCCGAATGCCCCTGTGAGGGAAGTAATGAATCGGTGCCAGACGGAGCATAAGATCATGACTTCTCTGGCTCAGTGAGGGACGACTTCTCATTGTGCGAGTTCTCCTGTTCACTTCCTTTCGTTAATGATAATTACTAATTTCATAGTGCGCTTCAAGATGAATATGAATCAGGCATGTGAGCTCCAGTGGAGACTCCATGTTCTGAAGCTGAGGCAATTAACCAACATTTCTTTCCTCCACATTTTTATGCTTGCATACAGGAATGGGCTTTGGAATTCATTACTTTTATCATACTGTTTGATTTACTTTAACCAAGTACAGAAAAATTCCACATCTCTCAATATGTGAGCTAATGAGCACGCTCGTTCTGAAAACTAGACTGCTGATTGGCTGTCTAAATTACATTCCACATGCAGGTTATTAAAATCAGCACTTCTTGATCAGCCTGCAGTCGGTCAATAAATATACTTACTCGCTACATCATGTTCACTTTTTGGGTTTTATTACGTTTCACTGATACTGCATAGAAATATGCGGTGATTCATTGTGTAGAGCACTTGAGCAATTCTGGACCACTTTAGAAATTTTACTGCATCTTTAGCCCTTATTTCTGTCTGCTAATCCAGATCATTTAATCCCACTTTACTGCATTTTAAATATTTATATATATCGACATTGACGGGTATGTACATAGAAATATCAGCATCAGCCCACGATTCATATATCAGTGCATTCTTTGTGTCAATGCTGTACTAATTTATAAATTCTACTGCATGTATAAACCTTATTTCTGTCTGCTTATCCAGACTAATGTAATCTGAGTGTCTATATACTACATTTTAAATACTTAGATATCGGCATTGGCAAATATGTGCATAGAAATATCAGCATCAGCCCACAATTCATATATCAGTGCATTCTTTGTTTTAGTGCTGGACTACTTAATACATTTTTCTGCATGTATAACCCTCATTTCTATCTGCTAATCTAAATGAATTTAATCCCAGTTTTGTATATACTACACCTTTAATATTTATATATATCGACATTGATGGATATGTACATAGAAATATCAGCATCAGCCCACGATTCATATATCAATGCATTCTTTGTGTCAATGCTGGACTAATTCATAAATTTTACTGCATTTATAACCCTTATTTCTGTCTGCTAATGCAGATAAATTTAATCCGAGTGTCTTTATACTACATTTTAAATACTTAGATATCGGCATCGACAAATATGTACATAGAAATATCAGCATCAGTCCATGATTCATATATCAGTGCGTTCTTTGTGTCAGTGCTGGACCACTTTATACATTTTACTGCATTTATAACCCTTATTTCTGTCTGCCAATCCAGATGAATTTAATCCCAGTTTCTATATACTACATTTTAAATATTTATATATATTGACATCAACGGATATGTACATAGAGATATCAGCATCAGCCCACGATTCATATATCATTGCATTCTTTGTGTCAATGCTGGACCTCTTTATAAATTTTACTGCATGTATACCCCTTATTTCTGTCTGATAATCCAGATGAACTTAATCCCAGTTTCTAAATACTACATTTTAAATATTTATATATTGACATCGACAAATATGCACAAAGAAATATCAGCATCAGCCCACGATTCATATATCAGTGCATTCTTTATGTCAAGCCCTACTCAAAAAACAATATCCATGTGAAATATAAGGGATATAAACTTTCGTTTACAATGTTAAAATATTGCATAAATACTCTGATAAAGTTGTTCCCAGATCGAAACGAGCTACTCCGGAGCTGTTTAATTAGATATTTATTTTACTGGGGGGTTTTCTGCACATTTCTTATGATGGAAAATCATCCGTTTTAATTCAGCGTAACAAGGCGTGTAAATAACAGCTAATTGATTTATTTGTTTGTTTGCTTGTTTTATTTGTGTTTTTATCTCTGACTGTTGGAAGGCTTTAGCTCTCCAGCACCGGCTGGCTAAGGCCTGTTTAAAGATATTAAATCATCATGGGTGAATGGCACAGTGGAACAAATTTGACAATTTAGTTACAGCTCCGACAGAGCGAAAACGTTTCCTCTACCTCCTGCCGGACCATGGGAAAACCTCTAATGAGCTGTCATGGGAGGTAAGTTTGGCCTTGCCACCTTAATTTCTGTTGCTGATGAGACTTGCAACTTTCAGACGCTTCAGACTTTCTGGAAGTAAGTGTCTCTTCTTTCGATGAGCGGCTTGTGCCAGTTCAGTGACCTGTGTTTTAAAAGCTTTAAAAAGCTTCTAATGCTTGTATCTTCTCACCCTCTCTCTGAAGTGCTTGAGTAGCGCATCTTTCTTCGCGTGCATGTAAACTCTTCATTAGCTTCTATACTAATGCTTAGAGTTCTTTAAGCTCCACAAGTGAATGTATCTACCTGCTGTGAACTGGTTTTCTGTATGCCTTCCCTCTACAGAGCTATTCATTCTGACCCTCAGAGACATCAGCAACACTGTGACCCCAATGCCTCTCTGGTAGTGTATTCAGGCAAGCAGACGCAGTGCCTCAGCTCCCCCTTGCACATACACACTGCCAGCCCCCTACACCAGCCTCCAAACCGAGCCCCCTGTACGACCTTGGTATTAACAGAGAAGGAAAAGCATTCTTCCAGAAGGAGTAGGGGATAATTGCCATACAGTTTTCTTTCACTTTGCTCTTTTTTTTTTTTCCTCTACCCTCCTCCCCATCTGCACTTCCTCACTTACGTTCTTAAAGGTTTGCAGTCTTTAGTACTCACAGAGTTTGGCTTTTGAAATGCAAATCTGAACTTGGTGCGGCAGGACGGCCTGTCTGTGGATCTCTTACCGCATACCTCAAAGAGAGTGACAACCCTGCCAGACGTGTCTCCTCCTGGTGCGCTGTGTGATTTTGTCTAATCCTCATTTCGCTGTGCCTCCACATGCTTTGAAATCACAGCAATAATTTGGGGTTGTAAAATTCAGGGCAGAGCTGAGGAGTTCATGACTATGTAACACCTGAGAGACATATCTTGATTTATAAATATTAGCTTAAGGTTGCTATGCGCAAGGTTAAAAGCTCATTAGATTCTTTTTGCCAGACGTGGCCACAATTAACCAGTGTGGAGAGTACCCTGATTAGTTTCACAGAATCCTGCTGGGGGGGCTCCTGTTCCCGATGGAAATGTACAGTTTCCCACAGTTAATGTCATTGTTTCCACCCAACTATGGCAGTCCGCACAGCTACAGCTGTTCATTTAACCCAACTAGTCTAGCTTTATGGGTTTGGCTAGTCGGCCCTTGTAATGGCAGATTCTGCTCAGAACTTTCAGAGACTGGGAAGCCCAGCCCTAGCAACTTGTTTTCTAGTTTGAAGGAAACCAAAGCAACTGGTGGTTGAACGGGCCACATGGTTGATGTCAATGGGGCTCTGTGTCCTGGCAGCCCTCCCTGTAGTAACAAGACCAGTATGCGATGGTGGGTTTCACCACAGCCTGATCATGTTGAGACACAGTCTGTAATGAACGCTGTGACAGTTTACGTCTCCAAAATCTTGGCCTTACCTTTAAAAAAGAAAATAAAAACATTGCCAAGCTTACAGGCATGAAAGAGTTGATACCTCCTAGTAAATGTGGTAAATGTCCAGATTCGCCTGAACTACCAAGAAGAGGAAATACACACAGACCACAGCCACTGAGTTCCTTGCATACCTTGCATAGTTCATCCCACAATTTAGCTAACTAAACTGCTTTGTTTACCCAATAAGCCCATAAAGCTAAACTCTCATAACTATTGCCTTAAAGCGTATTCCCAGGGTCTTCTTCTGCCCAACCTCTGTCCCAAGCTCAGCTGAAGGGCTTTAGATCAGGTTGCACAACGTGGAGGTTTCTATTGTTTAAGGATGTGATTTATCAGTGGGCTGTGGTCTGCTAGTCTGGAGGATGCATTTTGGTAGGAGTTGGGGAGCCACTTCCTGCTGATGAGAACCACATCCTTTTGAAGAAGCATAACAGCTGGATGCTGCTGTTGGCCAGTAGGTCTCTCAGGGGAACCAAAGACTGTGAATTGTAGAGTAAGTGTTGTGTTTCCTAGGGTTACCAGTGACCTCTTTGCTGGCAGGTTCATCAAATAACAACTACTAGTGAAATGTGAGCTCCTTCGCCAACTTCTATGTTTCTGTTCTTATATAAA
The DNA here is from genome assembly GCA_021613375.1 of Megaleporinus macrocephalus. Lineage (NCBI taxonomy): Eukaryota > Metazoa > Chordata > Actinopteri > Characiformes > Anostomidae > Megaleporinus > Megaleporinus macrocephalus. The sequence continues at coordinate 30,840,275 of CM038707.1, forward strand.
CAAAAGCAGCAGGCAGAAATGTTAATTGTTACTTAATAACAACACCTTGTCATCTTAAGAATATTGTTCAGTGAATCTGGTGAGTAATAGCCTTGATTATTACGGGTATTATGAATATTGGACATAGTATAATGGCTGTTGCAAATAATGGCATTGATTATTATGCTGGCTGGGACCAGTTAACATTATTTATTAGTCCATTGCTGACCAGTCTCCAAAAACTACCATCGTTTAGTGAAATGGTCCTTTAACATGACCACCTCAAAAGCAGGTGAGGCATATACTGTGCAATTAGTGCTGAGGCCATTGTGGAAAACCTTGTGAGCTTTGTTTTCTTCCTTTTCCATCTGCCGCTTAGGTGCTAAGGGTGGTTGACTCGGTTACATTGCACATCTCAAGCTGTCTCTGTTGGAGCCCTCTCCCACTCTCTTCTTCACAATGCCAGACTAGAGCTGCTTTGTTAATGGAGGCTTATGTCTCCTAGTGACGTTGATCAGGTGTGGACAAGCTGGCATGAGCGATGGCAGCAAGTACAATCCTTGCCACTTCCCTAGTTTTTAGCGTGCAAGCCTCACAGTTGTTCTGACCAGATGCAACAAAGGGCTTCACCGTGACATTGGGAGCTGTTACCAAACTGCGTCACTCATGAGGAGAAAATTGGTACTTCCTTTTGCAGCCTCCCTGCAGCATGTCAGATTGGTAGCGCGCGATCAGTTCAGGGCGTTCTCACTCCCACACGCTGTTTTGTTCCCTCGGAGGCAGGATGGTTTTTAGCAGCCTCCACAGTGCATGCTTATGAATATGTGAGTGATTGAGTGCTATTAAGAGTATAATGTAAGGTCTGTGTGTATGTTTGCGCCTTGCTGTAACTCAGTGTTGCGCCGTTGTTCCACGCGAGGACCACTCATCCTTCTTTGTGTTCATGTCAGTGAAACGAGGCTGGCATCGCAGGCCTGCGGGCTAGCCCGTTTCAAGCAGAAGGAATTCTGGGGTGAAATCGAGTGTTCAGAGCTATGAGGCCAGCACAGTCACAACAGTGGAGGACAACCCCCCCCCCCTCCTTCCTTCCTGCGCAACCGCTAGAGGGGACGATAGCAAGAGGATAATCACTTCTTTTTTTCTCTGCCCTGGATCCCTCCCGCCAAGCGTTCTCCTCAAGCCCAGACCCTGGGGGGGCTTCCTCAGTGGTCTGCAGGAAGTGTGATAAGATGTCTTGTCACCGGGAGGTGTGGAAACCACCAGGCCCTTAATGCATGCCTGCTCTGGGGTCAGATTGCATGCCTCCTCTCAGTATCTTCCTTCCATCGAGCTGGAGCTGAGGGTGCAAGCTGAATGCCTAATAGATTTGTCCTCCAGGAAGAGGATGCTGTGTAAGCGAGCCTCCTCTGGTCCGCGTTAGTGAGGTTAGCTGCTGCTTTAACCTCTCCTCTCCTTCGCTGTGCATGTGTGCAGTGAGCCTCAGATCAGCGATCAGTGTCTGAAGAGTGTCTCTGTTTTTAAGGCCGAGATAGTCTTACTTTACAAGGCAAAGCAGGGAGCAGTGTGGCCCTGACCATGGTTAGGGATAAGATTTACACAATGGTTGGAATGGCTTGCTCTCTCTTGTGCATCCCAAGTGGGCGTGCCCTGAGCAGAGCTGGAGACCCCAGTGTATCCTGCTGCTCTGATTATCTGCAAGAGCCTTCCTGCAGCAATACAGTGCTACTGATTTGAGAACTGCTCTTCTTCTCCAAGCTGTCTGGACACCAGCTATGTTCCTTCAGAAACGCTTGGTCAGATGTGACTGATGAATTATTTATATTAGTAATTAATAATAGACTTTGCTTGATGTAGCCTAAATAGATTTGAGTTCCAAGCCATCACAGCGGTGTTCTCAAACAGTCGGACTAGTCCATTATTCGGGGAAAGCATCTGTTACATGGCTTGTCCACTCAGAATTGTCCCGTGCCTTCACCTAAGTGCTGTCCTAGTTGGTGAGTGGGCGAAGACAGCTGTGCAGTCTCACCGTTAGCTATTTTAATTCCTCTCCTCCACTCAGCACTCCGCAACCCCCCTTATGTATTTACACAAACCCAGCTGCCATGCGATATTGGCTCAAAAGAAATATTACTTCCCCCTGTCAGATTTCATTGATGCTCATTATTGATTGACAAACGGGCCTGGCTGGGGTGCTGTGCTCTCCCTCAAACCACTGTGGCTGGCCTAGTCTTTATGAGATCATGCCATTTAAAAATGTTGCCTAGCTACAAAACCCACAAAAACAAGTGTTGGATTTCCCATCTAAAACCCTGTCCATGAAGACCATGATATAGCTTTCATGTTACCACAGTGTTGGCTGAGTGAATCTATGCTAACGTCTACTTAGTGTTTGATGTGACACTTTTGAGACAGACATAGTGGGAGGAGAAGGAAGCTATTGTTTAATTACAATGAACACCATTTAGGCTTTCTTTTTTATTTTTTTGCAATAAGAGAACATTCTGCTGTGAGCGTATGGTGCAAACAATAGCATGATAAGTTCTCTATGCAGTTCAAGTCTGTAATATGCAGCACTGTTAGCGTGTAGAGGTATATACAAAGGCTGAATATGTAATATGTGATTGTGTTTGTTTTGTTGTTTTGGTTCTTGTTTCTCTTTTTCTTTTTTGCTGTTCTCTCTGAAAAGCTAATGTGAGCGTTTACATTAATAATGGACGCTGCCCGTTAAAGTGTCCTGGGAGATTCCAGGAAATTATTGATAACAATGATTGCGGCGTGGGGATTGATTGTTAAGTGGGCAAATTTGTCTTGTGTGAATTCGCTCCATTAGCCAGCTCATCCACCATCTGTCCTGGGGCAGGAGCAAGCAGCCGGGGGGGGTGGAGCCTGGCATCAAGATGACGCCCCCTCACCAGCCTGTCCCAGCGAGGCCCTGGGGCAAGCTGCACTCTCTGTGGATGCCCCATTGCTACCCCCACCGAGAGGTCATGGACTGGACATTCAAAATGGACTACTTGCCTCGCTGAATAATACAAGCTCTCCATCTGGTTGCTGTGATTTTGCCATTAGTTAAGATGTTGCGTTTGCATGTTTTGTGTTTTCAGATCGTTCCCCTCACGTGTGCTTGGCACTCTTCTCCCAGTTTGAGCTGCTGTGATATTTGCTGAAGCAGAAAATCATAATGTGTCTAAAAATCTTTTAATATGGTAAGCTCCTTTTTGCTGCCCACTAGCAAGCTCCCAGGGCTTGAGTAGTACGGGGGCAGCAGTGACCAGATGCTGCATGATGTTTTACTGTGGTTCTGAGGCCAGAGCCCCCACGAATTACATGGGATAACATGGAGCGTTTAGCTGATCCATATGGACCTCCTGCTGGACTTACTGGTTTTGATGAGCAAAGATAAGCCGTTGGACCTCCGTGGCCTGTTATGTCTAAACTGATTTAACCCTGGAGTCTTATCCGTGGAGACAGCGCACTGTGTTCAGCTGAAGGGGTTTTCATTGTAATATGAGCCTTGCATGCTTCACAGCACCACTTTTACCAACCATGTGGTTTGCCAAGGTGTCCTTCACACTCCGCTGTCATTCACACCTAGCTTAAATGTTGTTACTGCATCAGCAAAGCCAGAAAAATACCCGGTCCCCCCAGTTAAAGACTCATTACGATGCCTCCGTCCCAAATGCCCACACATAATGCAGCTACAAGTGCCAGCACCCTTTCAGACTAGGGTGGCAGACGGGATGTCACTGCTGGTTGTCTGTGTGATGTGTGAGTGGCCTGCCCAAGGGGGCTTGTGGCAACCCACATGGGGATGTAGTCAGCCCCAGCCGAGCCCTTACGACATCGGGAAAAAGGAGACTCTGCAGTGGAAACGGGTCGAAGTTCAGCAGCCACATTTAGAAACTCACCCCAAGATGGCAATCATCTGAGCATCGCAGAAGCGTGATGTTCCCAGACCAAACATCTCTTTAAACAGACATCCCTCTATTAAGCACATGAGGGAACACTTGCAGTGTAATGGGTTGTTTTTACTGAGCTGCACACACATGGCCATGCTCTGCTCTTAATTCAGCCCATCTAAACTGCTTCAGGGATACCAGCGCTCAGAGCTATCTGACCATGATCTGTTTCACAACGTGCTGTCATAGACGTTCTGTCATACGTCGTGCATTGGATTGATTGACTTTGAGACAAAGTGTGGGAGGTGTGACAAGCAGAGCAATTGTGTCTGTACTATCTGACGTGGTATTATGTGAAAGTGATCTCAATACGAGTTCTGGTAAAATAAAAGATTGACAAATGAGATCGCGCCAGACGTCTGTGTGACTGCATCCGAGGTTATTCTGAGAAGGTGCAGATGCATGTGGAGGATTGAATTTGAAAACGAGATAAATTACAGTAATCAGTGTTTGATTGCGCTGGCAGATGCTCTCACTGTATCTCAGACTTTTTCAGGTCCCATTATGACTCACTGAGCTCCGACGGATTGTTATCGATTCCCTGTTACTGCCCCGTGCTATGGAATGGAAGGTCACAAGGAAAAATAATTGAAAGCAATCGCTTAGCCTTTCAGCCCCAGCGTAATGCCCAGTGCATTTTGTGTGGCACTCCCATTTACTTGCTCATGGGCTATCTCCTGAGCCCAATGCTAGAAGATTATATACATTTCTCACTCCTATTGAGCAGAGCCAGTCGATATATATTCTCCACATTCTGCCCAGAGGCCATTTGCCCAGTGTAGCTCACGCGGGCTTGTAAGTGTATTAGTCGCAGCCGGCTGGAGGACCTGCGACTCTGTCTGAAACGCCTCTCCGTCCGCGAGGAAGCTTGAGGGTGATTGTGTTTTGCAGTAATGTGTTGGGTAATCCTAATGCCAAGCGTTACAGTGGGGATCAGTGCCAGAGCTCAGCACACCAGTAGCTGCAGCGCACATGGCGGCCCAAGCCAAGGCAGGCCGGGCTTAACTCACCTTGCACCCAGCAGATGGCTGGTGCTAGCTGCCATTCCTAATGAGGCACGACGGAGCAGAGCGGCGAGCGCTGGCTCTCTGCTCCTCGCCGTCCTCCTCCTCTTTTTCTTAAGCTGATTAATTAGCACCACTTTTGCTTATGGGCCAGGAAAGCACTCTTGCTGATTCCTCAGGGAGGGCTCACCAGGGAGGCCTACTCGCTGCCCAGCTTCTTGTTCTCACTCTGGGAAGGTTCGGTGTGTGAGTGTATGAAGGAGAGAGAGATATTGTGTGTGACTGTGTGTGGGCTCCAGTGCGTTGGCGTGTATTTCTTGCTTATGAAGATTCATGCACGACATTTAAAGATTGTAGGAAATCTGTCCAGGTACACTTTCCCTTGACCCCATACCTCATTCCCTTTCCTCGGTTTTCAAATTACACCTGCACCTGTCTAAAAACATATATTACACAGATTATTACTGGAAGAAGTTGCTGCTCTACCAGGTCTTACACAGAGTCCCATTTTTTTGGTAACTTTGAATCATTTTCAAAACTTTTTTCATTTATTTTCCTTTGACTTTCTTTGTCCTTATGCAAGGGAATACGTTGGACACAGCTGTGTGAAAATTCATTAAATGAAGGTTGTTTGATTTTTGTACAGTATTGCTTTTTCTCTCTAATTGTTTTAAAAATATTACAGGTTCACTAGTGAGCCAATAAAGTAGTGCAGTAAATGCATATTATTCATTATTATTATTGCTATTATTGTTACTATAAATCATATAAAATTATTACTCAAGTATTTGAGTTTTGGTAATAACAGTCCAGAAAAATCGCTGTGGTTTTCTGTTTTGTTGTGCAATTTGCGGTATGTACAAACCAGATGGTGAAACAGCACCCATCCATTTGGGGCTTTAGCTCTATTATAGTCTTTTGCCTGAATGTTTATGTCTTATGTATGAAAGTTTATGGTGGTGATGGGTGATTATGATGGGTGCGCAGCTTCAGAGCACTCTGTTTTAGAACTAGCCTCCACGTTTCTGCACTAGTGCCAAGGTCACCCTGAACATTTAGGCAGCTTCGAGGATTACGAGAGGTCTAAACGAAACATAAATAGCAGAGTCTCTTCAGTGCTTCTCTCAGTCGCTCGTCTCTTCTCGCACAGGACCGGCACGGACGCACATCAAGGTCATTTTTTTTTCCAGAACGTTCCGTCGATTCTTCCCTTCCTTTCCCTTCCCCCTCAAGACTAATTAACTTTTCAAACGAATCTCTTTAATATTAGCCTTAAATAGCGTGGGGCGTTTGATGTTCAAATCCGATTGCTGGCAGATGTAAGCTAAGCATTTGATCGGTGCCACAGGGCGTCTTTTTACCCAGCGGTATGGCTCTCGGGCTGAACGAAGTGCTTTAGCTATGCTTAAATAATCTGCAGTGCGGGAGGAGCCCAGGGATGAGACAGGATGCTTGGCGCAGTTTTTTTTTTAAGAGGACTATGAGGCCAGTTATGGAAAACCGAATCCACTGCGACTCTGCTCATTTCATGCATTCAGCCGGGAAGTGGGATGGAATTTGGACACTTCTGCCTGCATTATCCATTTCTGTGGGATGTTTCAGAGCCACAGTGGTAGCATTATCTCTTTTGCGAGGGTGTGTGCATCTGAAAGTTCAGCGATTGAAAAGGGTTATGGCATTATCTGTGATGCAGCATGTAGAAAAAAACATTGGTGTGGATTAAAGCTGAATCAAAGGTAACCTGCAGGTATACGTTTCCCTCTGCAATACAATAGCTTATTGTAGTGAGAGAGAACCTGTGATTAATAATGCTCTCTCCCTCTCTCTCTCTCTCTCTCTCTCTCTCTCTCTGTCTCTCTCTCTCTCTCTCTCTCTCTCTCTGTCTCTGTACTCTCTTAGACTCCGCCCACTGATATCATCCAGTCCCAAGAAGAAGAAAGCAGCTGCCCAGGTGAGGAAAGCCTCTGAGAGATAAATAACAAGGCCTTTTTCTTTACTGTTAAAGCTCAGACATAGTCTATGCATTTTATAGGCTTAATGAAGTACTCACTTTCAGTACTACCCTTGAAAACAATTACAATTGCATAATTATTTATAATTTGAAGTTTGTTTGTTTTAATTATTTTATTTTAAATAAAACAATCCTAAAATATTCTTTATTTTATATAGCAAGTAGTTAAACATATTAACTACTATTATACATTATGGGAGATAGGTAGAGAGATGAGCATTGGATTTCTGTATAGCTATATAGCAGCAATGATACAGTTCAAGCTATGAATCTTTTGAAATCTTGTTTAGCAGCGTACTATCATTGGCAGTTTAGCTGGTTATAATGTAAGCCAAGTTCATATTTGATTGATAACTCAGAGGTCCAGGCTCAGTTCTATCGGGAGTGAAGAAAACACAGCTGGCTGAACAGAAGTTTTATTCAGGTTTGACTAACCAAGCAAGTATTTTGAGGGTTTAAACTAAATTTGTGTAGATTCATGGCTGGTATCTTTGTCTCTGTGACTGAGGATGCACTCAGCTTCCTCAGCTGAATGTTATTTAACCATCAAAACATAGACAAATGTGTATGTGTAGCCAGCTCCTTGTTTAAAGGGTATTTTTCACTATCTTGACTTTCTTCAGTTCACCAAAGAAAGGTGAATTTGTAGGCTTCTTGGGGGTGACGTGTTTTTTTTATTATTTATTAATCTATTTTTCCTGGTTTTAGTTATTTGGTCCCTCTCTGATTCTTGCAAACTTTCGCCGACACGAGCACACTGACCAGTCACGATCGCCTCTGCGGTTGGCATGGTAACGGCCACGGTGTCCCAGCAACTAGGACGTTTTGACAAACATCAAAAGCATGGATGGTGTTAGCATCTCCAAAATCAGCTCAAACTATGCTACGGACGTCCAAGTTAAATGTGAGAGTGCTTATAAAATGTCAGCTCCTGAAAGAAGCGACTAAGCTCTCCACGCTACTTTCACTTTCCTAAATGGAATCTAGCCTGCCAAATGGCACTCTTCGCTCGTTTTAGGAGGAGAAAAGGATGGTTTTAAAAAGATGCACTTCATACCATTAGATTTTTTTTGTTTTTCTGCAGCGCCAACAGCACAGCACATTCCCAAAAGAACACATCACATCTCGTATGTGTAGGTTTGAAGCTTAAAAATCATTTCTAAATATTTCCTTGCATTTATTCACACTGTGGTTGGTGTTCATTGGTTTTTACTGTGAAAACTGACAGGAGTCTACAGTTCTGCTTGGGTCCAAAATGTTAGCAAAAGATGAAACCCACGTACCGAATAAATACAGCCTACACACACATCAATGTTACATCAACAATAATCCTGTACACGCCTTGCTCTGTCACCCAGGGTTTAATGAGATTATCAAATTGCATCATTTTAGAGCAGTGTGTGCTCTGTTTGGTTAGAGAGTCAGTCCATTCCATGTTATCAGCTTGTCTGTGGTTGGAGGGATTCGACCTGATGTAACCTACAGCCCCACTTGAGCTCTACGCTATGTCTTTCTCATGAATCAGATGATTCATCATAACAGGCTGTAGCAGTGACCCTGCATGTGGCACATTATTTATGTTTATGTTTATTTGATCTGGGCTCAGTATCTGTAGTCATGGCTAGATGGTTTGATGGATTGGCGTTTGATCTCCGTGGCTTTTAGTGCCCTGCGCGTATGCCGAGGCTGTGATTAGGAGCCCCTCAGCCTGTGTTTAAAACTGAAGCCGTGCTGAGAGAGGGAGAGAGCTAGAAAGAGAAAGAGAGGAGAGAGAGAGAGAGAGAGAGAGACAGAGGGGGGAGGGGTCCATGCAGGCAGAGAGAGAGCACACAGAATGCTGGCGGGGGTCAACTGGGCCGTCGCTAGGCAACCTCCTGGTCCCGTCCTGGTTGCTGCGGAGCAGCTGCTCTGATTGGCTGAAGGGAGACGGCGAAATGAATTGGGGTTACATAACCGTGTGTGTTCCTGCGAGGGAATCAGAGAGGAGTCACCCTCAACAAAGAATCAACAGTAGCTGAATACTTTCTATAACCCATAAGAAAGAAAAATGAGGTGAAATAAGCTGTACATGCAACAGTTTAAATTATTATGTTTTTATATTATTATACATAGTAGTAAAAGTCCAAGTGCTTCAGAATTACTAAAACATTGAATAAATTATGTTATATTAACGTAAATGAATAAATAACGTTACTTAAAATGATATATAAAAGAAATTTTGTAATCAACTGTAGCTCATTATAATAAACTTCAAATCTGCAGTGATCCTGACATATACTATCATATAGCATATTGAGTTCCAAAATGCTGCATATCCATTTGTTGCAAATTTGTATAAAAAGATGTTTAAAAAAAATTACTGATGTATAATGCACTTCAGTGTTTCCAACAGGTTATGATGTAAACCTGGGGGTTTTAAGTTGTGTATGTCTTGTAATTTCATTTTATTTACCAGGGGTGCAGAATTGAACTATAGAAACTTTGTAAACACAAACAGCTAATCAGCTATTGTTGCATCCCAAGTGCTATTGTTTATTAAATGTTCTGGAAAATTGTTAAAACCAGACCTAATATACTTTGGTATATACATGACTAAAGGTGGCTTTAGTCATGATATAGATATATTTCCTGCATGTGTAAAGCTCACTCCCAGCAGTGTACACTACTGTGCAGAAGCCACCACTCAAAAACTTTTTAGCTTAGCAGTAAGTGTATTTTCACCAGTAAGAACAGCAGCTATCATTAGGGCAGATGTAAAGAGGCATAAACACAATACAATGTAGCATAAATATCTTATTTTAAAAAAAGGAAATAATATCTTGTGCACCAATTTGAAGAACAAAGTGTAGTTCCAGATTGCTCCTGGACGCCCCAGACATTGTATGAATTTATTCAATTCCTTCACCTGCAATGTTGATTTAGCTTAATGAAGTACTGAGTAGTCAAAGCAGGTGTTAGATTATTAGACTGAGTTGCCACAAGGAAAAGCTTGAAGCGTTTGCACAGTACTGTATATCACATACAGTGTTACATGTTGTAGGGGAGCTGGAAAGACAATTCCCTAAAATGGTGATGTTTTAGATATAATTATTATATAATCCAACTTGTCTTAATGATATATTTTTAAACCTTTGTTGTAGAAACAAGCACAGGACATGCATGTCTGCTTAGTGGTGGGTGCACTGACCCTAAATTCCAATGACCAATTCCTAATCCAATATCTTTACAGTCATATTGGCAGATGGACGATTTTTAAAAAGTGTTTAATTTTAGTCTGAGTATTCTAAATTATTTACCTAGCCCAATGCAGCACACGTGTCTTTTCACAATAAATGTCCCTAATAAAGTACCTATAGCCTTCTGCCCCAGATCCTTCCTCCACCAAGCCTCTGTGTCGGATTGATCCCTGTTAGGATTGACCCAATCAGTGACCGACCCACAGGCGAGCTGTAGGCTGCCTTTGAGGCCAGTGGACGTGGGCTGGTTCTGAAGTGGTGCACGCTTGGCAGGACCACTATCAGTAGAACCCTGCTGCTGTCTGTCCCACGGCAAGAGACCGCCTAGAGAGGACCCTTGCGCCATCTCAGCCAGCCTGAGCTATAATTAGTATGAAGACTTACATATACATCTTCACTTTTCCACAAAATGATAATTAATTAGGCCTCTCGTTTCCCCAGGCGCTGCTTCCTCTCTCCGATGCCTGATGGGAAGTGCAGCCATGCTTCTGTCTCGTCTTTTTTTTTCCCCTCGCTCTTTCATTCTCCTCTTTTTTTACCAGTAGGAAAGAACTCACTGCTCAACAGATAGCATATTTAATAACTGGCAGAGATCCAGTGTACCCATTTGTTTCTTTTATATATTTCATCATCACTTTATGCCCCATCATTGATTTTATTGGATGTCTCCTCGGGGCACTGGATAATGGTGGATTCAGCGTTATATCGTCAGTTAAAGCAAGGCTTTACGAATGGAGGTCCAAGGCCAACGTATAAGACGCTGCAACCCAACATCAATTTCAAACATGGAGCCAATTTATCTGCCCTTTGTGATTTTCAGGTTATGCCTAACCCGGTGATGCTGCCTTTAGCAGCTCCTGAGCCTCCTCCTACCCCTACCCCTCCTCCAGTGGTGGAATGCGGCCCTGTTACATATGAGGAACACACTGAGGAAGAGGAGGAGGAAGAGACAGAGGAGCCCTGTGTCAGTGCCATGGAGCTTATGGGAGGCAATGGTCAGTATGGACATTAAAGTGTGCAATATCATCACACTTAATGATTAAAGTCAACTGTTGGAAGTCAAACTTACAATTTCCTCCTTTCAGTGTCCTTACCCAAAATGCATTCGTCAGCCAACTTTAGTGAATGATGTTTGCTGCTTTAGTCTGATGGTCATAGACGTAAGCACATTGAATGAATGAGAAATTTAAATGTGAAACAACATTTTGCCCGTTATTGTATTGTTTGGTTCTGTTTTTGCTATTTTGTGCAATACAAATATTTTACATTTGCTTTGATTCACAAATAATTCTTAAGAAACAGTATTAATATACATAAATAGCTATGTGATCAGCCAGTTAGCATTTATTTGCTTACAATAAATATTACAATAAATATAAATATATTCATATAAATAAACATACATTACACAGCTTTTTGGAGTTATCATCCAACACCAGGTTTGACCCAGCAATACTTGATGTTATATCATCATAATAAAAGGTGCTTACAACTTTTTGTCCTTGCAAAAAAAAAAATTGTTGCACAGCTAAAATAAGTAGAAGTGGCCTTTGTGGGTTTTGAGACACATTTTTAAATAATAGTATGTCAAACTACATAGGAAGGTCTACTTAAATTTACTTAACAACAACAAGCTTGTGATTAGGTATGCACTTTACAAGGCAAAGCTTCCGTTACTTGTTAGTAAATCTGGGTATTTTGGGTCCAGAGTGTTTTATCTGGCTGGCTGCTCAAATGGCAGCTAAGGTGTTTAGACACTTTGTACAAGGGTTTTTACTTTCCGGACCTCGATTTTCCATCTCAATTTTAATTGTGTTAAAACTTAAGCAGGCAAATATCAAACACTGAACATGTAGCTGAACTACATTTCATAGAAGACAGCGCTTTACGTTTTCCACATTTTGTTGTTACAGCCTTATTCCAAAATGGATTAAATGTATTGTTCCCAACCCCCCCCCCCCCCCCCCCCCCAAAAAAAAAAAATCTACACAAAATACCCCATAATGACAAAGTGAAAAAAGTTTGTTTGAATATATTTTTGCAACTTTATTAAAAATAAAAAAAACAAAAAACATGTACATAGGTATTCACAGCCTTTACCATGACACTCAAAATTGAGATCTGGTGCTCCTGTTTCCACTGATAATCCTTCTATTGTTTCTACAACTTAATTGGAGTCCACCTGTGGTAAATGCAGTTGATTGGACATGATTTGGTCCCATAGTTGACAATACATGTCAAAGCACAAACCAAGTCATGATGTCCAAGGAATTGTCTGTAGACCTCTGAGACAGCACTATATAAAGACACAGATCTGGGGAAGGGTACAGAAACATTGTTGCAGCATTGAAGGTCCCAATGAGCACATTGGCCTCCATCATCCTCAAATCTGTCCTGGAACCACCAGGACTCTTCCTTAAGCTGGCCTCCTGGCCAATCTGAGTGATCGAGGTAGAAGGGCCTTAGTCAGGGAGGTGACCAAGAACCGAAGGGTCACTCTGACAGAGCTTCAGCATTGCTCTGTGGAGAGAAGAACCTTCCAGAAGGACAACCATTTCTGTATCACTCCATCAATCAGACCTGACAGCTTGCTAGGAGTTTGCCAAAAGGCGCCTGAAGGACTCTCAGACCATGAGAAACAAAAATCTCTGGTCCGATTAAACAAAGATTGAACTATTTGGCCTGAATGCCAAGCGTCATGTCTGGAGGAAACCAGGCACCGCTCACCACCTGGCCAACACCATTCTTACAGTGAAGCATGGTGGTGGCAGTATCATGCTGTGGGGTTGTTTTTTGGTTCAGGAACTAGGAGACTAGTCAGGGTCGAGGGAAATATGAATGCAGGAATGTACAAAGACATTCTTGAGGAAAACCTCCAGAGCGCTCTGGACCTCAGACTGGGGTTACGGTCATCTTCAAACAGGACAACGACCCCAAGCACACAGCCAAGATAACAAAGGAGTGGCTTCGGGACAACTCTGCGAATGTTCTTGAGTGGTCCAGCCAGAGCCCAACCTTGAACTTGATTGAACATCTCTAAAGAGATCTGAAAAAGACTGCATCAACACTCTACATCCAACCTAATGGAGCTTGAGAGGCTCTGCACAGAAGAATGGGAGAAACCACCCAATGATAGGTGTGCCAAGGTTTTAGCCTCACACTCAAAAAGACTTGAGGCTGTAATTGCTTCCAAAGGTGCTTTAACAAAGCATTGAGCAAAAGCTGTGAATACTTATGTACGTGATTCTTCTTTAGTTGTTTTTTTTTTTTAATACATTTGCAAAAATTAAAATGAACTGTTTTCACTTTGTCATTATGGGGTATGGACTGTCGAATTTTGAGATTTTTTTTTTAATCCATTTTGGAATAAGGCTATAACATAATAAAATGTGAAAAAAGAGGAGCGCTGTGAATACTTTCCAGACCCACTGTATATTGACTCCCTCTGGTGAACTGAATAGATTAAATCAATCTATACTAAATAAGTTTCTACATGAAGTCATGTAACTTTCCTCCATTTCCATGAGCAGCCTGTGTCAACTAGCTATAAGTTATCTTGCGGGGTCTTCTGTCTTAGATCTATAGATCACTTATCAGAACTCAGCCGTATTACCCAGCGGCAGTGTGCCGGCTAATCTAAAAGTCACACTTCTCTTTATTCAGATATCCCCAAAGCCCAGCCCTATCATTAATCTTTTTTCTCCTTTTTCCAGAATATGGCTGTGAGGCTGAAGAGGAAGAGGTTTTCTAGTCTGCGCTATTTTTCCCCTTCTTCAGCGAGCAATGCTTTTCATCAGCCCCGGAACCTTTCCTTCCTCCCCATGGAGACAGGGGAACAAGGTTTAGACGTGTGTGCTATTGTTGTTACCATGGAATATTCTTGTGTCCCTGCTTCTTATGCACCAGAGGACTTGTTCAGCCCTGGCAGCATCTGGCTGAGTGAAGGGACGTTTCGGGGTTGAGCGCAACACGTGAGCAAGACATGACTTTAGATTGCGTTTTGGACCATTAGCCTCACGTTGATCCGGCAGCTGTGCGTTGCTGTAGTCACTTATGGAAGGGATGTTAATCGGACCATGCCCATGCGTAAGAGGAAAACCTAATAAGCCATTAAGCCTCCTGTTGTGCCAGTGATATAGCTGAGACTAAGCTGAGGCAGATGCACATTCATTAATGAAGTATGCACCTCTGTCTCTCCTGGGAGATTTGGGGATTGTTATCTTTCTGGATGATTTGTACTGCGTCCACATGTTTTAAAGCCCATTCACGTTTCCACTTTGACAATACAGTAGTTTCTGTTGGTCTCTCTTACGGAGGCCTGCAGTTGTTCCAGAAGCGAGGAAGAGTTTGCTAATAGATGACAGATATTTTGACCAAAAATGAAAATGATTGTATTTATTTTTGTGCTGTTTTGTGGAGTATCTTTTAAAAAGTCATTTTAGATTTTTAAACTGTAGAATATTGGTTCCCACACAGCGTAATTATATGTTTTTGTATATAAATGTAAATATGTGTAGTTATATAGCTCTGTCATGTGTCATTTACCTCTTGTGTCAATTCTTTTGAAGGTATTTTATTTTTACTGATAGACATTGATATAGTGTAAGATGCCACTCTGACAGGATTTTGTATGTTTTTTTTCAGTATGTTTAATGAAACATGGTCTCCAGATGAAAGTCACATTTCAGTGGAATTTAACAGTCTCTGGTGAACAGCTGGTAACCTGACTACATTCCTTATTCCTTGTGTAATTAAAACGACTCAAGTAAAAAATACATAATTGGTATATATTCACCCACCTGTCTGTTTTTTATTAATTATATATAGATGTATAGATAGCCTGTTGCCTCATTAATTCTTCCTTTTTAGAATATGCAGTTCCTCGTTATGTTGAATATATCGTCTTTACAGGAGAGAACAAAAACATACCTTTCTTTTAATGTAAGTCGATGGAACCAGAATTTTTTCTAAGCTGTTTTGGGACACTTCTACTGGTCCATTCATCTTGAAATGTTCACACAATGTAAATGACCATTGGCTTGTTTAAACGATGTAGAAAACTCAAAATCGACAAAAATTGAGATACATGTTTTTAATTGGACAGCAACGATATGCTGCTGCAGATAAAATGTTTCCCAAAAATCATTCTGTTCGTCTAAGCGTGTTATTGTTGTAACATGTACGGATTCTTTGCGTAACCGTGGCCCATATTATGACTGCTGCCTTTCAACGCTTGTCTCCCATTTCTTTATAAGAAAGACACGCAGCCACCGAAAAATCTCTTAGCGAGTAACACGAGATTAGTCCCAGACCCTCAGGTGTGTGTATATGTACGTATGTGTGTGTGTATGTGTGTTAGAGAGCAGCAGATGGCCAGCCCTCTGTTCTCCACATGCCTCACACATCTCCTTGCGATACCGCCATCAGCTCTCGTCACCAGATTGCTTCATCAGTCACATGAACACATAGAGACCTAGACCTCCATTCAGCGTCGCAGCATTTCCATTTCCATTATCAGGAAGGAGGTTCATCCTGTGGATCAGTGTGTGCACCTGAGACCTGGGAAACAAAGAACCAACATCTCGAAGATGAACCTAATGAGTAATGAAGTAGCGAATCTGTTATTTTCTCTTGTATAATTGAGTTCAGACGCAGTTCGGATACAGTGCATTTAATTTCCACTCAAAAGAGCCGTTAAGTTATTCATTTCCAGCCTCGAGAAAAAAAGGAGAAACCAATTTAAGCAGAAAATTACACAGACGCCTCAACAGCTAAGTATTACGTTTTTCAGTGTTTAGCGTGTCCACCCTTCGCCACAGCTTCCATTCGTTTTTGTTTTTGTTGTTTAGAAATTTGCTTCTTTGAGAAATTTTCTCAAAGATTTTTTTCCACATCTCCAAAGTTCAGTGTTGTTGAGGCCCTCACTCGGGACTGGCCAGTCCATTGTTCTGAGAGCAAATGTTCTGCTTGTCTGTAGCAGGAGCTTCTTGATTGTTGCATCTTTTCAGACCCGTAGTACTGAGCTGTCTTCTGACAGAAGGAAGAAGGATGGACAGAAACACTTGTCAGTGTTTTCAGATCTAAAGCAAGAGTGGAGTTTGATTTGATACTGAATCAAATCAAACACAGTTTTCACGAGCCTCATTTTCTCAGAACAACTTCTGGTTTTCTCTTACTTTCCTTTGGCTTCCCTCTTTCTTTTAATGTAGTGATTTATCTTATCTCCACTGAAGTATGTTCCAAAAAGAAATAACTTGTACTTAATGGCTATTTCACTAGGTAGTTAAATAAATGAATGGTGGGAGTTTCACAGAGTGAATGGACAGCTGGTAGCTACAGTACATTCCTATGTGTAATTAAAAGTGCTGTTTATGTGTGTGTGGGCGGGGGGATCACAATGCTCTCCCACCTATCAGTTTTTAATGATCTAGGTAGATAACCAGCAGCTACTCTGTTAAAATTTCTCATCGTCTTTGGGACCTGATGTTTCAGCCTTTGCGTCTTTGAGTGTGAACTGCTCCGCACCTTGTGGAGCCACTCAGCCCTCTTTGTGTTTTGGGCCAAGTATCATCTTTCTCCTTGGTGTCGGAGTATGAGGGTTCAAACCCTTTTATGTGGGAGATTCCCCCCATCATGCAGGTGCTTATGGAGTGGATGCAGTCGATTTGCCTGCCTCCAGTGATCAGACCGCTGAGTAAGATGACACTATAATGGTCTGGCGCTGCAGCGTTGCTTGCCTGCCACTCACGTTTGATTTGATTTGTTGCTAGATACGGACTCCGAGAGCTCTTCTACACTTCAACTATATCAGGTTCACCTCTTCAAAGAGCGTATTAAACAACTTGGCGCTCCTTGCAACCCCCCTTTTGCTCCGTCTGTCTGAAGCCTAGTCTCTGGTTTCCAGCCTTAACTCCCACGCAACACTCCAAGCAAGGTCATATCAGTCAGTTCATCGTCCATAAGTGAACTGCTTTGGATCATGGCGCTCTATTGCTTTCCCTAATTAGCAGCCCAAATTGGTTGAGGTGGTTGAGATGTACTTGGTGAGTATGACCTAGTTTGATCTCTATATATAGAGAATGTATGTTGTTCTCGAAAGTTCTTGTAGATTTGCTTTCCCAGACGAGTCTAGGCCTAGTCTAGCATTGTGAATGGAGATTCTCCTTTAAAAAAGGTGAACGCAGTTCAAGACTAGGCTTAGTCCTTATCTGGGAAACTGATTGTGGGTTTTTTTGTGTGTTTTTTTTTTCTTTTTTTACAAATTATTACTGTCGTAGGACAACCTTTTGTCTCTTAACACTAAATGATCTTTCCATGAGACATGTAAAGCATACATTAGCTGAGACTGGTCTAAGAATCTTCTTTCCTTTTCCTCGAAAGTCACCATCTTTTAAGGTTTTCTTTACAGCAGCATCAAACTGCCTCTTATAATGAATGTCCTGATTATAGAGATGGCAGTGATTATGATGATAATCATGACAATGAAGCAAATCTGTTAATCCATCCTCTCCTATGCCGCGCAGCGCTTTCTCCGTATCTCACTGATCCCACGGCAGAAGCATTAGCCACAGCCTCTGGATCTGCAGCCCTGTCAGGCCTGCGGGGCAGGAGAGAGAGAGATAGCGAGCCTGTGATTGATGCAGTGTGACTGGCTCCTTCGTGCTTGGATCAGCCAGGCTTTCGGAGCTGTCCCCCTATATCCAGGTTCACTCGGCTGGGCTCAGGTGAGCGCGCACATTCCCCAGCCAAACCTTTCATGACCCCTGCAGCCTATGGTCCAGTCAGTGATGAGGTAATACGGGGTCATGTTAGTGTGTGTACATGAGGAGGAGTCGCTGTCCACTCATATTGCTGTCATGGCATGGAGCTGAACCAGAATAGACTCAGGTCAGGAACAGGCCGGGGACAGGCAGAGAAGGCACTCTTTATTTCTTCAGGATATTACTTACTGTTCATTTTTCATGTCTGCTCTCTTGTTTGCTATCGCTCTCAGTTCTGTGTAATTCAGTTTTACATGCTTAGGTAGAAATGTCCAGAATGGTTCTTGGCTTTGATGTATAGCTCTTTAATTGGTTCTTTTAGATTTTGGGGATGTACTTTAAACATGTTCTTCATATTTGCACATTTCATTTACAAATATGGACCTAGGACCATCTATGGAAAGGTTTCCTGTGGTACCAGTAATGGTTCCTCTATGCCAGGGTTATTTAATTAGAAGTCAGTAAAGTCCAGTTAGAGATTTCCAGACTGTCATCATTTCTAACTTGTGTTATGATTCAGTGCCATATCCTGTATAGTAAAGTAGCCTAGTATCAGCATCTTATACCATCAGCAACTAAAAGACCAACACATCACACATACTGTTCAGTATATTTCAGTATATTTACTGTGTAAACGATGAACTGAATGAATTATTTATAAAGTTTTTTCTTCACCTCAAGTAAAAACAAGGGCTACATTAAAAAAAAACAGAATGCTTTTTAAAATAAGTGCATCCTAAAGTAAATAAAACCTGCGTCTTCTTGTTAACTCAGCTTCACAGATTGACATGTTGGTTTTACAGAGCGGTGTTCTCCAAAACTAGACGAGCAGGTCCATTCCATAACCGTTACTGTTAAACAGTCAGTTTTCACTGCTGACTTTTCTGTTTTTAAAGCACGTTATTCTTTCTGACTCGCTTTAGTCTCCGGCTGCTGCTTCTCCTCGCCTGTTTGCACGCGCAGCACTTCCCAATGTGCACAGATCTGATTGGCTAAGGAGCGCCTTTGGTGACCTTACAGTGCTCGCGATTGGTCTCTGAGTTCACTGCGCTGTAAAGCCTGTATACCGTAAAGACGAGAAAAGCTCCGCTGCTTAAAATAAACACAGTCAAAATAATTTTCAATGGTTTATCGGTTTGGGTCCGCATTGGACAACATGGTCTGCCGATTAGTGACCTATGCTCTATGCCATTGCTCCAAAGAGGTTTATTAGTGCAACCGTCAAGACCCCTATTTAGCAAGTCAAGTGATTATGACAGGTAAAACCTCCTTAGAACCATGAGAAATATGGGCTAAATATGGGTGAGACCGTAGATGTATTTGATTGTGAACAAACTGAATGGGACATTTCTAAACCAATCCCATGCCAGAGCTCAAAGTAGGCGGCAATGATTAGTTTACCAACATTGTTAGACAGTATGCCAAAACTAAATTGAACAGTGTTCCTGGAACTTTGATTTGATTTTGAAGACTAAGCTATAGTTAATGATAGTGCTGTGCTAGCCAGCTTGTTTTGCTTATGTTATTGACAGAATAAAGGAATTTAGAGGGGCTGATTTTAAAGGGGGGTGCACCCTTGTTTGGCAGCAAATTTCACCACAATCCATCATTTAGCAATCTGTCTCCAGACTAGTATTCTCATTACAAGATCACGCCTGGATCTGTGAGATAAACCGAGTCTGCTCTGCTTGTGCGTTATTATAATGAAAGTAATGCCATTGTACAAGTGAGACTGACTTATGTGTCCTCAGTGGATCTGATATCTAGCCCTGCGTTCTGGAAAATAAAGGCACCCCCAGACTTACATTCAACACCATCCCTCCTGAGAATTCCTGCAATCTTAAAGGGCATTCTGATTCTTTAAAAGGCTGAGAGAAATTTCTACTGGCAGCCCCTCAAAGCCTCGACTTGACTCGAGGGAGGGAGTCTACAAAACTGTAGACTTCAGCCAGCTCTGTATCCCAACATGCATTTCCCTTTTCTCTTTGGTGGCGCGCTACCCCCATCAACCACGCAAGACATATACTATCTGCTAATGCTAGAAAGCCATGTGGGATCATTTTAGTGTTGTCTGCGCATGCAGATTGCTAACAATTTCAGCAAACCACAATGCCTTGAAACAGAACACTAGCTTCTTAGTGGTGAAACACCAGCATCGACTTATTATCAGCTCATTTTAGACCCTGAACACATTTGTTCAGTCAAAGTAATAATAGGACTGAAGGTTGAAGTGGAGTTGAATACATTGGTAAAATAGTATAGTGAAGCTAAAATCTAATTAGTTTTGGCTTTGATAGAATCTTTTTTTTTTATTCAGAAGCTGTGATCTCCAAGATGATAACTTTACAGGAGAAGGAAAAGACGTGCTTCGTTTTTCATGTAAGTCAATGGAACCAGACTTTTTTTTAATAAAAATTAAGTAACTCTATATGTAGGCACTGCCAATGCACCAATGTGAGCATTGTTAATTATTTAACTAAAACTGGTGTCATGGCCACCATCTCCTGCCTATGTGGGATCTGCCTGACAGAATGCAACAACTTCTTCTTTGTCAGTAGTAACACATCATTGTATTGCATTTTGGTATACACACGAAATTCTAGAGTTCTTCATCTGTTTATGATGCATTACAGGTGATCGATAGTAAACAATATAGGGCATGAAATTGGCAATGACAATGTTAACTTTTGTTCTTCTATCACTTCTTTTGTTTACTGCTAAACGTGGTTTTGTGCCAGGTGTGGGTGGCGGCAGTTCCTTGCCATGAGCTTCTGCCATCGCTGTATTTACAGATCCTTTCATTGGCTCCCTGTCCTTAAGTGATCTAACCAGAAGCAGGACCTTCAACATGAGTGACAATGAGTTAGAACATGCCGTCAGGGCAGTGCTACTACTTAAACGTCTCATTGTGGATTGATGGAAGACTCAGCGCTAGATTGACTTGCTATCACCTCTTGCGGTACAAAGTGGTATTACAAGACAGGTGTCACACCATGGCTAGTTGGGAAGAGGCTCTGTTAGTTATCTAAGTGTAGCTGTTGGCAAATTAACACAAACTGATAGGGTGACAGCCTGTCCTGACTCCACATTGGCATGTATTCAGGGATGTTTATTTTAAACCGTGTACACTCCTCACTTCCTTCAGCAAGTCAGCACTTGTGTTACGTTTGTATGAAGCTGTTCCAAAGGGAGGAGGTAAGGTAAGGAAAAAAAAAAAAAACATGAAATTGAGGGCTAGCTTGTGATTGTGTGTGCTCTCTGAAACAGCAGTAGACCCCCCTCCCAGCACTATGTACTCCTGTAGTGCAATTATGTAATGCACTAAACCTCTCAGTGGCCATTGAGCACACACAGAGTCTGCCAGGCTCGTTTCTGTCCACTGTGTACTAAAAATATTTCCTTTTCTACAGCTCCCTGGTGATTGAGACCCTGTTGCTGTATGTTCAATGCTGCCATGGCCTGTTCTGGTGAGTACATTTACCAAACCTCGACAGCCAAATCGGTTTACTGCTCAGCCACACTGGGAAAGTTTCATTTACAACACAAATTCCCCTGCGAGCCACATGTCAGGATTCCAAGCCTAAGTGCAAATATCCCACATGCCGCTTCGTGCACACACAAGGCCATATTGTGGCAAATAGACAAGAAGGAGCGACATGCATAATAAAAGGCCCAGCTTGCTGAAGCTATTATGAGATGAGCATTGAGAAGGTAGCAAACCAGCTCACTGGGGCACCATTCAAGTGATCTATTGGAACGCAGGCAGCAGCTACAGGGGCTCTGAGCAGTGATAGAGCCCCTTTCCCAGCCCCCTCCCTCTCTGAGCCATCTGCTGCAGCACCGCCGCCGCTGTCTCAATCTCTCACGTCTCCTACGTGAGCCTGGAGCGACAGGCAGTGCTCAAATTCTGTGGAAAACTGCTATGGCCTGTATGCTGATTCGCCAGAGTTTCAAATCCGCTGACCGTCAAAAGACTAGGAGCGCATACCTATACAACATTTTTTAAAGGGTCCATATCACAGAGCCAAACTGTCCTACCTCTGTAAAAAGTTGTTTGATGTATGCTGTTTTGAAATTGTTTTGAAAAATTGTTCACTCTACATTCCTTACAGCCTATATATGGAACTCGCCTGCTTAAGATCGAGTTAATTGATCTTATGAAGTTCCTATAAAGCAACATTTATCATATCTGTTCAGCCTACAGTCGTTTAGCTCCATCCATTCATGCTTTTAGAATGAAGCACAACACAGTTCAGCTAATAAACACTTGGCAGATTTTCACTTCTGCAAGTTTTTTACAGCTGTACTATATAGGATTTGGGGATTTGGAGACCTCTCTGGTGAAAATGTGTAATGGTACTCAACATGAAGACCCTTTTAGCGCTTCACCACTTCCCCAGGCTGTTGAATCTGATAATTGCAAAGCATTCAAAGAGAACTTAGGCAAAACTGGATGAAGGGCATGTTATCTGAGGAAGTAAGTGCCAGGTCTACTATGGTCATAATATCTTTATCAGTATAATTCTGATATTGCATTTGAGACCTAAACATTAAACCTGACCTTCTTTTTGGGCCAAATTGCAACACCTCTGACTTTAAAACGACTATCTCAGGCTGTACAGGGGGACTCACAGAAGCGCACAGACATCATATTTTTGCATATTTTTTTTTCCTTCCTGACAGTAATGTGACTTTATTTAATTTTTACAAAACAATCCTGCCTAGTGCAGCCATAAAAGAGCAATTTGTAAGTTAGTGTGTAAGTTTGTAGTATAAAACATCTTGTGAAGAAATAACGATTTTGATTGTATGTTAGACATCTATGTAAAGTATATCTATGGAAGTCAGCATGCTACCAGATAGGCGTGGCCCGTCCTGTCTTGTAATACCACTTTGTGTGAGGAGGTGATAGCAATCTAGCGCTGAGTCTCCCATCAGTCCAAAAAAAGACGATTAAGTAGTAGCGCTGCCCTGAAGGCATGTTCTAACTTCTTGTCACTCATGTTGAAGCTCCTGCTTCTAGTCACTTAAGGACGAGGAGCCAATGAAAGCATTGTCATTGCTGGAAATTTCATGCCCTATATAGTTTACTATCGATCACCCGTACTGCATAATACACAGACGCAGAATTCTAGAATTTCCCGTGTATACCATAATGCAATACGATGATGTCGTACTACTGACATTGTGTCAGGCAAATCCCACGTAGGCAGGAGATGGTGGCCATGACACCAGTTTTTTTTTAATAATTAACAAAGCTCATATTGGTGCATTGGCAGTGTCTACATATAGAGTTACTTCATTTATATACATACACTTACTAATCCTTTTAGAAAAGTTTAGGTCAAGGTGTGTAAACATCCTTATTATAGCATTTTTTTTTCTCAGTCAATCAGTACTAGGCTAAACTACTGCTTAACAAATCATATGGCAGTCATGTACAAAATATGAACGTGTCACACAAATGTCTGTCACTTTTTATGAAGCAGTGTTTCCGAACACAGGATTTTAAAATTCTGTTGGTCGTCCTCTAATTCACTATGTAGCAAATGCTACAGAATGAATAGTTGATAAGTTAACAAGTGAACCATTCCGAAGGCAATGTAAGTTTATGCAACTTATGCCTGTGTATACTTGCCACAACGTGTATATATATATAAAAAACATTGATTCTTGGTCAAGCACACATTACAGTCAACATGAATTCAGGCTCTTTGGCAAGTAAATGGTTATTTAAAATGAGTATCTCTGTGCAAAGACTTGGTGTGTATAAAATAATATATTGTATGAATATTAAGTGTATATATATATATAATATTCATATATGGTAACATCAGTAATACCATATAATAGCTGCCTGGTAATATCAATAATACTCTGTAAGGGGTTGAGGTCAGATGTTAAATAGAAGTGTTACAATAGCTTTAACAAGTGACAGTTAGAATCCGCTTCTCTTCAAATAGCTTGGATTCATTATGAAGTGTGACTGGTTGTGCTGGATTCCTGATTAATATGTGCTTGGCTGGGAACTGATGGAATATCAGGTATGGCTGATTTAATTTGAAGGGCAGCAGTAATAGAATGTCTGTATGATTTAGAGTATTCTGCCTTGGTCTTAAAAAACCCAACAAGGTTTTTTAGATACGTTGGGTAGCTTTTTGTACCTGATGAGAAAGAAGCATGATTGAGGGAGGGGAGCTGCTTTTTCACATGAGCTTACAGTTAATATTACTGTTGGTGCTTGTCGGCTTCTACGCAGGATCTTTTCCTTTCAGTTAATTACATGTCAGCATGTGGGCTTGTTATGTCTCATTAAGAACACGGAGAGCCGCTAATGTTTATCTTCACAAATAAAATTTTTAATCGCAAATGCAAGCAAATCTGCAGCACTGTACAGCCCTGTTAACCGTGGTATTGGTTATGCTTAGAACAGAAACGTAATTACCTGCTGAACTGACGGAACTGGCAAGCTGAAAATGTGAGAAAGCACCCATTAGTCCTGGGTTTATTAGCATACGCCCACCGTCCACTTCATTAGGAACAGGACCTCCTCGTATCTGCATTTATTGTCCATTTTATCAGCTCCACCTGCCATAGAGGAGCACTTTATAGTTCTACAGTTACAGACTGCAGCTCCATCTGATTTGCTGCATACTTTCATTCTCTTTCACCATTTTCTTCAGTGATCAGGACCCCCACAGGACCACCACAAAGTAGATATGTGGTGGAGCATTCTCAGCACTGCAGTGACACTGACGTGGAGATGGTGGTGTGTTACTGTGTTGTGCTGGTGGGATAAGTGGATCAGACACTCTGTTAGACATTCCTATCTTGCTGTAGATGTAAAGTCAAAGACGATAGCTGATCTGTTGCTGCACAGTTTGTGATGTTCATCCTGTAGTCCTTTAGCAGTGGTCACAGGATGCTGCCCACAGGATGCTAATGGCTGGATAGTTTTGGTCAGTGACCTGTTCTCAGTCCAGCAGTGAAACTTAAGTGTTTTAAAACTCTGTTTGTGATCCGCTCGTACCAGTACAACACACACTAACACACCAACACCCTGTGTGAAAAGGGGATTAACAAAGTATACAGAAAAACAGATGGACTACATTCTGTCACTGTAGAACTATAAAGTGCACCTACATGGCCAATAAGTGTGTATACAAAAGGCATAAAATAAACTTGTACAAATATATGACATATATATATATATATATATATATATATATATATATATATATATATATATATATATATATATATATATATGCGTGTGTGTAAAATATAGGAAATGTGGAATGTTGTTCCTTCAATACAGACATGTTTTCTTTGTTTGCAGTAAGAGCAGCTTCATTTAGTGGAAAATGATCACAAATGCGAACGTTCCTGACGTTATTAAAATTTCAAATAAGGGGAAAATGTGTCCCCAGATTTTTGACATGCATTGCGTGCAGTATATTTATAGACATTTCAAACTGAACGACTCATTTTCCACTCATCTGTGTAGCCCGCAGTTAGACACGCTTTACCAGTCTGTAAATTAAAATTCCTGCCAACAGGGCATGGCCTGACAATTTTCTCTTCCTTTATCCCCTCAGTATCCTCCACTGCCAAGTGTTAATGAAATGGTGATTATGGTGAACCCATTGATGCTGTCTAAATGTCTTTTTTTGGTCCTAACTCATGATGTTCTGTTCATGGCTGTTAAAGGCTCTGTGGTTCTCGCTCTCTGATGCGGTCACGCTTTATTAGGCTCTTCTGAACTACAGTTAACCTCCAGCCACAGCGCCTCGGGCAACGTCCTGCTTTCTTTCCTCGCTGTGGCTACAGCCTGTGTCATCACACCTATCAGCAACCCGTCATACACACTCACGCACTCCTACACACATTCCCTTCTGCTGTGTTTCATATGTTCTTCTCTAACACGTTGCTGCTGTGAGTGGAGGTCTCTCGTACGCTGTTCAGCAGAAGTTCTCCTTTTTCAAAAATGTTACATTTCTCGCTGTTTCTTTTAAGTAAACCAAACAGTTTAATCTTGTAACATAAAGCATTTGTTTAAGAATACTGTAGTGAGTGTATTTTGAGTGTTCATCCAAGAGTCTTCTTGATTAGACAAGCTCAAATTGAAACTGTTAGTTCACATCCAATTCTGACATCACAATGCTATTTATTTACAAGGTTGTATGTCTACAAATAAGTCCACCAATGATTTGCTGCTGTTTAAACAAAACCTCATCACTCCAAAATGATAACTTTATGGAAGAAGGAAAAAACATACTTTACTTTTAATGTAAGTCAATGGAACTAGACTTTTTTTGTTTCTTTTCATCATGAAATTTACACTTAATGTAAAGGGCAACAGACATTTTGAAATTATGTCAAAAGTTTAAAACAACACAATGAGAAACAATATGGAGATGTGCCATACAACATTATACTGATAAAGATATAAAAAGTAGATTCACTTCATTTACATTCTTGGAAGACACGTTCTTCATCAAGTTTTGACTGAGTTCTCTTTGAATACTCACCATGCTTACATTTCAACACACAATCATCACAGTCAGCTTTTTATGGGAACAAAGTGTGTTAGAAAATGCTCCGTAAGACGTTGCATACAAGTGCACATTGCCACCAGAGCAGTTCAAATCCCCAAAGCTTCCACAGCTTTAACATTAGGATTTAGTTACTAGTGAGGAATGATGTCTCTTCCCAGACTGGGCTCTTATAGTGAAATTTCAGTGACACTACATTAAATTCAACTAAAACTAAATCAAAACCATAATATCCACTGTAAAGGAATTAAAGCCCAGTATGAATAACAAAAATACTGGTGAAGCAACATTATGTTTTTGTTAACTTTACCAGTTAATATTCATCAGGCATCACCTGTTACCAGCTTAAAAAAATAGCTAAAAATATAGCTCTTTCGCCTAGAATTCAGACAGATTTGTATTCCATTCTATTCCTGCTTTTATTTCAAATTTTATTTTATATTATATTATATTATTATATTATATTTTGATTTTATTTATGATTGTGATTATTTATGATTATTAAAACAAAAAAGAACAACTGAGGGAAAACAACTTCCTTTTTTCAGTGCATAAGAATTTCAAAAAAAAATGTGTTTTGCTGTCTTTAAGGAAAGTTCAGGCCACCGCTGTGTTACTTTTATTTTACCCTTATTATTAAATGTCTACTATTATATCAGTATCTGATACAAAAACTAAAAACTAAAAACAAAAATTAAAACTATTACTTTTGAGAAAATAAAAACTAAACTAAAACTAATGATGCAGCATAAAACAAAAATTAAGTAAAATCTAAATCCAAATTGAAATCCTGGTTCCACACTACAATTTATTTTCAATAGGAAACCTCCATTCAGAATGCTCCATTATCCAGAGCGAGGATTAATCCCTGTCTGGGAATCTGACCCCAAGTATATACAGTGTGGCATAGCCAGAATTTAATTATAGGAGGGTCTGGCTGCAAAAAGGAGTTGGGGGGATGGGGTGTGGGGAGTGGTAAATGTGATCATCTGATAATGAGACAAGAGCTGGTGGTCTTTTATTTATTTGAGGTGGAAAAGGACACAAGGGGTTTGTACTGTATTATTAGAGCCCAAGACAAATTTCACTTAATATATATTTTATTGTCAACAAAGAATGTTTTTTTTTCTTTGGCACACTTAGAAGTAAGTCACTGGGTAATGCATATTAGTGTCCTGAACAGATGACCCAAATGAGCGCACTAAACAAGGTTTTGTTCCGACAGCAGTGATCCACATACACGCTGTTGTTTTCCTCCTGATGTGTTAAGTTATTGCAGACCTGTAAGGAAAACATGCTAATTGGTATATAGAAAAATCTAGGTATCCCCAAAATCTTGACAGGCAGTGTATATATGCCAGGATTCACAGGGATGAAGTCGTTGGACAGAGATTCTCTTAAATCTGCTAGAGCCAACTTGAACCAGGATGTGCAGGCAGCAAAACGTGCTTATGGCCAGAAAATCCAGAATCATATCACAGACTCAAAGGACACAAGGAGTTTGTGGCAAGACATCCATTCAATCACAGACTACAGATCCTCATCACCACCACTCAGCGAGCACAACGCTGACTTCCTCAACACACTCAACACCTACTTCAGTCGGTTTGAGGAAAAGAACAGCAGTGCAATAACAAAAGCCTCTCTAAATATGAACAATGAGGTACTTCGTCTTAACCCAGCTGATGTGTGGAAGATCCTGTACAGGGTCAATCCAAGAAAAGCTGCAGGTCTTGACAATATGTGTATGTATTTAGGGCATGTGCTGAACAACTTACACACATCCTCACAGAGATTTATAACATCTCCCTGAGCCAAGCCATTGTTCCCCCGTGCTTCAAGGCCACTACCATCATACCACTGCCAAAGAAATCACAAGCATTAACATTCAGTGACTACTGTCCCATAGCACTTACTCCCATCATGATGAAGTGCTTTGAAAGGTTGGTCAAATAACACATAACATCCAGATTCCCTGCAATGCTCGACCCACACCAGTATGTCATATCAGCAGCACTTCACCTGAACCGGGCTCATCTGGAGAACAAAAACAGTTATGAGTGGATGCTCTGTTGACTTTAGCTCTGCCTTTAATACGGTCATTCCTCAGCACCTGGTAAAAAAACTCACCTCACTGAGCATTGACACCTCACTGTGCCACTGGTTATTGAACTTCCTCACAGCCAGACCGCAGACAGTACGAGTTGGATCAAACACATCTAAAACCATCCTCGTGGTTCCCAAGGCTGTATTCTGAGCCCTCTACTGTTCACCCTGATGACCCATGACTGCTGTGCCAAGTATGACATGAACCACATCATCAAGTTCACAGACGACACAACTGTTGTGGTTCTCGTCGGTAATGACGATGACTTGGCCTACACCGAGGAGGTGGACCAACTCATGGTCTGGTGCGACAACATCAATCTGTCACTGAATGTTGACAAGACAACGGAGATTGTTGTCGACTTCAAGAGGAAACAAACTGCACATACTCTACTTACAGTCCATGGCAGTGCTCTAGAGTTAGTGAGAGGCACAAAGGACATGGACCACACACACCACATCCCTTGTCAAGAGGGCGACTTCACTTGCTGCGAAAGATGAGGAGAGCAAAGCTCCAACCTCCGATCCTCACAACCTTCTACATTTACATTTACATTTACGGCATTTAGCAGACGCTCTTATCCAGAGCGACTTACAAAAGTGCTTAGTGTTCTGTTAGAGTATGAATCTCTATCTAGTACATACAGGTTTAAGTCCAAACTACTCTTATACTCAAACACTGTCATAAACACAGGGCCAGTGCTGATACCTAGAAACAAGACAATGCAATACCTAGCAAGACTGGAACACCTACAGAGAAGAGAACAAATACAAGACTACATACAGTACAAGTGCAATACCTTCTACAGAGACACCATTGAGAGCATCCTGACCAGCAGCCTCTTAGTATGGCTGCTGCACTGCCTCTGAATAGAAGTCCCTCCAGAGAGTGGTGAGTATATCAGAGAAAATCATAGGATCCTCACTTCCATCCATACAGGATCTGTACAGGTCCCACTGCCTCAACAGAGCCCTCAAGATAGTCAGAGACCCCACCCACCCTGCCCATAGACTGTTCAGCTTTCTGCCCTCTGGCAAATGCTACCGCTGCATGCAACACTGCCAGATTCAAGAAGAGCTTTGTCCCACAAACCATCAGACTATTAAACTCCAACTAACAGCACACATAGCATGCTAGCATACTGTTCCACACAGCACACTCCACAATACACAGGCCTCTTAGGACCCTCTCAGGACCCCCTTAGGTCTGTTCTACACAACACACTCCACAATATACAACACACCGGACTACCAGGACTGTTAGACACACACACTGTCTAAACACAGTATTATATTTATTATATCTATCTTTTACGCTGTGTCTCGTTCTGCCTGTTTGTTGTTGTTACGTAGTCCTGTCATTGCTATGTGTGTCTGTTTTGGTCATATGTCTGTCCTTGTCTCCGTCCCTCACCACAAGGACCAGGTGTTCCTTGTTATGTGTCTTTATATATACCCTCTGTTTTTTTCCAGTCATGGTCGAGAATTGTGTGTGTATGTTCGTACCTGTTGCGTTGATTCCCAGCTGTCAGTTTACATATCATGTTCAATATGGAGTCAAATAAAAGACATGTGCGTGTATATCCACCAACCTCGTCTCTCGCAGCGTTACACTATCGTTTTTCTAACAATTCCAGCTAGCACTGAGCACTTTATACATGTTCATTACTGCCCTGTTTACACTTTCTGTTAAACGTGACATAATACCATAAACACTGTATATAATGTGCAATATTTCTTATAAATCCAGATTTTAACCCTGTGCTGTTCATCCTTTCTCTGTATTTCAAATCAAATGTATATACAGCGCTTTTAACAACTGATGTAGTCACATAGCAGCTTTACAGGAATTTAGTGATAAGAAAAGTTTAATAGAGCATATATAAGCCTGAGAAGAAAATAACACATATATTTTATGTCTGTCATGCTGTCTAATGTGTTTACTGTCATATGTGTTGTTGTGTTATATTGTTATATTGTGTTGTATTGTTACATTGGAGCCTGAAGAAACACAGTTTCACCCAGCTATGCACTTCAGTCTGTATGACCTTAAAGTTTACTTTGACTTTGACAGTGTCTGTGTTTACAGGACCACACAATACAAGTCAGGGAGACACAGACTACATAAACTGCAATTAGACAAAACAGTGAGCTGCAATACCAACTACAACAGTCTTACAGAACACTAGACAACTTGGCTCAAGACCCAACAATAACATGAACACAATACTATGATGGATAGTGGAACACAAACTAACTTAGGCCAAAATGTAACAGATATTTTAGTTATGTTTTTTATATTTTCATAAGAACATCATCTTCCAGCAATGACAACAATCAGTGATATTTCAAAAAATTCACATTTAATACCCAGAGTTACTTTTTCATGATTTTTACATGAAATTTTATTTCAGTATCCTCTTGTTGGATGTAGTATAGCCCATTTTGACACATGTACATAACTCAGAGTGAACGCTAGCCAGGCTCAAGTACTGCCGTCGCATGGTTAATACAGTTTTATACGTTTTGTTATTGATAAGAGAAGTCTGTATCTTCTCACATGAGTTTAAAACATTTTGGAAATGTTTATGCACAGATTCATCAAATACAGTACAACATGTGTATATTCTATTAAGATGATGTTTATTCCTCATTGTGGTGAAAAAAACCAAATATTTTAATTAAAAAAATACAAATTAAATAATAAAAAGCAGTGTTTTATCCTCTCATGTTGCAGACTTGATGCTACCGTGACTCACTTTCACCTTTTGAGGTGTAAAGTGGTATTACAAGACACTGTGATGTAGATATCTCTGCATCTTTGATACCACCAACACTGTTATTTCTCCACATTCACTTATTTTTGTTTTTTTTTTTCAATATTTTAAACCTAGAATCTTACATATTGCTCCTTTAATATGACATATTTCTCCAGCCATGGAAATTAATTTTTACATACTTTTTACAGGCAAGAACCCTGTTTTTTTAATCTGCTTGTTAATTTCAGAAATATATTTGAAAATAAAGAAATAAAGCATAAAGAAATGCTAATAATTAAATTGGCTATTTATTAACTGATCACCAGAGGTCATTTAAGATTAATACAATGCACTTTGGTTACATATAATAATTTAAGATAAAATCATCATGACATAGTTTAAAAAACATCATGTGAACAAATATATTTGCATCAATTCACAAACCTATCAGCAACTCCATCTGTTAAAAAGACATCTGTAGGTTACCATGGGTAACACTTGCACTTAGTTGTGCTCTCATCTCAATTGTTCATGAACTGTAGGTGCTACAAAAAAGGTTTATGCTTTCATTTGCAAAATGTGCAGGTTGTATAGAAAGAAATGTTCTCAGATCTTCTTTAAATAGGTTGTGCCCAGCTCTACTCTAAACACACAGAACAAGGCGGTATGAGGGAGGCAGTAAATTGTGTGCGAGGAGTGCAGTCCTGAGTAGATTAAGTGTGCAAATAGGATTCTCTTGAAAAAGACAGAGACAGAGCTTTTCACCTTCAATGAGATATTATCAGGCAGGGCTTGTGGGCTTTTTTAAAGTCAGACACACCCAGTTTGCCGTTTGTTTTTGTAGGTGTGTCGACTGTGTTTTGTTCCGTTGGGGCCGAGATTGAGTCTGATGGTGGTGTTTGTGGAAAATCAAACTGCTTTCCGTGCCAGAGTGACATTGACAGTGTGCTTTGAAATTCACTGGCTTATGTGGAGCTTATATTGAGCATGCTCAATATGACACCAACTGTTTTCACTTGTCAAATTGTGGGGGTATTTGTGGGGAGGGTAACAGATTGGGAGGGTAGGTTCCTGGGAAAAAAAAGCATTTTGTGTGCCTCTAATCTGCTTCCTTGTGTATTCATTTAATTGTTTTATTTCTAAAGAAGGAAATTTATGTTTTTTGTAAACCAAACACAAAGAGAAACATGCAAATGTATGCAAATGTATTTTGGCCCCTAAATAAACAAAAATAATTAATCCATGTGTTGGAATATTTGCAGACGTCTGAGAGCACTTTCTAAAATCTCACTTTGGATGAAGGGATATCTCTGTTTTTTAGCCAGCCGTGTACTGGTGGCTCACAGGTGATGTTAGTTGTCTAAGACAAGTTTTTTGTCTCCAACTTAAGTCTCTAACTGGTAGCTGGCAACACTGTGAAAATCAACAAGCTGGTTACCAGTTTAGAAAATATCTATGATTTGGTTTTGCGCCTTCCTGTAGAGCTGAACTGCGAGACCTACATGTGAAATTATCTCATAGAATCTGACAGCTGAAATAACCAGTTGTATTTGGAATTCCAGTGGGTGCGGCTAATATTATGACACTCTAGGCCTTCTGGAGATCCTAGATACACCACTGACTGTGAATAAGAATGGCAGTCTGACCAATGAGCCTTTACAAACATTTACAATAGTGTGTGCCGTTCCAAGCAGCTTGCTGAGCTGGATACTGTAATAGGATGTCACTGTTGCAAGTCAGTTGGTGAAATTTCTTACCTCTTAGATATTCCACAATCAGCTCACAGCAACGCAGGCCATGGGAAGTTATAGAGCAGGGTTGCCAGGGACATATAGTGAGTAAAAGTCGCTAACACTCTGCTCACTCAATAACTGCAGAGGAGTTCTAAACATCCTTTGGCACTAACATTAACAAAAACTGTGCACCAGGAGCTTTATGGTATGACTTCCCATTGCAAAGTACCTGCATGCTGGCCTTACACCACCAAGCACAATGCCAATTGACCGGTGGCAGCATGCTGTGTTCTCTGTGAGTGGTCATGCTTCTCTGTTTGGCAAATACTAAGAGAACATTACCTGCCTGCCTGTACTGTGCCGACTGTAAAGTTTGGCGGAGGAGGGATAATGCTATGGGGTTGTTCTTAGAGGTTGGCCTAGGACCCTTAGTTCCAGTGAAGGGAAATTTTAATGCTTCAGCAGACCAAGACATTTTGGACAATTGTATGCTTCCAACTTTGTGGAAACAGTTTGGAGCCCTTCTCTGTTAAAGCTCGACTCTGTTCCAGTGCACAAAGGCTGGCTGGGTGAGTTTTGTGTGGAAGAACTTGACTGGCCCGCACAGAACCCTGACCGCAACCCCAAAAAACACTTTTGTGATGAACTAGAACAGAGATGGAGATGGCGAGCCAGGGCCTCTCATTCAACATCAGTGTCTGACCTCACCTCTGACCACTCTTCTGGATGAATGGCCATACGGACACACTCCAAAATCCTGAAGAAAGCCTTCGCAGAGGAGTGGAAGCTATTATAGGGGGGACCCCACTCCATATTATTGTCTATAGATGGGGCTCCTTAAAAGCCCCTATAGATGTAATGTGAAGGTGTCCCAATATTTTGTCCATATAACATGAATGCATGTGCAATAGACAGAACAAGTGGAAAAGTGTGTTTTGTGTGTTAATTAAGCCAAATACTACAAACTGTTTATGCTGTTTTTGTCAGATTTTTTAAATAGATGTTTTTAAAACTTTCATGTGGCCTTTCAGATTAATAGAGTTTTCAGAAAAAATAAAAGTTTCCAAGTGAGATGAGATTTTTTTTTTTTTAGACCAGTAATGGGGTCCCATTGTGCCGTCCCTCAGCTCAAGTCCCGTTTTCCTGCTTGTATTCCTGAACATGCTGGTCTGAGAATAAAAAGGGAGGGCATGTGATACTGCATTTCACACTCAGACAGCAGTGCAAACCGTGTCCAACCGTGTGATAGATGGCCACCTAAACCCCCTCCTGCATATCAGCTCTGCCTTCGTCACATATGAGCAGCCACAGCCTCCAGACCATTCTTCAGCAGCGCAGCAGGTCACTGCAGAAACGCTTTCTGGCTGCAGTTTGCTGCACAAACAAGGACGTATTTCTTCAGACAGGACAGAAAAGAAGAGCATGCTCGTCTGCCTCTGAACTGTCTGCCCTCCCTGCTGGTTTGTGCTGTATGTTTCTCTTCGCGTTGTTCAGTCCTGTTAGCATTGCAATCAGAATCTGATGTATTTTACTACATCAGAATAATAAAGGGTTATTTAGAGAACCACTTTTGTTTTTCTATGGAATCATTCAATGGAAGGTTCTCTTTTAGCTTTCTTGAAAAGTTGACAAGTAAAATATTTATATATAAAAATGTGCTGTAAAGGGTTCTTTCTTTCCCAAAAGAACTTTTTGTCCACATTATGTAAAGATTTTATAAGAAATGTCTATGTCTTATGTTGCAAAGACATCTTCTGAAGTTAGCATGCAAACCAGCATGGTAACCAGCTAGCCCTTACCTCAAGAGGAGAAAGGGGAATGACTGTAGTGTCGAGTCATATCAGTTCAACAGGATGAAGAAATGAGGATGAAGAAGTAGTGCTGCTCAGTGGCATATTTTAATCCCTTGTCAATCACAATGAGGGTCCTGCTTCTAGCTATTGAAAGGATCAGTAAGCAATGGCTGACTGCTTTCACCTGCTTTTGGCAAGAAACCACATTCAACAGCAAATAAATCAAAACTAGAGTTAACATTGGTGTTGTTTTTACCATTGCACACACTTTTGGTGAGTTATAAAGTTTGATGCTGAATTTGCAACATTTCCTTTAGACTGGTAAGGAGTGAAGATGGAGAGACGTTGCCCCTCATTGTTTGGAGTCTGTTCTTGTTTTCATGATGTTTTAAGTTGTCGAGATGTTTCTACTATGAACTGGTAGAATGATATTAGTCTTTTCAATCGAGAGTTTTGTGAAATTACTTTTACTGCCTCTTTCTGATTGAGTTTGAGTTACGGGACAAAATTTGGTGCAAGTGACTTCAGATATGCTAAAGTATCAGTCAGAGTTAGCAGTACGTATACATCAGTTACTCACACCTCCCTCCCTCACATAAAGGGGCACCAGTTGCAGGATCCTCCTATAAGCAATAGGTTTTATTTATGGATACAGGCTAGCACACAAAATATTTTACAAATAAGAAGCACGACCCAAATGTAAGCCTGCTTACAGTAGATATACGGATATCCCATTAGTGCCAAATGTTCCAATATCAGATGCAACACTGCTTAACCGTTATTTGAAAATTGAGGCATATACGTTTAGGGCTGAACCCTCCCAGTTTGTATTGTCGCTCATCACTGTCACTAGAGCAGAGTTATTTACGTTGCCTGGCAGACGCCATTGTCAATCATGTTTTGACACACTCGCATAGTTTCGAGCAGACTGCAGATCAGAATTTTTGAAGCGCTTATCCATTATTAATTTGTATAAATTCATATATATTTCTGAAATATGACAATAATAAACACTTTTAAAACGTATTAACTGGGGATTTCCTGAGAACATATTCATGAGAATAACATAATAAATAAAATGAAAGTTGCCTTTTGCTCATATTTGATCAGATAACAAAGTAATGTGAACACTACTACATAAAATGCGAGACAGGAAATCTTACAAGCTCTTAAAAGATCCATGAAAGCAGAGAATGAATTCAGATTGAGAGACAAACTGAAGAATAAACCTAACGAGCATTGTGATATCAGTTCCTGTAGCCTGCCGGCATTTTTACGCCTTTCATTTCTGTTTACAGATATTTAGAAGCACGCTTGACCAGCTTAACTTGCACTTCAGTTGCCATTTTTCCTTAAACAAACATCCAATCAGGCTCGATTGTGTTTGGCCCATTCATGTGTGCTGTATAGTTGACCCTGCCAGTGCACTGCCTGGAAGAACGAGACGCTTTTAGAAGTAAAAACAAATTAAACACTGTGAAAACATCTCATATTCCAGATGGGCTGCTGTATGGCCTGCAGATCACCGACAGACAGGCAGTATTGAAGCTCATTCCAGTGTTGGCTTAACGCTCGCAGGCTCTTCTCTGGGTAGAGCCAACACGTGTCCTACTCAATTTAAGGCATGCCAATAAATCAATGCTTAGGAAGGCTAAGCGTCCTGCTGCAGCTGAGGAGACATGGCTGAGGCTGTATGTGTGTGGACTAAAGGTTTGTACCATTCTTCAGTCAATCTGTGCTTCACAGGCACACTTCTCATTTGTTACCTTTCCTCAGACAGCTGAACGCGGCCATTAGAGATGCTGGCCCACACCACCAATTCATCAGCTGAATGAATGGACGCTCAGCTGTGGGAGGCTGCATGTGATAATCAGGATTAAGCTTGATTTCAGCCCGATCTGTCACTGAGGTGGCGATATACGTCACCCTGCAGGCACATGCGTCCATGCACGTGTCCTCGCAAACACATGCAGATGCATGCAGGTTGTGGAGGGCCTGTGTTTTAAATTGAAACAAAAGCATGAATTATATTCAAAGCTACACTACGTGGGATTTGGGGATTTGGAGAAATGTGTGATTGC
The DNA here is from genome assembly GCA_021613375.1 of Megaleporinus macrocephalus. Lineage (NCBI taxonomy): Eukaryota > Metazoa > Chordata > Actinopteri > Characiformes > Anostomidae > Megaleporinus > Megaleporinus macrocephalus. Next base: position 30,877,251 of record CM038707.1, read on the forward strand.
ATGCAACATATGGAAGGACATTTTCTGGGGTTGTTTATGATTCCTCAAGTGGATGAATCTGATGATTGTGAGTGTGTTGAAAGAAAAATGGTGAACATGTGTGTAAGTAAAGGATGTAATTAAAATATATAATTTCATCATCATATATTTATCAGTATTATATAGATTTGGCTTTTGAAACCTAAACTAGTTAGACATTGGTTGCCTGTGTTTGTGGCGTCCATAAAGAAAAACTTCTCTGAAATCTAACCCAACACTTGTGACTTGTAATAAATTCTTATTGGGGGCACTGCGACTACAGTGGGAAAGACTTTAACTTGTAAATAGGTTCTTGTTGGTCTAGAGTGTGCACTTGTGTTGTGTTTCAGGAAGCTTAGAAAAGTGGTTCCTGTTGTACTTTGAGTTTTAAAACTTTGGAGACTATTTACATACACTAAAAAACTATATAACAGAAAGTGAAAAACTATACAAGTACAGTCCTGAACATGTCTGCTACCACAATATTTAGCCATAACATGCACTCTTGTCAATTTTTATAAACAGGATATGGTCTTAAACCATGTGATCAAGCAATAATGCTGTTTACACAGTCCTAATTTGTGTGGTAAAAAGCTTCTAAAGCTTGAGAGATACATTTGCTTTTTTAGGTTCAACAAAACACCAGACCTAGTTTTAGTGATGGACTACAATGGTGTTAAATGTGTACATTTGATATTTCGTGCCAAACTATTCCTTTAAGTAAAAAAGTGAATTTTAAATCTAGTCAATTTAGCCAGCATAGCTAATATGAGTTTATTTATCTTATAAAAATATAAGAATATTTAACCTTTTTCCTCTTACCTTCTTCTTACCTTTTCTTTTTCTCTCAGACTTCTTTTACTTCTCTTACATTTCATCTACTTGGATTGTCTGTTCCATCGGCAAGCAGTCATAAGCTTTATATCTTGAAACAAGCGACATTTTCAGTTTCATTTAAAAATTTTTATCACAAATAAAACAAAATATTTAGAAACAGATTAAATCATTGTATTATATTCTTACAACATTCCCAGAATAAGAAATGTTATATATCGTCGCTGTCCAAAGAAAAACATTTTTGTCAATTTTAAGTTTTCTGCATCATTTGAACACACCAGTGGTTGTTTACATTGTGTAAAGATTTCATTACAAATGGACCAATAAGAGTGTTCCAGAATAGCTTGGAAAAAAAATCTGGTTTCATTGACTTACATTAAAAGTAAAGTATGTTTTTGGTCTCTCCTGTAAATTTGAAATTTTGGAGATGATATATTGACTAGATTTGTCAAGATATTGGGCTTTAATAACTGTTCTTAAGAACTTACAATAGTATCAAAATGATTCTAACATCTAAATCTTTTCTTATTTGAGGTTTGTTCTTATGTAAGAAGAGAATCTATACACACTCAAGAGCACGAAGGCAAGAACAACTAACTGTGCGGTTTAGAGCACATCACGAGTAAACCTTTGTTCAATTGTAGAAAAAAATACAAAGATATTAGAAAGATATTGGTAAATAAGGCTCAGTGTTCCATCTAGTCACTAAAGATAAACTATTGTCCTAACTATGTACAGTCAAACAACTGAACAATGCACGTTCTTGGAGGTCTACTTCTATATTTTCACAGACTATAGCTATGATAGACAGCGACTAAAGAAACTGCTGCAGCAGTAGGCTGTACTAAAGCATTGACATGAGTTTAATAAGCGGCCTGTGAGTTTAATGTGCCGGTGCGTGCTGACAGTCGAATGCAATCAAACGAGGAATGGCTTGTGAAACACAGACCTCGGCCTTTTTCACACACAAATGCTCACCCACGCACGCACACACACACACACACGCCCTTGTAAACACAAAAGGGGTTCCGATGCTGATAGATGGTTTTAAGTGTGAGCCATAAGAGTGCCATTTTTACCTGTCAGGGGACCTTTTAGACATGATTACACATGATTAATACCTTTCTCCATCATAGCTATTCATTACCATCCCTCTGTGTCCCTGAGGAGCCTGATCACGCAGGAGCAAATCACTCATGGGATTTTTCAATTTAGGCTTCGGGAGAAAAAAAAGAAAAAAAAAGAGGCCTACACAACAACAGCCCCCGTGCTCCGCGTCTTTCATGTCGCTGCGGTGCCTGTTGTTCCAAATATGTTGTGATGAGCACAAATAGCCCTTTTGCGATGCTTCGTTCTCGCGCATTTCGCCCTGGATCGCCGTTTTCATGCTCAGATGAAGGAGCCATGCTGCCCAATGCTGTGGCAGCTGCTCTGAGTCTGTGCATTTTCTGTTGGAGCAGAGCAATTTAAAGCTTGCACCCAAACACTTACGAAGCGTGACAATCGTCTACCTCGGTATGTCATCCTTCCATGTGGATGAAGCACTAGAAAAAAGATTAAATTGTGTTCAGAGGTTTTTTTTTTATTTTATTTAAGTTTGGGAAGGCTTTTCTGAATCCAAACACGTATCCACAGTTGTTCTGTATCAGACCTTTCTTCTGTTCTGCTTCAGAGACTGAGACGCAGAGAGATTGCTTGTAAATACATAATAAATATTTTTGGACAGTTTTTTGTGGACTAGTGCAAATTACTGCCTGATATACTGTATGTCCAAAAAAGTCCAGACACTATTTCTTAGAAGTGAATTCACCTACGTTAAAAGGGAAGATCCACCGTTTCCACATAATGTAGCTATTTAGATGCAAACAATTTAATTCAGAGTGATTTAATGTACAATATTGCATTCTAGATACACTTATAGGATTTACTATCCAAGACAACTTACATGTGTATATATGTGTTACAATTCACTCCCACTTTTCATAAAGACTCAGTCAGAGACTGTCTCTACCTGTACAGTGTCTAAAGCTTTGCCATCCAGACATCAAACAGAGATTCTCTGCTTTTCTTTGGTATAGTAGTTTATTATAGTAAATACTGTTTTACCAGAAGAGGATGGGTCTCCCCTTGTGAGTCTTGGTTCCTCCCAAGGTTTCTTCCTCCAGTCTAAGAGAGTTTTTCCTTGCCACTGTTGCCTCTGGCTTGCTCACAGGGGGAAATATATATGTTGTAACCGTCTGTTTTCAAACTTCTGTAAAGCTGCTTTGTGACAACATTGTTATAAAAAGTGCTATACAAGTAAACTTGAATTGAACTGCATCTCCCAGGTTTTTATGTTTAATGTTAGTGTATATTTAAAGGCAGTGTATTTGTAACCAATTCATGTAATACTTTCTGTGAGAGAGCTTTTAGAGGCGCTCCTCAGACGCCTGGTTCCTATCACCACCACTGTGACCAATCGTGACCGGGTAAGGCATTCAACTGCGGCCATACAGCTTGCATAATCTCCATTGCCAATAGAATGGGAAGCTCTGGAGCAGCCATGCATGAGCCTAAGGTCACCATACACAATGACAAATGTTGGCTATAGGAATATAAGCTTCCCAGCATTTAACTGCAGAGCTCTATTGAATACATTTTGGAATCAGTTGGAGTTGGAGTTTTGGAATCGTCTCCAACTAATAAAGACTTCCCAGAAGAAAAGAGGCTGTTACTGAAGCAAAGTAGGGATCAATAACGACACCATCCTTATTATTTCCTTCAATCTCAAAAGAAACAATGAAGAAGCAGCTGCCTACACACATTTGGACACAGTGAATATGAGCTTGGTAAAGATGTGCAAAGGGCAGTGCTGTTATCTTGACAAAGGAAGAGTATTGAATATAGGGGTGACAATCTAATTTTTTTGTGCCAACGATTTTACCAGACTAAAAGTTACCTACTATTTGTAACGTAAGTTGATATTCAAGAAAGACACGTTCCTTATTTTGTTGCCTTTGTAGCACAGCTTTGTCTACGGCAAGTGAACTGGAGGGTTTCCAGATCCTAGGCAGCAAAAAGGTTTAACTGAACGAAGTGGTTGATTTATGGGAAAAAGGTTAAATACTAGGGGAAGATATTCAGTTGTGTTTGATATTGAGTGCTTTGAGTGCCTTTTTCATTCAGAGCATTTGTTTTAGATGGAAGTTTTCAACCTCTCCCGTGCTTTACTTAAGAGATTCTGTACATAAGAGATTGCTTGCTTGCTACTGACTGATATTTGACCACCATCTTGGCAAAAATGAGCAAATAAAAGCTGACTAAATGCTCCTTGCTATCCCAGTATGTCCAGGACTGTAAAGCAACCTTTAGCCTCTCAGTAAAGGGAAGTTGAACAAATTAGCCAAATATTGTGATGTGTTTTTGAGAAAGTTTCTTTTGTTTTTCATTTTGCTTTACCGTAAGGGTTAATTTCTCCCAATATGCTATCCGATCGATCTGATAAACAAGCCATTTGCATGTTTTACTAGTGCCAGCAACTCTGTATATTAGTGAATTGGATATCTTGAAAAATCTGTAAGGACAAGCCTAAAACAAGTCAAACTGAATGGAGCTGATAGGAAAAAGATGTTTGAAATATTTGCTTTGGAGAGTGTTTCTGCGATTCCCAGCATCCACTGATTTGTTTTAGATCAAACTCTTATCTCTCTTCGGCTGTACTGCAGGATGACTGCACATGGCAGGCATTAGAGAGACTCCATCCTATATGGTTATTGCCAGTGCCTCACAGAAAGATTTGATTTGTCTCTCTTTACAAAATCAAGCTCCTAATAAGAAAAGAAGTAGCTTTTTGGGTGCTAACAGCTTCCAGAGTTGACATAAGTGATAACAGTTAACATGAGTGAGTTGGGTGACTTTGAAGACATGGACAAACAGTTCAAATGGATCAGAGGTCTATGGCCAACCACAGAGGTTAAATGGTGCAAGGAAATGAGTTGAATAATGTCAATGCATTTTTGTTGTAAGGTTTGAATTGAAGTGACTGCAACCAAGCTAATAGTAAGCTGTACCATAGACTTGTCTTACATAATGTTCTACTAACAGTCTGTGTGTCTGCAGAGGAGACAAAAGAGCCTCATTACTGCCATTATCCATTTAAATAATGAACCACTGCAGTCTGCAGTGCTGCCACCGTCTCCCAGCGTTATGCAGCTTTTGGAAACCTGCTTTCCGAGGTCATTTAATAGTGTACTTACAAACAAAGGACATGCAATAATATGTATGCATTTGCTCATGTGTTTGCAGTAAGGGTTGCTTGCAGGCCCAGAACTCTAGATAGCACACTACTGAACAATTACAAGTATTACAAGTAACAAGCAAGTAATTTGGGGACCTAGTTTGTAGATTTAACCAGCAGAATGCATCACATTACACTGCAGTTCAGCCTAAAATATAGAATGAGTATGAATTATGAATGAACCTTTTCTCTAGTGTGACCTTTTAGTTTAGTGAGCAATATATTAACATTCTACAGCAAGCCCATACATACGCACGAGCATGTGGCCGTGAGCTCACGTGTTTTCATCTGTGCGCTTGTTGTGTAGGAGCAGGAGAAATGATGTAATAGAAGTGTGGGAGGAGAAGCAGGTGGAAAAACATCACCATCTCCAAAGCCTGTACCATCAGAGGTGGGCAGAGCAACCTAATCACATACTGAAGCAAATCACTGAAATAATAGACCGAGCAGGAGTACAGCAGTTTCAGAAGAGGTACAAAGGTGTCAGAATGAAAAACCCTTAACACTGAGTAATTTATAAAACATGCTAAAGCCAAGCGACAAATGCAACACAATGATACTGAGTACATGTACACGCAACTGAGTAAATACAACCAGTTACTGTCCACTGCTGTTTGTCATTGGCTCCTCTTTCTTTAGACCAAACCCTTCGCTTTTCTTCTCAGGCTCAATCAAGGAGGTCCCCAGCTGTAGGCCTACAGCCTGAGGCTAGGTTTGCAGTCTGGTTGGGAGTTTAACGTCTAGCCAGGGGGCAGGGGTTAGAGGCAACTCCCCCTCGAGCATTGTGAAGGGGCATAAATCAGCTTTCTCTTCAGTCATGTGGGAGTCTGTGTTTCCACAGGTATCAGCACTCATCCATCTACTTTCACTTTTCACATTTCACTGCTTTTCCAACACAGACCTAGAGGAACAGCAGTACATTTCTGCAGGTCGTGTGATGTTTTTAGTGGGTTTAGAGAAAAAAACTGGCACTTTTAAACGCTTTGACCTTTATTCTGCTTTTTTTCCTAAGACCTCGTTATTCAGCAGTCCTGACTACTATGAAATATTCAGTAACTACTTCAAAACTAATTTGCAAATCATGCAGTGATGAGAGTGAATAACTATAGCCTGGGTCCATATACAGGCTCTGCAGTCTACGACATCAGAAAACAAGTTCTATATTATTTATTTGTTTATTTGTTTTTTAATGGGAACACTCCATATTATACACTAGACTGTACTGGAATAATACACTCCCATTCTTCTAATTATCCTGAAAGCTCTGGGGACAGAAATATCTCAGCCACATCTATTTACTAGAAAGATGTAACTTGTACGTGATATGATGCAAAGGAGAGAAAGATATTTGTTTTTGAGTATCTATTTCCACAGGCTGTAAAAAAATCATCTGGCTGAAGCTATTTACCATTTACACTACCCATCAAACATTTAGGGACACAAGGGGTTTTTTTTGTTTTGGAATATCTTATCATGTCGAATAGAAAAGCTGTTGCTAAATTTCTTTGCCTAAACTGCAGGAACCACTAGCTGGAAAATAATAACCAAAGCCACACTTGTTGTGATGTCCACAATCATCAGCATTTAAACCTCTTGGGTCCAAAGGATTTTTATTATGTGCAATAGTAATCAAATCAGTATTCAGACAAAACCTGTTCCTCATACCAAACAAGATGCTTTTCTGAACATGTAGCTGAGTGTTGCAGAGTATACTCAAAGTAATACTACACAGCTGTACATAACAGGAATTTTTTCTTGCTTAATATGTTGTTTGCAATCCCACCATTCCAGATATGCATGAAATCCAGATGAGAGATGGCAAGGAGTAGAAAGCAGAATGGATGAGATGGAGGCAAGGCTGTACTGTATTAGTTATAACAGTATAAGGAAGGTACAAACCTAAAACCACTACATATGCTGGAGGAAAACCTGTAAACATCTACTCAAGGAAACAAACAAAAGCATACAAAAGTATGGAGGCATACAGCTTTTTTATTAGCAGTTGGGTTAAAGTGCTGCACAGTGAATGCCATCTGGTTTTCTTTTTTGACCAGTGGATCAATATAGCAACAAGTATTTAACCCCATGGTGCCTCTCAACATTACCATTATGATTGTTTACTTGACACAGGTTAGCCACTATCAAAGATCTGGTGAAACGCCACTAAAGATGTGAATCGTTTCCATTAGCCTATCTTTTGTGTAACTGTTCATTTAGATTTAAGTGCTAGTGGTGTTGCTTGTACCTATTGTTTTAAATCTATCATTGCTGCACAAACTGTGCAAAAAACAACACTCAAAGTGGAGTCAAGGAAGTTTAAGGAATGGAAATTCAAAGAAGCTGGTGAATAGGGGGCCCAATCCAACCTCTTCCCGATTGCAGACAGTTTGCAGTAAATGGTGCATCACTTGGGTTCACTTAACAGCATGTGATAGTGCTTCCTACGTAGAAAATCACTTGCTGCACTCTATCTGCAGTGATGTGGCATCATTTGCCAACAACCTAATAATATGTAGCTGAAAACCAAGAGTTACTTGGAGCATTTTAAAAGAAAGGGAAGGTTTTCTCAAACTTATAATGGGCAGTGTATATCATATGACAAAATACGACTGATAGAATTGTTGTATTTTTATAGACAAATAAAAGGGGAGTTAGTCCGGCTGGTTTTAGAGTTGTCAACTTTTTCAAAGCTAATATGACTCATGTTTTATAAAGCCCTGCTAAAGTCCCATAGTTCCTTGATCTTTGTGGTTAGATTGGAAACCACAGACTTAACTTAAGGTGTCATAGATGTAAAATTGGTTAGCTTGTTAATAACTCATGTAAACAAGCTGTAAAATGAAGTTAAACAGTTTGAAGTTAGATGCAGAATGCATCAGTTTACATCACAGTGTATTGGGACACAAATATACATAATACAGCTATGCATAATTTTGTGTGCAAAAAAACATACGTGTTAAGTTATTTTTCCTAGTGCGCTGAGTAATGGTTATTAGTGATTTTGGAATTGAATGTTTCACACAGAAATGTCTCCAATAAGACGTCTTGGCATACATAACACTAGCAGTTTGGGACAGTCTATTGATGGCAGCCAGAATTCAATGCAGTAACTAAGCGTTGTAGTTATAGCACTCTTATGTGTTGCCAAACAAATTTCTTGGCTAAAACTAGCAGCAGTCTTATTCAGCAAGTGGCAGACCATGTTTCAGACTAAATGTGTAATTTAACAAAGCAGTCCGTAGGCCCTTCTTCGTGCCAGTTATCTTTCTGATAAGAAGTTATACTATCCACAGACAGTTTTTACCAACTTATTAGAGACTGGATGTGCTGGATAAATTACCTTGATGTGTCTGCACTGAAAATGTGGAATGCATTCAAATTTTATAATAAACAAACACTGGTCCATCGTAGGACAATGCAAGGATAATGTTTACTGGAATAGGAGTTACAGGTCTACCTTTGAGAGTGTCTGCTGCCTACCCCATGATCTTTCTACCTAATTTACTGTTGCTCACATTTGCCTGCTTGTTTTGTCTTGTATTCATGACATTTTTCACAAACTGGAACATTACCTTCTCTCAGTGACAGAACTTTCCATTTAAATAATTCCAAACCTAAATAGCTTCATCTGTTTTGAATAGGAGGCTTTCTTGTAGCATCCTTGGTACCACTATTCATGAACGCTTGAGCAGAATTCTATCTATGGCAGGCAGTTCTCTATTCGAAATGACTTTCTGTGGTGACTCATATGCAATCACCGCTCACATTTAGTCTGAAGTTGAGCATTTTTGTTTACTTGCAATGCATGCATTATTTTATAGATTTGGGTTTAATATGTGGCAGACTTTTTTTTTATGTGTCTGGAGAATTCTTTCTCAAGAATCTGCTCTTCTCTTTGAGTTCATAAGACATACACCCACTGGCTACTTTATTAGGTACACATTTTTCTATATACACACATTTTTTCATTTTGTCACTAATTTGATCATATAAATGCACTTTGTAGCTGTACAATTACAGACTGTAGTCCTGTTTCCATGCAAACTGTGTTAATCCTCTTTCTTCCTGTTGTTTAGTGGAGATGACCCACTACAGGATCATCACAGAGAAGATATTTTGTGGGTGGTGTATCGTTTTCAGCACTGCAGTGACACTGACAGTGTGGTGCTATGTGTTGCGCTGGTACTCATTGTCACCGCTGGACTGAGAATACCAACCAACACTATCCAGCCAACAGCGTCCTGTGGGCAGTGTCCTGTGACCACTGATGAAGGACTAGAGCTTGACTAACACAAACAGTGCAGCAATAGATGAGCTCATGTCTCTGACTTAACATCTACAAGGTGGACCAGCAAGATAGAAGTGTCCAATGGAGTGTCCACAGTGTTTAAAACTGGTGTCTGATTTATTTGACCAGCACAACGCACACTGAGACACTACCACCATGTCAGTGCCACTGCATTGCTAGGAGGGACTTATCACCCATATGATACCTGGTCTGTGGTGATCCTATATGGGTTCTGACCACTGAAGAACAGGGTGAAAGGGGACTAACAAAGTATGCAGAGAAACAGATGAACTATATTCTGTAACTACAAAGTGCTCCTATGATAAGTGGTACATAAGTATTGTTCTCTCCCAGAGTTTGACCTTTAAATCCAACAAGGATGTTGTCAGTATATACCTTTTGTGACACAGGTTTAGAGATCTACTGCAGTGGTCCTCAAACTGGTCCTCTGAAACCCCCAAACCATCTAACTTGCAACATGTAGGGACTAAGCCAAAAATCTGGACCATCTCTGAGGATCTACTGATTGATCTATGTGGTTGTCAGAACAAAAACTTTGCTGCGGAGTACCTTTCACTTGTCTTGCACCGTCTTAGTCTTGAACTGTTTGCTAGAAACCTGCTGATGCATCTAGTTTAAATAAGAACAGTAAGTTCTTGCTGTATCTCCAAAAATCCCACCTCAGGCAGGTGGAAATGTTCTTCCTCTGCATCTGTTTGAACAGCTTTGAATCTATGCGCAAGCATGGAGATTGCGTTCTCTTGGTGACCAGTGAGTGAACCTACCTGGTAGGTTCTTCAAGTGTTTCAATTACACCCTGAGACTCTCGTTGCAATAGTTATGCTTCGAACTTTTCCCTGAGTGCCTGACATTTCAGAGTGCATAATAAACTCTTCAAATGGTTCAGGCATCTGCTGTTAAAAATGCACTTAAAAATCTTGCCTGCAGAAGGTCTAAAGTTCCTCAGTCACTAGTTTAGGAATAATTTGTATGTTCATATGCTGAAATCTGCACAAAGATCACAACTTTCTGTTCGTCTTCATCCTTACCCGCTCCTATCACTGTGAGGTGGACGATGAATCATTGTTTGAGCTGCTTTCACTGCTCTTCCACATTGCCAATTAATTTAAACCCTGGCAAGGGCTTTACTTGCTTCATTTTGTTGGCTAGCAACAGCCACTTTATATTGCTGTATCCTCACCACACTTGTCTACCTGGTGCACAAACTTGCTTGATCACTGAATCCACAGAAAGGGGGGCCTTTATGCCTTGCACAATGGCATAAAAAAGTTTGGTCAGCCTTGGTCAAAAAAATCTGTTACTGTGAACAGCTATGTGAGTAGAAGCAAGATAGTGTATTAAATGTGTTATGTACTTTTTTAGTTGAAAAAAAGAAGGAAAAGAGCAACATGTAAAAGTTTGGGCACCCCAAGAAATTCTAGCTCTCTGATAACTTCTATTAGGTTCTCAGACCCTAATTAGCTTGTTAGCATGATGCTTGTTCACAGTCATCTTTAGGAAAGGCCAGTTTCATCCTTTCCTTAGTTCATAATGTAATTAATTAATTAAAAAGTCATTAGAAGAATACACTTCTGCGTCCTTACCACAAATTGCAGCCTCTAAAGTTTGTAAAGGATCATCCAAACAAGGCAGTTGTATTTTGGAAACACGTAATGTTGACCGATGCATTTAAAATGGAGCGTTTTGGCCTCAAAAGGACATACACAAGAGCAAAGGGCATTTACAAAATGGTGCAGACTTTCATGAAAAGATTAGTTCCCAACTGGTAAGCAGGTGGGTGGGTTGACCATGGCATGCTTTGGGCTTATGTTGCAGCCAGTGGCATGTGGGACAGTTCACTGATAGAAAGCTCCCCATTCATGAAAGCATCAAGCTAACTTTCCTTATTCTAACTTCCTAATCTGTTTCTCTGCTCCTCTTGAAGCACTATTATGACGAGGCAAAAGCTCTGACGTTACTGGAAAGTACGGACTGGCTGAGAGACAATAACTCGTTAACGGTTTATTAAACTGTCATGTTAAACAATGTGCTCACTGGGTCTCCATCTTTTCAGGCTACTTTAAACTAATATGCACTATCCAGTGGCTGTTCTTAGTGACATGACAACATCACACAGTACAAGCATCAACCCGCCTATAATTAAATTCTGGCTATGTCACACTGTATATACTTGGGGTTAGATTCCCAGACAGGGATTAATCCTCGCTCTGGATAATGGAGCATTCTGAATGGAAATGTCCCATTGAAAATAAATTGTAGTCTGGAACCACAATTTCAACTTTAGATTTTGATTTCTTGTTCATTTTATTTTGCTTTAAGGTGCATTAATAAAGTTTTAACGTTTTAGTTTCGTTTTTAGTTGTCAGTTTTAGTATCACGAGTGCTGTGATAGTAGATATTGGATAAGGGTAAAATACAATTAACACAGCACTATCCTGAACTTGGCTTGGCTCCAGCTTTCATAATAATAGCATATAGCAACAATAACAACATTATTATTATTATTATTATTATTATTATTATTATTATTAATAATAATAATAATAATAATAATAATAATAATAATAATAATAATATGTTCTATATAGCTGCTCAGTATACCTTCACACATAAAAATGCAGCTCAAACTGCTTACTAATGATGATAACAATAACAAATACAAATATGAACAACTAAATATGAAAAAAATATTACAGTAAATAGAAAAGAAAGACAGATTTAAAAAAATCTATCAAAATTCTTAGCTAAATAAAAAATGTTTGCAGCATTTTTTAAGCTATTTACAGGTGATACCTGACTAATATTAACTGGTTCATTGCTCAGTTTTATTTCACTATAAGAACCCAGTCTGGAAAGAGGTATAATCCTCCACCTGAAAACTGAACCCTAATGTGAAATTGTACGCAGATTGTTGAAAAACATTTTTAAGCACTCTTTGCACTTTGGGCTCACATGAGAGGATGACTGTGATGATTGTAAGTGTTTAAATGTAAGCATGTTAAGTATTCAAAGAGAACTTAGTCCAAACTTGAATGTGTCTTTCAAGGATGTAAATAAAGTGAATCTACTATTGCCACTATATATTAATACAATGTAATGTTGGATTTGCATTTAAGACCTAAATATCAAGCCTTGTGAAGTCTGTCCCAACATTTCTGACTTTTAATTCAGCATTTTTAGCTTTACAGAGCTAAACACCATATTTTGGAGCACTCTTTTCATCCTGACTGAGTAATTCTACCTTCAGTTACAAATTTTGTATAATGTATTGTTCTTTATTCATAGGATAGTTCTACACTTACCATAAATATGATACTACAGTCTTCATATACGCTTGCTTTTTATAGGTATGATTAGCTGTTGTATCTACATACTCTTGGAAAAGGGTTTAGCAGTGCTTTCAATTTTTAACATTTTTCTTTGGCAATTCTTGATCGTTCTACTGCAGACTGCATGCAGCCGCTGTGAAGGGAACGATGCTTATTGTTCTCTTGTCTTTCTGGAGTCCTGTCACTGCTGGACATCTTGCAGCCGTCTGTGCCACAGGCCAGTGTGGCTCTAATTGAATTCATTAATGGATTATGGGGCCTGGGCCAGGCACGCCCCTCCCTGGCACCAGACTGCACTCCAATCTTCTTTGTCACCGGATCCTGTAGAGGACAACTCGACAAAACAAAGCCCCCTCCCACCCCGCATCACAAACATGGCTCCCTCCTCAGAAGTCTGGGCCTTCTGGAGCCCGGATCCGTCTCTGCCTCTTCTAATCAGCTTGGCCTAGTGCCATGGCAACATCATTTGGGGCCAATCACATTTTTGTTCAAACAGCTCATGCAATGGGGGGTGGTGACCTTGAATGACCTTTGACTCTGGGCCCTGTGTTGACATGGAGCTGGGTAATCAAAATCAACTCTTTTGCCTTTATGAAGTGCAGGTGGAGAGGCATGCTGCGTAATCAAAAGCATACACTGCAGGGAGTAGGGAGGTTACGCAGGGCCGGACAAGACAGATGGACACACTCAGAGAGACCACTGGACCGGGACCTGGAACACAACCCTGCACCTAGGTGGTCCTCAGAAACATGCATAGACCAGTGAGGGGAAGATCGAGAATATTGTCCATTTCACCTGAATTTGCCAAAAGGGTCATGAAAGAATCTTTGTTCTCACCTTTGGCTGTGGGTAAAAGAACAGAAAACCTGTTTTAGGACATACGGCTTCACTTTCTATTGTAAGACTTTTTCAAGTCAGCAGGTTTTCTGTTCTTTTTCCCGTGGCTGAGCCAGAATTTAATTTTAGTAGTGTCCTGCTTACAGGCCAAGGGGGCCAGCTAGTCAGTATAATATCTCTTAGGTTATAGTGAGGTTAAAAACTGCAAACTAGCATACCTCATTGTGGCTTCCATAACCAGAGAGAACAGATTATAACACAACACACAATTGCAACCATGCGTTTAACTTTCTACGTACTATAACACCTGACAATAACATAGCTTGTATTGAGTAATTACTCACAGACAATTTAAATGTTTTGCAATGTTATGCATATTTAAGGAAAATAATCATTTGTAAATGAATTTGTGTTTCCATCCACTACAGTTACACAAAGAAACATCAGCTACGTCGGCTACAATAGTTGGAGCCTGCATTGAAACAAGCGTAATGAAGAATAGTAGGTGAAACGTTTTGTGTAAGCGCAACGGTTGTTTAACATTATATATGCCAAATGATTAGATCAGCATTGTTTTTAAAAAAAAACAAACAAAAAAAAAAAACAACACTTTTCCATCATCCCTTCTTGCATTCCGGCTTTAATAATGTTCAAACATTTCCACTTCGTCCTTGTGTAAAAACACTGTTTTGCGATATTTGAGTGTTTCTTCAAATTAAAGAGCTTTTCAATTAAAAAAGGCAAGGAAAATCACAGGCATGTTTCCCACACACAGATATTTCATGAATTCTGAAAATGCACAAAACCATTTTCTTGTCATTTTTCACATTACTGAACTTTTCTTTACCACTTTCAGCTTTGCTACTTACAAAGAAGCTTGTTACCTTACTAGCAAGTTTTAGTTTTAGAGCCGTACAGTAGCACAGCTTAGTTTCTACAATATGCAATCAGACAGAGAATGCTGTGTTCATATGTTGCCGTTGAGTACATGTTGTTTGAAAGTGCTGTTCCGTGCCTTATTGCAGAGTTGGTGTGAAACAGTGAGTGTACGCAACCAATGGGGGTGCTGGATTTTCTCCAAAGATTTTCTCATTTTACAGAGTTTTGTACTTTTCCTTGCTTCTCTATCAGTGGTACAGGTACAGTGTGGGAGGGACTGTTTAGGAACTGTTAAGGCTTGTAACACTCTCTATAATCAGTAATTAAAAGAGAGTGAATGAAATGGTGGCCTGTTAACAAGAAGTACTAAAAAAAAAGTATCTACATCTACATTTCTACAGTACTTCCACCATAGAATCTGTCCTTACCGCATCCATCACAGTGTGGGGCAGCTCAGCCACCAAACATGACACCCACAGACTGCAGCGCATCATCAGGTCTGCAGAGAGAACCATTGGTGTAAAGTTACCCTCCCTATTGGACCTGCACATTGCCAGAACCAGGAAGCAGGCAGAGAACATCGTCCATGATCCATCACACCCTGGACATCACCTGTTCCAGTATCTTCCCTCAGGTCGGCATTTCAGTCAGTTGAGGATCAAGACCTCCAGACTTCAGAGAAGCTTCTTCCCACACGCCATCACACTCATGAACAGCTGAACATTACAACACTGGATACAGCCTACTACATACATACCTCCATATCCAGATGTTCTCTCACTCTTCTTCTCTGTACTGCACTTTTATTTATCTGATAGTGTCTCAGAACACTCTGTACCAAGAACAGTAGAGTCACACTCTCCAACAGTGACTCTACTGTTCTTCATATTTATATATATTTAATTCAGTCTGCACTGTCCTTTACTGCTGCACTTAGCACTTTACTTAACATACAACTCTGCACATGTTATGTTTACAGGTGTGTCTGTGCGTGTATGTCACTGTGTGTGTGTGTGTGGGTTGGGTGTGTTTGTTACTTCTGTAATGTCAGTTATCGTGCACTGTGAGCTTCTGTAACCAAAAACAAATTCCTTGTATATGTGAGCATACTTGGCAAATAAAGTCTGATTCTGATGATTCTGATTAGTGGTCACGGCATATTGGCCATACAGTATGGTACATATGCAGCAGATAAGAAATAGGTTAAAAGAGGCCAAAATATTGAACTGTTTTTGAGCAGCCCTTATCTTTGGCACTGATGATTTGATGTGCTGAAGGTGCTGAATATCTGAGGTGCTGAAGATCCGACTGTAACATCAGGACAAAAGAAATGTAAAGAAAAAGATCACCGTTTTAACCCTAGAGCCTAAAAGGTTTTGCCACAGCGTGGCTATTGCATGAGGAACATCATCCATCAAGTTCATTTTATCCCATGTAACCATCTGGCTTATGCATATTTCCTATTAATGCGCTTATCAATATTCATCAGCTCTAGTATATTATTCATAATAAGATCACTTCATATAGATGCCTACATGGAAATATGGATGATGTGGAGAAAGCATGCTATGATTGTAGCTTGGGATATGACTTATTGAAAGACAGAAGACATTCCAGATGCTCGGATTATTAATTGATGGGATGCTAACGATGAGATGCAGATCATAGGCTAGCATAGTAAAGATGTATCATTACTCTGAGGTGCAGGTTTTAGGTGGGAATAATCTTTTCCTGTAACCCTAATAGCTCATTAATTATAGAGATAGCTAACAGAGCAGCAGCTAATTATCTGAAAGGACGAACTACATAGATTACTGTAATGAAAGTTCATTACAGTGATTGAGTAGATTTGCAGTGATGGACAGATAATAAATGTTGCATGTGACTTTAGGGGTTGGCTAATGTGAACTCCTCAAACAACTCCAATGTAAGCAAGCAAGCGAGCGATTGCTGATGTTCCAGTCCGGTCTTCATATCTGCTCTCTGTTGGAACGTGTCGCAGTGTGATGGAGCGAAGTAGGCCTGGACCACTTACAAAAACTCAGTAGTGCGTGTTTGGCGGGATCATACTGCTAAGAACTAAAGCGACATTTGTGTTGAAGGTTAGTTTCATCTCACTTGGCCTCATCTCAAAACACTTCAGTCAGTGTAAACATTTCAAGCCCTTTTCCCTTTTTCAGTTGTGCAACTCGACGCACCAAAAGCTATTACTTTCATAAAGCGCGCAGGGTGGGTTTGCTCTCCAGCTGCTGAGTGGGTGTTTGATTGCTGTTCTCTGGTCAGGTCTGCATGCTTCCGAGTAATTGGGCACAGTGAAAGCTAGTATTTAAGCATTATGATTGCAGGGGGGGGTGCTTTCCAGGTTTGCTGGCAGATCCGGGCTGAGGTGTAGACAGATTGTGCATGGTGTGCTTTGTTCACAGGCGATGCAGGGTTTCTCTGCACCTGCGTGAGGATCCACACATACCTGTAAAAGTGTGTTGCTGTGTCTCGTTTTATGTGAAGCAGAGGCTCTCCCGCTCCGGTGACATTTATTGAAGGATTTTATATGTGGGGAGGGGTAGCAGGGTGATTTTAGCAGAAACGGTTTACGCTTCTGGCGCAGACTGATGTGAGGAAGTGTCTACCATGTTGACTTTGTTTGCTGAACATTGAGGTCCTGTGTTGGTATGCTGCCTTATCCCCTGCTGTATGCATGCCTTTGACTGGCTTCTTCGCCTTCAAACAAATAAGCCATACCTCTTCATGTATAAGCTGAACTTTTTTTCTTTGGCATATCTCTATTTCTCTCCATCCTAAAACAAACCCTCACTAGCTTCTGCTGTTGGCCTTGCACTATGCCTTACTGACTTTAGCTCTGCACTGCTAGAAAAACAATGTTGCAAACATATTTTTTTGTTTTCTGTCCTG
Organism: Megaleporinus macrocephalus; assembly: GCA_021613375.1. NCBI lineage: Eukaryota > Metazoa > Chordata > Actinopteri > Characiformes > Anostomidae > Megaleporinus > Megaleporinus macrocephalus. The sequence continues at coordinate 30,894,646 of CM038707.1, forward strand.
CAGGCCCATGTGTCTGCTCTTTGACCTCATAAATCACTGTACTTATTTGCCTTTACTTCTCCATTGGCTTACTGGCTTTCATCCACTTTCTCAAAAGGCTGAACGCTGAAATCTCCTAACAGAGGGACGAGGAACTGAGTGTGTTTTTGTTTTCACAGGAACTCATGGAACTGCCCATGTTGAAGACAGACTCCCTTGTGCCTCCAGCACTTCAGCACACAATCTTCAGCCACCATCTGGCTTACCAGCATTGTTCAGCACAAGCAGAGAATGAGACCCAGAGTATGAAAGCACTTTCTCCCACTAGAAGACAAACGAATTGCCAAGATGGCCTGAATGAGTGAGTGCTCAGACATACAACACAGGGGAGCACAAGGCACTTAACACAGGCTTAAAATTGAACATTTCTGGTATCTGTAAGAGCTCATGCACAGATATTTGCATAGGCCAGGAAAAAATATTTTAACAATTCATAATTTAAATAAAAAAATATTGCAGTAACATTGGCTAAGTATGATGAGCTAATGAGCTATCAGTTTATGTGCTAACTAGGTGTTTGTCAGATAAATATGTTTTCACTGTTTCTGGACTACACTTCTAACAACAGCAAACCATTAAGGGTTTTTTCAGTAAGAACAGTAGTTCTATATGGGTCCAGGAACAGCCCTTTGCATGCTGATATGCTGAATAGTAAATGGGAAATAGGGAACTGCTGATAAAAGTAAATTTCAGATAAGCTCAATCCAGAGAGGTCGGCAGCATGTTTGGACATTGTTGACATATGACTTCCACTCTGCATAATACAGCCTTGACTTGCATTTGTGGATGTAGCAACAAACAGTGTTTATTAACAGCAAGTATTTTTTTAAACACATATAGTAATATCATGTAGTTTCTTTTTAGATTATTATTATTATTATTATTATTATTATTATTATTATTATTATTATTATTATTATTATTATTATTATCTTTTAATAATATTATGCTCAATAAAGAGAGAAATACTAAGATCTTTTTACTGGATTTTTTTCTTTTATAGCCATGTATTATTACATCACCTGTTCAGGATGTTTTTGGACAGTTTACAATGCTAACTGCTTCTGTCTACTGTCTACAAGGACTCGAATAACTGTGCACACCCCTAATACAGGGTAACACTGAACGTTTGATTTTGTTAAGAATTTTTATGTTGTTAAACAGGCGCAAGTTGGACATACTTTAGGTCCTCTTCTCATATTCCCTCTACCAGACATTTGGACTCGAGTCACATGACTTGGACTCGAGTCACATGACTTGGACTCGAGTTCAACTCGAGTCACTAAACTGCTGACTTGTGACTTGACTTGACAACATCACTTGCGACTTGACTTAGACCTTACCTTTACTGACTTGGAATCGGACTTGAGCTTTAAGACTTGAAAAGACTTGCCACCCTATTTTTATATAATAAATAAAGAAAACTGAATCACATAACTGGATCATTTTGTATTAAATGGTGCTGTAGCGCTAGTTAGCTGAGCTGCGCGGCTCAATTTATCCGTAACCTAGCAACAAGTGAAGTTCTGCAGCCAATCACAGAAAGCTTTGGGGGGCACTTGTGTTGACTTTTTGTGCGGAGACGAGGAGCAACCCGAAAATAATCCCGTTCACTACAAAGATTATGCTGTAGTAGATAAAAAGAACTGCGACATGCAGGACATGTGGAGTCAAGATCACAGGTGGAGCTGCAACCACTTCATACTTTGTTTGACTTTTGAGGCACAGTAAGTCTCTGCTGTGTATATTTCACATATAGCAGTTAGCTAGCTAGCCAGTTGGCTAACAAGCTAGCAAATTTAGCGACATAATGATAAACAACAGCTAATATGAAGGAAGCTCTCTCCCTCTGTTCATCCCTCCTAGATATTCCACCGTCCACTGTGAATTTTACTGAAACATTAAAGCATTTGGGAAGCACAGCATCTCAGACAGGAAGTGTTTAAGTAGTGTAGAACAGTACAAACACTGATCAGTACATGCAGAGCTACTGCTGTTCACAGGTGCTGTTAGAACTGAAAGACCAGGCCCAGATATTAATGCTTATGGGTTTAGAATGTGATGTCATTAAAATTCCTTTAGGTGTAATGTGTACTAATACAGTGCAGTGTTTCTCAACTCACTGCCTCACATTTTAGTGTTTTTTCTGCTTCAACACCTATTTTAACTCGTTAATGGGCTGGTAATGAGGTGATTAGAACTGCTTGAAATGATCTAATTTCATATGCAAGTTATTTTTGTTATAATGCAAACTTCAAAAACATTAATGTTACATTAATTTCAGTTTAATATACTACTAATCAACTGCATCAATTATGTTAAATACTGAAATGATGTCTGGTGCCTTGACTAGGACTTGAAGGTTAAGACTTGGGACTTGCTTGCAACTTAGTGACTTGGTCCCATGTCTGCCCTCAACAACCTCATATGCACACTTTCACATCTGTCTGACAGAAATGTCACCATGAAGATGCTTGTTTTTGTACCATAAAAGGACTTATGCGTTTAAATCTTAAATGTTTCTTGTATACTGTGTGTCTGAATCAGAAATTCACACTTGTACTGTTTTATTCATCCTCTGTAGCTATAGTAGTGATTTAGAACTTCAGTGCTGGAGATCTTTTTGCCTCATTCTCGTCTTGGGCTCAGTGGTATCTGTTGTTGGTCTTTATCTAAGTCATCTGCCATGCTAAACTTAGTTAAACTGAGACCAGCTATCATTTTTTAAAAAGAGAAGTATTTGTATTTTCTTCCTTTTAACTGTTGAAAACTTGATACAGAATATAATTGGAAAGTAATTCAATTGGGAAAAATGTAATTCATTATGTACTTATATCATTTCCACAGTGCAACAAAATAAAATCATAAATATACTATTTAAAACATCAAAACACTTGATGAACAGTTCATTCACAGCTTTATCAAAAACCATACTGAGAGTAAATAAACCGTTTCTAGATTGTGTGTAGATTTTGTGTATCTAGATTTTGTGACGCGGCCTGTTTTTTAAATAATCATATGCATGTTGTATATTTTGATAGTTCTTTAATGCTTAAAGAGCTCATGTCTATTGCAAATTACACAGAATTTTATGTAAAAAAATATTGTGTTGCAAAAAGTGCAGGGTTATGGAGGGTCCAGGTTTACACACATGAAAGACGTTTACCTAATAGGTACACAGGCTGCTTACAGTTGGCCTTCACGTTGAACCTTTTCTGAACATTTCATTCAGTTAAGTTCATAAGTCAGCTGTGAAAATGAAGACCAAATTGGACATATGGACATTCCCAAGACAGGAAAAAAAAAATATTTTAGTGTCTGGTTGTCCCAGTGAGTGCTGCTGGAGTGCTGTAAGGAAATGAAAGCTACATCATACCACCCAGGCACTGCCTGGACAAGGCCATCTCTCAAGATGCCAGAAGTGGTCTTGTGAGGGAAGCAACATAAGCCAACAATCTCTCTGAAGGAGCTACAGGGTTCTTTGACTGAGACTGAAGTACTAAAAAGCTAGTTGGAGAAATACTTCACCTTTCAGCCAGAACAACACTGGAGTGGCTGAACAGCAAAAAGGTGAATGCTCTACAATAGTCAAGTCAAAATCCCAATCTCAGTCCAATCGAGAAGCTGTACCGCTGTTACTGACAAACGACATCCAACCAACCTGGAACAACCCGGAGCAAATCTGATGATGGCTGTAAATCACTCCCTGCAAACTGGAAGAAATAACTGACGTAGACCTGGTGTTGCAGCAGTAGGTGGCTCTAAAAAGCACTAGTCTAAAGGGGTTGAATACCAGCAGCATTTTCCAGTTATTTTATAGATCTGCTGACAAATAATGTACTTGATTATAAGCATTATATACTGAGATTTGAATACTTTTGCAAGACACTGTATTTAGACAAAATGGAACTATATGAAATGATGTGTGTTTGCATTATTTTACCAGGTTTTTCAAGCAAAAACTACCACTGGCCTCTCAGTGTGATACTTGGATAAGTTGTAACATTTCCACTCATTCCATTTTTTTCTAAACTGACAAACAGTAGGTACTGAGAGAAATAATTATCAACATATGTACTTCTTTTGTGGAGACCAAATGGACTTTTTGCTATTATCATCTCATACCCTCTCTCTGCAGAGAGTTGATCATCCCCTATCCTATGTATGTATTTAAATGACCAATTGTCTCCTGCCTGATACAAACCCCCCTTAATGTTGACACCCAAAACTCCCCCCTCCCATTTGACCTCCTACTAAAACTGGAGTTACTGAGTTAGACTGAGAGAGAGACCGATGACCTAAGAAGATGTGCCCGTGTGTGATTCTGCATGCACATGATTAAGACTGCTTCCCGACCGCTAACAGACTGGCTGTGATCGACTGAGCTGTACCCACATTTCCTGTGTGTCAATAAACTCAAGTCTACGCTGAAGGTCTCCTGACTTCTGATTCCCGAAGACTGAATTTCTAACAGTACTTGAAACACAGTTTACATTAAATTTACATTGTAATTTGTAATAATTACTCCTGCGCCTGCTTTTTTTTTGTGCAAACCAAATGTGTTACGTTGCTCTAAAGCCTCATTGCCCTGGAATTAGAATGTGAAAAATCAGGCAGCTCCCTTCAGTTTTTAGCAAAACTGACTCATTTCTCCTCAGACTGGCTCATGGGGAGCACACGGAGCCGGGCTAATAGACATCACTAATTGCACTGAATTGCGTCACTGCTAAAGTTTGTGGTTTTCAGATTTCATCGGCTGTCTGTGAAGGTGTGCGTGTTAGCGGCGAGTGTTTAATTAGGTGTGCCGAGGGGAACAGGAGCACCATGCATGGTTTCTCTCCTGTACTGGAGCCATGGAGGGTCTACCAGCACAACGTAGGTGTACAGTGCACAGTGGAGATTGAGAATTCAGCGGCATGGAAAAGCAGAGACATGTAGAGGTGGGCTTTGTGAGCAGAATAGAAAGCCATTTTCGTGGCAGGAGGAAAGCTGCCAGGTGGCAGTTTGATTTGTTTTGTGCTGCTCTCTGCAATGTCCTATTGCTCTGTCACCAGGGAGACGGTGACCCAGGTGTGGAAGTAATGATATCAGAAAGAATCAAAGAATAGCAGGGGAGCGCGCTTATTACATCAACACAATCAATGTGCCAGCACAGGTTGTGGAGCTCGATCTTGCGATATGCGTTCTCTATAAATTGTGGCCCACGTTCGTGTGGATATCCAGTAATCTACCAAGACAAATGCTCTTTTCTGAGCTATCCTGTTTTCCTTGAAAGATAAAGAACTTCAAAGTCGCCATTTCTCTTTTTTTATAGCATTGGAATAATGAAGTAAACAACATTTGAGGAATTGCCCAGGGCGGTTTTATGAGCAATATCAAATCAGATAAACAGGTCATCACCTTTTTTTCTTCTTTTATCAATTCTGTAAGAGGATGCTTTGCTTAGATGTGTTAGTTTGTGTTCGTTTTTATATTGGATATAATGTAATGTTGTGTTTTTGTTAATGCAAACCCTTTTAGGTGAAAAGTAAGCATTACCGCTTTTGTGCAGAGATGAAAATAGCTTTTTTCACCTTTTAGACTGATCTTCTCTTAAATGATCTCAGAGCACCATCTTTCCACCTATTATGATTTAAAAAAAGAGCACCATGTGGCAAACCCCATATTTATTTTTTCATAAACTAACTAAGAGAAAGACACTAACACACAGACATAAACTTGATGTTTCAGTTGAACTTTCTCACTCGGATAGAATGCAAGTCTAATTCAAACAGATGCGATTAATGATCTGAATATGATGTTGAATATGTCTGAGCTTGTTCTGATTTATGATTCAGCAGCTACACCAGCAGCGCCCGACCCTCTTTTATGTAGCAGCAGACGACATTGTCAAATAGTAACTTCTATTTCGCATGAACAAAAATGTTTGACTTTTTCAGCACCAGGAAAAAAATAGTATTCAAAGAAAACATTGTCACTGTCCATTGACAGTATCTTCAAAATAATGGTTTTACAGGAGAGAACAAAAACTTCTATATTTACTTTTCTATATTTAGCATTTCAATTGGTTCATTCAACATGAAATCTTCACGCAATGTAAACAGCAGCTGTTGCGTTTAAATAAAAATCAACAAAAATGTCTTTGGACACTGACGATATACAGTGGGGTCCAAAAGTCCAAGACCACATTGGACATCTGGGGTTGTTTTCATTTACATCTGAAATTTTTGAAATCTAAAAGGTTTACGATTAAGAAAAAATTGGACAACTGGATCTCAGAAGAAATTATCAGGATTAAATCTTGCCTCTGCAAATTTAAATGTTAAGGTTTTAATACAAAAAGATCAGATTTTTTAGTGTTTCTGTTTTTTTGTCCCTTCCATTTAAGTTTATCTTTAAACTATCTTTCTTATCTATTTATTAGAATCTTTTGCACTGAAGCCTGAGTGCCTACTGTCATATAAGTGAAAAGCAGGCACAACAAATACCAAACAAATCTAAAAATCAAATTTCTGACTCTACATTCACACAGATTATTGTTATGTCAACAATATCATTTGTAATGAAAAACCTTGAAACGCATTTCCACCAGCAGTCTCGGACTTTTGGTCTTCACTGCATATTTACCAGAACATTTCACAGAAGCCTCAGCATCTAAATATAAATCAACATTTTTAATATGTAGTGAATCTACTTCTTATTAAAGCTGTTGTCTGGTGAAGGTAATCTGTGCGGATCTTTGTCCCTGCAGGACAAAACAGTCAAAGAACTCGCTTTTATTTTTTTATTTTTTTATACTTTTATTTTCTGCTGCTCACGATCCAAGTAAGCCCAAACACATTGAGTGATGTTGAGGTCTGGACTGGGGTGGTCAGTCCATTGTTCTGAGCAGATCAGCAGCTTTTTTGTTTTGCAGAATGTTCTTCTGTTTTTGTTTATTTTCTTTCTCAGTAAAGGCTTCCTGATAGCTACACATCCTTTCAGACCCATGGTGCTAAGCTGTCTTCTCACAGTGGGAGGATGAAGAGAAACAGTGGATTGTTTCAGTTCTGAAGTAAGAGTGGAGCTTGATTTTCTCCTCTCTCTCAAAGATGAAGCTTTAAGTGCTGTTTATCTGATTCTCCTACACAGTAAACAGTGTCAGGAGTCCCATTTTCTCTATATGTTCATCTTTTTTAAAGACTCATGAACCTCTGTTTTTCACTCGGACTGTCCCATTTCTTATGCAAGTGTTTTGTCTTGTATCCAATCTCCTCAGAAATAGGTCCTTAACAAAAACATAGTGGTTTGCTTTGACTGGAAATCAAATAAATGAAATTGGTTTCTGAATTTTGCACAACACTGTATATATAGTTTACTATGCAGAACATAGACATGCCTGTTTCAATGGTGGTGTCATCCTTTACCATTTTACCATCAGGCTGTGTCGCTAGCAGACCTACATGAAGGGGCTGTAACTGAACGCTCATTCAAATCCGTTTCTTCTTTGTGAAGTCTTGCATGAGTGGAGCTTTTGCCATGCAAGGGGCCTCAGGTGGTCAGCGGTGGAGCATAAAATGGCTTAGCCGTCCTGAATGACACTGTATGTTTCCAGTAGTTTTCCCTCCTAATATCCTTCTGTATTTTGCCCAAGTATTTGCCAGATCATAATCCATATCCTTCATTATTATTCCTCACAATAATGAAGACATCTGCCTGCTTTGAGCGGAGCAGTGAGCATGTTTGTACGCTGCCGTCTGCTGTGGAGAGTCTGCCAGGCAGCAATATGGGGCTGCTTTTGGGCACTGGGCCTGAGAAGACTAATGCCAGCAGCACAATCCCCCCACCACCACCATCCCCAAGCCCCACCCATAGCTTACACTGCCTACTGGCAGCTCCTCTCAGGTTAAACTCCCTCACTCAAGCAGGATACTGAGGAGCCGAAGGCTTGCTCTGATGCTCATGTCCTGCAAGGTGCTAACTGCTGGCTTCCTTCGTGCTGACAGAGCGATGTTTATTCAGGCTGCATTGCAGGCGCTACGTTTGTTTGTTTGTTTTCTCCGCCGGTGGAAGGTTCATGGGGAGCGTCTGTTGCATTATTCAGATAACCCTGAGTTTACCGTATTCCTGGTATATTTTTAGTGCAGTAAGGCCATTAAAATGTACTCCCCCTAAAATAAAACCAAAACACATCTTCGTACATGTGTATGCTCTGCTTCTGCATGTGCATCTGATTAGGCTGTATTGTTTGACAATGTTGTGAAGAGCTCAAGAAAGATTTTTTATTCTGTGGGAGAAATCAGAAATTAGACAGTAATCCAAAATAATGTACACTTTTTTTAAAGTAAAGGTGCCACTAGCAGTTCTTTAAGTGATGGCATAGACTAACCACTTTTGGTTCCATAAACATTTCAATGGATTTTTCTGTGATAAACCATTTTTGTAATAAGATATTCAGATATATAACTTTGAAGTAGCTATTTGACCTCTTAAATTCACAGACCTATTACATCTTAAGGCACGTTACTCTATTAATCAACCTTTATATAAACTCTGAGCACATTGAGCATGACCCTGATTTACAATAAAGTTGAGCCATATATGCAAAAAATGTAAGCCTTGAAGATAAATAAGATTAACTAATCAAAATGTTTAATTAAACAATTAAGGAGATTAGCAATGCCAAAAGTTACAAATAAGTCAAATAAATCACCAAAACATTTGCCAAAAAAGCAACTACAACTGCTAATAAATTAAATTAAACTATAAAAAAAATAATAAAAGTTGCATGAAAGTGCTTTGAGTTTTAAATGGTCAAGTGGACTTTTAGAAAGTCCTATAATAAATTCCAGATGGCTGGTACACTGTGGCACCAAAAGAACAAAGAAATACCCTAAAAAAACACTACACGCAAAAGTGTGCAAGTCCTGGCCATTTAAATTTAACGAACCTCCACATCATATACATAGTATAGTTTTTTTTTAGAACCATATGCCCTTAGCCCAAACGTAACGAGACCCCTGTCTTCCAAGAAGGTCCACTTTTGACTCATGAGTCCATAAAACATTCTTCCAGAAGTGTCAAGATGTTTTTTGGAGGAAGTGCAAGGAGCTATTATGTTGATCTTGCTTAGCAGTATTTTTGTTCATCCTCTCTCATTCATTTCATTTTCACTCTCTTCCTAATAGTGGAATCAGGAATGCTGTGACTCTATTTGAGGCATGCTATGCCTGCAGTATCTTAAATATTGGTCTGTGTTATTTTGTGGCTTCCTGGATGAGTCGTCACTTGTGCTCTGAGAGGACTTTTGGTAAGCTTGAAGATTCAGACTGTTCCAGGTTTCCTCCATTTGGCAAAAATGGCTCTCAGTGATTTCCAGAGCTTTAGAAATAGCTTTGTAACCTTTTCTGATATTTTTCAATAGCTTACTTCCTCATCTTTTCCAAAATTGCTGTCTGTTGCAGCATAGTGTACTGCTAGAGACCTTTAGCCTACTTCACATTGCTGGAAAGGTTCTACAGTGATGTTTATATTCAACAGGACCGGCAGGTGGATCTAGTTAAATTGATGCCAACTAAATGTGGTTAATTGGTAGATTGGGTGACTAATGAGGCATTTACTTTTTCATATAGGGCCAGTTGGTGATGGAGAACTTTTGATGAAATTATCTGTTAGTGCACTTTGTTGGAGCAACTGAAACATGTTACAAATGTAAAAGATATCAGGACACTTTTTTCACAGCACTGTACAGACACATACTCACACACAAACAGTACTTTATACATTATATTTTACCAACTGCTTTACAGACAGGAAGCTTTTATTTGCTCAGCAAAACACTTCATTGTTTAAATATTTAAATAATACTAATACAGGAAGTACTTTTACATATGTCAGTGTGTTTATTTAACCCTTTTCAAGCTTTTCCTTGTGAGAACAACCCAGTATTATTTACATTTATCATCAGTGTCGGGGGTAACGCGGTACAAGGTAACGCATTACAGTAATATGATTACGTTTTCTGTAACAAAGTAAAGTAACACAGCTAAATATTTTGTAATATATTATAGTTACCATCTTAATAAAAAACTGTTACTTGCACCATTTTTATATATAAATATTATTTTAAATGCCCAAAATGTAAAAGAATTCCTGAAGCTGTTTTCTGTGTAATTCGTGAATTGACGCCTTGCTGCAGATGACTGGCAGGTATGTCACATGACTGAACGTGACGAGCGTGGTGCAGTTTGGCAACAATGGTAGAGGAGGAGAGTTAATGTTTTCACAAATGGAGAAATTCTCCTAATTTAGAATTTGTTCACATTACAGTGACGTGTGAGTTATGTCCAAGCCGAAACACCTTTCAACTGCAACAAACTCCACAAGCAATCTGTCGAAGCACCTAATCAGGATGCAACACTCGTCGCTAAAGACCCCTGCATCGAAGAAGAGCTTGCCCCCAATAGCACACAAACAAGCTACACTGGATTTTCATCGAGCGCTAGGAAGGAAGGTAACAAGTACCTGTACCATGTAATTATTTAAAAAGAACCCTTGAAGATCTGAGAACTTATTTAATTTATGAAGAGTTTATTTTTGTGAATTCAGTTCTTATACTTGCCTGCTGTGAAATGCTGACGTGTTGGTTTTGTTTTGTTGTACCACTAAAGAAAGCTTTATTAGACTTTATTTTTGCAAAATACATAATACATAAATAATACATACATACTTGTTCTGAGGAAATAAGTAACACCAAGTAAAGTCCATCTTATACAGGTTTAGTACTACTGATACAATCTGTTCCTAAATGAATGTATAATAAACTACTGAAAGATTAACTGATTTGTACATTCAAGATATGTTTGTAGATTTGATTTTAATATATGTGAATGGCTTTCAGGATGTAACTTAAAAGTAATGAGGTATTAGATTACATATTCCAGGAAGTAGTGAGTAACGTAGTCCCATCACAATTTTTAATGAATAATAAGTAATCAGTAATGGATTACTTTTTTGAGTAATTACACCAACACTGGTTATCATCTAATACTTGCTTTGACTACTCAGTACTTCAACTAATCTGTACTAAACTAAACTGTACTAAATTAAAATTGCTGGTTAAAGAATTAATAAATTCATGCAATATCTGGGGCGTCCAGGAGAAGTCTGGAACTAAACTTGGTTCCTCAAACTGGCCTACAAGATATTATCTACTTTATGACATTCTTGCAACTGTATTGTATTTATGTATTTACATCTGTTCTAATGATATATGGTGTCCTTACTGGTGAACACAAGATCAACAATGAGAAAAATGTTGTATATGCCAAGAGATTGAACAGGATTACTTCCATAAACTCATATATAATACTATAGCACAGATTAACCAGTTGAATCTGAATTGAAGAAACCATCCTGGGTAACATGATGAGCTGAATCATCTTGTGGGAACATCAGACCCTATAAGAGCCTGCAACAGCACTCCGCCTCTTCACAAGAATAGTGGAAAAAAGCAGATCAGGAAGAAGGGGATGATATTTCAGATAAGGTTCCATTGAAATTACTGTAAAGTTTGCAACCACTTCTACTGGCTATTATAGGTCCGACTGTGTAGTCTCATAATGTGCAGTATCTCTGAAACACCTATTTCAAATGTCCAACACTGTTTGTGTGTCATATAAGAATATGTCCATGTTCCAGGCATTGGCTCGGTTACTCCCGTGGAGGATATCCTGTATGCAGTGTGCAGGGAGTAGACTTGTATGCTGATGTCCAGGAAAGACCCAGATGTGGGATAAAGTGTGGTCAGTTTCTTCTTCCTTCCTGCCTCCTCCCCTGTGCTTTCAGCACTTCCTGTCCCTGAGGAAAACCGCCCAGCCCAGACTAGCCCAGCCCTATGCTGATGTATCTACTGATCCATCTGTCCTGCAGGAGGGGACAGCATGTCTTCCAGGTGTGCTGGCCATCAAGCAACTGACTCCTCTGGGACGGCCTGTCATTCTGATCAGATCAGGCCTTCCAGTGACAATAGCATTCACATACCTACTGTCTGTCTGCTTTTGTTCATCTCTGCACACACACACACACACACACACACACACTGTGTATGGCAGGTCACTGGAGAGTTTCCAGCAACAGAAACAATCTATAATCTCCTAAAGCCTGCGGGGCTTTTTCTCCTGACCGATCAGCCTAATTTATGACATCTGCAACAGAAACAATTCTATCGAGAACTGAGGATACTACATTTTCAATCGATGTGAAATCTGGACAGGTCTTTTATTGGCTTGTGATTTGAATGTGTGTACAGTTATTTGACAGATAAACCATCATGCACCAATTTGCTGTGATTTTGTCTTCCTGTTTACATCAGAACACAGTTAGAAGTACAGATTCGAGCCTCCTTATACAGAATGTGAGTACAAACGTTATTCTGTAAGTCTCTGCAGTTAATAATGTAAGTATACATGTAAGTATCAAGTTTCAGTACAATAGAAAAAGATGGCTTTGAAATTTTAAAACTGAATTCCTGTTATGTCCCGATGTCTCTCCTGAGTGCCTTTTATTTATCGCTTTTCATGAAATTCATGATTAATGCAGAAATAGGGGGCGGGGCTTATATAATGCAGAAGCCCAGGTTTAAATAACTGCTTTTTCCAATTTAAGTCACACAAAAGTCACATTAAGCTAATATTACTGCTACAGCGAAGCTTGTTAGTAGTCTCTGGATCAGGGCAGGCTACACTAATCTAATGTTCTGTTCTGTTCGTGCTGTAGTTTTAAAATATATTGTAATCATCAATATATTAGTTAGTTATTAGGCTTGATAAAGTTTTCCTCTACCAAATCAGCAAATACATGCATGTTGTTGTTGCTGTAGCGATGTTGAATAAAGTGAATAAATATTGAAAGTACAGAGAGCTCAGAGAAAGGCTAAAGTACTGCTTAGAAATATCTTGCTGTCAACTGCTGTAAACTTTGTGGTTTGCTGTTTTGGGGCTCATTTTCTTTAACACAGCAAACACTGAGAATTTTTTATTTTTTTTTATTTAAGAACTTTTATTAACAGAGCCAAACTCTCTTGTGTAGTACTTACACAATGCTACATAATTTACAAATCTAAAAATATATTACACTTCAACAGAAGTAAATCCAGTGTATATTCAGTGAAACAGTCAAACATGTAAAAGTTAACAAACTAAAGATTTATCATATGATTATTAAGTACATCTAGTTATATATCTTCAGTATCGCATTATAACCTCCAAGAAAGAAGGAAATCTGACTTGTGTAGGCTTGTGTATTGGCATCCGTCTCGTCAGTGTGTATATATTCATATGTGTGTGTCTGGTGGTCTTGTATGTGAGGTGGCACTGGGCGGAGAGCTAGGCTGGTGCAGGCTGAATGGGTTCAGCTGGTCCGGAGGAGACTGACTGATGGCTGGGCTAATCAAGTGGCCGAGAGGTTTTGGGGTAAGAGAGGCTGAAGTGGGCCAAATGCTGCAGAGCTGAAAAATCAAGCTTCTGCATGCTTGGGAGGGGGCTGCAGGCTGGGCTGCTGGACTCTAAGGACTGGCAGGTGTCACTTGATGACACGGTGCCCAGAGGCGCGCACTTAAGCAGTATGACAGCAGAATACACACACAAGAAACTTCCAGCAAGACAAACAGAACGCTTACACACACAGTCCTCCATCCAGAGCCACTCACACCCAGCCTGCAGGATTCAGACACTCAGTCGTAAATAACAATTTAGGTGCACTGACCCAGACTGCTTAGGGTCAACTCCGCATGTTAAGGTGTCACACTTCATGTGTTTGTCAGGCAGTGATGTGAGGGTACTTGCATGCAACCGATGATGTGTTGCTTTTTTGAGTTTCTCTGAGTTTTCCTTTTGAACTCTTTAAGATTTTTAAGTTTGTTAAATATACCCCTTCAATTTTAAGAGTTTGTGGCATATTTCCTCACTTATAACACACAACTACATCATTTCTATACACCGATCAGCCATAACATTAAAATAACATTTTAACACCTCACTGTATTTACACGCATTGTCTATTTTATCAGCTCCATTTACAACACAGGTGCACTTTGTAGTTCTAAACTCACCGACTGTAGTCCATCTGTTTCTCTGTATACTTTGTTGGCCCCTTTTTACTCTGTTCTTCAATGATCCGGAGCCCCAAAGGACCACCACGGAGCAGATATCATTTGGGTGATGGGTCAGCACTACAGTGGATCAGACACAGCAGTGCAGGAGCAGGAGGTGGTTTTAATGTTATGGCTGAATATTGTATCACTGTCACGCCTGCCCGTCCATGTGCCTCTGTTTACGTCCTGTCCATGTGGTTCTGTTTTGTCACGTGCTTCTGTGTCTCCACCCTTGCCCCACCTCGCACACCTGTTCCCCATTGATGTTTAGTCTCATCACCTGTTCCCTCTTGTTAGTCCGTGTATATATACCCTGTGTTTTCAGTCTGTCTTTGTTGGTCATTGTTTAGGTTGTGTTTAAGTTTATTAAAAGCATCGTTTATTTAAAAGCTTGCGAGTGTGTCCGACATCATCTCTCCACTACTCAACCCCGTGACAATCACTTTTTTATACATTTTTATGCAAAAGTTTTTTTAGGTAAACATAAGTACATATTCTTTATAAAACATGTCATTTGACTGGGGGTGTTAAAATAAGCTTTTCTTTCTAGTTTCTTACTTTAGTGTCTTATGGAGTGGTTTGTGCATGTAAACATTCTGCAAAGTTATGAATTATTGGGAGGCATGCCTTAAAGACACAGGACAGTTTCAGAAAGAGAGAAAAATACTGTGTTTTGGAAACTCTGAAGCAGGTAATTTATTATATATATATATATATATATATATATATATATATATATATATATATATATATATATATATATATACACAACATCTCCTCTAAAGCAAGGTTTCGAGGTAGGGCATGTTAAGAAGTCTACTGTAGTTGAATGTGCAAATGTAGCTCAAAGTAAAGCGGAGATGTTTTTGTGTATCCCACATTAAATTATGTCAGCAGAAACCTATAAATAGTAAACACCAGAGCCTGCGAATGAGAGTAATGAAACTGATGTATTATTACTTATAGGTTTGGAAGCCAAATGTGCCAGGGTGTAACACAGCACTCTTAAGATGTCTCTGAGAGTGCATTTTCAGTAATGTTGCTGATTTAGTGCTATTGCTTAAGCCAAGACTAACTCTCCTCCGAAGTGCAGTGGGACAATTTATTCTCCCTTTAATGCCCTCCCTGTAATACGTAATGTTTGTGCTACAGTCAGTCTAGGAAGAATACTGGCATAAATAATTAAGCTTAGTCTACAAGCCAGTCATTTGAAGTTCATTTATCGCTAGAGGGGAATTTCACCAAATTTTCACCAAATAATTGAACAGTTGGAATATAAACAAAGTTGTTCACAATGGTTTGATGTCAAATGGTACATTTACAAATTAAATAAAATAAAAATAATAATAATGGGAATTCTATGGGAATGTTGCCTTCCAATGTGCTGCATGTGTTTCCCCAAAACAAGTGTATGCTTTAAGTCAAAACCTGATCTTGTAACCAGTCTGAAAGACATATTAACTATTTTAAATTTTTTACTGAAATTTCATTACAAGTTATTAGTTCAGTGGCTACTACATTATTGTAGGATTGCATATATGGGTTGCTTAGTTCCAATCATGTTTTGTGTCACATAAACCAGCTGACATATATTTGCCCTGGTCTAGACAGAATCATCTGATGTCTACCCCATCAGCAATCACAGTTTTGGCATGTTGTGTGGAGGCATGACAGAAATCACACCCATTATTTCTTTGGGGAAGATAAGAAGCTGTCACATTATGGATGAAATCCTCACTCAAGTTAATATGAAACTCAATTGTTCTGTTGCTCATGAAGAAACTCATTTATAATTCAGGCAGGAGAGTGACTGACTGACTGACTGACTGTGTAATTGCTTTATTGTGCATGTTTGGATTCAGCTGGATGACCTCAGCCACTAAACATGGCATGGTTTGGCAGCGATGCAGTGATATTGTCAGTCTTTGTAGTATGAAATAAAAAAGGGGCCGATATTGATGTTTTTTAAATATTTTATTTTTGAGATAAAGTGTAAAAACAAAATCCAAAATTCCATTCTAAGTTGCGAAGCTTTTGCCAAGACTTCGCACAAAGCATGCCTGTTAATAATTAATGGCTGTTACTTCACTGGGCAAATGAAATATTTATGTATTGATCGGGGGGCGCGGAGGGAGAGTGCATGTTTGTGACAAAGCAATCACGCAGGAAGTACACAGCTCACTCGCAGAGGGAGGGGGATGAAGTGCAATCACAAACCAGAGCCAAGTGCACTCCACTAATAACACTGCCCCCATCAGCGAGTGCACTTTGGATGATGGTGTTCATTAGCTCCTCGGTGGTCTGTATACAAATTCATTTACGTCTACGCTGAATTGACTTACACTTCAGCATATCAACATCTGGTATAAACCATGAAACATGGTTCAGCAGCAGATCTCTTCTTGCTTCATCTGCTTTCTGACATTAGCGTAGCAGCTACTCAATTTGTAATTTATTAATCCAGGGTCCTGGAAGGCCGTAGGCTTCCTTGATATCGTTAGCTGATGTAATTATTGGAACACTTGGCCAGTGATTGTTTTCTTTGCCAGTCAACTATATGGGATTGCTTTTGATAATGAAATGAGTTCACCAGAGGAAGTGAGTCATTTCCCAGAGAAATGCAGCAATTTAAAGCGTGCTCTCTTGATTTTGGTTAAGATTATAGAACAAAACAATAACCAATCATTCCTTGAATCTCTGGCCACATCTCAAATGAATATCTGAGTTACACGTGCACTTGACCTAGACAAGCACCTATTTAATACCATCGTTCTTACACAATTCTTAAATCTGAAATAAACCTCATATAGAGGAAGACAGCTAGCGACAACAGGCTGTTATCTCATAATATTCATGCTGTAGGTAGACATGAGGGCGTCAGTGCGTCAGCGTTAAGTAATCATATGCCTACAGTGCTAACATACTGTGATTAAGGGAGCAGCTGTTTGGATGTGTCATGCTTAGATAATAAAGATAGATGATGTAACCTAGCTGCTGTGATGAGGTCACTGCATGAGAATACCTATTAATCTGAGAGATGAGGCAATCTTTTGCCTAATCATTAGATGCAGCTGTAAATCTTCACTATTGTCTCAAACCCAACGCTAAACAGGCTTGATATATTACAATGCAGCTCCACACATCATTGAATTAGGTTGGCAGTTAACTGCAAGCTCGTGTTAGCTATAACACAAGAGGTTCAGTTATTGTTACATTGGCACAGACTTGGACGCCTTACTATGGGAGTATACCCAGTCTTTGACAGACAACAGACATTGAATTGATTTTGTAGCCAACTAGGAGTTTTTTGCCCATCTTGCATGCCCAACATATTTAGTGTCTACTCACAGATTGTTTTAAAGATGTTACTGTCATGAGGAATCTGAGGTTCATTTCAAAAGCTTCATCTGGCGTTTCTTGAATGGTGGATTATGAAATATGTTTTCATGTTATCATTGTCATATTGTAGAAGCTGGCCTCTTTTTGGCATGTTCAACATCACATTTCATTCCATTACTCACAAAGAGTGTCTCTAGCAGTGGAAAACAAGGCTAATGTAAACATTTGTTTTGCTTCTATTTATATCACCTCTTTTGTTTACTGGCAACGTAGATTATTGCAGAGAGCGTGCAGCGGTGGTGAAAATTGCCATTTGCCAAGAGCTTCAGCCACTGTTACATTTACTCTTTCTTTTACTGGCTACCTGTCTTTAACCAGGATCTAACCAGAAGTAGTTCCTTCAGCATGATTGACAAGAGATTATAAAATGCTGTTGGAGACGTACTCTTATTTTGTTGGACCAATGGAAGGTGCTGCAACATTATCACCTCTTGAGGCTCAACGTGGTATGATAGGATACCACTGGAGCTATCTGGTTAACATGATACTTTTATTTTTTATTTAACCTTTAATTTAATCAGGCAAGTCATTAAGAACATAGCAGAAGCTACTTGAAGGAAATGGGTACCCTTGTAGATATCTCTGTAGCATGCTACATGTACAATCCATCAAAACTGTATGTTCTTCATATTCTGTTGGTCAAATGAGTTAATGTTGGAATGTTTTAAACTAAAACATTGAACACATTATTCTTTTCATCAGCCTTTCTAGTCTGCAGTTCTCCAGCTCTTGCCTTAAGTTCCACAGTGTTCCTTAATTGCTTTCTGGAACCACTTTTTAATAGCCTTCTTCTGCTTTGTAGGCAACAGTTAGCTTCAATTTTGGTTGTTGTGTGTTATCACAAGGGTTGAGTCAGACAGTTCAACATGTTCTAGAACTGTTATCAGCTAATCATTTCTAATGTCAAATCTTGAACTGCCTAACAAGTCCTGACAAATCACTCAAGGCCAAACAGGTCATTTCTCTTGCAAAACTCTTGCACATGGCACAGTCTTCATTTTTATTCTTTAATCAAACGTAACATAACTGTTCATTAACATGTGAAAAATACTATTTATTAAAATAATTTAAACATAATACGTTTATATTTGCGTGTTTTCACTTCAATTAATAAGGCCAAGCATAGAGCACCATATGTATTCATTTTCCTGCTTGTACATCACTCTGTATATCTTTTGTTAAAGGTTATTTTAAAGGTTTTAACATTTGGAAAGCTGCATTATAAATACAGTTGTTAAATGTTTAAAACACATTTGAAAATCAGACAAAATACATTTGAAATGCATATGACAGCCTGCTGTGTGAAAACAGCATGCAATATATCTTTAAGCAGTAGTATTAACAATACACTATATCCCATTTCACTATCTGCACTGAAAGTGACTAGTACTTCATTTGATACACAGGATTAGATTTGGATCAACTTAACTAATGTTGACAATCGTAAAATGCTTTGCAACAAACTGACTGCCTAGTTTATACTCCAAGCTAGTCCACCATGAGTCACCAGAGTAGTGAAACTTGTTGCCCATCACCCAGCATTAGTTCACTATATATTCCCATTGAGTCCTGCATCTCATTGTGAATTCTACTAATTTCCCTGCATCCTCTGTTCTAGCTCTTCTAACTTTTCTTTTCCCAGCGGTCCTAGCAATCTACTGTGGCTATATTCCAGTGTGTGTGCTCTCGTTTCATTTCTTCGATGAGCATTTCATGGGCCCATATCATAGAAAATCGAATTTTCCTTCCTGTTTTGAAGAATAAAAAAACATGCTTCGGTCCACAGCCTGTACAGTACATGGTATATGGAAACTACTCTGTCATATTAATAAGAAGCAGTGCAATAAATTATCAATTTTTTTATTCTCTCAGTACATCATTGCAGTTCCTGAAAAAACATGTATGTCCTAAATGGCAACTTCAGGAGAGGGAAACCAGAAGCTATTTTGGAGCATTTCTATTGGTCGTTATGACATTTTCACACAATGTAATTTACAGCTGCTGCAATCAGATGACGTAGAAAAATTAAAATCAATATAGCTGGAGATACTCAGAGTCTAACTAGAGTCAAAATAGTTTACAGTGTTGGTGATAGGAACCAAATGTCTGTTTGATGCCTCTTACAGCTTCCTCACAGCTGCCTGAAGCCTAAAACATTGTTTTATGGTGATGTCCTTATATGTCCTTCTGGTAATCCATTTATTAAATTTAAACTTAATCTTGGTGGATTCATATGAAGCATTGCAAAAATAATCCCCAAAGGTTTTGAATAGTATATAAAATTTGTATATTATCAAAATGTCAAAGTTTGGTTCCCAACCCACCACTGTAAATAAACGAGTCTGCAATTTTCTCTACAATTAGCATCATTTTACATTAGACCACTCTGAAAGACTCTGAATGACATCACAATTATTTAATTTAGCAAATATTTTGAAAAATCAATGGAATTTTTCCTTTTTGTGAGCCCTAAAAATGTTTTCCCATTAAATTATATATTATATATCGTCTAGCTAAAACATACAAAGTTACATTGCAGGAATCAATCAACAATAAATCAGAAATAAGCAGTGCTTAATTTGTAAAACATCAGGTAATGGAACACTAAAGGTGGGGTGATCCAGCAAGTGGCAGTGAGGGAAAAGGTAATAAATTAAGCACTGGACATAAGTAAGAACTATCAGTCGTAAGTAATTCTCCACACTCAGAAAATAATCAAAACTGAGAAAAATTTATTATTTTATTAAGCGTCTGCAAAAGGATAAATGATGAGACTTGGGTTGATTTTTTTTTTCTGTTTATTCCTGCATTTCCTCCCTCGCGCCACCAGACAGTCGGGGTGCCACAAGTCTACTCCATGTTGTTACTAAAGCCTCAAACCTTATGCAACACACCATGGATATATTTTATCTGACTGAATAATTTATTAACCAATGGTGTACAAACAGTGACTGTATGAGTGTCCATCATCATCATCACATTGACCAGTAGCGTGTCAACAATATAGCAGCAACAAAAGGAGTGACATCAGTCAAGTCTAGCTCATTGGATGGCTAAGTGAGACATAAGCTACTGAAATGGTACAGCATGCTGTTTGTAAATGTATAATAAAATGTTCAGTGTGCTTTTTCTTAATCTTGTAGGCTATCTGATTAAGAGGGTGTAAATTGAGTGCTTGGTGTGAAATGAACATGTTCTCACTGAGCGGTACAGTTTTTAGTTTGCAGGTTAGCATTTAATTAAACATAAATTACCATGGTGTTCACTAGCTTACCATCATCCACATCAACAGTATTTTCACTGTCAAATCATGCAGTTTGCAGTTTTATTTCAGTGTCAGTGTCAGACTCCTGTAGCTAGCAGTGTCGATGCATCTCGCCATGCAGGGTATGTACTAGCTTATGGGCGCATACTTTCGTGTAAAGCGTCTTATGTCTGTTACTTCAGTGCAGTTTCTAAGCCATGCCTCGCATCTGCATAGTGTGTGCAATGCGGAACACCTTGCTTTTTATTTTAGTGCCCATGTTATCAGGTTATCAGGTGTTCAGAGCGCAGCAGTGCGTTCCAGATGCAGTACAGGGGCAGCTTTGCATCTACAAAAAAGCTGTCGAGCCTGTTTTTGCTTATACAGCAAAATGCATTAGAATAAATTAAGAAAACAGAAAAAAAAATTCCAAAACTGCAGTCTGATTTTTTGATTTAGGCAGCGTTTGGATTGGATGCACGGATTCCGGAAAACAACTAAATTCTCAAATTTTTCCCTTAGAGAATAACTTGCATAGTAAAATGCATGCCAATCTGCTGCACTTCTACTTGACCGGCAGACACTGTTTCATTCAGAGTGGATTGATGTGAAATGTGAAATCAGCTTACTGAGAAAGACTTCTGAACCAGAGTGTGAAGAGTTTAGGAGTCTCTAAAAGTTCCCTCACAGAAAGTTGCATGCAATTGTTATGAATACTGATGCGTTTTAATTTCATTTTGTTTTGGGCTTAAAAGAAATTCAAAATATTAACAAAGAAACTATTATTTATAGATTTGCTTTTATGTTGCTTTTATATATCCACATTTGAAATAAAAACTTAAAATCTATGTGTAGGTTGGTTTATGGGTTTGGAGAGTAAATAAAAAAGCTATATTTGTGTAGGAGACATTGTACCCCCTGGTTCCTATCACCATTTATGTACAGGACATCTGAAGCGTTTGCTGATTAATAATGCAAATGGCACATCCAGTTTATGTTTCCTAACCACTATAATATAGTTAAAGGTGTCAAAAGTATTCACATTCATTACTTAGGTAGAAGCATAGATACTAGGGTTTAAAATAGTATCAACTCAAGCTTTTTACTCCAGTAAAAGTGTAAAAGTACTGCTTTCAAATTGTATATGAAAGTATAAAAGTAAAAGTAATGTAATGGGAAAAAATGACATTAAGGACAAAAGCTTAGGCCGCATCACAGGGGCCTATTGTGGCCCACCTCTCCCAAAAACCCCATTCTTCTAATAGCCATAATGACTATAATGTTATATTAAAATGTTGATGTTAATACATTTGGGTTGTGCTAGGCTTCCTGTTTCAGCCGCATATACGCCCATTGAAAATGAATGTATTTTAATACAATGTAAATATATTAAAGAAGCATATCTGTGTACTACTGAGCATTAACATGTGTTTCATGAAGCGGAAGATATGATGACTAGCAGGCTATAAGTATTTTAATGATGTAACCTTCAAAGGGCATGTTCTCACAAATCTTTATTGCAATGTAAATGTACATAAATTAATAAAAGTGGAAAATGAAATAGGAGTAACGAGGCTATGTTTAAAATGTAAGCAGTAGAAAGTACAGATAATGGTATGTAAATGTAAGGAGTAAAAGTAAAAAGTCAACTGAAAAATAATTACTCAAGTACAAATAACCAACATTTCTCCTTAAGTTAGTTAACAAAGTATTTGTACTTCGTTCCTTGACACCTCTGAATATATTAATGATACTGACTGCAGCTCTGTGTGGAATTTGTGCTATGATGCCGGGTATTGCTGGACTTCTCTTGCGATTGCTGTCTCGGATGAAGGACAGTTCACAGACTTTGCATACAAGCTGGGAGATCATTTGTTGCACTACTAAGCAGTTTGTTAGCTCAAGGTTGTCTTTGGGCTGTAGCCTGTTTGCACTACTTTAAGAATGCATTTTCTAAGTAGGCAACAAAGGATTTTCGTAAGTTGTTCTGAATCAAAGTATGTCAGTTTGATCTTCTCTACATGTCCAGCTATGGTCTTAGTGTTTTCCATGCATGTCACCATATGCCTGGTCTATGATAGCGCACTGTGCCTGAGAAACAGCAGCTAAACTTTCCAGGGGAGAGTGTAATTTGTAACTACAAGCCACTTATCGTGAAAGAACAAACAGCATTCTCAAAACCTTTTAGACAGTGTTGGTGTGTGAAACATGAAGTATATGAATTGCTACCAGTAAAATGACTTCCTGTTGAAACAGCATCCTCAGTAGTGTTGCTATTTCTGTTTACAGATTACTGCTCCTGTCCAGTTTCCCCTGGAACAGGCTGTAATTACATGTAAATGGACTGTTCCTTGGACAGTGAGTGACGGGAAGCTCTTTGATCAGCACCCAGGAAGGCGGACCAGTGCTCAGAGAAAATGTGATGAGTCTTTTGAATGCTCTACAGTAGCAGCTTTCTCTGAGGTAAGTGCCCATACAAATATTTGTTCCTGGCACAAACAAGGAAAGTGAAGGTAAGTATAATCAGCGCTACCTGATATTTGCAGGTTGTGCAGCAATGTGCAGGGACAAGCCAACGCATGTCTGTTGGGCAGCTATAGCTTTAAAAGAATACTGCATTTTTCAACATAATCTTTCCAGCACCTCTAATAAGCAGCTGGTTACCATTGGGAATCATTTGGATTAATTTCTCTAAGCTTTGTAAAAGAATGATAGAGATCCTGTTCATGCTAAAGGTTAGAAGTTACTGGACAGATACTGAAGCAACATCCCCTTTTTATTAAATTATTCTAAAAAAAAGAAAAAAGTAAGAAAAGTACAAAAAGGCAACCTTGAATGTGTTTTATCCTCATTGAGCATTCTGGGTCTGTACAACGTGTTTGGCATGCTTCTGTCAGCAATGTTTTCACAGCATTTACTGCTGAACCACAACCCTTTTAAGTCGGAGCTATGGCTCAGGGGGTCATTGCTCAGTCTGTAGCATATGAACAGGAGATGAAATTCATAGTTGTTTTTGGCTTTCTCAACTTCACTTATTGCCCAATATGTGCCATGTTGGTATGTGTGAATTTCTGATCTCTTGTAATGTCACTATAAAGTCAGCAGAAAATGCTGGATCGGATATCAGAGGGAAAGAAAGAAGTAATCTGATCTAATCCACTCATCTTGTGTCATGCTGTTCACAACATATTCTTCCCTGGGGGAGTAGTATGTAGACTGATCATGTTAGTAAGTGAAGTTTAGTAGCATTTAAAGAAATAATATCAGATCAGCATTGATTGATAAGCTTTTCTATATAGTTGGTATTATGTTATTGTTCCATGTCTTCTTCAAATGCATTCCTAATTTTTCTTAGCAGTGTTTACATTGTTACTCCATGTTTGTGAGAGTTGAGTCTTGATTCTCTGGGGTTGTTAGTGCGAGCCAATTCGTGAGATTTGATTGGAGAATTTAGTTTAGTCTTGTTATTAGCCCCAAGAATTGCACTGTGTAAAAGTAAAACTCCTCTAAATACCTGTCAATGTCATCACAGGTTCAATGAGCCTTTGGTTCAGTTTAAAGGGTAGCAGTAAAAGCGCCAAAACAATTTGAAATGATTGGTTAGTCTGTAGTTTGAATAGCACAGATGGTACTTATGGAGCATAACAGCTAATCCAGATCCAGACATTTTGGTTGAAGAAATGTAATCTGACAGTTTACAGCATGCTTGCTATTGAAACTACTTGAAGCCGACCTGTTTATTGTTTTGCTTCTTTTCTTTAAACACAGCAATTTATGAATGTAGCGCTTAAACTGAAAACTTTTTCATAATGAAGACTTGTTGTTTTATGCTCTGTTGAACCTGAACATGCTGTTAGATGTAGTGTAGCTGTAGTGTGCTGTAATGGCTGGATGAAAACAGGCTGGCAAAGTTATAAAAAATGATTTATTCAATTCTGGCTTTTATGGTCAGATGTGATGCATTTCCACCAATTATTGCCACTAATGTTGGTGCTGCTATGATGGTAATGGTGTGTTCTCTTTAATTTTGATGTGTATCTGTGTCTAAACCATACAGAAGAGGCTCAGGCTGAAAAGATCAAATATGTGTGTCCATATAGCTAAAACAAATCTAATCTGTGTCGCACTGGGGGCACAAAATTGTATTTGTGCCTCTTCAGCCTGCTAATGTAATTATATTTTTCCTGGGCTTTTTTGTGTTTGCAGGCTAAAACTGTCTTGAAGGTACCCTTAAATGGAAAACTGTATGTTCATTAGCATAGTTGAATAAGCAGAGTATTTGGTACTATAATTAGGAACTCTAAACACTGTTGTTTCCTAATACAAATCCCATGTTTGTAAAAGAGGGCAGGAAAACGAGCTGTTTTTTTAAATCTTAGACTTATATGTGACAGTTTAAACTCCACCCATCACAACCCCTCTAAAATGTATGTACACAAGCTCAGGTACCAGCCCAGGGTAACAATGAAAAAAGAGCAACTGGAATGGCAGATCATATATGCAGAATCATTACTTTCCAGGCAGAGAAGGGAACCTTGGCCTTTCCAATGAACAGTCAGCGGACATGGTTGATGTTCAAAGAGGTGGAAATTGGCTTCTTATTCACCAGATTTTTAATCAAATGTTCTGTTCTACCTGAATGCTACAGCTTGTAGACTCATTGGCAAACTGCGCCCAACCGTACCTTCCAGGCTGTAAGGGCGATGTCACCATTTTCATACCATTTTCAAGGAACTGTTAATGGGCATGGTTCATGTTCATTTTTAAACGAGTCTGACGTTGACTTCCTTTTCTCCAGCTTCTTATTTGACAGTTTCATTCCACCTGAATATGTCTGATGCATTATTTAAGGTAGAATGAAAAAGCTATCAAACAGGAAACCAACTTCAGCACACAACTTCAAGTCCAAGCTTGTTCCCTTTGCATATGTTTTACAATATCAAGGCCTTGCACAGTGAAGAGCAGGGAAGAGATCCACAATTGACTATCATCACATAATACACTATCATAGCAGCCATGCTGTGTGATTCTTTCCATTTTTTAATGGCTAATGCAGAATAGCTTAAACCAAAAGTATCATAGTTAGCAACAACTGTAATTTGCTTTGTGTTGTTGTGGAATTTTTTTAGTTTCCTGTCTGTCTGTTTCGACATGTACCTTTAAGTCTGAGTCACACGAATCAAGGTCATTGATGTGAGTCCCCATCTAAGCCACACACAGGCAAAGCTTTCCAAAATGGGATTGGAGCTAGCTTACAATCAGAAACCATATACTGCACAAGAGCGATAGCAGTGTACACGGTGAATCATGGACCATCAAATAATAATAACAGAGAAAAAAAACTAATTCAATTTCTGCTGATGCTTATGGTGTATTACTTCCACATGAGAAAAAAATGAAATAGGCTTGTAAAAAAAAGGGTGAATTTAATAAAAAAGCTGGCTTTATTACTCAGTAACATGTGTTTCCTATCACCTATCACATTGCCCTTTATTATTTGCTGTCCTATAATTGATCTTTCATAATCTTACATTTATATATATCATATATCTACCACATATATGTATGTTTTTTGTTGCATTGTATTGTGGGGATTTGCATTTTTTTCCATTCAGGCAGCATCTAGAAACACAGTGAAATGCTCATATTACCAGACAGTGATGAATTGTAATATTCACAGAACATATTTATTTACATTACAATAGTGATGAATATATAAATGTATAGAATTTGGATTAAATTTCCCTTCAATGTCTTATTGTAATCTGTAATGTGAAGATAAACACATCCTCCTGCTCATTAATTTCCATTTTTCTCCTCTACTGCTTATCCCCTATAGCTCATGGCTTGAGCTTTCTATTTAAATCTCTCTCTTTGTGCAAGGCAGTTGCTGTGGCTGTGTGTGAGAGAGTGAGTGAGAGAAAGGGGGTGGAGGGGGTGGGGGTGAGTGTATGTCTGCTCTGCTTCTGGCCTGATGGTCCAGGCTGTCCGTGGGTGATAGGATTGCTCTGTGGGCCAAGGCTTAATTGTTCATGGTGAGCAGGGGTGGAGCTGATTAGGGCTTTTACAGGCCTGCTGCTGGATGCTGAGAGAGCAAATGTGTGTTTTTCCTTCTCTGTTCAAAGGAAGCAACTGCCGCATCTTTATTTACAATTTGCCTATAAGCATGGCAACACATTGATGATCTTGAATCAGAAGGATAAGCAGAGACTAGCACCAAAATAAGGCAATTAAATATGCTGATTGGATGGACATCTGCTGCTGAAAGAGGAGGGTATAAATGCATTATCACACTTAGGGCTGCAACAAACGACTAATTTCATAACTAATTTGTTGGTCCATTATGATTAATCGATTAGTTGGAAACTGAAATTCTGCAGAAATTAGTCTGGCAATCACGTTTCACTCAACAAATAAAAAAAAATCCACATAATTTTCCTTTGTGAAACAAAACACCTACATAAGATCACAAAATTATATTTGAGACATTTCAGGAGGCCTAAAGCAGCTCGTCACATATAAAATGACGATGACTTTGCTTTTGGTGTTGGCGTTTTCAAATATATAATTTTTTTATGAGCCCAAATGCTAAAAATGAGAGTTTTTACCAAGTCTAGAGTTAAAAAGCTGTGAAACAGAGGCTAAAGCCTGGAAATAACTGATAGCCGTGTAGTTTGGCCTTACATGTTTTAATAGTTTTAAAATGCAGAAAATACAGATTGTTCCTGATGAGCTGTTTTCAGGTTTTATGTGATTTTAAGGTTTTAATAACTTTGTAAAAACTTCATAGTTCTGCACTTACAGACTGTAATGCATCTGTTTTTTGGTTTTTTTTGTTGGGTGGGGGGGGGGGGGGGGTTGCATACTTTAACCTTAACCCTAACCCTAAGTCCTTTTAACCTCTAGTGGATCATTCTTAAAAGTGCAATGACACAAAAATGGCCATGTTGTGTTGCACCAGTATGAGTGGATCAGACACAGCAGAGGATTTTTTTAAACACTGTGTCCCCTCACTGTCCACTCTACTGGAATATATTAGGTAGAAATAAAATTGCTGGATAATATATAAACATACATTAATAAACTGCATGTATATATGAACATATTGTACTTGTCATATCAAACAGTCATTATTAGAGTAAACAGACACATGTATATCCCATTTACATTTGAAGGGGTTGGGTTTCACCTGCTGTGTTTGGGACAGAATAACTAAAGAAGCACTTTAGTGTCTGTTTTAAACAGTGAGGGCTTAATCAGCCTGAGAGATGGGCAGCGGGTAAGCCTCCTGAGGGACTCTAGTGGAGTCCATGCTGTGGAAAAGCACTCAGCATCTGAACATGAATATGAAACTACAGGATGGAGCACTTTACCTGGCACTGTTTCTGGTGCCTTACATTTGATTTGGGTGCCACACCTCGTGTTTTAACATAGAGGATAACGTTCTAGCCCACCTGGAGTTATGAAAAGTGTAAAATATAGAACAAATCTGTCTTGTGCATGGCAGACGTTTACAGCACCACATCCATCTTTTCCTAGCCGAGGTACTCTGCAGTGCTTTAGCTCGGTGCTGCTACAGGGAGCCGCGGTGTTCCTGGAAATGCCGTCAGAGTGGCCATGCATCTTATCTGACATCTTTATTTTCTTCCCGCTGAATATTCCGGAAAAGGTGCTTTATTTCTTTTTCTCCCTGTTGGGCGTCTTTCTCCGAAAAACTTGCTCGCACCAATTTGCCAGGAAGGTATGGTGTTATCGTTCTCGTAACGCTAGGCCGTCACACACGGCCTGATGGCTATCATCTCGCAGTGCCACTGTTGGGAGGAGCGTGGCTGCATCGATTTCCTCCTGGCTGGTGGGCTGAACTCCATACACGCACACACATACTCCAGTTCCAGACAGCTACACTCACCCGCCTCCCCTCTCGCCTGATGCTAATCTCCTTAATTGAGTGTGTGAGCCAACCCTGGTAAGAGAGGGAGGAGGAGGGGTGCTGAATTGATTAGGGGTGAGGAGATGGGCTCTCATGGTGGCTTTTCTACTTACCTGAGGCACATGCCAGTTTGCCATTGTCTGTTCTCTCTGCTTTGTGTCTGTCAAGGAGAAATGGAAGGGAAGGTTGTTTCATATACATGCTGAGCTGATGCTTTTGTTGACTGTGTAAAGTCAACTTTATGGAGGTTTCAGGAAAACTTGTACACACTGTCCACTAAGCATGACTAAGCAAACTGGCACATCAACATGGAGTAATTAATGAATGGCAATCACCCAAAATCTAAAGTAATGATACTACACTGTTACTGCCACTACACTAACATTGATTTTGGCAATGTCTGGTGAAGCTTCTGCCCCTTATCTGAATCACATGATATTAAGCATTGGCCGAGTTTGACCTGTTTTTACATACATCAAAGCAGCTTGTTAGTAAAAGCAATAGCACCTATCTAGGTTAATGCTAGAGTCACTAGAACAAGAATATTTATTTACAATAATTACAATAGTTATTTTGGGGCAGTTCTACTGGTCCATCCATCATAAAATCTGTTTACATTTAACATAATGTAAATGACAACTGCTGCATTTAAATGATGCAGGAAAATGCACAAAAATGGAGGTTCATGTTTTTCTTTGGAGAGTGACAGTATGTCAGTGTGCTTATTCAACCCCTGCCAAGCCTTTCCTTGTGGCAACCTTGTGGTATTATTTACAGTTATCATCTAATACCTGGTTTGACTATACAGTACTTCATTAAGCAGAATCAAGATTGCTGGTTCATTTATGCAATATCTGGGGCATCTAGGTGAAAACTTTGTTCTTCAAACTTTCTTACAGGACATTATCTACTTATTTCAAAATACAACATTCATGCTACCTTATATTGTATTTATGTATTTATGTACATCTGTTCTAATGATATCTGGTTCTTCCTGGTGAAAATACACTTATTGCTAAGATGAAGGCTTTTAAACAATGAACCCAGGTATCTAAGACTTTTGCACTGTAATGTATGTCTGTCAAACATTGAGCTCAGGGCACTTTAACTCCTTTAAATGTGCTGACAGAGAAATTACAGTAAAGCATTGTGCACATTGAGCATAGTATCAGTAAGTGAAATCTACACTTTCTGTGTCTTGCTATGTTTTTTTATTGCTGGATGCACTGTGACATTTTGGCAGAGTGACAGATCTGAGTCTTTCACTGATTTACTAGAAGACAATTTAGATGACTAACTAAGTAGAGTGACTCGTGTGTCATGTCCAAATGATTGTAGCACACATATCAAAAAATTCAATTCAAACATTTAGATGCACATGAATAAACTGGCTTAACAAGATGTTTAGTGCCAGCATACGTATTTGCATAATGCAAATACCAACTAAATATGAACATAGGCCAATTTACAGCCTGTAAAGTCCTAGGGGTGCAACATTTCCAAAACCAAGACCAAAACTGTGATACAGAATGAAATGATTTGCAAATCCCATAGACCCATACTGTATTCACAATAGAACATAGATTACATATCAGATGTTGACAGTGAGACATTTCAAAATTAACATGAAAATTATGATCTCATTAGGACAAAGTCATGTCACCCATTTTCTTTTAACAACTCTCTGTAAATGTCTGGGATTTGTTTTGTGATGCTGCAAAGTTGTATTATTGGTGGAAGGTCTGGACCGCAGGCCGGCCAGTTTAGCATCCAGGCTGTTTTGTGGTTTGGCATTGTCTTGCTAAAAGATGCAAGACTTTCCCTGAAAGAGACGTTGTGTAGATAGAATATATGTTGTTTTAAAACCTCATTATACAGTTCACCATTGATAGTGAATTTCTAGATGTGTTAGCTGCTCATACCATAGCTGCTAATGCAACCTCATACTATCAGAGGTGCACGTTTTTGAACTGTGTACTGATATCAAGCTGGACGGTCTCTCTCTTCTTGAGTCTGCAGGACATGGTGTCTATGGGTTCCAAAAATAAATTTAGATTACACTGAGCACAGAACAGTTTTCTATTTTGCCTCAGCCCTGTACTTAGCTTTGGTCCGTGTTGACATGTGACTTCTTCTTTACATGATATAGCTTTAACTTTCATTTGTGGATTGCACTGTGAACTGTTTCCACGACCATGATTTCTGGAAATGTTTCTGAGCCCATGCAGTGACTTTCAGTACAGAATCATACCTTCTTTTAATGTAGTGCCGCCTGAGGGCATC
Organism: Megaleporinus macrocephalus; assembly: GCA_021613375.1. Taxonomy (NCBI): domain Eukaryota; kingdom Metazoa; phylum Chordata; class Actinopteri; order Characiformes; family Anostomidae; genus Megaleporinus; species Megaleporinus macrocephalus. The sequence goes on from CM038707.1 coordinate 30,925,672, forward strand.
CACTATTGCCCGTCGGACTTGTCCATTGTGCACAGGGATTTCTCCAGATTCTCTGAATCTTATGTCAAGTCAAGAGGCTTTTATTGTCATTCCATCTACATACAAGTACACAGTGGAGTGAAATTTCATTCCTCCAGGAACAACACAGAACAAAGAGTACAAAGTGCAAATGTGCATACACAGTTTTAACTAGAAACAATAAATACAATAATTTAACAGACACAGTAAACAGACAGGACAGTAAACGGACAGGACAGTAAACAGACAGGACAGTAAACAGACAGGACAGTGCAGCACCGACACAGCACTCATTTCTGAACATGAGGTAGTGGTATATATTATATATGATAGATGGTGGAAAATCCTAAGGCTTTGCACTTTAACGTTGAGAATTTTTAAAAATTGTTTCACAATTTTTACACTTAGTTATTTGCAGATAGGTGAACCTCTGCCCATCTTTGCTTCTGAAAGATTCTGCTTATCTAGATTACTCAGCCATGTGCAAATGGCTCCTCAGTTTTTTTTTATTACCATTTCCTTTTCCACCTTTAGTTTAGCTTCCACTTTTTTTGATATATGTTGCTGCCATCAAGTTCTGAATGAGTTTCCTGTAATGTAAACATTGTCTCACTCGCAACATCTATGAGATTTGACAATAAATGCATTTCGTTCTTATTTGACTTTACTTACATTTTACACAGCGTACACTAAAAGTTGAAGTGTCTATTTATGTCTATTAAAGAATATATTTGAGTGATTGAGCCCACCTATTCAAATGAGACAACAGTACAGCTAACAAGCTAGTCACTACAACATTATACTAATGATCTAAAGGTTTGAAAAACCCACTTATTATAGTTTTTATAGCTGCCAACTTACACTTCTTCTGCAGCAACAGATATAAATTGAAAATAAAATTGAATATTGATATGCATAATTCCTACAGGTCTCCCAACTTTTGCTAACGTACTGTATAAATGCAACAGACTGAGTTACTATACCCTCAGGGCTGTACTTAGACAATATTGCACTGCAGAGTGTAGTATATTGCAAGCGTAATGGCAAGTAAAAGGCAATTAAGAAAGAAAAACAGACAGGCCTTTTAAAGCGCAGGTCTTTCCTTTAGAGAAACAGGCGAAGAAATCAGGAGTGTCAGTGAGTGCAGTTTCCTACACCATCAAAAAGCACTTGGAAACTTCAGGAAACTCTGACAGGATGAGGACTGGCAGACCCAAAGCCCCAGCAGAATCAGAAGACAAGTTTCTTAGAGTCAACAGCTTCATGATGGGCTGCTCACAGGACAACACCTTCAAATACAGCTTAACATTGGTCAAAGTAAGCAAGTCTCAGTTTTAAGTGTGAAGAGCTGTGGTTTGACAGGTCGGGTGGCAGTAAGAAAACCATTGTTAAGATGGCAAAATAAGAAAAAGAGGCTTTTCCAGTCCATGTAGCTCTGCCAGTGAGCTACTAAACAAAATGGAAAAATACCTTAAACAAAGATTAATCAAGATTTGAAGCATTCAAGGTTTTTGTACAGTGTAGGTGAATTCACAGACTCTTCACCAATTGTTAAACATGGAGGAGTGATGGTCTGGGGTTCTTTTGCTGAATTCAATGTTGGAGACTTGCTGTGTCAACTGGCTGACACATTGAACTGACCAAACGTCTACCACAGCATTTTACAATGAAATGCGATCCAAAAGGGCTAAATGGATCAAACAGCTTCTTTTTATCTTCAATTGTTTATTTATTTATAGCTTACAAATCAGAACACACAAAGACATTAAACTGCATAAATATCCATAAGGACTTCAGGGGCCGTCCTAAAACATTTTATCAGTAGTGTCTGCTTAAGAGAGCTTCTACAGGGGGGCTTTTAGCACATTGTAGTCGAACAGCATATGTGAAAGCATGTGTATGAGTGCAATGATGTGCAATGGAACTTATTTAACCCTATAGAATAAGAGCTGTGCTGGCAATCCATTCAAAGCCTTTGGCGATGGCTCTATAAATTCATGTATAAATTAATCAATTCCTTATTTCTGGATGGTTTCTGAGTGAACACACTCATTCCAGGTGGAATTTGTAAGCACATATATGCTCTTTATATCAGAGTAACTACAAAATGTGGCTTTTGTGACATTAGAAACACACTTTCATATTTTGGCTGCTCTTTTTCTTGTCTTTGAACGCAGTAGCTGTGGACTTGCATGAGTTTAACTGCATGTTGATGAAAAGCTGCTAGCTTAACCACAGTCAAGTCACAGGCATTGCAGATATCATTGTTCTCATTGTCCCCTTAAAAGAGTTCCACACAGACATTTGAATGGTTTGTGTTCTGCTTAAATGACTGGAAGGTGCCAGTGAGTCTAGACTCTCCTCCCATAAAATGATGTGAATGATGCGCATCACAAGAGAGGTTTTTATAAGATTGAACAAGTCAGAACAGATAAAACAGATAAAAAAGAACATTTAGTGCTTCATAGTGCTTCAAAAATAATAATTATAATAAATCTACCTTTACACTGTTTTTTATTGTTTCAAAAAACGTTGGGACCCTACATCCAGTTAAACAGGCCTAATTATACTCACTTTGTAATGAAACTAATACATGTATATTGTTCTTTAAGGAGATATTTGGAAGAGGAACCTGTCAGATTTATTCTCCAAACATGTCAGGGCAACATTTATTGTAAGCAACATGGAAAAGCACAGTCCCTTCTCTCTAATGTTTGTATTAACAGGTTTTACTTAAGCAATCTAGAAGAAGCATTTCGAGTTCAGCCTCAAACGTAATTTCTTTATTTGTGGGGAGCGTCTCAAGTGGTGAAACATAACACTGATCTTAACTCTACACATGGTTTATAACCCAGAGCGGGCAGCACTGGTGCCACTGGTCAGTTGCCAAGAGCTGCAGCCATATCTGCATTTACTCTTCCTATCATCTGTCCTTAAATGATGATAAACCAGGAGCCACACATTTAACATGATAGATAAGAGGTTAGGGTACACCATCAGGGCAGTGCTTATTCTTCATGCTCTCATGTTGGGCTGATGCTAAACTTAACCCTACAGTGACTCATTATCATCTCTTCAGGTGCAAAGTGATATTAAAGGGCAGGATGGCCTCGGGCTATCTGGTTAGCATGCTTACTTCAGTATATATCTGCAACATGATACGTAGACGTCTTTGATTTACCATCAAATTTATCTATTGTTGATCATTTTAGTTAGATTTAAGCTAAAAATATTGAAAGTACAAAGTATGTTCAATAAAAAACATTTTGTGACATATCATCAAGATAAGGATAAAATATCATCATATTTCCCTCACATTGCGAGTCTAGTCTTGTTGAGAAAGTCGAAGTGGTAAAAGGTTTTCATTCCAACAATGCATGAGCTCAAATAATCATTTCTTTGAAGGTCAACTGATTAACCATTCTGTTTTTTTGGAATGGAAAGCTTCAGCCACACTAGCCCTTGGCAAATAAGATTGGACAACCCTGGTTTAGGATTTAATAATCCAAAGAATTTAAGGGCTTTAGCTTTTGAAAACAGCATCATTTCTTTTAACATGACAGAGTGCAACATAATCTAAATATCTAAAAAAAAAAAAAAATCTAAAAGACTGGGATTGGTTCCAGCCTAAAATAACTGATACCAATCCATTAAAAATGTGCCTGGATTTGATCTTTAAGATTGGGTCGGGCCATGCTTAGTTTATTTGTTAATCAATATTGATTGTTTGCCTTGGTGAGAGGGTAAAATGAATGCTCGCTCTTGACCCTTGTCCACCTCTGGACTGGGTTCTGTTTGTGATGAGCTAAATTGACAGGCTGCATTAACAGGTTTGTATGGAGAATGGCCTTCTCCCCGGTGGTCGGCCTGGGCTGTCACTCAGCAGTCCTCCGATGTCTCCTCCACTCTTATCGTTCTGACGGCCCCCTGTGGGAGGGCCACGTGTGGTTCAAGTGGAGAGCGAGAGGATTCTCTAATTAGAGTCTGTCTCTGTTTCTCTGCTGTCACCTCTGCGGTAGAACAAGAGCGTTGAAAGCTACGCGACACAAACAGGCAGATGGGGAGAAGAAAGAAAAGAAAAAAATGAAAAAAGGAAAACTAACTTTCACGGATGCCTGAGTGACTTCGACCCCCCGCTGAAGGGAACTTTTGAGCAAGTGGTACATTTCCTCTGCTGTGGGAGAAACAAACATTACTTTTATGTCTGTCTCCTCATTTCATCTCCATAGACACAAGCACACACATACGCACACATACTCACACATGCATATTCTCCTTCTCTCCCACTCTGGGAAAAGAGAGACCACACAGAGACCAAAGCTAGAGAAATATCTGTCCTCTGCAAGAAATCCCCATTCATTAGCCATGCTGCAACACCAGCATTCAGCAGAAACATCCCCGAAGTGGCATGAGTTGTCTATGTGTTGATTGTGTACTATTGTGCTATTGAAACAACACTAATGTTCTATTTTAGGGGTCATTTTAGGGGTCTAGGGTCTAGAGTTTTGTGTATGTGTGTGTGTGTGTATATATATATATATATATATATATATATATATATATATATATATATATATATATATATATATATATATAAAATGCATATCTAGTTTACAGTATCGTTTACAGTATAGTATCGTTTACAGTAAACAGTATATTACAGTATACTGTCACTGTTTAACAGGAATGCAAATTTTAAAAGCATATAACAAACCTTTATAAATTTATACAAATTATATAGATGTATATAAAATGCAAATATGATTTACAGTATATTTTACAGTATAGTATTGTTTACATTAAACAGTATATTACAGTATATTGTCACTGTTTACCTGAAATGCAAATTTTAAAAGCATATAAAAAAACCTGAATTGAAAACCTGAAATTATTTGGATGAGTTGAAACAGTAGGTTTATCAACAAAGAATAGATGTAAAAAAAATGATAGAAACAGATTTTGCAAGTATGTCATGACATGGCAATAAATCCACTGGTGCACCTCAAACTACATATACTGTGCTAAATAGTGTGTTAAATTAGTATTGTGTGTTAAATTTTGAACACACTGTTTAGTATTCGAGTTGAAACACAGTCATAGGTGTTTCAGCTTTCCCCTGGGGCTCGGTGTACAATGGCAAAACGGCCTCAGACCTCTTTAAATGGACTATGATTTGCTCATCCCTAGCATAGGTATGAAATACAGGGGGTCATGGGGGTCTGGGACTTCCTAGTTAACCTGGTTAACCTTATGCTCTAAGTTGAAGAGAAATAGATGCTCATTTGAACATAAATCCAGGGAAAGGTCAAATTTCTGTCTTTGGTATTCTTAAGTAAATGAAGACGCAGCACTGATCTGCCTCAGGGTGGCTCTGTAGCAGCTTGACTCATCCAGTTGGTCATTAATAGCCTAGCAACTGAAACTTTGCCCAGGAACCTATTTTACCCATGGAAGATAATATCCCGCAGCACATTTGTAAATCTGAAAACTTGCCCACTTTTCCCAAGAGTTTGTGTAAAGAGTGAATTAAGAGGAGACGTATGACATCTCAATTAATGTGCAGAACATCTAGACAAGAGCCTTCCCAGAACAACAGTTGCTGAACCAAAGAGTTAGATGCCATTGAAACTAGAATCAGTGCCTCTATGGCAAGTGAGTTAGCAGCCAACATGGACTGCTTCCCCCCGAATACCAGGGGGTATATTATGCACAGCCTTATTTAAATGACTGAAGGCTGAAAGTTGCTCTACCAGGGGCTAATAAGAATTTGAATCCAGTGTGCAACATCTTGGGGGACCTCGTAAGATAGTTGATAGTAGGGATGGGCTTTTTAATAAAAGTATTATATCACGATACAAAATATATTTTGATGATGGTAATATGAATTAAATGTACTAGCTGCACTTGTTATATCCTAACAAAACATGTAGTTACTCAGTGTTGATGATATCCCTGATATGCTCAGAATAGCATATTGTGACATAATGTATCACAATGATAATAAAATATAATTATATGACACACTCCTCTTAGACTAAAATGTTGTGAAGTGTTTGAATAGGATACCTGTTCGATAAAAGAGGGTCTTAGCTGGAGAGCCTTGACAGACTGAATTTGAAATGCTAGTATGCTGTGAGTTTAGCTGAAGTAAGTTTTTTATGTTGTTTCTCTAAGTTGCCTAAAGTGCTCCTTTCTCTCGGCTTTTGTAGAAGCAGAAGTGTGTTTGGATTCATGCAGTTCTGAATGGACAGTGGAGCACAGAAGGGCACCGAAACAGAAAGCTTCTGGCCCTCGAAATGAAATCTCCTCTCCAGCTCATATGTGGAGTGCTGGAGGTTTGAAACATGATAGCAAGGTCATCAGCACATCAGCGGCTCTGAGTGTGTGTGAGTGTGTGTGTGTGTGTGTGTGTGTGTGTGTGTGTGTGTGCATTGAAGAGAGAGACTCCGGCTCTAAACGGTGGCCCAAGGTCAAACACTCTCAACTGTCATACTTCACTGTCAACACTACACACTATACCCACAGACTGCCCTGAGAGAGAGAGAGAGAGAGAGAGAGAGAGAGAGAGAGAGAGAGAGAGAGAGAGAGAGAGAGAGAGAGAGAGAGAGAAAGAGAAAGAGACATGGAGAGGCCAGAACAGAGAGAGACATGGAAAGGCAGAAAGAGACATGAGAGAGAGAGAGAGAGAGAGAGAGAGACAGAGAGAGAGAGAGAGAGAGAGAGAGAGGCAGAGATACATAGACTGAGAGAATGATATTTATATACATATATCTATCTATATACACATATCTAGAGATATATATTTAATGAGGGAGAAATAGAAAACAGAGTGAGAGACATGTAAAGAGAGGGAGAGAAAAGGAGAAAAACAGGGTGAGAGACAGAAAGACAGAGAATGAGGCAGAGAGAAGTATAAAACAAGAAAAAGAAAGAAACTGAAAGAGAGAGAGAACTGGAATGGAAGAGAGAGGAAATAGTAAATGAGAAAGGGAGAGAAAAAGATACAGAGAGAGACAGAAAAACAGTGAGAAAGACAGATAGAATGAGGCAGAGAGAACTATAAATTAAGAAAAAGAGAAAGAAACAGGAAGAGAATGAGCGGCAGCAACAGAAAGAGAGAGAGAGAACTGGAATGGAAGAGAGAGGAAATAGTAAATGAGAAAGGGAGAGAAAAAGATACAGAGAGAGACAGAAAAACAGTGAGAAAGACAGATAGAATGAGGCAGAGAGAACTATAAATTAAGAAAAAGAAAGAAAGAAACAGGAAGAGAATGAGTGGCAGCAACAGAAAAAGAGAGAGAGAACTGGGATGGAAGAGAGCGGAAATAGAGAATGAGAGTGAGGCGGAAAAATATATAGTGTGTGTGGGAATAGAGGAGATAAAGAGCGAGGGAGAGAGATAGGAAATAAAGAAAGAGTACGGCAGAAAATAGGGAAAGTGTGTGGTAATAGAAGAGAGAAAGAGGGAGAGAGATAGGAAATAGAGAAAGAGTGAGAGGAATAAGAAAGAGCAAGAGGAGAGAGAGAGAGAGGGAGGAAATTGAGATGTCTAATCGAAGAAGGTCAAAGCTGTCACTAAATGGAGGCTCTGCTGGCTGTCATGTACACTCCCCTCCGTTTGGGAGATGAATGGGAATGACAGCCACAGTCACGAATGAACTTCCCCTGTGGCCAGCTTTTGTGTTATATATAGAGCACATTCATAAAGATTGTGTGCGCACGTGTGTGTGTGTGCTTGCTTGCGCTCGTCTAGGCCCATGTGTGTTCGTTATGTATGTAAGTGCTTGATCAATGTGGTGACTTTTACAGGAAAATGTCAAAATATATTTGGAATGTTTGTAGGGAGCCGTGCACACTTGTTATTCCTCCTTCTTCTTAACAAGTGTGCAGCAGTTCAACATTCCTTTCTGCTGCACAACAGCGCTGGAGGTATTTGGGTTCAGTAGCGCCCTGCATGTACTCACACTAGACGATACATACCGTGGCCGAGCATGTTTGACCTCCAAAGTCCAGTTTGTTTGTGATGGCTCCATGCCGTGCCCAGGCACAATTCAGCATTACACTCAGCTCACATCTAAAGTGATGGCTATCCGTGCCCCAGCGTGAAACAAGAACACATAAATGATGCACCTATATGATGTAAACGTGCTGAAGCCTTGATCATTTAAGCACAATGTCAGCACAGGCCAGTGTAGGAGTAGGCAGTGGGGGGCAATCGTGCTCAGGCATGGTACACGGCATCTGGGCCTAGTGTGAGTACAACCTAAGGTACTGAACAAAACAGGAAAAGATTACAAACATATGTTATTACTGATCACATGAAGGGATGCAGAGCAAAGTAAAGTTTTAAAAAGTGCTACGGTCTGAGTTGTGGAGTGTAAAATAAAGCAGTGATGTGGTATAATATGTGTAACTTTTTCAGAATCAGTAGTATGCAGTAGTGAGTAAAGAGCAGTTAGTAGTTGAGTTCTCTGATGGAAAAAAACAGTACTGGTGATCAACAGTGTGTATTTCATGCTAAAAAAGGTCCAGAATGAACAGCTAGCATTACTGACTAATGAATGCTAAATATGGCAACATTAGCAATTAGAAACAGTGCTCCCTTGTTACTGTTACAAAATGTTCATCTCAGCTCAGCAAACGTTGCCTCAGATACACTGGGGGGGATTTCATTTCGTATTAGTATTCTGACCTCTACCCTGTGTTTCCCTGGACTTGTTGGCTCTTGTTCCAAATGATGTGGTTTAATGGTCACTTCATAATCGGGGGTTTCTTTCTCCATTCTACTGACTGGCTGTTCAAAAATATGGCATACGTACCTCCATATCCAATATTGCCACCTTATCAGATGTTTCGTTGTCCAGTGCTTAAACAACGTAAATGCACATCCAAGGCACAGCAGTGGTCTAAGTGTGTATTTTAAATACATTTTAAAGGTTCACTATATTCACTTCTCCTTTATTGATAGGCATATTTGCAATTTTTTTATATATCTTAACATTTTTCTCTAGAGAAAAAATAAAAGCCTAAGACAAGACAGGAATTTTCTCTGATGTCTGCATAGTAAGTATGTGAAAAATGTCCAGATGGGGTTTGACATGCCTGTTTTCACCCTCTGATTTGACCCTAGAATGAAGAAAGATGTTTCCCCTTATTTTGTTGAGCCCATGAATAATTTACTGAGCTCAGATTTGCTGGTTTACAGTGAGACACCGCAGTGATCGTGCTGTGGCATCATAGCATCAAATAGACACAGACAGGAAAATGAAATGAGCCTCTGTGTAAATAAGCTAAGTCACCAGACTGCTTAGTAAACTATACAAACATTAATTAAATTGCATTAATAGTTACTTGGAGCTTGTTAGTGGCTGATGCTAGCTACTTGATTTCAATTTCGACAACACACAAAGTAAAAAGTGTTTAATGAAATGTTTGGTTTGAGATGATCTGCTGCAACTGTGAATAAAATACAGGTCCCTACTTACAGTTTGCTGTTGCCGTTGTGATGCTAATTAAGGTGGAACTGCTCCTCTCTTCAGTCTCCTCAGTTTTAAGGTCTGAGCAAAACAGACCTACTTCAAATATACATACTTCATACTGACCTGTTTATATACTTCAAATGAAACAATGTGCAGAACAGATTAACAACTTGAAATTAAAATCTTAGATCTTGCGTAACTTAGAGTTACATTTGAGTGTACAAGCTGTATCTTTTAAGGTGGGACAGAAGATTTGATTAAGAAACTGGCCAATTGGAAGACAATTTTTGCTCTGTTTAAAGATGAACAATAATCATGCCTGTTGACAGTTCAGTTACTTGGGAAGGACAGGGAAAATGCAAACCTTGCCTTCATAGCCTGGAGAGATAGATTTCTCCATACCATCTGTCATTTTTGTTGCTGTTGCTCCATTTTTCTTGCTCCACTAGCCTACAGTGAGAGTGGAGACTGTTTTGTAACAGTGTAGAATTTTAAAATCAGCTTGTTTTACTGCCCTCTTTGTAAGTGCAGGATTTACATTTAAACAAGTAGACAACAGTGTTTGAGGGTTATGGTACCTCAGTTGTATATACCTCCCCTTATTCTATAACTTGTATTTATATTTTAAATATACCAACAGCTTTTCATTCTATTACACTATTTAATAATTTAAATAAAAAATATATATATAATTGAGGGTACAACTCCAATAATAGCATTCCTACTCAAAACAGTTGGATGGCAAACATGGAAAGACACACTATTTCCATGGTTTTCTAACATATTGAGATGCCCAAATCCAAATTAACCTGTACGAAACCTACAGCACCTCTATTCGTCTTTTTCTAATGAATGATTGCTAGAGGGACTAGAGAAAGTTTGAGAAGCCACAGTGGCCATGTGTGTGGGTGGGGAAAGAGAAGGAGGCTTCCCTCCTGGACATTTTTTACTACAGTACCACAGAGAGAAAGAGAGAGAGAGAGAGAGAGAGAGGGAGGGAGAGAGAGAAGAAACCAAGGCTCTATTCATCTTCAGCCATGAGAGCTGACAGCTGTGCACAGCTACAGTGATGCACCTGCATAGAGACGGTTTACACAGAGAGAGCGAGAAAGAGAGAGGGAGGGGGTGATAAGGGGGTGAGGGAGGTAGGAGGAGGAGGAAGGAGTTAGCCAGCCTGAGCAGATTTGGCCAATAATAGGAAATCTATTCAGTGTAAAAGGGGAGCGAGGGAGCATGCTCTGGAAAAGTGGCAATGCTCAACATGCAGGATCTGCTATTCTTATTTCAAAAAAGATATTCAAATGTATAGAATGTCAAAAAATAAGTATATATATATATATATATATTCACACAATGTAAACGGTAGCTATATATATATATATATATAGCTGCCGTTTACATTGTGTGAAAATGTCATGATGAATAGACCAATAGAAATGCTCCAAAATAACTACAATAAATAAAATACAAATTCTGGTTCCATTCACATTAAAAGTAGGGACAGTTTGTGGCCCTTCCTGTCAAGAGATACTTTGTTTTTTGATTGGACAGCGACAATATTTAGAAAGTACTTTTAAAGAATAAGGGGACTGTGTTGTTTTAAATGGTGTGACAGACTTAAAATATATCAAACTATTTTTAGTGTTATGATGTTGTAAACTATTTTTAGTGTTACATTTATAAATATATATGCTTATATATTTGCTTGTGTTATTAATTAGGTAGTTATAAACTTATACAATTTTGCAAGTAATCTTTGCCAAAGGATGACCAAGATTTACTTTTTATATTATGTGATATACTCCAAAAGATAAAAATAGAAGTTTACAGGAACACAAAGAACAAGAGAATAGAACATATGCAACCGTCACTCCCAGTCAGGTTTAGGGCCTTGAAGGTCTCAGGAATCAATTCTACAGCAATGCAAATATCAGTTCCAGCTCCACTATCAAAGTCTACTGCCAGATGCAGTAGGATCGTTTTGATATGGACATAAAATAATTTCAAAATGTCTTTCTTGAGGTGCAATTACTTATGATGTCTATGAAGATGCTACAGGCCTCATTTTGGGTTTTTTGTTTTGTTTTTTACTTTTTTCGGCATAGTTGGAAAGTTCCAGTTATCCTTTGCAAATAGAAATAGTATTTTAATAAAATAAATTAAATACATTTAATTAAATAAATAAAAACAAAAATAGAATGTCAGATATATATACAGTGCCCTCCATAATTATTGGCACCCCTGGTTAAGATGTGTCAAAAGCCTTAAAATAAATTCAGTTTTTATTGTGGAAACATACTGTCACACTGAAAAGTGTAGAAAAATGTAACCTTTAACTCAAGAAGAGTTTTAGGGGGAAAATAAAATCCCTGACTAAGAAATAATATTTCTTCATAAAATCACCTGTTCCACAATTATTGGCACCCCTAACAATTCTTAGGAAATAAATGTAATTAAAGAATTTCTGTCACTTCTACAGTAGTTTACGAAGTTAATCAAAGTATGTAGGAACATTTAATTAGCAATTCACAACTTCCTGTTTCCCTGGGGTATAATTATGACGTGACACAGAGGCCATTTCTCTTCAACATGGGAAAGACAAAGGAACATAGCATTCAAGTAAGGCAGATGTGTGTTGACCTTCACAGGTCAGGCAATGGCTACAAGTAAATAGCCACTCGCCTACACCTGTCCGTATCTACTGTCAGAGGAATTATTAAGAAGTTTAAAACAACTGGAACAGTGGTAAACAAGTCTGGACGAGGACGCAAGTGTATTTTGCCACCACGCACAGTGAGGAGGATGATAAGAGAAATAAAAAGTTCTCCAAAGCTCACTGTTACGGAACTGCAACAAATGGTAGCATCTTGGGGTCACGAAGTCTCCAAAACAACCATCAGACGCTCTCTACACGACAACAAGCTGTTTGGGAGGCATGCACGGAAAAAACCTTTTCTCACTCACAATCATAAACGTAAACGTTTGGAGTTTGCTAAGCAGTACTGGAACTTCAACTGGGACCGTGTGCTTTGGTCAGATGAAACAAAGATAGAGCTTTTTGGCAACAAATGCTGTAAGTGGGTCTGGCGTAACACAAGAGCTGAGTATGCAGAAAAGCACCTCATGCCCACTGTGAAATACGGGGGAGGATCAGTGATGCTGTGGGCCTGCTTTTCTTCCAAAGGCCCAGGGAACCTTGTTAGGGTGCATGGCATCATGAATGCTTTGAAATACCAGGACATTTTAAAACAAAATCTGGTGGCTTCTGCCCGAAAGCTGAAGATGGGTCGTCACTGGGTCTTTCAGCAAGATAATGACCCTAAACATATGGCAAGATCTACACAGAAATGGTTGACCACACACAGAATCAAGCTCCTCCCATGGCCATCTCAGTCCCCAGACCTTAACCCCATTGAAAACCTGTGGGGTGAGCTGAAGAGGAGAGTGCAGAGGAGAGGACCCAGGTCGCTGGATGATTTAGAGAGATTGTGCAAAGAGGAATGGTCGAAGATACCTCTTTCTGTGTTCTCCCATCTTGTGAAACATTATAGGAGAAGATTAGGTGCTGTTTTGTTGGCAAAGGGGGGTTGTACAAAGTATTAACATCAGGGGTGCTAATAATTGTGGCACACATTATTTGATGTTAAACAATTATTTCTTAATGTGGGATTTTTTTCCTACTGAATAAATGCACTTGAGATAAAGGTTGGATTTTGCTCTTTTTTCCATCGTGGTCCTATATTATTTAAAAAAACCCTCAATTTATTAGAAGCTAAAGAACACATCTTAACCAGGGGTGCCAATAATTATGGAGGGCACTGTATTGTTAAGAAACATTTTCTATGAATACTGGAGATCTCCTCATAGTGTAGCTGAGGTATAAAACCAAAATGATACATCGGAATGAAGCACTTAAGATGAAATGAAAGACCTTCAGAAGAAATAAGGAGGCTTTGAGTAATACAGCTATACATTTCAGTACACTAATTTAATACACTTAGTTTCTACTTGCCAACAATACAAGCAAGACTCTACTATTACACGAGACCTGGATTATTTCATCAACAGTTTTCTGAGTCTCACAGAACAGCACTGTGTCCTTTAACACTCCATATGAGCTGCAAGTCATGTTACCAACCAGACATTGTTGTGCTTGGTTAGTGCTAACCTTGGCGAGTTTGCAGTTTGCTGGTGGAGCTGCAGTAATAGGGGGCTAGCGCTGTGCTGTTTGCGGTAAACTTGTTTGGGCTTTGCTGTACTGTACTGTAGTCTCTGCGGATCACGCCACATTGCCCCAATTTGTCAAAGCTGTCACGGCCAGCACACCTCAGCAAACAGGGAAAATGCAATCTCTCCATATTCCCATCTATCAGCCCAGCTAACCACACTCATAGAGGTTAGCACAAGGTTAATGAACAGAAAGAATATCGAATAGCCTGTTGACGTTCTAATTAGTTCTAGTCCATGCTTTATATGAAATAATGGCAAGCAACAAGCAATAAGGTCACCTTCAGATTTTGGGGTGTGGGTGGGGGGTGCCTTTCTGAAATGTCGCAGGTGTGATATTGTTCTGAGAGTGTCACTTTTTTGCGTGCTTGTGAGAGGACGGAGACAGTGGCCATCAGTCTAAATGACAAGTCAAAGGAAATCAGTGATATGGATGCATGATGTGCACTTATGCCAGACTGCAAGCTCATCCTTGGATTTTACAGTAAATGCCAGCCGAGCTTTCTAAGCGGTTGCGGTAAAATGCAACCCAGCATAAACGAGGACGCTCTCTCCGGGCTTGGTGTTCAGCCTTTGAGGCCAAACAGATAAATATCTCCAGTAATAGCAGGAAGTTCTTTTACCAGATGTGGAATTAGATCTGGCTGGAGCAGCTCAGGCAACAGTGCTCTGTTCTTTTGACCAGCCTGACCTTCCCTTTGGCTTTTAAAGAAACGGGGTAGTTTAATTTGTAGTAGCTATCAGGGGCGCTCTTGTGAAACGGGGGGTAGCCGAACTGGTGTAAGTGATATCAGGAGAACTGACAGATCTATTGGACTTCTGTACATTACTTAAGTGACTGCCAGGAAAAACTGAGTCCATGTCTTTTCATTGAGGTCAATGCGAGGTAGCAGGAAAATCTTGAAATCGGTCCACATGTCACAGGAGCAGTGTTGCGTTTGCCATATTTTTTTTCCAGCTGACGGGCTGTCCTGGAAGCAAATTCAAGTCAATACACTTTTCAAATGTTTATGCAACTGATCATGGATGAGGAATTTCATGCTGACAAGCAATACAGGAGGAAATCTTGAAAACCTTGTTTCCTGGCCTACTGTATTAATGAGACTTCATCATCTCGTCAGACTTTGGGTTTATGATGGCATCATTGTGTTCTCTGATGTTCTTCCCAGAGCTCACACTCTTACCTGGTTTTATGTTCTTCTGTGTTCCTGTGGGTGTGACAGAGGCATTAAGCGGCTGAATTTCATCCGTTCAGTATAGAAGCTTTAATGTTGAAAAATAGCACACACCAGGGGCAGCATGTAAGCCTGTTACTCCTTTCACAGAGGTAGCTAGGCAGCGTGGATCAAGCATAAAGCTGAACCTACAGAAGCAAGCAAGAGATTTTCTGCTGTATTAAACCAGACACACTGCTTTATTCGAGGCTTTTGTTTTTGCTCTAGGGACAGGTGAACTGGTTTGTGTGTGTGAATTACCCCTTAAACCTGCAGTTACTGACAATGGCAATAAAGGAAGTTCAATGTATTTTTTTCTAGTTTTCTAGTTTATTTTTGTGATGTCTAATTCTGTTCAATTATTTCTCACTGAAATGACGGAATTTCAAAATTCCAGACTGTCAAAATACAATTGATAACAAATATATATGAGAGTAAAACATGGAACAGTCCTATTGTATGTTATGTATGCCTGTATGTTATGTAGGCTAATTTCTGTTAGTACTCCAATGGGTTTCTAGTAGGTTATTAGCTGTAAGCTAATGATGATTCGCATGAATAAAGGTTTTTGAAGCTTGTAAAAGACATTCCATTCATAATTTATTTTAAGCTCACAACAGACAAACATATATGTCACAGTGTAGTGGTTTTAAACTGAGCTGCCGTTGTTCTTCATTTTCAACCACTGCCTGAAAAGCACTGTTCAGGCTACCATTTGTATTTCTAGTCAATGACATATCTAGGACTCCTTGAAGGCTAGGAGTACATGTTTCTAAATTCTGAACTAAACTCTGCAGAAATAAATTTCCAGGAGGAGGGGTTGGTGACCACTGGCCTTTATGTACTGTAGAAGGTGACCACTGGCCATATATATATATATATATATATATATATATATATATATATATATATATATATATATATATATATATATATATATATATATATATAATTTTTCCCCTCAGAATATTGGTTCCAATCAAAACTAATTATGTTAGTAGTTAATCTGATACATTAGGCCTTTAAGTCAGCTTCTGAATTCCAAAATAATGGGAGAGTTTGCTTGGCTATATCCACCATCACACCACAAGAGGAAGAAAAATCCAGTTTTAGACACTTTTCCACTGAGCAGTTTCAAAATAAACCCCTTTTGTTTCCTCCCATACTTAACAATGAAATGAGAGTTTAAAAACAGAATTGATGTTTCATATAAAAAATTAACTGATATTCACAGCCCCTAAGGTTCCCCTCTGATAATAATAGTATTATAAATAATAATTCCAGCCTAATTATGGGGTAAAACAGAAGGCGCTACTTTAACTTATTAGAAGTCAAATGTCGGAGCAGAGCTTAAGAGAAGGTTGATCTTCAGGACGGTGCTCTTTTCCTCTTTCTGTGAGTGCAGGCAGATGGGTTCACTCTCTCTAGTTTCACAGGCTGACGTGCGTGTTAAAGGTGGCTTATGGTTTAAACCTCCCACTGACCGTGGCCTTTTCCCCATTGGGTTCCTATTTAATTGGCTGCTGCAGGTGTAAATTGGCTACGGTGTGAGACTTGTGTGGCAGAGGACAGGAAAGAGCGGGCTATGCGTGTGCTGGAAGGGTTGCGGGGGTAATATTATGTGGAGCTGGCTTGCCACTTTTCCAAGCAAAGGCATGAAATATTAAAGGGCTCGTCAACACCGAGGCCATCTCATGGCCCCCCAGGGAGATGCGTGTCTGTTTCATAAAGCGGGGGGTTCTGTACGGCTGACCTGGAACAGCGGCTCGCAGCTCTGAGCGAGCACTGGGCTTTAGAAGAGCAGGGTGGTGTGAATAAGAATGAGCTCCTGACGTCAGGGCGCCAAAGTCAGTGTGAGGCTCCTTTAGCGGGGGTTCGAACAGCGCAGCCTTCCAGACCCCATGGCGACGCTCATATTGGCCCTTGTTATTGCTCTGCATCTCAAACACGTGCGCTCCCGCAGTGCGCGGCTTAATAGTGTCACATTGAAACAAGGGTATTCTCTGACTTGTCAATGAAGGGTTATTAAACGCTCTTAGAAGCTGGCTGATTGGCATTTGTTGCGAATCTGGGTAATCTATATGATAGACCGGTATCTCCGTAGCCTCTTAAAGGCTCATTTATCATTGTTTCAATTCAGTGCTGCTGAAGCTCCATCTTGCAAAGCCACTTTGTTGACAAGCGTGCGCTGGGAGCACAATCAGCAGTGAGGTAATGTGTCATGTAAATGTGATTAAATATTCAAAGCAAAGCCAGGCTTTTCTCTGCGGTTAAAGTTAGCTAGATTGCGCTCTGGAAGCGACATTGTTTCTACCGTTTGGCACTACCGGTGCAAACCCAACTCCTGCTGGGTGCTAATTTCTCTTGTAAACATTGAATATTAGTGTCATTTCAAACGAGTACATCTGTGGCTGTCTCTCATTCCTCGTCTATCATGCAATTATATCATTTGTTTAGTCCATTGAGTTGATTTAATGATGGGGAAATCCTCTGAATGCATACAGTAATTGGAGTGTTTGCTTAGCAACATTAGGGTGCACGAGAATGGTGACATATCATTTGCATTGGCTCCTGCCTTTCTGATTCTCTCATGCCAGAATCTGATTGTGTGTAATTCAGAGCAAACTCTGCTGAAAAGCCGAGCTGAAAATCAGATCTGAGCATTTGTGGCCCCGTTTGCGAAAGCCCCGGTAAGCATTTTCTAAAGCTCATATTACTGATGTAGCTCGAATTTCATGGACATAAAGTGATGTAAATGGCATTTTCTGTTTGTATAAGGGAATGAGCGAGTGCTGACGGTGGAAGGCATGAGATTTGGCGTGGTGGGGGGTGCGGACTAGGGACCAGGCTAACGCTAGAGATCCCATCTGCAAACACGGCAAGCTGTTCCTTCTCTGATCTGCTTTCAAACAGCCATCTGCTAAAATAGCCCACATTTAAAACCCAACAGTCCTGATTCTCTCTCTCGCTTACAATACTCAATATTTAGACTTCAATGCAAAAAAAATTATTACACCAAGCATATTACAAAGTCAACCAACAAAGGCTTTTGTCTACGGGGTGTTTTTCTGTTCCAGTTCCAATATAAACCCTGTGGATAATTCAAGTCATCCCCTCTCCTGCGGGGGAAGCGGCTTCGCTTGTTTTTAGGGCAGCTTATCCCGCCACTGCCGAATGAACACGGCTTTTTCTCTCTCATGGGGGCAGAGGAGCAGTCAGAGCTCGCAGGACTTTTGCCAGCCCCTCCTATCAAAGTCATCAGCACTAAATGACACATTAGATGTGCAATTAGACAATGCCCTTGTTATCAGTCATATTAGCTGAGCACGCCCTCCCAAATGGCTCTCATTAGGAGAGAGGCACTTGGGCACATTATCATCTAATGGGACGCAGGCTGCTACTTGAGTGGATGCTTGCAGTACAATTGGAGATAATATCCTGATTTACTGTTAATTGGATGATGCACATATTCGGACCCAAAGAAAAGTGGAGTAAAGTGAAGGATAATCTGTCTTTTTGGGGGTTCTGAAGCACCACTGGTCCGGTACGCTTGAAACCCAATAAGGTGGGAAGGGCGGACATGTTAAACCAGGTTTGTTTCAGTCAAGAGCTGCAAAACTTGGCAACACAGTTCAGTTTAGAGTTAGACGCCAAGTTCTTATAGTATAAGCAAGTGTTTCACAGCGGTGGCTCCTAATTCAGGTGGATCATTAGGCTTAATGTGTGGACTGTGTCCCTGTGCTTTGGCTTCATATTGTAATGGGGGTTCATAGGTGGTTACTATGATGACCATAAGCTGTTGTGAACTGTTATTATGAGCATTTTCATCTATGAATCCACTGGGTAGCTAAATGACCACACCTGCTGAAAGTGCGTAACTCATTTTGCTGTTGCTCGAACATATACAGTACTGTGTGAAAGTTTTAAGCTCTTCAGGACTTTATATTTAAAAAGCTATATTTCCAGAAGCTTTTATTTGCTCAACAAAACACTTTATTTTAACAATATAATAGCATTAATACAGTAAGTAGTGATTTTACAGAGTATTTGGTAGTGTGTATATTTAACCCTGTCTAAGCTTTTCCTTGTGGAAACAAACCAGTATTATTTACAGTTATGATCTAATACCTGCTTGGACATCTCAGTACTTCATTAAGCTAAATCAAGATTGCTGGTGAAAGATTAAAGTAAATTCACAGTATCTTCAATGTCTGGGGCGTCCAGGAGAGATCTGGAACTAAACTGGCACACAAGATATTATCTACTTCTTTCAAGATAAGACATTGATGCTACTTTGTATTGTATTTATGCTTATTTACATCTGTTCTAATGATATCTGGTGAATATGCACTTATTGCGAAGATGAGGTGTTATAAACAGTGAGCTTTACTTACTTTCCGTCATATCATTCTCAGCTTAATGATCAACTTTGATGCCAGTTGACTCTTCTTTAGTTCTTCTTTAGCACTTCTTTAGTTGTCATTAAAGTAGGGATCACTTCTGTACCAGATATAACAAGGCGGAACACAGTTGTAGACAAACCTTAATGTTAAAATTGTTGATTTACAATGCAAATACCAGGGAGAAGACACAAGACAAGTCATTTGAAAAGAAGAAAGGCAAAATTTAGATATAAAAAATGAAATCCTATAAGTTTGTATCCACGGTCCAACTGTAGATGATTCTGTAATAACTGAGAAAACACTGCAACACTGAGAATGATGATAAAATAAAATGAACATCCAGATTGCATCACGTGTGGGGGTACACATTGCTGGGGCCTCCAAAGCTGTCATGAGATTATGGGTCATATAAGCAATTCAAGATAAATCTGCAGCACTGGCATTCTATATGATTACTGCGTTTCTAGCTGACTGTCATATAAATCATGTATATAGGATTTATTTTTTTAACATTAATTAAATAAAAACCTGTAGAAAGGGTTTAGAGGGACTAGCCCTACTTACCCTGAATCTTTACTCATAAATCTTCTGTTACTCAGTGTGTGTTAACCACAGTTAAAGGGGCATATTTCTCATGTTATGCAGTACTCTGTAACACAGTATTGTAACCCTGTGCTCATCCGTTTGACAGAATGATGATTTTCTATCGTTTTTGATGTTTTTATTCAGCAGGGTTCTGCCCAGCATGTATAATGCAGACACACATCATATAACCACTGGGAGTCCCTGTGGTGTCACCCAGTCCTGACTACTAGCCTAGTCAATGATCTCTAAGATAACGAATGCAACCAAGCTAGCATTAGTGTCACCTGTGTCTATCTGTATCTATCTCTATTTCTTTTTATTCTTAACCTGATACATATACCAGAGGTCAATGTAAACCCTTTAGCTTAGTAGCTAACTTGAGCTTTTAGCTTGTTGCTTGTTGCCCTCCTCATCTGAACAGGCATTTCTGTCATTTGTTTCATACAATTCATTTCAATTCTTTGGCCAAACAATAAACTTATTAAACAATAAACTTAGAAAACTTCTAACACAGTTGTTGTTGTAGTGAGGGGTTTTCACATGGGTGATTTGGGATTGCAGGCTATTATGAAGACAAATCTCTAACAATACAGAAATCTTCTAAATTTCCGAGAATATATTTTGTACCTGGATTAAGCCATTAATCTCTCACACTCTTGAAAACCTTCACCACCCCTATTTCCATCTTTCCTACGAGCTAGGGTATAAAAAACAAAAACGTCTGCAGCCCCCACGGCTTCTGTCACTCAAACCCTGGACCTGTGACAGGTAGAGCTTCTTTTTCCAGATGTCATAAGCCGTGCACGTCTTTAATTAATTTCCTCTGTTCACTTCTTCTGTGAGCAGTTTTTCCCCCTGCTAGCTGGAGTGGCGGCCTGATGGGTAGGAATTCAGAACCCTGTCTCATGTCCCCTCTCCCCCTTTTCCGAATGGCTTTAAGAGCCAATCACGTCGCTCGTGCATGTCACCTCAATTAGGGCCCTGCAGTGTCTCTGGATGTCCCTGGTGAGGTGGTGGGATTATGAATCAAAATTCATTTCCATCTCCCACTAAATCCTCCTACACACGGCTGTAATTTGAATATCAGGCCTGTCAACTTGAAAGTGATAAGTGTGTGTGTGGTGGTGCACGGATACGTGCACAAGCATGTACGGCTGATTGCAAGTTTTATTTGCATGTTCATTTCGATCATTTCAATGCCCATTTGTATGATAATGTATGTATGCCATATGTCCGTTCACTCTTTACCATCCTACAACGCGAGGAAACAAGTATTCAGACCTATTTGCTTTTGTTATTTTATATACTTCCCATCCATATGTTCAGTGTATTCATATATAAATACATCTTTAAAAAAATTAACTGGTGTAGGAAAAAAAATTCGGACACCACAAATAACATACTTTAGCTAAGCCGTTGTTTTTGCAGTGTTCAGTTTTGATCCTTTCTCTAGAAATCTTCAATTTACAAAGGTTACAAGGGTACCTCTGATGGACACGCACTTTCAAAATCTTCCAAATTTTTCAATGGGGTTTAAGACAGGAGATTGTCTGGGTCATGCAATCACCTTTACCTTTGTCTCCTTTACCTGATGTTGTTTGCAGAAAATCAACCCATGTTATGTATATGATCCTATCCTGATGCTCCCACCACCATGCTTCACTGTGGGTATGTGTTTTTCAGGATCATATGCATAACATAAGTAGCTGAATTTTGACTAAGGAGTTTGTTTATGTGTATTGTTTCAAAAGAATTCTTTGTTAACTGCACTTTTTCTATTTTGAAACTAAATGTGAGGAAAAACAGGTTAATGTAATAAGACATTACATATTTATTATGTATAATATATTACCAAAAATGTAGTGAACATCACATCATCTGTAAATGTATTATAACATTACACATTGTCTTACATTATTGGGCTTTATGACCTTTTTGACCTAGTTTATTTTTTATTCTAACTATAAAAATACTTTTATCTACTTCAACTTATATTATTATACTTTGTATATTTTGTATATATTTTTTATTATTTCTTTTATTAGTTATCTTTATCTATTGGTGAATGGAGGAGCAGCAAAGTAAGAATTTCATTGTACAGTGTAACTGTCTGTTCTGCTGTACACATGACAATAAAACTCTTGAATCTTGAATCTAGTTAAGCGCATGTTTTTATTTTAGGGAAATCAATACAATACTGGGTTCCACACAGTGTGTGAAATAACCCCTGATATTTGGGGAGGTTTATGTTGGCTGGCTGCAAACTCACACGCAATATCTAGCATGATGCTAGCTTCCACTCGTACCAGCACAACACACACTAACACATCATCACCATATCAGTGTCATTGCAGTGCTTAGAATGATCCACCACCCAAATAATATCTCTAGGGGTCTTGATATAACAAAGGGTTCAGAGAAACAGTCTGTAATTGAAGAGGTACAAAGTGTTTCGTATGTTAAGTGTAGCTGATAAAATGGGCATATGTGTGTGTGTGTGTGTGTGTGTGTTTTTCCCTATCATATCCATAAACATCCTTGTAACAACCTCATGGTTATGAACACACATTTTTTGTTCACATATAATGCTTAAAGAAGATACTATGTGTGTAATTAAGTAGATAGACTGGAAACAGGAGTGTCTGAATAGTTGTTTCCCCTCACTGTTCATGTAGCCAGCTGTTTTAACTGTAAGCTCCATTATTCTTCTCGCATGGTTGGAATTTCAGCAAGCAGGCTGGGAACACATGTGTCCAGCACTTGCCATTGGTTGTGCTTTTGAGGTGGAGCAACAGAAAGCTTAATGGCATTGTAAATTAAAGTTGAACAGTAGCCATAACTAAGATCCATGAGTGCGGGTGCATGCTAGTGGGCCGGCAGCCCCGTTATTCTGCACTAATGCCTGACTGATTGAGGGACTGCAGGGTGTCATTAGTTTTGTCAACCATGTTTGGTGCGACTCGTGAGACTAACAAAGCCCGCTCCGTGACTTACACTCTGACCTCATCAATCACCCTCATGCTCTCCATATCAGCGGTGCTCAATAGGCTCCGCTCGCCCCTCTCGTTCTCTCCTTGTGCCTGTTTGTCGTAGCCATGCAGAGGTAACAATGGGCCTTATCACCAGTTTCATAAATGGCCTTAAAAAGCCTGCGTATGGAAGACTGACACAGCCGTCAATCAAATGATAAGCAACTAACTCTGGCAGCTCTTCCAGCCAATGAAAAGAAGTTTGGTGGGGGAAGGGGGAGGGGGGCGCTCTTTATCTCTCTCCGCATTGCAGATCTGTCATGCAAATGAAAAACGGAAGGGATTGAGGATATTTTGCTGGAGACAGCTTTTTCCAGGACCTCACTGTGACCTCTTTGTAAGCGCTGTCTGAGTTGTCAGGGTGACCGCTACACTCAGACACACACGCGCACACACATACACACACACACACACACACACATACATACACTCACTCATTTAGACAGGTGAATTAACATTGGGTTCCATAATGATATTTTCCCAGGTGTCTTCTATCATTCAGAAGGTGGAGAAAGCAATTTTATCTCTAAATGAAGCCATCAGCATTACATAACGCAGAATATAATACAAGATGATACTATCTAGCCTTGCAAGGACTGTGTGTTCAACTGGAGTGTGCTCGTAACTAAGACAGAATGGAACAGTATGCTGCTCCCAGTGCTGGACAATATATCATCTATACTGGTATGCCACAATATACAATACTATGATAGTGTAATGTATTGACTGAGGCTCAAATTCTTCATATAGAGTCAAAAATCTTCTCAATTGTTACTTTGCCACTTTCCTTCTGATGAGAAAAGGTAAGAGAAATGGCTACAGTTAATACATAAATTCTTAAATAAATGTAGGAAAACCAGAAACGCTACTGCTAATGTTAGCACCCTTTGGCAAAAGCCAAACTGGCCCTTTTGGATACCCTTGATATAGGCTATGGACTTTATAGGGTGTATCTTTTTTTATCTTTGTGTTCCGGTTGACAGGCCTTTCAGACAGACAAGGGCTGACAAAGTTAGTTAGCTATCCAAGGGTGAAGATAGACAGCTAAGGCTAGCTATTTTCACCTTGCTGAAAAAAACGAGCGGGTATAGGGCTTGTCTAAAGCTGGTTTGCTGATCACCCAAGCATGCTCATGCTGGGTGACCGTCTCTCTGTATCAAAACAAAACATATGCTGGTCTTGGTGGTGATCATCTTAATATCTTCCATCACTGCTGACCTTCATCCCAGCATCAAAAACCCAACACATGCAGATTTAGTTTTTTTTCTAATAGGGTAGCTGCGCAGCACAGAAAAAGTGCTAACAACTGAAACACAAAAAGGACATACATAGCAGGAAGCACCCTATAAAACCTATAGCCTATATGTAGGATATCTGCAAAGGCCAATCTGGCTTTTGCCAATGTGTGTTAACAATTATTGGTGTTTTTCATGTTTTTTTTTTCCTTCCTTTAAGAATTTTAACTCTTTTCATTGTAAAGTAAATGGTAAACCATTTTTTGGACTATTAAAAAGTCCAAAGGATGCAGCACTGTGGCATGTTGAAAAAATGAGAGCCTCAGCCAACGCTGTAGGGGTTAGACCCAGACCTATAATAGTAATAAGTAATAAGTAATAAGTTACTTCTGTTTGACCTGTATGAAATAAAAAAAATGAATATCTGATGTTTTAGCTTACAAACCTCACCGTACTTTCCTGCTCCAGACTTCACAGGAGCATGTTTACCACTGTGTTACATCATCTTGTCTTTTAATAACACTTATCATAATCTTTGAGGACTGAATACACCAATTGATCCACCTTTAATGCTGAATTGTTAACCATTCTTTTATTACACAAGTATACAGCAGTGTGGGGCCTTTGTTGTTGTGTTTTGCATTTTATAATGTGGCACACATTTTCAATGGGAGACAGGTCTAGACTGCAGGCAAGCCAGTCTAGCACCCACACTCTCTGATTACACAGCCATGCTGTTGCAACACATGCAAAATGTGTCATGTTGAAATAATAAAAAAAACACTTTAGCTCCAATATATGTACATAAATCCACCATTAATGATGCCTTCAGAGCTGTGTGAGTTACTCATACCATAAGTAATAATATACCTTCATACCATGACATACTGGATTTTTGAACTTTATACTCTCTGGATAAAGAGGACAGAAGAATATCTATTATTTACATAAGCACGTTAGACCACTGTATATGTTTTTATTATGTGTAAGTCTATTTCAGGTGAAGTCCAGAGAAGTTGGCTGCATTTCTGGATGTTGCTGTCATTTGTAGTCATAGCTTAACATGATGTGTATTTCTAAACTCATGTAGTGGTATAAATCACAGAAACATGTTGGTTTTGAATGCAGCACTTTCAGAAGAATCCAAGTTCTCCAGCATTAGTTTGAGGTTTTCAGCCTTGCTCTTTATGCACAGGGATTGTTCAAGACTCTTTTAGCTATGTAATGGACTGTATAGGGTGAAATCTATACAAACCTCTTGTAATATTTCATTGAGGAACTACTGGATTATAAGTTGACGTGTTTTTGAGTAAGTTTTACGCATCCTTGCTCACTACAGACCAGGCCTTTTCCGGATGTAGATTATTAATACTCACACCTTCTTCTCTTAATCACCACTTGCTAATGCCTGAATGTGCAAAATATAGAATACTTATTGGCCACTCCCTGCAAAACCTAGAACCATTTCTAACCATCCACACCTACACATGCCTACTTTAGGTTGTGCATGTGATCCTCGCCAACTCCTGCTTGTGTTTGCTGTAATCTGCTTTGCTGACGTAGGACGTTTCTATACAAACGCCCTAAATTGCAGCCTCCAGACCCAGTGCACATTCATGCACCCAGCAGCCCAAGCAATGTTGCAAATAGCAGTGAATATTTTGTGTAGTTTTAAGCTAAGTGAACTTGTACATACCACCAAAAAATTAGCATCACATCACATGATGTCACTGGCAAAAGACAAGTGAGCCGCCTTAAAGCCAAGCAAAAAAATACAAACAGCATAGCAGCATGGTTTAGGTACTAACATTGCTTTTATCTGTGTCAGAGTTGTATTATTATTATTAACTCATCACTCTATACAACATCTACATGTCAGCTGACATTGCCCTAAAGCCAAAACAGATGCTGAGGCATACAGCACACTTGTTTTGTTGGTTGCCTGTTTGCTTCTAAGGCTGCCCGACACGGTCAGCCATAATAGCTGCCCACACAAGCCCATAACCTGTTGACTGTTTACCCACGATGACTCCCAGGCCTTGAGATGAATCCCACCATGCACCTTAAACATGGGAGCAAACCCGACTTGTGCAGACCTCCAGCTAGAATTTTTTGGAATATAATGAAAACATATATATTTTTTAATTTGGCATATATTTACATGTGTCTTTGTATTGGTTTTGTTTAAATAGTGGTCTGATTT
Source organism: Megaleporinus macrocephalus (assembly GCA_021613375.1). NCBI lineage: Eukaryota > Metazoa > Chordata > Actinopteri > Characiformes > Anostomidae > Megaleporinus > Megaleporinus macrocephalus. Next base: position 30,952,065 of record CM038707.1, read on the forward strand.
ATTTTGGAATTGACATTTTTTTAAGATACCAATATTTATTACCATTTTATTGTGTTTATAGATTATTTACTTTTATAAACTTAACTTATCATCTGATACCATAATACAGGCATATGCTTGGAAAATATTGTGTCACTGCATGTTATCCCTTCCGACCATGACCATGACGTATACCTTACTAGTTTTATTATCACTGACATAAGCAACTAAGCATGAATATTGCATGTAAACATTTGAATTTTAAATATGATTCTCACTTTACATTTATGAAGGATACAATATACAACTGAAATTATGACTGACATTTGATGTTACATATCACCGCTGTTGAAATAAAACCTTATATCTTCAAAACATACTTTACTTTCAAAGTAAGTCTGTGCAACCAGATTTTTCTCCAAAGTAATTCTAAGCCTCTTCCATTCATGCTGAAATTTACACACACTGTAAAAGACAGCATGTACTTTTAAATTATGTCAATAAACGAAAAACAACAAAGAACGACTGAAGGTTTTGTTCTGAAACAGTGATATTAAGCAAAAGGTGGCCTGATAAAACTTTTCTTTACCAGGGTATCAGTCAGATACTGACATCGCTTACCGTGCAATAACACTGAAATGCAATACCAGTATAATAGTTATTCAAGACAAATAGCAGTAGTATCAGTCTAAGCTGTCTCACAGAATCAGATCAAGGCCATGTTTTTCTTTCTCCTCCAGTATCCGATCCAGCTGGTATCAGATCAGTGCTATCTATGCAAATAGACATTTTATGTATTCTGTCCGTGTTGACTGTGCTGCTGTGCTGTTTGTGTGGAACAGATAGTTCAGATGTGAATGTCACTTACATTGAAAGGTATTCAGTGGACGTTGAGTTAGATAGAGCTCAGCTATACCCCAGGTGCTGGAATGTCAGAGTAATAGGCAGACACTGTGAATGACAGTGTTATTCAGTTGTGAATTGGTCTTTGAATGCAGGTGTATATTTAGGCTCTGTAATCCCTCAGGCATGACGCAGTCTCCTCGCGTTAAGGGGGAAGGGGGAATCAATAGAGGAAGTCTATATGGGTGTGTCGGCAGCTTCCATGCAGCGGGACCAGTGAAGCGTGGCCTGCTTTCTGCCTTTATTTACTCCACTCTGACTCCTCTTGTCTGAGTTTCAGATCTGTCTTCAGGGTGCAGAATGTGCGCGCTCGCCACGCTTATGTAACAGCGGGACAGAGGCATGTCTAGCAGATGCAGATGAGGCACGAAGTTCGTACACACACACACAAACACACACACATCACCTTTCACAGCCTGCTCTGGAGAGGAAAAGAACGACGTCTGGCCTGGGGATGTTCTGGCTCTATGTGTGTGCGTGTGTTTATGCATCTGCCTGAAAGGCCTATATATGATCTGTGTGTGAGTAGCATAAGGTCACAGGAGTCATGTGGATGGTTAGCGTAGGTGTTTTGTGTACCTTGACAGCTATCTTGGGGATTTAGAAATCCTGATATCAGTGACCTTTGATATTATGCTCTTTGTAGATGCCTAGGTAGGCTTGTTGTTCTTGCAGTCAGAAGAGGTAACGTAGCATCCTGTTATTGGAGTCAAACATAGAAAATCACCCTCCCCGCCTGCTGAGAGACTTCAAAACACTGCGAAATGTCCCCCTGAAGAAGAGCTGTTCTGGCAACCTTACAAAAAAACCAAGCAAAGTCACTGGTGTGCACAGGGGAACCACCCCCTAACGTGCCCCCCGACCCAGTCCTCCCTAAAAGCCATGTCCTTTACTTCTGTGCGTGGCAGAGGAGACACTTAGCACTGCGTTCTCCTCCCTTGTTTCACTGGAACTACTTGCAGCTCACGGCATTAATTTCTCACACTACGGGGGCAGTGGCAACAACAGTGGTGCACCCTCGTCCACTCCCTGCTTCTTCCTCTGCCCACCACACCATAGATGCCAATAAGGGTGTTCCATGTGTATGCTGGATCCCTGACTTTTGGCCTTAACTAAACATGCTGCCAAAGCCTCTTTCTCCGGCTCGGCTGACAAGCCTCACGGTCTCTTCCTCCACAGTCATTGCTGCTCATCTTTGCCACACTGCTTCTACCTCCAGCCATTTCGCTGTTGGGTGTGGTAGCGCCATTCCTCTCCAGGTTGCTCCGGGGGGTTTGAAATGCTTTCCCATTGCTGGCACCAGCAGTAACAGCATATTACTGAACACAGCAGCAGTGAGAAATTTTTCCTGTATATAGCATGGCAGATCTGTCGCACACAAATTACCCCACAGCCTCCACGGCGTCTTTGAGCTAACAGCATAAATTTATTTACACATTAAATTTTTCCTTATCTCAGCCGCGGCTCCTTCAAAGAGTCTCCACACATCCAAGCCAATAGTGGGATGCTCCAGTATAATTAGAAAATATACTATGGCTTTAATAGCCTGATGGTAGTGTGTTTGAGGTGATTTATGGAGAATATTTGTACTAGTCCAGACGATCCCATCATTGTTTTTAGTGGTAGACTAATCTTTTCTGGCACCTGTCTGTTAAACACAATGAGATTGTTGAGGACAAAACAAATTTCCCTCATTTATCAAATATATCACCTATATATCATTTTGAGCTGCAGTCTTTGCTGAACCTGCGTTCACTCATGGCTGAGCATGGCTGTTTACACATTTCAGCCAGACTAGCAGAAATTACAGCATATGTTATATTATTAATACACATTTTAGTGATTATCTCCTGCTATGGTGGTAATTATCTCTTACTATCAGCTTTAAGTTATTTTCACACCTTTTTCTTCGTTTAAATTTTTGTATCTCCCCCTGCTGGTGACCTTTGCATGTGTCGACGAAATGAATTTTAAGAAAGTAACATTTCATATTTAGTCTGTCGTAGAGAGTAAAAAAAAAAATTATATATATATGTATATATATATATATATATATATATATATATATATATAGAAAGAGAGAGAGAGAGAGGGAGAGACAGAGAGAGAGAGAGATTTTTATAGAATTTGTTAAATGAAAGAGGCTTGAACAAAACATGGATTATTGTGTCATTTAAAAAAAATTATTCAAACTGCTACTCATATATTGTCCAATTTTCCAGAATGAATTCAAATCAGGTTACATTAAAGTGTAATGTTTTTTTAAAGTGTAAATAATTTTTGGAGACAGTTTTGTTCCAACAGCAACAAAAAGAAGGATGCACACAAAGCGTGGTAGGCTGAGGAGAAAGAGGATGAGTAGAAAAGGTAAAAGAATATGCAAATAGATGATGCGGGAGTCAAGCAGGCAAAGGATTTTATTAAATAAGGTTCCACTGACTAAACAAACACTTATCAGGAGAATCTGGCAGATCTCTGTAATTCACTCAAACACCACAACAACACTGCCTCATTTGTTTCACTCATTTGTAAAGTAATGTAGTACATTTACTCAGACTGCATGCGCAGGGGAGATAGGGGTGGGCTGTAACTAGTATTGGGGTAATTACTCAGTTACTCATTAAAAATTGTAATAGGATTACTTTACTCATTACTTCCTGGAATATGCAATCTAATACCTCATTACTTTTAAGTTACATTCTGAAACCCATTCAAATGTATTGAACATGTCTGGAATGTACAAATCAGTTAATCTTTCAGTAGTTTATTATACATTAATTTAGGAACAGATTGTATCAGTAGTACTAAACGTGTATAAGATGGACTTTACTTGGTGTTACTTATTTCCTCAGAACAAGTATGTATGTATTATTTATGTATTATGTATTTTGCAAAAATAAAGTCTAATAAAGCTTTCTTTAGTGGTACAACAAAACAAAACTAACACGTCAGCATTTCACAGCAGGCAAGTATAAGAACTGAATTCACAAATATAAACTCTTCATTAATGAAATAAATTCTCAGATCTTCAAGGGTTTTTTTTAAACTAATTAAATGGTACAGGTACTTGTTGCCTTCCTTCCTAGCGCTTGATAAAAATCCAGTGTAGCTTGTTTGGGTGCTATTGGGGGCACGCTCTTCTTCGATGCAGGGGTCTTTAGTGACGAGTTTTGTTTTACCGTGCAGCCTGTTTAAGTGCTTCGGCAGATTGCTTGTGGAGTTTGCTGCAGTTGAAAGGTATTTGGGCTTGGACATAACTCACACGTCACTGTAATGTTTCTATCTTTGCGTGAAACAAATTCTAAATTAGGAGAATATCTCCATTTGTAAAACATTCACTCTCCTCCTCTGCCATTGTTGCCAAAGGGCACCGCGCTCGTCACGTTAATCACGTGACATGCTCTTCAGTCATCTGCAGCAAGGCGTCAATTCACAAATTACACAGAAAGCAGCTTCAGGACTTTTTACATTTTGGGCATTTAAAATAATATTTATATACAAAAATGGTGCAAGTAACAGTTTTTTACTAAGATGGTAACTATAATGTATTACAAAATATTTAGCTGTGTTACATTACTTCATTACAGAAAACGTAATCATATTACTGTGATGTGTTACTTTGTACTTTGTAGGGGTGTAAGAATGCATTGTAATGTGATATTGTGGGGATGTGAGACGTGACGATGTGTTGCAGAGAACAGACAGTTTACTAATTACGAAAGTCACATTGACTGAACTCAGGACCCCAAAGTTTGTACACAATCACCACCCTTCCCACCTCCCAGTTCAAGTGTTGTTAAAAAGGTGAGCAACAACGTGAATATAGTTATTTAAATTTATTTTAATATTGTTTAAAATTGCAAGAAATGCTGAATAGGGCCGCCAAAATATTGGATAAGCATTTTTTCCACGTACAGCATGAAGTCTGGGTAGATTTGCCCTTTTTTAAGCAGAAATTTCACGCTTTTTCTCTTTGCACACTCTCTCTAGCACACACCCTCTCCATCTCTCCCCCTCTTTGTCTCTCTCTCTCTCTCTCTCTCTCTCTCTTTCTCTTCCTTCCTTCCTTTCTCTCTCTCTCTCTCTCTCTCTCTCTCTCTCTCTCTCTCTCTCTCTCTCTCTCTCTCTGAGTTTAAGTAGTGGGTGAATATGTCCCTGTGTTGCATTATTTGAAGTTAGGTTTAAAACTAGTTTTATACATAATCCTCAGGATTATATTCCCTTTCAGGAATATCATGAATGTTGTATCAAAAAATATGAATATTAGCTTCCATATCGTAACACATCTACTGTTTTACACATCCTTATGATTTGGTCCTAGAATGAAAAGACCGGTTTTCCCTTTTTGGTGAGCTTGTAAATAATTAGATGAGCTCTGCTGTGATTGGCTAGTTTACAGTGAGGCAGTGATGAGAACACAGAAGCAGAATATTGAAATAGACACAGATCGTAAAAATAAAATAAACCTCCATGTAAATAAGCAAGGCCCTCATACTATTTAGTCAGCTATACTGATGTTAGTTACTTGAAGCTTTCTAGAAGCTAACGTTACATATCGTCACTGTCCATTTTTGACGATTTTGAGTTTTCTACAACATTTGAACATGTCAATGGTTGTTCACATTGTGTGAAAATTTTATAAAGAATAGACTAATAGAAATGCTCCAAAATAGCTTGAAAAAAATCTGGTTCCCTTGACTTACATTGAAATTAATGTATGTTTTTGGTCTCCCCTGTAAACTTGCAATTTTGAAGATACTTGTTTTTCACTGGACAGCGACGATATACTAGTCACTTGCTTTGATGTGGGAGCTGAAATTAGCTTCCTATTCCCCAGCTTGTTTAGAGACTCAACCGTTTCACCATGAATGCCTACAATCTGGTGTCTGTACAAGCTGTAGCATTTAAGCTGGAACAGAAAATATGATTAAGAAGTTGTCAAATAGGAAGGAAATATTTTGCCTCACTTAATGATGAACTTTAACTTTGCTGTTCGGTTACTTGGACATCCCTGAACATAACATTTCACTATACTGTGGACCATTGTTGTTCTTGCTCTGTTGTCATATGTAAATTTTGGGGGTGTAAATATTAATGAGGCAAGATCGTTTTGTAACAGTTCAGGATTGTGGAATCAACTTTTTTTACTGCTCTCTGTTGAATATATGTGATTTGGATTTGAAGGAGAAGACATCAGTGTACAATGTACAAACTCTGTACTGAACTCTCTTTATCTAATGATGTCACTATATAATTAAATTTCTTAGTTATTATTATAAATGCTTAAATTGTTAACAAACTTTGTTGGAACTCCTTAAGAGCATTGGGGTTATAGTCAGGTTAGCTTTAGGTTTTGGGTCAGTTATAGTTTGTGTCTAAGTCTTAGGTTATATTTAATAGAATCTATTATGATAAGCTTAAAGTTTGGATGCATTTAGTAAATAATTTGCTTTAACGACGAAGATTAGCACCCCCAAAGCAAATATCCTTACTGGACTCTTAAAATAAAGCATGACAGTAGTTGGCATCCTCAAAGATCAGTAAGCTCCAGATGAAGGTCAGAATAATGGTGACGGTACAGCAGAGATGCTTCATGTTGTGCTCCTTGAAGTGTAGTATCAGAGGACCGCTCAAGGTCGTGGCGCAGGCCACTGTAGGCCAAGAAAAACAGGAGACAGCGGGCCGGGCTGAGGGATGACCTGTGGACGTCCTGGTTTTTAGGGCTGTGTAAAAATAGCAGTCTTGGCAGCAGTGGGCTGGGAGTCGTGATGAGAGTATATTATAGAGACATATAGAACGCTGATGTATGAGACCTGGTTCGTGTTGTGATGTATGTATTTAATTTCTCTCTGTTGTCATTTTACTTTAGCTGCGGCTGGGCAGGGCAGGGACAGGGTTCCAGGTGTGTAGTTTCTCTCTTTCCTTTCCCAGCCGAGTGAATGAGTGTGTTTGTGTTTCTGTGTGTGTGAGAGTGTGCTTGTGGGTGGGTGGGTGCAGGAAGCTCTCACTCATCTCTGTTTTGCCCACACGTCCTTTTGGACAGGCAGTGCAGCAGGCACTGACACTCTCATAAATATGAGCTCAGGGAGAGAGAGGCAAAACTCAATTTGTTCTCTGAGCAGGAAACCTTCAAACCACCTCTTCCTGTCACCACAGAGAGAGAGAGAGAGAGAGAGAGAGAAAGCGAGGGATTATTATGAGTTTCTACTCTCTCTTCTCTCCATCTTCTCTATTTCTCACCTGCCTGCATGAATAGTAAGCAGAGACTCAAGCTTATGCCTTCCCTGCACTTAAGCGAATACACCCGATTGACCATGTGTGGCTGATTATGTGTGGAACTGGGGGTGCAAATTTGGAAAGGGGGGTAGGGAATCTAACTTCTGTCACATTCTATTTTTTTTTAAGGCAGATAAATGTATTTTTCATAGTTAAACATTTGTTATGACAACATCAAGGTACTCTATATCATCTAACATGTTTTTAATTGTTGAAGTAAGATGGGCTCCTCTAAGAATAGTAGCAGACTACACACGCCAGGGTTATTATCGTTAACGAAAACGAACAAAATAACGAAAACTGAAATTGAGAAAAAAAATTTGTTAACTGAAATAAATAAAAACGGCAATTAAAAGACAAAAACGATAACTAACTGGAACTGTATTATGCGTTTACAAATCTAACTAAAACTGAAATTATAGATAGAAAACCCTTCTTTTTCGTGTTTATCCATTTATTTATAAGCCTTGAAGATACTAAATCAGTTTTTTCCACTCGAGCAGTTTTACGTTAGCTGCCGGCACCGCCTGGCACTTCTTGTTTCCAGTCTGTTCCTGCTCAGAACGCTAGCCTGCTAAATGACCACAGCAAAAGGATGCTGATGGTAAATATGCATTGGTAAATATGTTTATTGAAACTGGGATGCCCACATGACTGTAAACAAAAAGTTTAACATTTCACTCGAACCAAAATTCAACTCACCCGGTGCTGCAAGAGTGAATAACCTTATTGGAGCTAAGATGGAAATTTAAAGCACAAACTGAAGGCAATCATAAAGGAAACGAGGAAGCTGACCCTCTGTGTAGATGGTTGGAGCAAGAAAGGATTAACTGCATCTTTCATAGGTGTGTCAGCATGTTTTTATCATTTTTTAAATGGTATATTTTGTTGAGTTTTTATTACACAATACTTACTCTGACTTTTGAATCCTGCACCTAAAAAATAGCACAAAGTATAAAAAAACTAAAACTAATACTAGAACTAATGAAAACTAAACTAAAACTAAGCATTAAAAAATAACAATAACTAATAAAAATTAACAAACCCACTCTAAAAACTAATTCAAACTTCACGAAATAGAGTCACAATGAAATAAAACAAAACTATAATTAAAAATCCAAAACTATTATAACCTTGACACACATTCAACCTGATTTTGAAATTTTGTCGTAGTTTCCAATGTTTGCTCTATAAAAGAGTGTCATTAATGAAGAACAGGTCATGAAGTGTGACATAATTGATGAACAGCGATGTGGCATCTGTTGTATCATTTATGTACACAAGGTGAAAAGAAAGAAGAATGCTGCTCCCCTAATAACACTGTGTATTGTCATGTACTATACATGATATACTGCTTTTTCCATATCGCCCACCTCTACTCCATCCCTTTTAAAGTTACCCCAACTTTATTGTCTCAGACCCCGGCATCCGTCCGCTTATCGTCCGCTTTATCCCACTAGTCAGGAGCATGGGGGCGCTGAAGCCAATCCCAGCGTGGGGTGAAGGCACGGTTATACCATAAACAGGTCTCCAGTCCATTGCATGACCAACATTCACTCACGCACACACTCACACCTATGGACAATTTAGAGTTAGTGATCAAACTAACATGTATGTGTTAGGACGTGTGGGAGGAAACCACTCAGGCATGGGGAGAACATGCAAATTCCACATAGAGCGGCCCGGACCAGGAATCGAACCCGGATCATCTTACTGTGAGCCTGTCTTAGACCCACTACACAGTATCTGTGCTTAGAGGAGGCTCAATACCACTTTTTTATATCTGATACTTTGTTACAACCTACAGTGTCTGCTGATACTGATTCCAGTCCGATACCATTTATTTTTTCTTTTAAACAACTTAAAATACATTTGTCTGGATGCACTTTGCTCACCTAGATCTCTAAATAACATTAAGTTTAAACTGTAAAACAAATATTCTACTCTTCTAAAGAAAAAGAGATCATACTCTTACCGATACTCACTCTTACCTCCTAATACAAGTGCCCCACTTCGTCCTTGGTTTAGGTGCCGGTGTGCTCGACCACTATGGTAGTCTAATGTAGTCTTTTCTCCCTAAACTGTAAATTTTGTATACGCAGTGTTGTGCATGGCTCAGATTGACAAACTTATAATGTGTTTTTCCTTTACAACCTTTGAATTGCCAGCTGCCCATTACATTGTTTGAAGAATATCACGAATCAATATAATACATTTTAAAAATTAAACCTTTAAAGGTTTTAAAGACACCTTAGTGGACATTCAGAATTTCCCATCTCTTTGATATTCAGAGATTTGGTAAGATTTGCCTATATGACAGGGACAAAAGGTTATATGCATGCATGCGCCTGTGTGCGTGTCTTGCGCAACAAGTGCCTTGTTTTCCTGCAGTTATCCATCGCTGCCTACTCCACCTCCATCAGTTATCCATCATACACAAGGTCAGGCATTCATGGAGGGACAGGAAGGATAGCCCTCACTAACTCTCTGCACAACCCACTGACACACTTTACTGTTATCAAAGCCATCAAAGCCACCGATGCCTCATTAGCTATGTACAGTTTGTAGAGGTTGCTGCTGTTATTCAAATGTATGAATGGACCTTTGGTTAATGTCTCACAAAAGGTAAGGGATATCATTGGTCTTATCTACAGTAGATCAACTGGGCCGTTCCTGAAATACACTCACTCTTTTCATGCAGCAGTTACACAATCCTGTCTGAGATTGTTCACGTGAACAAAAGAGGTAGGTTTTCTGGCTGTCAAGTGTTCCACCTATACAGTTACAAAAAGAGATCAGAGCTGTAACAGTGTCTTACACCGAGAAGACTATAGACCAGAAAGTTAGAGACCACCCTTTATTTACTTTATATACAGTTGAAATCGATATATGTTAATTTCTTGATGTCAGGAACAAATCATAACAAAAAATTACACCGAAGCCTCAACAACTAGCTATAGTTGTTTTAATATTTAGTGTGTCCACACTTTACCTTTATTGCACCATCTAGAAGACTTGCTTTCTGTTTTTCAAAGAAATCTGCAGAAGTATTTTTCCATATCTTCAAAGTTTAGTTCTAGACATTGGTATATTCTTCACAGCTTAACAGCCTCAAATACATTCACTGAGGTCTGGGGTGGTCAAGCAATAGTTTTGAGAACATCAGCAGCTCCTGTGTTTGATTTGAAAAAGTTTTTTCCTCTTTTAAGCAGCAATGTCTTCTTGACTGCTACACCTTCTTTCAGAACAATAGCACTGAGTTGTCTTCTTCCAGTGGAAAGATGGACAGAAGCACCTGTAGATTATTTCAGATCTGAAGCAAGAGTGAAGCTTAATTAAAGATCAAGTTTTAAAGACTGTTTATCTGAAGGTTTAGCAGATCTTGTGCCTTTAGGAATCAAAATTTTATTTGAAACTTATATATACATTTTTATATAACATTTTATATGTCTTAATTTACAAGTTAGTCACAAATGTGCATATACTGTGATAACAATGCTTTGTAAACATACCTATGCATGCTAATAATGCCATAAAAGTCTGTAACAAATGTATTGCAATTGATTAAAACATTCCTTTTATATAGATAATAACCTGGAAATAATTATGGGACATATATTAGTTATTGACAGTTATGTGTGTATATGCGTCAATGTGCAATGTGCTGTACATCTGCTACCAGCACATCATATTTTATGATAACAAGGTATCAATCACTTTCAATAACAGTATTTTAAATGTTTAAATTGTCTTTTAATTGATAGTATGTATGACAGTGTGGTTTATGGGTATTCATACCTCGTTAACCATTTAAAGGCAATTACACTGAATTGTTTAATGAGTCACCTAAGAATGAATTGCAGTATAGACTACAGATTGCAAATTTAAGAGCCATTAGTTTATGTGCATTGTTACCAAGTTACAAAAAGTTATAAGCATATAATAATGTTTTTTTGAATACAGGCTTCATATTTTTATACAGCTTTATGTGAGAGTGTGATTATCTTATATCTTTATCAGAAATAGCTCCTGTAAAATGTATAGCCTGTGCCTAAATGAAGTGTTGTTTCTGACTTTTACCCAAATGAGGGCTGCCATATGCCTTTGCAGCGCATCTGAAATTAATCTTCACTAATGATGCAATTTAGGCATATCACTGCCCCGTACTTGAGTTTCAAAGGTGCAGCAATTTAATTAAGCTGTTCACAATATTTGAGCCAAATATTATGTCACTCCTTTAACAGAAAATTATTTTACATTTGAGATAATAAAGCCAAAACTAATTCATCATAGGCAGTAAAAGTCTTTATTTAGAACACTCAGCCTTAAACGAAATTTGAAAGTGTTTATGTATGTGATGCTGTAGTGAGAACAAGTGAAAGCTGAAATCTAAATGGCTGAGATCCCCTGCTGTGTTATTTTTGTCATGTCCCAAATTATCTAAAAGCACACTAAGTAGTGTGCTAATAGTGTGCTGTGTATAGCATTAGAAGTGCATTCTTTCATGTGTGGAGGTATAAAAAAAGTGTTCAACACGCAATGGAATCTTATAAGCTTATGACATCCAGTCAATCACAGATCTAGTACACCAATCTAGCCAGTGTAGCTTATCCACCAATCTTCTGCTTGTAGTGTTTTCTGAAGTCTCCACATGTCCTTTACTTTTTTCTATTCATTCTGATCATTCTAGTCAATTGTGCTTTGAGTCACTGCTCGCCTTCTAAATGGCAATGGGGTCAAATAATATCATAAAAGAATTCCTTTACATAATCCTGGGAACATTCCATGATTTTATAGTTTAAACCATAAAAAAACCCTTTTATATCCTCCACTAGAACCCTACCAGTATATTGATGGGCTGATATCAACCATTATGGGTGACCTGTAGATATATTATTGATAAAAGAACTTTTTTAGGATATGTTCTCATCAGGATTTAAACATGTGAGCAAAAACTATCCATTGAAGTAAAAATAAGTATCAATCACTTTTAATAACAGCATTTTAAATGTTTGAATTGTGGTTTAATTGATAGGATGTATTACAGTGTGGTTTATAAGTATTCATACCTTGTTAACTATTTAAAGGCAATTACATTGAATAGTGCAATTGTAACTTGTGTTACAGGTTAATGAGTCACCAAAGAATGAATTGCAGTATAGACTACAGATTGGCAATGGGGTCAAATAACACACAGAAAATAACACACAGAATAACACACAGAAATACTACAAATACAGAAGAATTCCTTTACATAATCCTGGGAACATTCTATGATTTTATAGTTTAAACCATACAAATTTAAACTGTATTGCAAATCTTTTTTATCCTCCACTAGAACCCTACCAGTATATTGACTGGCTGATATCAACCATTATTGGTGACCTGTAGATATATTGTTTATAATGTAATTTTTTAGGATGTGTTCTCATCAGGATTTAAGCATGTGAGCAAAAACTTACCACTGAAGTAAAAATAAAAGCTAATTAAGACTTAAATGGTTACAGAGCGAAACAGAGAGAAATGGTTTTCTACTTCTAATTTCTCATGGCACACTCCTTGGATGGAGCCTCATATCCATGCTCTGCATTCATTCTATCCGTATTTGTACATGTTCTCTAAAAGCTTATTGCAGCGGTACCACCGGCAGGCAGCATAGTCAATGGTTTAAGAAAGACATTCATCATCCACTGCTCTCATTGGTAGTGTAACTGCATAGAATTCTATGTTAAAGTATTTAAAGACTTCACAGACCACCGCTATCTGCAGCGCTGTAGGTGCATAACTTATTTATTTTCATATAGAAACAGAGTAGAAAATTGCCTTGTCGGTTTGTTTGTCATGATGTATTCCGACAACATAAAGGGCAGCTGCAGTTTTCAAAAGATGATAGCAATCATGTGCAAGACAAGATGAATTATAACTCAGATAGAATTCTCCGCCCGATCCACCGCACATAGATGATCAGATGTCATGTCTCATGGCCTGCATGCTCAGAATGGTGCCTTTATGTATTGTATTGTATTGTAAGACAGCTAGCTAGTCCTCCCCCACGCAAAGGCTCGGGGCTATCCACCTGTACTATGACATCCAGAGAAAAGTAATGATACCAGGGTGTCATTATCAAACCCCATGCCACCTACAGTAAGATCACCTGGAGTTAGACAAAGCCTTCAAATGGAGTGAGAGAGGACCAAAGAAAAGGAGGGAGCAGTCCCTGTCATCTAACAGCCCCTCTAGGCTTCTCCTGGGAAATTAGAGCCCGGGTCCCACTTCAGCCTTGGAGAATTCTCTCTCTTATGCCCATATGAGTGCGAAGGGCAAACTCGTACCAGGCTGCATTTGTCTTTAACGATGTGCCACAGGGTCTGACCGTGGCCTTACCCACAGAAAGTGTGTGGGGGGGTGCTATGTTAGGGGACTAAGCACTCTCTAGCGATAGTTAACCCCCACTCTGCCTGGAACATACATCCCTTTGATATTCACGCCCCAGGCAAAGGAATCAGAGAGAGGAGTTGGTGTTCATTTTTCTGTGCACTGGCACTGCATTTCAACCACCAGGCACACAGCAGTTTGGCAACGCAGGCGCCAATGCATTTAGATACTAATATAGATGCTAATGTGGTTCAAGCTCTCCTTCAGGGCTGTAGGCCCTGTAGGTTATTTCTGTAATGAAGGGAATTAAACAGTGTTGAATAAAAAGACTACTTGTGTTCAGTGTATCTTCATAGTGTCTAGACGAAAGCAGATGGGTTCTAGACAATTTTCCACAAGTGGGTTAGTGTAAATAATGGCTTGTGAATGTAATTTGACATTAATTTCCTATCTCTCCGCCAAGCTCGCCGTTGTTGTTACGGATGGTGCTGTTGCAATGATAGATATAACATGGTTGTTATCCACACTAGTGTACTATGTTCTCTGCAGTGTGCCCAATTTGCCCCCTAGAATGACTGGATAACTAAGAAGTCATGCAGTTAATGAATAAGTCCTAGTAATTGGAGGCCTGTAATCAGAATGGTGGAGTTGCCTGGCCCCCATATTTAAACAACATATAAGGAAACCTGAAATTTCTTTTCTTTTGACTGACATTTGACATGCCACATAATCATTGGTAAAGTTTCAAAACCTGCAATTAATTAATATTTGTTTATATTTTCTTTCAGGATTCAGATTTCACATTTTATCTTAAACAGTGCAGTAGTTAGGTTCTGGTATATGGTAGGAATGTAATTAAACATTCATACATCTATTTGTTTTGGCAAGGTATAGTACTGGAGCTAAGTGGCTATGATAGACAACAAATCTCCTTTCTTGGAACTACAGTATAATATGAAAACGTGCACAGGACATTGACATACTCCAAAACCATGCATAAACATGTGTGGTGATAGCAGGCAGCTAACCAGGAAACCTTTGGTCAAACCTTTATTTAGTCCTAACCTAAATCGCTATAAAGCTTCGCCCGTTTGCTCTCAGTCGTCTTAATATTGCTAGACAGTACATTGCTTCTGTAATGTTTTGTTGTGAAATCTCCATAACAAATGCGAGTGATGTGTCGTACAGTTAAATTTATTGTTTGAGACGTATGTTTCATAACACTGTGCTATCACCCTGATGTTTGAAAGCCCTTTTTATAAAGTCATGAATGCAGCCATACACAAGTTCCACACAGCATCATTTTAAGCATTTAGACCTTATCAGAAATGACGCTAGTAATTTTAAGACAAAGGGGAAAGATTTGAGTGCCTTGACACCGATACTCTTGACATTCTTTCCAACTGCTTCATGCGGAGCTATGATGCTTTTCCAAAAGGACTAAAGAAGAAGCATATATGCTGAGACCTTGTTATTACTGATAGGTAAGTGTTTATTATTACACTTTTGGGGGGCATGCAAAAAATATGCCAGTGTTTTATATGTTCACATAGAAATGGTTTGTTTGGGAAATATTTTCATTGGCATACATGGGCATCGACAAAGAAGTACATTCACAAGAAACATAGCTGGCATTAAAATTTTGTTTTTTTATTTTCATGATTTTCTGTAGCTTTATTAACTTTTATCAGTAGTATTTGACTTTTGGTGTTTTCTATTAAGATTTTTGTAAAATTTGAGTTGGGGGACTAAAAGTGAGATCTGCCAAAGTACCAATTCGAGTTACCAGTATATATACATCAGCTACTCACATTCCTCTTCCTCACATAAAGTGTCTGCCCTGCCACTGCAGCCAAAACTCCCAACAACTAGATGTAAACTGTTCTACATTTCTTTATGATGCTTATTAATGAAGGTGTATTACACAGTTGTTAGTAATGTAGCTAGTCACTAATTACTACTTCCAATAGCCTCCTTTCACATGTTCTAAGTGATTCAATAAAAAAAAAGAAATGTCAAATCTGCAATGTTGTCTGACCTCAGTTTCAGAAATACAGTCCAGCAATTAGCTAGCTAACAATACGCTATAAATATACCTAAGAATGTTAATGCTGCTCAATTTCCAAATATATGTCTGCAATGTATCCATCATAAGATGAAAGCCTGAACATCTGAATAATGTAACTGGCTCTCTAAAATAAACATTAGACCACTTGTTCCCTATTTTGTACTTTTTACTCACTGACCAATCAGGAAGAGTGAAGTGGTCTATTTGCTGCTAAGGGGCTATTTTTCCTCAAAATCAAAGCACACCGATTCTGCTAAGTGTAGCATCTCTGCTGAAAAAAAAGACACCATTAAACCAATAGGACTTCAATGGTCTTCCTTTTAATGGGAAATGGCTTAATGGTTACCATTAGAGACCACTCATTTCCTGTAGGACAACTTTAGATCTGTTAATCAAAGTAAGCAGTTTATATACATCAGCATCTCATGTTTCTTTCCCTCACATAAAGCTTCTGTAATCCCACACTAGCCAAAACTCTC
Source organism: Megaleporinus macrocephalus (assembly GCA_021613375.1). Taxonomy (NCBI): domain Eukaryota; kingdom Metazoa; phylum Chordata; class Actinopteri; order Characiformes; family Anostomidae; genus Megaleporinus; species Megaleporinus macrocephalus. The sequence goes on from CM038707.1 coordinate 30,968,145, forward strand.
AGCAAGCACATTATTAAAACATTATTCTACGTGTATTAATAGTGTTTGTTATGAATGTTTATTAAACAGTTGTTAGTAGTGTAGATAGACTTTTATACTAATAGCTAGACAGATTACTACTTGTATTAGCCAACTGTTGCAGGATCTGTTATAAGCGATTCACTTTATTTAAGGACGGTAATGATTATCATCATTATCACTAGACTCCTTTACACTGTGATATAAACCCACTAGGAAAAGCACCACCAGGAACCAACAGAAACTTTTAATGACTTATACAATTTTTTCTAGCATCAAATTTTTTGGTGGTGCAGCTCACCACTGGCACTGGTCTGTTTACATCACCTGTGAAACACTGCTGTTAATCTGACACAGCCACACAGTTATGTGCTCTTATATTGTACCAGCATATAAATATATTTCTTAATTATTACATTGGGAAATGTTTTTTCAAGGTCATTACTGTAAAAACAAAAAAAAAAATTAAATCATGTTGAGAGGCGTTTTAGAGTAAAAATAATTAAAGACAAAATGCAGCATGTAGGCCTTTTTAACATTGCCTCATTGCTGACCCTCAGAAGAGGTCCGCCCTCAGCTCAAGTGTTTCACATTGTGGAGCCTGAGGTCTGGTTTACTGATGGGTGGAAAGGGTGGAATTAATAGCTGCACGATGGGCACACATGCATGTTTTGCCTTAACTAAAGACAGTGTACATGAGCAGTGCTAATGCTAATTGAATTTAGCGGCACCAGCATAGAAAAACATATTTTTGTTGTTTTTTAAAGCAGGTCTTTTTTATACCACCAGTTACCACTTATATCAATGTGTTTGTTGTCGCGTTTCCACATGGCTCCTCTTTGTTCCTTTCCTCTCCCTCTGTGTCACTGTTTCATTCCCCTTTTATCCACCCATTCTTTTCTCTCTGTTTATTTTCTGTTCTCACTCTCTCTTTGCTGTGTCTGTTCTCTTGTGTGTTAAGAATTCCCTTTGAATTAAACCATACAGTATGCGTGTATGCATGCTTTAGAATGCCTGTGTATGTGTGATTGTGTGTGTGTGTGTGTGTGTGTGTGTGTATATGTGGGTATTGCGGCCCTATGTAGAGCCCTCTCAGGGGACTATTTGTGCCCCGCTGCAGTAGCAAGCAGTTTTACAGCCAGGACAGGGTGGTGTGTGTGGGGGGGTGCAGTGTGTGAATCACCACCACAGTATTAGACCAGTGTCTATATGATCAGTCATGAGGCAATGCTGCCTCCCCTGCAGCTAAGCGCACAGTCACGCTACCTGAGTCACTCAGAGAGAGAGAGAGGGGGAGACTGGGACTGGGACTGAGCAAGAGAGAGGAGATGTGGAGAGACAGGGACAGGGATGTGAAAGGGTGTTCCTGCTCATCTGAATGAACAGTCTGGAATGAGACAGAAGAGGAAGATTCATGGACTGTCTTTATTTAGGCGTCCCCATAAGAGCAGGGAAGGACATGGAGCAAGAGAGCTGTATTATAGAGCTTCAAATAGTCGTCTAGATTCGATTGTTTATGACTCGGCCTGTTTCAGACATCAAATCTAAAATATCTCCAGGGTTCAGATTTCAGTGTTGCTTTAGATCCAGTGTTGGGGTAGTTAGTCATATGCAGTCCACTGCAAGTTACTGATTACTTCTCGCAGACTATGAGTCCATGGAAAACATAATCTCACTCCTCATTACATCGCCTCTGGCTTACTCTCTAAACATCAACTTTACACCCACAGGAAAGTGAGAAAACACAACAGTTCATTTATTCATTTATTTAGAAAGAAACAGTCAATGGGTCTGTCTTGAAATCTAGTTAGTCTCTAGACAGCATTTTATGTCATATACATGCTCCCGACATCTCAGTTCTTAGATACCTTAAACATGCTCAGGCTATGAGCAGTGAAGTTGTTTTATAATGTAAGTTCTTTTACTTTCTTCATATTTTTTAATTTATATTTAATTTATTTCTATTTAATTTACTTCATTTTTAAAAATATTTTTATTTCATTGTTTTATATTTTTAGCTAGTCCACTTAAACTTTTATTTTGAATGATTTATTTCTTAATTAAATTCTTATATTGTTTGCCTGTTTTTCTAATATCTTATGTTTTACTCTTGAAGTTTTTATTTTAGCTTTTTTGATTTAATATTGATTCTAATTTTTATGTATTTTCAGTCCCTTTACGTTGTAAATGCTCGGATGCATTGTATATGAGGGTTACCCTCAATGTATTACCGAGGTAAAAAAGGTTGATTGATTAAAACTAAAAATAATCATAGACAAAATGCAGCATAGGCTCTTTAACATTGCCTCTTTGTTGACCCTCAGAAGAGGTCCGCCCTCAGCTCAGGTGTTTCACATTTTGGAGCCTGAGGTCTGGTTTACTGATGGGTGAAAAGGGTGGAATTAATAGTTGCATGACTGACACACATGCATGTTTTGCCTTAACTAAAGACAGTGTACATGAGCAGTGCTAATGCTAATTAAATTTAGCGGCACAAGCATAGAAGAATATATTTTTGTTGTTTTTTAAGCAGGTCTTAAGCAGGAATCTGTTTTATGAGGAGAGATGTCAGACAGAACGCTGCCTACATAAACAGCTGCCTACCTAGACAGCTCACTAAGTTTTGAGACACACCCAATGACTCTTCCTGTCTTTATATTAACGCAAACCATATGTGGATCATTCCAACAAATTGGTCCAACAAAAAGTCAGAATTTAAAACATTTTTCAAATTTTCACTTTTTGCTAAAACTTTACACTTTAACTTTATTACATATAATATTTAAAAACTCACTGCTTTGCTCAACAGTAAATTTTTCAGTGGTAAAAATTCTAGTTATTTGTTAACGGAACTCAAAACAACTATTCACACATAAAATTGTAATACTTTCTATTAAACATAAATATTTCACCATACCACTAAACATGTTTCAGTTTTGACAGTACTTAATGGTACACACTAAATATATTGAAACAACAGGATCTGATTGTTCACCACATGGCCATGAGGGGCAGAGATGCAGTCTCATGTCCCGCTGTAAAATTCTGGCTTTGCTTTTCATAAAACATGAAACATGGGATATTAAACTTATGAAAAACCTAAATACACCAACTTCACTTTTAAAGAAAGCAGAAAAGCATCTTTGTACAATATTAAAACACACAAATAAATAAATATGTATTAAGTTCACATGTTGAAATTTAGAGGTTAGGGTTCGGGTTTGGGACAGTCACAGCTACAGCTACATACTAATATAGTCGCAATTATTACTGTCTCAGTTAATGCATTAGGTTTAGCTGTATGAATATATATTAAAAAACACTTTCTCCTCAAAAGTGTGTGTCTCCATCTAGTTTACTTTCAATAGCTTCAATCATTTCAGAACATTGATAACTCCAAATCAATAGATGATAATGTGATTATTTTCTATAAATTTCTAAGGTCAGAATTCTTCAATTAGCTGTAGACAATCCAGTGTTTTTGATATGAGACATATGATTGCTTTTTGCACAAATAAAACATCACATTTAGGTGCAAGTCAGAGATTGGTCAGGCAAAATGCATAGCTGGCCAGTTATATTTTCAGTCCATGCAAAAACGTGGACAGTATTTAATTTATCCATCATGGAAAAATAGCTGTAAACTGGAGAGGATTACATCTTTTTTAGTATTTATTACTTTGCATGACAATACGGTGATGTGAAATTCTATAGACAATATTGATAGTGTTGTATTTGCCTTCTTTGTAACGATTGAGCCAGTTAAAAATTCATGTGGGAAGCACTGATGGTCAGCTGTAGGGGCCAAGGACTGCAAAACATTGGGAACCCCTCTTCTACATCATTTGAACACACCAGCTGTCCTGTCTGTGTGAAAATTTCATAATGCCTAGACGCTTATAAATGAGCCACAATTACTTGGAATAAAATATCCTTGTATTAATGTACATGTACAGTTTTGCCTTCTCCTCTTACTATTGTGGAGATTTATGTTATTTTTTATATTCCTTATCACTGTTGTAAATGGATGATGCTGTCTAAAAACCTAGACATAAATCTGTAAAAACTGTTAAAAATGGCTTTATATAAAATATTTATGAATAAATGTAAAGCTTACAGAGTTGTTCCTGAATGAAACTTTGGCCCGTGCCCGTGAAGTTTAATCTCTGTCTTCTTGAGCACACTGATCTTTATCCATCAGTTGCATATTAGCATGATTAGATGATTTGACAGACTGCTTGTTGAGTTACAGCACATCCTGTTCTCACCTCGCTCACATTTACAATCAAAGTCACTCACTCAGATGACGCACATAGCTCACGCACAGGCAAATGACTGACACAGATAATATATATCAATGGAATGTATGAGTGTGCATTGCATTGCACATAGTTAATAATGTTCTTTTGCACAATATTGGCTGCTTGTGGAAACCGGTGCACAAACAATATAAGCAGAAGTGTGCTGTACAGAAAAAAACATGTGAGTAATTATAGCTTTCTGCAAAAACATCATGTAAAGTGATAAACCTCCACTGAATAACTGATGCACAAAATATGACAGCACTTTGTTGTGGTTTTGCAACTCTTGTGTATCTGTTCTGGCTTTAATTTACATTTGAATGACTGTGTTTATGCTTTGCAGCAGGCTTGACAAATAACATAATGCTGATAAAGATAAAAAGCAGCAAAGCAAATCCCAGCTGTTTGACCATGCTGCCTGGTACCTGGATAGTAAATATTTACTTGTATTTTTGTTGATGGGTAAGTTGAGATATAATGGGTTTGGACACTGTTCTGCCAGATCAGAGGGGTTGCGTAGGCATAAACTATGCCAGTGGTGCAGAATACAAGAACTGTGGACAAAGACCAAAGCACAAAGTAGGCAGGTGTGGACGGGCATGGTTTGTGGTTGAAGCAGGCGGATGCTGGCAAGAAAGGCCCTGGGATTTGCATGTACAGATGAAAATCATATGTGGTTGTTGCAGGCAGACCATTGCAGGCGGACCATTGCAGACCATTAATCCTGGGTTTAAAACTTAAATGTACCTTTTGGTACAGCATAGTGGATAACACCACTGCTCTACATGTGCTAGGCAGGGGTTCAGTTCCCTGCCTGAGTAAAAAAACACACTATAACATCAAGCATCCTTTTGCAAGACTATTAGGGCTATGCTGTAAATCACTCTAGATAAGACACTAACAGTGTTGAGGTAATTACTCAAAAAAAGTAATCCTTTACTGATTACTTATTACTCATTATAAATTGTAATAGGATTACTTTACTCAATACTTCCTGGAATATATAATCTAATACCTCATTACTTTTAAGTTACATCCTGAAACCTTTTCAGATATATTGAAATCAAATCTACAAACATATCTGGAATGTACAAATCAGTTAATCTTTCAGTAGTTTATTATTTATTTAGGAACAGATTGTATCAGTAGTACTAAACGTGTATAAAATGGACTTTACTTGGTGTTACTTATTTCCTCAGAACAAGTATTTATGTATTATTTATGTATTATGTATTTTGCAAAAATAAAGTCTAATAAAGCTTTCTTTAGTGGTACAACAAAACAAAACTAACACGTCAGCATTTCACAGCAGGCAAGTATAAGAACTGAATTCACAAATATAAACTCTTCATTAATTAAATAAGGGGCTCTTTTTAAAATAATTACATGGTACTGGTACTTGTTACCTTCCTTCCTAGCGCTCAATGAAAATCCAGTGTAGCTTATTTGGGTGCTATGGGGGGCACGCTCTTCTTCGATGCAGGGGTCTTTAGCGATGAGTTTTGCATCCTAATTAAGTGCTTCGACAGATTGCTTGTGGAGTTTGCTCCGGTTGAAAGGTGTTTCGGCTTGGACATAACATTCACTCTCCTCCTCTACCATTGCTGCCAAACTGCACCACGCTCGTCACGTTCAGTCATGTGACATGCCCGCCACTCATCTGCAGTAAGGCGTCAAGTAATGTTTATATATAAAAATTGGAGCAATGCAAGTAACAGTTCTTTATTAAGATGGTAACTATAATGTAATTACAAAATATTTAGCTGTATTATATTACTTCGTTACAGAAAACGTAATCATATTACTGTAATGCGTTACTTTGTAGCCCATTACCCCCGACACTGGACACTAATACTATAAAATTTAATATAAAGTTGTTGTCAGTCAGAGGTCAAATACTACTACTGTATTGCAGTTTCTGCTATGGGATTAGTTGTACCGTGATATGTGATATGCACCCATATGGCATTATTCTTGTAATGATAACTGATAGGTATCTGAATGGTATTGTGGCCATAAGACAGCATATTTGGGTTATCTAATATATGACTCATTTTATTCACAGTATTAAAAAACCCTGCTCTTGCTGTCGCTTCCACTGCTGGCATTTTTACTTTGTAACACTCTGTAACTCTGCACCCAAGTCTCCATACTCCATCATTTACTCACCCACTCACTCATTTTATGACTGGGCCTGAGGCCTTACCTTGTGCTTGGGGCTCAGCGCTATGCCCTTTGTTCTCTCTGGGGTGCTTCCTGTATTTGTAGAGGCACATCTGTCACTGGGATGAGGCTGTCTACTAGTTATTGTGTGTGTGTGGGGGGGGGCATGGAGGGTGGTGGTCAGGGTCATCAGGACACTCCACTACTGTTCCACATTGGTTTTTACATTTACACACACACACACACACACGCACACACACACACGCACACACACACACATACATACACACACACAATCCATTTTTTTCTCCTATAGTCTACTAGAAAAGACATCTGTTGTCTCTATAGACTCAGGTAATGTGATGTAGCTGTAATGTCTCCTGCCCCTGTCCATGACCTTCTTCCGTGACAATAGTGTAGGGTGATTCTCATTGCTCTGCAAAAGCTAGATACCTTAAGCTGGCTGTCAGTAAATAAAGTGTAAATGATGGACTGTGGGGTTAAAGGGCATTATTTGGTTAAGTAAGTGATGTGTTTATGGCAAGGCTGCAGTTACCATACTCTGTAAGCTAACAAGAAACTTCACGGAGAAGTACGGCTGCATCTGCACATATTATCACACATTATCACAGTTCTCACATAATAACATGTTTATTCAATCACACGAAGCAAAGAGTTAGAGATACAGAGTTCAATATCACTTTTCATATCTTTGATTTACATTTACATCTATTTCCAATAGCTTGTATGTAATAATTGTGTAATTTATATGTTGTTAAGTTGTTATTACATTGTGAGCTGATCTAATAAAGTTCTTAGCTGCCAAAACACACCTGATCTCTGCATGTAAAAGTTTATCTGCTATAGAAAAGTGAACTTACATGTGTCTTTTAAGGTTTTATATCGCCGCTGTCCAATGAAAAACAGGTATCCCCAAAATTGCAACTTTACAGGAGAGATCAAAAACCTACTTTACTTTCAAAGTAAATCAATGGAACCAGATATTTTTAAAAGCTGTTTTGAAGCTCCTCTATTGGTCCATTCATCATGAAATTCTCACACAGTATAAATGACCATTGGTGTGTTGAAATGATGCAGAAAACTTAAAATCGACAAAAATGGAAATACATGTATTTAATTGGACAGCGACGATATGTTGTGTTGATAATGGTAAAATGGTGGTTGAGAAAAAAATGTTGGCTACTGTTTTGTCTGAGAACACAATGTATGCACATCAGAAGCTTCTCAGATCTGTTGTGCAAAACTCAATTCCAAAATCAGGACAGAAATTAAAACAGAAAGTAACAATTTGGGAGACCCACTTGACCTGTATTTTCAAGCCTAGTCCATTATAAGCACAGACTCACCACTTTGCCAAAAATGCATCTGTAAATAGTAATGTTTAAGAATAACGTCTCACAAAAAGCATTTGCAAGTATTTGAAGGACATTTCGTCTTCTACAGCACATAATACCACCAAAAGATTGAGGGAATCTGGAAAAATCTCTGTATGTAAAAGAAAAGGTCATGGAATGTCCATGACCTTCAATTCCTTAGACGGCACTGCATTAAAACCCAGCATGCTTCCATGATAAATATCACCACATGGGCTCAGAAATGCTTGGGCAAAGCATTGTCAATAACCACAGACCATCACTGAGTCTACAAATGCAAGTTAAGACTGTACTACGCACACTGGAAGCATCATCCTGAAGGAAGTTTCACAGTGGAACGTGTATTGTGGTCTGGTGAGTCAACTTTTTAGTATGTCTCTGGAAATAATGGATGTTGTGTTCTCTGGTCCAAAGATGAAAAGAACCATGCGGCTTCTTACAGTTTAAAAGCCAGGGTCTGTCATGGTTTGGGGGCATATTAGTGGGTAACTTGCACATCTGTGAAATCACCATTAACATTGAAATTTCAACATAACACCACATTCTACACGTGTTACAACAGCATGGCTGTATATGCAGAGAGTGTGGGTGCTACACTGACCTGCCTGTCTCCTATTGAAATGTGTGCAAATTCACAACAAATACAAAAGCCAAGGCCCCACAGCGATACTCAGCTGTAGAAATAAAAAAAATGCCAATCTACTTTCAAAACTTCCGTCTTCAGTTCCCAAAAATTAATTAAGTGCTGTTTAAAGGAAACGTGATGTAGATGTGATCTTGTTCTGTGTTTTGTAATGTGTTGTTGTCATTCAATTTGAAACGAACTCATAGAGTACTGTGGAAAATTATAGGCACTAAGCTTTTATTTGCACATCAAAACACTTTACTTGTAAGTATTCAAATCCTATTAATACACAAAGTAGTGTTATACATATGTCAGTGTGTTTATTTAACCCTTTCTATGCTTTTTCTTGTGGCAACCCAGCATATTTGCAGTTATCATCTAATACCTGCATTGACTGCTCAATACTTCATTAAGCTAAATCAGGGTCAAATGTCTGGGGTGTCCAGGAGAAATCTAGAACCACACTTTGTTCTTCAAACGGGCGCACAAGATATTACCTACTTCTTTCAAAGTAAGATATTCATGCTACTTTGTATTGTATGTGTGCTTATTTACATCTGTTCTCATGATATATTGTGTTCTTACTGATAGAAATTCTGCTAAGATAAAGACTTTCAAACAGAGCTTAGACTTCTTTTTGCACAGTATGTATTTTTAAAAGAAAAAAAACCCAAAGGCAAAACATCAAATATCATGTTTTGTACTGTTTCAATTTAATAAAGGTTAATCGCAATTTATAGATCACTGCTTTCTATTCTTGCAATTGTTCCAATTCATTTAAAATTTCATGTTAGAACTTTCTTTGATGGAGCTTTTAGGAACATTAAGCCCTTCAGGCATCTAGTTCACCACCACTGTGATCAATTCTGATTCAGTAAGTTTCTCATTAGGAACAGAGCTTTTTAAATGAAACCACTGGAAGCGACTTGGTTTATATCCTAACAGTTGAATTATGCCGAAAATTGAGAAAAATTAGAAGAATTCTCTTTTAATACCTGTAAGAACTAACAACACACATTACTGGAAGACCTGAGAGTGCACCGAGGTCGGGTCTTATTAGTTGTTGGGTGGTTTTTGCTTCTTAATGTATTTTTGTACTTGCTTTGCTATCTGGTGTCAACCAGAGGAGGATGGGCTTCCCTCTGGCTTGCATGCTGCAGGTTGGACCCAGATTTTTCTGTAAAGCCGCTTCGTGACAACATCTGTTGTAAAAGGCAAATGTAATTAAATAAACCTTAACCCTTCTTTTTCTGAGTCTTTAGAGCATGTCTTTAAGGTTGAGATCTGGTTGAATGCTGTGTTCATGCACGTTCTTGGCTGAAGCCATTCATCAGAAAACACCTGTTTGCGGCAGCAGGCCTCCTCTTAATTTCTTCCATCTTCCTGTTTTGTGTCTATGGGCAACGTCTGGTCTGTTTGTCTCCGCCCACACATTCCCTTTATACTTCTGTTCCCAGCATTCCCGGGGGGGTCGACCACTGATGATGTCATGGGGGAATGAGTGAGTCATTGTGTGAGCATGTGTGTGTTTTTTACTGTACCACACCCTCTCTGGAGATCCTGCCTATAGACACTGATTATTATTGTTCACTACAGGTTTGGACAGCAAGCAGGTTTGCTGTTAGTTCAACGCAGACGTGTCTGATTTCAGATTTGAAACATTTTTCCAGGGTTTGTTTGGCTGAGACACGTGTTCTGTATAATTAGTAATAATTCTATACTATAGTGAACCTGATCCTGAAGTTTCAATTCCTGTATTTTGGATTTTATGATGCTTGTTTTAGTGCACATATTCTATTTTTATATAGTTTAACTCACTGGAGACATACAATATTTGTTTTTCCCCACATTATATGTTAAGTTCATCAAATAAACAGTAATTGTGTATTAAATTGTACCTATGTATATATAGAAAGTCAACAAAACTTGTAATTTGACCAGGGACGCCCCAACCTTTGCAAACAAATGCATCAGGCCTTCATAATTTATTATCTAGATAAAACTTCATAACAGCTTTGGTAAAACACTAGTTTATGTTTGTCTCATCCTCAGTACCAAGAAAAATATATTCACACCAATCTCATGGTTTTCTCAGTTGTGGCATATTCGTCACAGTGAAAGCTTTCTTTAAACAAAATGTAACAGTAGATATTAGAACCTTATCAAACACACGCAACACACAATTTCTATCAGGCTATCCAGCGTGCAAATTACCCATACACAAATGTAATTTTCCCCTTAAAACGAATAACTTGTTGCATAACCTTTGGCAACAATAGCTGCAATAATTCGCAACAATAGCAAGAAGCGGCCAACAACATTGCCTATAATTTGATTTCAATCTTTTACATTGATGTGGAATAATTTGAGCCCAATCAGTGCAGAAGTGCCTCAATTCAGATAAACTGCTTTCAGATATATTAAGTGCTTGTTTGATGCCCTGCCAAGGTAGGACTCTGACTTCAGAACATTCATGTTGTTTCTCTTTAGCCATGCATTTCCTGTTTTAGATTGTTGTCTTGCTGTGTAACTCAATTATGTTTTCAGATTCAGCTCATGGACAGAAGAACAGACTTCCACTTTAAAAATTATCTGATACAGAACAGAATTCATGGTTCTTTTATTAATAACTTTTCGAATCCCGGGGCTGCAAAACCACTGTGATTCAGCGATGTCCTAGAGCGCTAAACAGTTTTGTAACTCTTTACAGTATGCTGTATTTTATGCTAAACTCATTTATGCTGTCTTTTTTTCATCCCTTCTGAATTTTCGTTTGATCACTTATCGCTTAGTGTGCCTGTAAAGCATGTGAGTGACTACATCACTCCAATAGTACGCTTCAGTATTAGAGAGGTTTATATTCCACAGGGCTGGCTGCATTCAAGCCTGATTGTGTTCAGTGTGTGTTGATCCTTATCCTTGTATTTGGTGAATTTGTTCAAATCTAAGGGGCATCACATAGGTGATGGATGACCTAGTTTCTTGAATAAATGAAGCAATACTTTAAAAATGTGTTATCTACTTACTAAGTGTACATTTCTTTTACAGAGACATTTTTAAGATTTTTACTAAAAACACTTCATAATTAACTGAAATTGTCAACAGAATGTACGTAAAAGAACAGTTTTGATGGTATGTCAAAGATAGTATGTTTCCTTTTACTGTGGATAGCATTATAATCACCTAGCTGTGGTCTGTCCTCTCTCGTAATACCACTTTGTACCTCAAGAGCTGATTGTGAGCCACTGTAGCATTGCGTCTGCCATTAGCCTAACACAAGAGAATAAAGAAGTAACACTGTCCTGACAGTGTTCAATCACATTGAAGGTCCTGCTTCCAATTACAAGAAAGAACAAGAAAGAGTAAACGCAGCAGTGATTTCTGGCAAACAACCATTATAATGACTGCCATTATCAGCTCATGGCAAGAATCCATGTTTGGCAGCTATAAATCCATGTAGTGCTATAAGTGTTAAAATTAGAGATAGAAGGATCGATCGGCTATGTATCGGTATCGGCCGATTTTTAATCAAAGTATGCGATCAGTGATTGGCTGATATTTCTCCAATTTAGCCGATCCTGAGAGCCGATCGATGGCGTTAAACAAATGAGCTTAATTTCTGTATTTCCAGAGAACCCCCTCCCTGCAATTCCTATCTGAACGTCTAGGTGGAAATACACCCCCTTTCAATTTCGACAGACTGAGTAAAGCAGCGACGTCCCGAGAAAAGCATGCGCTGAAAGCATGTCCGTCTGGCAGTGTTTTACCGTATGTGACGCAGACTCATCCAGGACATTTTTAAAATGTGTAATGATTGCAGTTTTGTCTGCATTTATTTAATTCGCTTTTTTTTCGTTTTAAACTAAGTGTCTTATTGGGGATATTTGTTTGATTTACTTTGTTTATTTACTGCTAATTTTGTTAAAAATATTATGCTGTTTCATATGAGCTTGTTAAAAATGGTAATAAACCAGTTTAGACCATGTTTCATGACCTGCTGGCACTAATAACTACATGCAGCCCTGCCGTGGCGTATAGCCCCGCCCTCAATTGGTATCGGCTATCGGCTGATACCAATTGTGTTCGGCGATCAGAAACGGCCTCAAAAACGCTGATCGGTCCATCTCTAGTTAAAATGTCTTTACTGGTAAGAACTGACAAGGCAGATAGAGGAATGGTGCATTTTCCAGTGATATGTTGTCCCCTATTTTTTAGAGTTTGAACTGGGTGAGACATCTTGCAAAAGACTCCTTAAATAGTACAATTTGCCTAGAAAGCTACAGACATGCAACCTGACAGAAACATTTACAGTGCCAGCAGATTATACTGTATCATACACCTACTGTAATGTTTTTGTGTTGTAATAATACATCATATATATAGTTTCATCAGCTTTACTGTATATCTAGTCACATTTCTCTGAAGCAGCAAAGAACAATTGTCTAAAAAGAGATTTTATTTAATTTTCTATTATGTAAATGCTAAAAGTGCTGCGTGGCTGAATGTAAACAAGAGAGAGTGGTAGTGGTAAAGTTCATTATAGTTAGGTAGTAGAATGCTAACTTACCAACTACCTGTACTCGCCTAGAATAAAGCAATTTTGTCATATACATTACAGTATACAAGTGTTTACAACCTTGGATGTACTATTTCTGCCATCTGAGCAACTTCACACATCTGTAAAAATCATGCTACTCATTAAAAAAAATTTTAACGATCATTTTTGTGACACTGACCTGCATTTTTTGTCTAAATCCATACTTAGACAGTGTCAAGCTGTAACTTGGAGAAGACGAACCAGGAGGAACTTAATTTTAGTAACAAACTTCTGTAGCAGCAGTTTACTAGCAGTAGCTACATACTCGCAGCCGCTGTACTGTTTTCCCTCATTTTTACCTCTGCTTTGAATTAATCTGTGGCTCCAGTTGAATTGTGGGATAGCACAGTGTGGTGTGTTCGCATACTAAAAAATTGGCTCCCCGTTCAGTACTGCTGCATGAATACTGAGCGTTCTGAAACACTAGCCACGCTCACCTACTGATTTCAGATGTACCCACTGTTTCCACTGGCTGTCCATTCTATTTGATGGTGTTACTTTGTTGGTCCACCTTATAGATGTAAAGTCAGCTCCACCCTAGTCTTGATAAAAACTTAATGTATAAGAAATTCCACAATCTGAATTCGTTTTTTAAAGTGGACCTAATATGCTTATTTTAATACATTTATTTTTGTGGTTTACTACAATAGATGTACATGCTCCAGTGTTCCAATAATACATTATTTTTCCCATACTGTACATCAGGATTCACCTTCTGTCTCAACCACTATGTTAGAGCTCCTGTGTCTTTAAACCTGACTTTACAATGAGCCCAGTGTTCTGATTTGTTATCTTGCCCACTCTGTTTTGGCTGGTCAACCCATAGCATGGCTGAAAGTGGTAGCTTTGTGTGGGCTGTTGCAAAGCTTGCCACTAGGCAGACAATGAGAATTGGGTTATGAGATGGCATCACCTTGTAACAGAGAAAAGGACTAGAATTCCAATGAGGCGTTTCAGGCAGCTGAGGAACTGTGTAATAGGCTTACAAGCACGAAACTACATAACACACTAAAGAAAGGAGGAAAAAGGAAAACCAATCATAGAAAGACATGATTGGTGCCCTTTAAACTTCTTTTACAGAAAGCCCGTAGACCAAATCACTGCAGTGCTGTCTGTACAGGCTATATAGCCTAATAGCCTGGGAATTGAGTCTAACTACACTATTGCTTCATCTTCTGTGGAAAAGCATGGATGAACAAGCTGCTTAACGCTGGCTTCCATCCATAGATTACGACACCGATTTTTCTCACGCTGCCTTGCCTGCCTGAACAGTGCGGCTGCAGTGTAGAGCAAGAGAGCAAGCGAGGGAGCGTTTGGAGGAGAAAGCCACAGTGTGAGGTGGTGAATTCCCAGCGTAATGAGCCGTGCTCCCACTCTCCAGGCTGTTGTGATGTGGGCCTCCCTGAGCTCGGCTGATTGGCTTGTGTTGTTACTCCTGTGTGGTGCTGTCAATACAGTAGAGCTGTGGAGCTGGACAATGACTAGCGAGGGTTGGCCCAATCAGAAGTAATTATAGTTGTTGTGGATCAGAACCCCAGCATGCGGTGCCTTTGACTGGCTCCATGTGTGCAGCAAACCAATGGACATAAATGTCCAAACTGACAGAGGCAATCACTGAGCTGCCCTCGGGAGGTCGCTTTCTTTGTCTAAAAATGGCCATTAATTACCAGTATAAAAAAATAATGGGTTTTTTTTGTGGTCGTTAATTATATAATTTTTACGCCTATGCTTATTTGCATTCCCACATGACAGGTGTGATTACAAGCATGTGTTTGCTTGTTTCCGCACTGCATGTTTTTATGATTGCAGGCCACATTTGAACCTGAATACAATTTAGAAACTCCTTCATATTGCTCCTATCCGAATGTCTGTGTGTTGGTCTTTCTTTGTTGAAGACACACTTGAGTGAGTAGAGATATGCGGCGCGGCTGTTTAGCAGACTTCATGAAAGGAGCCGTTCCTTTTTGAAGAACGAGGGATTCGAAGCATTTAGATGAATGTCGTGATGGCAAAGGAATATCAAAAAGAAGGGAAGGGAACAAGTGAAGCCTTAAACCCCCTGAATAATAAGCGGAAAGGGGAGTTCTGCTTTCATAGGCTGCTAGCCTGTCAGCTGTGAAGAACATAGAGGAAGAAAGGGAGAGAGAAGAGTGGTGGGGTGGGGTGGGGTGAGGGGGGGCTGATGGGGGTGGCTGGGAAAAGAAAGGAGATGGAGAAACTAGATGGTGTGCTCTACATTTCTTAATGCAATCAATTCAGCGCAGAAAAGCTTCTCTGCCTGCTTTTCTCTCAGAGTGTGATCCTGCTATAGGCTTCTGTACGGCGTCTCTGGGCTCCTGTCCAACCATGACATAATGAACCCTGGCAGATAAAGAGATATCGCCACACTGCTATGCTCTCTCTGTTTCTGCCTCTCCATCTTCTCCATACAAATACCAAAGCAATTTAGCACCACAGCTACTATTTGGAAGTGGCTAAACTTTCTATGTTGAATTGGTAAATACATTTTGCATGTCAGTTCTGTTTTTTATTTAAGCACTTACTCGCTTGCCATTTCTTTGAGAACACAAACCCCTGTGTAGTCACATACTTATTCAGCCAGTCAGTAGCATAGCAGCATACTGTATGAAGTCATGCAGACACCAGTCAAGAGCTTCAGTTAATGTTTACATCAAACCTCCAACAAAAAACCTTGAATATTTATAGTTACTTATACAACCTATAAAATACTTATAAAATAAGTATTCTGTTTTAAATTTTGGGATTTGGGTTTTTTTCCATAATTAAAGCAAACTACAAAATAGCAGTGTTCATTTGTTAAATACACAGCTTTCTGTTCTACCCTGGAAAACCCACCACTCCACCCGTATTTAGGCCCTTCACAATGAATGTCTTTTGGTGAAATAACTTAAAACAGACTAACATAAGCAAAAACATCTTCCTAAAACATATTACTTATGATGGTGAAAGCACATACATGTACTATATTTTAACTTTTTAACGGCACTGTTAAAATCTGGAATTTAAACCCTGTCAGCTCATGTGTCTGATATCCCACTCACTCAAAATAGTCAACATCACCCTAACAAAGTGCTAGACTGCATGTATTCCCAGGGCAGCTGCAAACAGTACCTTGCTGTTCTGGAATCATACTAGGGCAGTGATGTATGCACTTTTTGTACTTTGATAACTTTGTACTACTGTGTTATTACCTGGTAGACAGACTAAAGCACTCTGCAAATGAAGCAACTAGTTTAGAGTTTATATTTGATGACGCTGCAGATATGTTTTTAACACAGGCGTCAGACATGTATTTTCTGAACAACTCCAACTGCACCTGTATGCCCTTTCTGCCATCCAGCACTGGCAAAGCTTCCAGTGTTAACTGTTCATTATTGCCAGACGTCCGGAGGCCAAAAATTAGAATCCTGACAGCTCTAGTTGGTGCCTGGATGGATGGTTTGAGAATTTTAGACACTACTGATCTGCAATTTTTATGTACATCAGAGCAGTACACAGAACGGTATAAAAAACAAAATATATCCCATGAGTGACATCTTGCTGATAAGAGAGGTCAGTGGAGAATGGATAGACTTATTTAAGACTTATTTAATTTAGTAATTCAAATTAACCACTTTGTACAACAGTGGGTACCAGAAAAGCATCTGTGCATGTACAGGACTTAAAACCTTGATGTGGAAGGGCAAGAACATTGGCATCCACTCCAGTGGACAAAGGATTACAGAAATTGGACAGCTAGGCTGATCTGATGAATTTTCAGTTTCTGCTGCGGCGTACAGATGATAGTGTCAGAATTTCACATAAACTACATAAATCCATGGACCCAAACTGCCTTGTGTCAGGGTTTAGACTGGTGGTGGCGGTGTAATGGTATAGAAAATGCTTTTTTGGCGTACATTGGTTTCTGTAATACCCATCAATGCATCATCAAAGCCTGTCCGAGGCTTGTTGCTGACCGTGAGCTTTCCTGCATGACTACACTTGTCATCTGATGGCTACGATTGACCTAGTCATCTAAAATTGGTTCCATGAAATTACTAAACAGTAAGTTTAGTTTACATCAGTTGCCTCCTCAGTCACTAGATCTAAAATTCAGTTGCGCACCCTAGAGATGTGGTAGAACCAGAGATCTGCCTCTCGAATGTGCAGCTGACAAATTTGCTGTAATGATGTGATGAAATCATGTCAACATGCACTAAAATCGGTAAGAAATATGTACAGCACCTTGTTTAACCCATATCACTTAGAGTTCCTACCCTATATTAGAATGGTTCTCCTATTTAAATGTGGTCAGTGAGTGCATAGTTTATTATATACTACAGCAGTCAAGCCATGCATCTCACCTTTTCAACATTTATTTTTCTGTGTAAAAGTACATCAGCTACTGCTTACACTGTGTGAACATTTTAGCATGAACAGATCGATAGAAATTGTCCAGATATAAGACAATAAAACCTTTTTATTAAGTTACATTAGAAGATAAAAATTTTGCTTTCTCCTTTAAATTACCATTTCTGATATAGAGGTCTTTGTTCAAACAAATTGACTTATGAAGCTACAGCAGATGTAAAAAGTAGGAATATGTTGCATTTAATGTGATTCCGCTCTGAAATATATTGAGTTTACCATTAAATATGTAGCACACAATCACGTCGGCACACAGTGGTGCCAATAACGCGATTTGTACATTACGCCTGGAGCCACCAAGTCCATTGGGCTCCAAAGGCCAGTCTGGTGGCATTATCATGCGCTGGCGTGCCGACAAACTACATACACAATACAGAGGTGATTTATCACCGTGAGAGCCGAGCAGGAGCCAGCTAACTCTCGCCGGCTGACGCAGACAGCACATTTAGCAGACGGTCGATAGGCCTGTTCCTTTGTCTCCAACACACTGCAGGACACACACACACATTAACCTCTGCTGGATGCGAGTGGCAGGGGCTGCTCCAGAGGAGCCTGAAATCTGCAGTACATTACTGTCCCTGAATCCCAGAATAGCAGGAAGGAATGAATTACGGGGCGTTTAGTTTTGGATCATGCAGTGATGCCTGGACACACATCGCTCCCAGCGTGGAATATGGCTGCTTCCAGGGACACCTTAAAGGAATATTACAGTGTTTCTCAACACAACCTCTATCTGCTACCTCTGTATTGTACCATCGAATACTACTGACTGTAATTTAGAACTGCGAACCCGGCCACTCAAAGCACAAGCCAGCGGGTAGTTGCTGAATCCCAGCAGTAAATGTTCAGTGGAGAGTCTTTAGACTGTACATTTGTATTACTCTTTCAGAGAGTTGGCTGGTATCTGGAATAGTTTTAATTCTGTTTAAAAGTCATTAGGGCCAAAACATGCCCACCGAGCGTGAAAGAAACAGCAGCAATTTATGCTGCGTTTAGGTTTGCATTGAGAGAAAACTCATTCCACACTTAATGTTGGTACTTGGCTGACAGCAGCATGAAGCCATGCAATTGTTGCCATGGTTGATGATTATGAGAGGAGAGCTTATTTAAGATTGGAAAAAAGCAGAAGGATGCACTCCTTAGTTTTGTGTTGTAGCGTAGAGTTCAACACTGATAGCCTTGGCATTTATTGCACCCGAAAATATCTGGTTTATTGCACAATTGACAGCACAAGTTGGGAAAAATTTAACTCAACGCTCAACGTTCCACTTACCGCTGTGGAACATTGCCCCTCGTGGTGCCAGAATTTTTCATCAGGGCTCCATTGAAAACAATGTAATATCTGGTTTGCCATCATCTATTGACTGCACATATGTGAACTCAAAATAAGCCAGACTGATGAGCTCCTTCTGGTGGCTCACCATCGCCAATTTGCACTTAAACACAGCACAAAACCTCCAGCTGATTGTCGACATGCAAGCATTTAATAAAAGGGACCAGGTAGACGGTGAAGTAGTTTGTGAAACTGTAGAACGGCAGCGTTTAAAATAAAGAAAATGTTTTCTTATGAGTTTCAGATATCTGTGTTTAAACTAAACCTAATGACAGACAGTGAAATAAGTTGATGTTAGCTTGGTGAGTAAAAGGAATGCATGTGCATGTATGTACATTAAACTAAACTAAAGAGGCTGGCAAATGTATAGAATTTTATGAAAATGTTGCCGGTTCGATTCCACAAACCAACAGGACACGACTGAAGTGCCCTTGAGCAAGACACCTAACCCCTGACTGCTCCCCGGGTGCTGGGGCAAGGCTGCCTACCGCTCCGGGCAAGTATGTTCACTGCCCCCTAGTGTGTCTCTTCATTAGTGTGTGTATATGTAAGAGTTTCACAGCACGGATGGGTTAAATGCGGAGATCTTGAATATCCCACTGGGATCAATTAAGTATCTAAAAAAAATTTAATCCTTGAAATCAGTGGACATTCAATGCTTTATTTTATGCTATTGTGTTATCAGAGCACCTCCAGAGCTCTTAACTGACAATATCTATAACAATAGTAAATATTACTGCCTGTTTAGAAATTCCAGTTATTTTCTGTGATAACAATTTGACGTGAATTGATTTCTCTGAGGTACAAAAAAGGTTTATTTCTTTCTTCTAATGTCAGAGAAACATTTAATGTTGACCTTACACCAAACAATTTTTCAAGCGCTTTTACGGTCGCAGACAAGTTTGCAGTGTCGGAATAAAATCATGAGGGTCTTGCTTGAGTTGAGTCACGCTCGAGTCCTCTCGATTGTTTAGTGTAAGGTGGTCAAAACTGCTGGTTTAAGTCAGTCTTTTTCTCGTCCAAGCGTTCCGATAAAATCAAATGTGTTTAATATTATCTTAAGTCTGAAATCTTGGCTCACGCAAATAGTCATTGTCAACAACCAATAGGAGAGCTCTTTTCACCACCACACGGGAAGCCGCAAGGAACAAGGAGCCCAAATGCTGGGGGTCTTTACACTAAAAAGGAACTGACCTGAGGTTCATGCCCGTCTGCTCCAGAGCTATTGGCAAGGCTTTCGTATGAATGTTACTGGAGCTGTATGTGCATAACTGTCAGCAGTGGGTGCACCGTAAAGTAGTTGTTCACTAATTAGAAGTGGTGTCCCATGCCCAAATATTTGATCACCATAGCTTCCGTTACACTGTGTGTAAATTTCATAATGAATGAACAAATAGAAATGCTCCAAAGTAGTTGGAAAAAACGTCCGGTTCCATTGACTCACATTAAAAGTAAAGACAATTTTTGTCCTCTCCTGTGAAGTTGTCATTTTGGAGATACTTGTTTTCTTTGGACAGCGACAGTATGTTTAAATCTGTTGTATGTTTAAATGTATGTACAGCATAACAACACTAGGTCTCAAAACCTAGTGAGCTGCCTGCATAGACAGCATTTTACATCATAGTATGCGCTCCTGACATGTAGGTTGTCCCAATTCTTAGATACCTTAAACATGCTGTCTACTGAGGCGCCTTATTTTGCCCTGATTTTAAAGAAGCATTGAACGCTTCCTTAGCCGCTAAAGCAATCCCATGATGCAATCCAGGCAAATCTACGAGCAGTGAAGTCGTTTAAGAATGTAAGTTATTTTGATTCTCTCTGGTGTTTTAATGTGTTTCCCAGCATTTTATTCGCAACTCGTTGACCATTTTGCAGTTTTATACTCGAGCCATTAGCGTTTATACTAGCGGGTTTTTAAACCTGGGGCTATTGTTTTGGATGCCGCAAGGAACGTGCCCCCGTGTGCAGCTCCTCCAACACGGCGCACAGTCTATTAAACATCTTTTCAGAGTTTTTTTAAAGTCTTCTAGTGTAAATATGTTTGTTCAAGCCACCACTTATCAGGTTTATCCATCAGTGGCTATCGTTTCTTTTATTCTAACAATGCATTTTGTCCAGTTTAGCAGCTTTGCCTAATTCGATGTATGACAGCAATGATTTTAAAGTTAAGTTTTCGGTTTACTTATTTATATAGCATCTTTTACAACAGATGTTGTCACAAGGAGCTTTACAGGAAAATACAGGTCCTACCCCTAGTGAGCAAGCCAGCAGCAACAGTAGCAAGATGAAACTCCCCCAGATCAAGAAGAAGAAACCTTGAGAGGAACCAGACTCAAATAGAGGAACCCATCCTCCTCTGATCGACACTGGATAGCAAAACAAGCAGAAATGCAATAAGAATAAGACTGACTATTTTGTGCATATATGAATAAAGAGGCAGAAAGGAAGAAAAGACATGATTGATTAGAGCAGGAGAAGAAAATCTTTGATTAAGTAAGCAGATGTAATCTTTGGAGGTGCCAGTGGTATGCAAGCGGGTTTTCCACCAGGCACTGGACAGCATGAAGCTCCATGATGGAAAAACTGGCCAGACTGTAAGCAAACAGGGGCACTTAGTCAAGGCAGACACAGCAGCAGCAGCAGCAGATCACAGGATGGGCAGCCATTCAGGATGAGACCACACGGGCTGGGCAGTTGTTGAGCTCAACAAGAGAAACACATGGATAACTATTTCCTTAAATAGTGGGGTCTCTCACACAAAGATCACACAGGCATGAATAGTTTTTCTTCACTAAAGGAAAGAAAAGTAGCTTGTAGTTAAGTAAATTCCACCTGCTGACAACATTATTCAAGATATTATCCTCTGTGCGTGTGCATCTGCACACTTCTAACCTCTCATTAACCAATATATGTTACACAGTGCACTTACATCTTAACTTGTTTCTCTCAGCTATGCACTGTTCTCTTCTAGTTAAAGCTGCAATTTTAAACTACAAGGAAATTGAAAGATGTTTCCAAACACAGTCTACAGTATACACAGTAAATAAAAAATCACTGAGGATATCACTTCCATTAGAGCTTTCACTGCCTGTTTGGCCAGTTTGCTAGAGCAGAATGTGAAAGCCTCATGGCTGTGGAAAGCGCAACAAACAGCAAAGTGGAATTGATTTTCAAAACCTTGTGTTTGGGGATTTAAAGTCCAGGACATGGCCAAAAAAGAAGAAAATCACCTAAATTGCTCCTTTTTAACCTCTCTCTAAGAAATGTTCTCCCAAAACCCTTGTACATTATTTTTCAGCAACACTAGACCTTTTCAAGCCACTACAGTAATTAACTGTTTAACTGCCATTTTGGAGATACTTTTTGTCCTTGGACAGCAACGGCATGTTTAAATCTGTTGTATGTTTAAATGTATGTAGACCATAACAACACTATGTGTATATGAATTATTATATATATGGTATTTTCATTACCAGGTTTGGGTAATAGGACTATATTTTTTCCTACATTTCACATTGTCAAGCATTGTGTAAAACAGCTGTTTCATGTAGTTTTTGTTTTATACTGATTCAGCAATTTTCTCTTGCATTATGTTGTTAGTATGTAGACTATTCCCAACTAGACAGCATGATATCTTCATACACCACTGCTATGGCACCTGACTTGCTGTGCTTGATGTTTTCCCATAACCTTTTTTTCAGTTCACAGTGTTGAGTATTCCAGCATGCGGTCTGGCTATTTAGACTGACAAATATTAGTATTCCACAACTTTGATTAAGGTCTTCCTCTATCTCCGCATCTCTCTTGCAATCTGCAGGTCAATAGTGCCCATAATCTCTGGAGTCCTGTTACCGAAGATAGTTCATCCTTATCACAGGAGCTTCCCAGTGGAGGCTGAGTGGATTAGCCCTTCCATCTCTCAGCCTGAATACTCAATGAAGATTCCTCCGCAGGCCATGATGGAAAAGCATCATCCCCTGCTGTGCGCCTCAGCCGCACATACTGTTCCTGCCTGGCTCCAATAGCTAAAACCTGCCAGCCATGAAAGAAAATGGACATCTACAGTTTATGGATTTTTCCATTCCTGTTTTTTTTTTCTGTATTACACATAATCTCTGTTAACATTCTCATGATTTATGACGGTTAAGTTCAGAAGTTCAATCTGTTTCCAATACAAGTCCACTGATAGATGTGTGGAAAGTGTGGAACAGCATTTCATCACTTAAACTCCAAGGACACATGTGGGCCCACACTTCAATTCCTCGCTCTCAAAAAACTACATGACGTAGATTAGTTCCATAGCAGTTACTGAATAATTTAGTCTGAAGAATACTGAATTATATATCTCAAAGGAATACTTGCGTTTTCCAGCCTAATCTCTGTCTGTAGCCATGAGCGATTTAACACATAGGCTAACCTAAGTTTAAGCCCAGGGGACTGAGTAATTCAGGGCCTCCGATTGGCAATTTTTTAAGAGGTTTATTTATTTACCATCCACCACATCTGCACCAACGAATATCATTTTACATATATCATCATCCATGACTGCTGATCCCAATTTATTCAGCACGCTAGCTCTGATGCTGATCGCCGGCTGTACGTTTACTCAGAAGCTAAAGCCAAGTGTATATTTCAATATGCATCAGAATAGAGCTCAAAAACAAAATGCTCAAAATGCTTTGTTGCCCTGTGCATTGTAGGATAATCAAACTGTCGACTATATTGTTTAATGGTTTTAGTGAATAAATTACACATTGATGGTAAAGAGTAGCACAGCTGATTGCGCAGCTAAGCATGTAGAAGTTCAAGCTTAGCTCAAGTTCTGTAAATGTATTCATTTTATATTAGCTGTACTCATATAGGTTTAATAAATGTGGAATTAAAAGGTTTCAAGCATGATTTCTTGGTGATTTATCACTTTGGTATCTGTTAATTATTAAAAGATTCACTGCTTTTAAGCTAAATGGTACTAGGCTATTTTTTCTGAGCTCAGGTAGAAGTTTAGCTCAGGTAGTAAAAATGGTGGTTCACACTTTAGATTGTTTTTTGTTTTGTGTATTTTAAACCACGTGTGATCAGCTACACACGCAACATTGTTAGGGATAGAACTTTTTTAAGAAAGGGACTACTCTGAGTTCACTACTTCAGTCTTCAATCACAGACTAAAGATCTGTCTCTTTGTGAACTACTTAGGTGAGCACTAATCTAAGTATTTATTGAAACGCCCTGCTTAACTCTTTATCATCTTTCTAGGTATGAGGACTAGGTAGGTATTGCACATGTGCTGTATTTAACACTGTATCAGCACTGGTCCTTTTTTCTAGCAGTGTTTCAAGGTAATTTAATCTTTTAGTACTACACAGCATACATTCTCTGATTAAACACAAAGCCCTTCTTGAGTCACTCTGGATAGGAGCGTGTGCTAAATGCCATAAATGCAAATGTGTACATAGAAGGTATGTGGCTTTGTTCAGAGTGAAAAAAGCCCAATTATTTAAATACCACAAACAATAATATCTCTGTACTTACAAAAGAACAAAGCACGCATTGACTCTAAACATACTTTTAATAGAAGTCAGTAGGCAGGTGCTAAAGGCTTGGATTCTGTTACAAATGTGTTTTGAGTAAGCAGTCTTTTTAATCTTTTAGTAAGAACAGAGAACCGTGTCAGAATTATTGTCCATGGTAAGCATGTGATACAGATGCAGCAGATGATGTTGAAAAGTGCTGGAATGTTCCTTCAAGATTAAGCATAGGGTTCAGGGGGTTTAAGCACAGAATATCATTGTGTATAGGGCTTGAGCAGAGACTATATACAGTGCTGTGAAAAAGTATTTGCTATTTCCTCTATTTGTGCATATTTGTTACACATGAATGTTTCAAATCATGAAAACACTGCATTATTAGACACAGATAACCCAAGTAGACACACAATGCTGTTTTAAACAACACTTTCATGTACTGAAGTCAAACTACTCTTCAGCCCTGCCTGCCTTATGTGAAAAAAGCAAATGGCCCTGTAGCTACTAAATCAAATAGTTAACCAAAGTCATCTGACTACTGGGTTTGATTTCACTAGTCACACACAAGCATGATTACTTCTGATATGTAAACAATACTTAAATAGAACCTTGGAGCCTACCCAGGAGTGGGCAGCCAACTGAAATTTCACTAAAAGCACCCAAATGTCTAAATCAGGAGGTCATAAAACAATGCAGAAAAATATCTAAAGAACTGCATCCCTCACTTGCCTCAGTTAAGGTCACTGTACACGAGTCCGCTATGAGAAACACACTGGGCAGACATGGCATACATGCTGCAAGGTGCAAATCAGTGCTGACCAAAAAGAACAGTTTCACATTTGGCAACAACCTCTACATTTTTTGAAAGACATGGGTCCCGTTACATTTGCCAAAAAACACCTCATTCCACCATATGAACATCATATTAGCAGTAAATCATGGTGGTGGTAGTGTGATGGTCTGAGGCTGCTTTGCTTCTGCAGGACCTGGATGACTTTCCGAAATTAAAGAAACTATGAATTTTGTTCTCTATCAGAAAATCCTAAAGTAAAATATCCGGGCATCAGTTCATGACCTAAAGCTCAAGTGCAGTTGGGTAATGCAGCAGGGCAATGATCCGAAGCACACAAGCCAGTCCACTTTTAAACGACTTAAAAGAAACAGAATGATGTTTTTGGAGAGGCTGAGTCCTGACTTGAATCCATTGTGATGCTTAAACAGGCAGTTTATGCTGGAAAACCCTCCAATGTAGCCAAATTAAAACAATTCTGCAAAGAAAAGTTACTGCACAGTGACGTAAAACATTCACTGCAAGTTATCATAAATGTTTGGCTCAAGTTGTCTTTATTGTGATGATCTGAAACATTTAAATATGACAAATTAGCAAATGGGGCCGGGGGCCAACTTATTCACAGCCTTGGACTTGGCTGTGATGCATCAGCTTCATGTTAATCAGGTCACCATAAAAAAAACAGTCTAGACTAGAGGCCCACATGTTCATGAAACTGAAAAGAAAAGACCAAGCATCCTGTACAGCACACACACTCTCCCACCCACCCAACCTGAGCACAACACTGCTGTGAAGTAGCTGCACCCACTTTTATTAGGTTACAAAACAGATGACACACCAGTTAATATACTACAGTTCTATATTATAGTTTTGCACGTATTATTGTAGTTTTATGCATATCCAGACTCTTATTAACTCCTGACTTTTAAATAGTTCCCATTTAGTGAGCGTTCCATATATTTTACTATTGGCAAACTTTTACCCAGGCTCATTCCTTCACATGAAGAAACCAAGGACAATCGCTCATTCCAAAATAAACACAAGCCTGAACTGAACCCAGAGTTGTTAGTGAGAATTAGGCCTGAACCTGGCCTGAAACCTGCTGTTTAATTGAGGAAGGGTTTGTGTTCAGCTGGGTTCAGGTGAGGTTGCAGACCTCTAGATAATTTTTATGCCTTAAACTGTGAAAAAAATTCTTCCTAACTGTTACGGTAATGAATGTTTACCTTCGTCTCTCGTACAAGTGGCCGACCAGGTCGTTGCCGTCAGTGTACTCGGAATGGTGTCTGATTTCTTCACTAATGCTGCAGCTCAAAGCTGTCTCATCCACTCGGGGAGAATTAGAGCATAGCAATTATGCCTCCACACACAAGCAAGGCTGAAAGAAAGAGTATTTGGTGAGCGAGAGAAAGAGAGAACGAAAATTAGGAGAACCAGGCTTTACTGAAGCCTTATACTTGATTGGCTATTCTGTTTTAGTTAAGGCTACAGTTTAAGCTAAATTACAGATAAACTGACCGGTGTCCCCAGTTCAATCCACAGTATACACAGTAAATAAGAGTGAAGATTGCTCCTGGGCGAGCTCTCACTGCTTATTTGGCCAACTCTCTGAAGAACGTGAAAAGACTCATGGCCGTGGCAACCTCAAGAGCAAACAAACAGCAATGATGCCTGAAGTTCAAAACCTCACATTTGGGGATTTAAAGTCGAGGGCACGCTCGGAAATAAAAAGACAGAAAATCAGAAAGAAAGGAAATCACCCGAGGGGCTAAAATAAATCTATCAATTTTTTTTTTTTAAAGGACATGTTTGATGTCATCGAGATTTATCTTGGTGCCTTGATTCGGTGCTCACGCTGAACAGCTTGGGCCCCTGCTATTTTTTTTTTTAGACAAACAAGTCAAAACAAAAGAAAACAAGTTTGCGCTGGACCCAGTTCCGTCTTTATCTTTCAATCAGCGTAAACATGACACCGCTGATGATCCCCGTTCAAAAGCATTAGAGCAGTTCTCCCCGCTGCTCTCTCCACAGGGCAGGAGCTCATTTGATCCTGAATGAACGAGGGAAGGAAAAAGACGAATGGAGAGAGACGGCAGGTGCTTCTCCTCACCCTTGGCCTCCCCCTGCAGTGTCTAGGCTTTGAGGATTCCTCCACTTAAAGAGCAGCTGCTTCATTCCACATCCCCCCCCCCCCCTCCTCCACTCTCCCATCCACAGCAGCAGCCAATCATTCCTCCATCCCGTGAGTAAGTCGCTTACACGGCCTGTCAAAATAACACACTTTCACCATGTTTTAACCCTTCAAACTGCTAGGGGCTGTATATAAGACCCACTTCAGCCCCCATATTTAGATATGTGCAATATGTAAAAACGTAAAGATCCATTGATGCTCCAATTCTTCATTGTTGTGATATTTACTGAGCCAGATTTGTTAACATGGTGGTGAAGGGAACCAAACGTCAGATGCTTTTAATGAGTCTAGAAGCAACCTCACACTAAGCTGTTACACATTATAGTAACAAATGCACTATGTGATGTCTGATGCATTGGTTTGCCATAGCATTGAGAATGTTTTGCCTGTTCTTAATGAACATTAATGGCAAAAAAAGGAACATGCAGGTAAATAATTTTATTTAAAGGCAAATAAGTATGCAAATGAAACATTACTTATAACAACTTAGAAGATACATGTGGGTTGTCTATATTACTGTTGAGGCCATCACAAACCCTGGTTCGTTTCACCATCTCTGAGTTGTAACTGTTTCACATCAAACCACTCTGAATGACTTGTTGACATCTCAATGTTTGAATTATGATTTTTTATTTTTATTTTAAAGAGATCATTTCAAGACTGTCATATCCTTTTTAGGGTTAGGGTTAGGGTTAGGGCTAGGGTTAGAGTTAGAGTTAGGTTAATTCTAAAGCTAATTTTTGATCTTGGATTGTTTGGGCAGTGTCTTTACTGATTTCTGGAAGTCAGTTGTATCTTTGTACACTTCATGATTCATGATCCCATCATTAAAGACAAGTTTGATGACACCACTGTGAGAAAAACAGCCCCCAGACTTTGCTGTGTCCACCTCACTCCTTTTAGTGCAGTCTGGTTAGAATTCCTTTCCAGATTTTCTCCAAACATACGTTCAACCATCAGTTGGATGTTGTGCTCAAAGTCTTTAAGTGTTTTTCTCTGAAACAAATATCATTTTGTGAAACCAAAAGAACATTACTAAAATTTACCAGTGGTTAAATAGATCAAATATCATAACTAGAAAGATTTTACAATACAGATTTTATCCACTTGCCCTAATAAGAGAGACTTCAGGAACAGTATGTTTTGCTTCTAGAATCAAGGGGCAAAACATGACAAAGCTGTCTTTGTGGACCATTGTTGCACAGCTTGTATTAAGATTGTTTAGTGTCTGAACCCATGTTGTATATCTTTCTTGCTTTTTTTTTATCTTTATGATGAAGAGCCACCAACATCCTACTATAGACCACTGGCCTGCCCTCAGCATTAGACCGACGACCACCAAAAGGTACGTTGTGTACATACTATATTTGATTACATTATTATAATATGGAAATGTTTTGTCTATTATAAAAAAACATAACAAATTCCTCTATATGTGATGATGTCATATGGTGGCAGTGGAGTCAGTCCTACAGAAAAAAAACCCCAAAAAATCTTCCTCTCGAGTAATATCTTTCTAGCTAAGCCTGGAAACGACAAAGCATGCACCCAGCAACAAAATGGCAACATACAGGTAAAATGATTTTTTCAAATTTTGAATAATAATTAATTCGCTTATTTTAGAAAACATATTGGACATGTGCACTATTTTGGGGGCCTGTATGACTGAACAATAAAAGTCATGAACAAATAAATAAGCCGTGAGTGTAAAGGGCTGCTTTTAGTGCAGCTTTCTTATGTTTTAATGTAAGATGGTATAAAACAATGAAAACTAGAAAATTTAAAGGGATGGAAAGGCAGACAGCTTTCAACATGAAATGAAAGAAAAGAACAACTGCCAAAAAACCCAAAACAACAAGAAGAAAAAAACAACTGCATGGAATATTTGAAAAAAAGAAACTATTGGAAGTGTAAGTCATTTAGAAAGACCAGGCCAACAGGAACAATGTTAGAAATCACAGGCGTATATTTCTGATATAGCTGGTTATGGTATGGATTCTACCTTTGTGCATCCATATTTAGTCAAATGTTGTACTGAAGGTACTGCTTCATAAAAGATATTACAAATAAAAGCTAACATTTTATGCTTTTTTTGTTTTGTGTTGCTTATTTTTCGATCTAGAACACAAGCTTATGGAAATATAGCAAAATCCCATTCCACCTCGTCAACCCAATATTTTTGCTTTTCATACTTCATTAAAAAGTAAAATCAATTCATTGTAAATCAAAATCGGAAGATTCTCCAAATCTTTTGAGGGGTACATACAGCCCTTTTCGGCTGCGGTTTGGGCCACGCTGTGTAAAATGAAGATGCCAAAAAGGTTTTTTTTGGAGCATTGCTATTGGAGACTTGCTTATGGTTCCCTAAAAATCCTTAAGTGGTTTCGCTTTAAAGATCTTATTGAAAGGTTCCTCAAAATCGGGGTTCCTCAAAAGTGGTTCTTCAATGGTCTCGCTCCAAAGTACCTTTTTTTTGGTGCTTTTATTTTCAAGAGTGGTTTAGCGAAAGAAAGACTGTTTTTCCACTGGCTGCTCTTCACTCCACCACACATTTTCCCACTTAATACAGAGTGTGCCCTGCTTGAGGCATGCCTTGCATTCATATGAGCCTTTTGGGGGCTTTTAAAACATTCCCCCATTTGCCCTCACATTCCCCCCCTCCCTTCGCTTTGATCCGAGCAGATCGACCTAGCCGGAGCACGGCAACCGCATTCCACGCCAGCTGCCACCGACCACTATTCAATTAGCCTGGGTCTCAGGGAGCAAATAACAAGAGAGAACCTGCAGTGGCCATGCCGAACCGCAGTTCTCCTGAAGGACCACCGGCCAGTCTAACCTAGTTCCATCTGAATGATGATCTCTCCTTTGATGAATTCACGCGGTTGATTAAAGCAGCGATATCAGACTCACTGTACTTTTGCACACTTCGTTGCACTCGGCCCTTAAGGCACGTGACGCAGTGTGAATGCAACACTTCAAACCATATTTTTAATCATTCCTTTCATCATCCTAAAACTTAGTCACTGCTTACAAGAACACTCAAAAAAATCCTTAACACCATTACGAAAAGGCACAGCACAGAGAATGGAGGCCCTATCCCCAAGTCCCATGAGTGCTGTGGGTCAGCTGTAACTGATCAGCTTAAAACATCCACCGAGGGGCCGCTCGCATATATGCAAATGCTCATTTTTGCTCCGCCACCTTTGTTGTGGGATTTAGTTTCATAAGACATTTCTGCACGAGTGAATTCAAATAGTGATTGAACTCTAGACTGAGGAAACAGAAAGACTTACAAAGCATTATGTTGTCCAGTGACCGGACTCAATCCATTGAAAAGCGCAACCGTTGTTGAACAGTCACGTGAGGATCAAACGCACTGGTGCTTTGAATGAAATAAACATTGGTTCAAAATATAATTATAAGAGTAACTTTTACAACAATTGTAAAAATCTGCACGTTACTCAGTCGTTAAGATATAAAATTATTCTGAAACATCTGATGTGAAATTCTTGCCATTCCTATAGAAATAATCATTCATAATATAGGTGACCAGATGTTCGAAGCCTCTAAAAAGTGACTTCTAAAAACATTCTAAGATTTAGAATGCACTGTAGACCACCTCTAAGACTTTTCCATGATATATGTTGTTGGGAATAGGTTTTACACATACAAGAGATGCCAATGCTATAATTATGATTAATACTACTTTTATTTCCAGAATTGATACCTTGTTATAATGTGTATTCACATATACATCAGCTCTTCTTTTCAAAAACTTCAAAATTAATAATTAAAGAAGCTATTTGTAAGATGATGGTCGAATATATACTTCACCCAATCACATGAAACAAAGAAGGTTAGAAATGTTAGTTCTAGACTTTAACTTTGTCCCTTTTACAGCACAGTGTAAACTCTTGTTTAGCTTCTATTTTTATTACGTCTTTTGTTTGTTGCTTTTTGACTAGAGCAAGCATCGGCATTTTATTATTTTATTTTATTCATTGGCTACCTATTCTTAACCAGGAGCAGGACCTTCAACATGATATCCTTCACCATGTCCTTCAGGACCTTCAACATCAAGTTGGACTGATGACAGGCCCATTGGTCGCCTCTTGAGGTACAAAGTGGTATTATGAGAGAGAACAGGCTCGGGCTAGCTGATTAGAATGCTAACTTCAGTAGCTATCTCTGTTATTTCTTCACATTCTGTTAATAATTTTAGTTAATTTGGAATGTTTTAAACTAAACATTTTACAGATTACACTTTCAAGCGTAAATCCTATTTTTGAAATATAATCATGTTGGACAGACACCAGGCATGCAGGGTAAGACAGAATAGTACCCCGAGGAAACCTCTGTTGTTGTATTTTTCCTCAAATTGACTAATGCTTTGCCACATCAGATGACACATGTGGGTTCACTGGTCATTTTGTACAGCAAATGAAACGGCTATTTAAGTGAATGCATGTTTTGTAGACATCACACTACCATTGTAAAGAAAGCCAAGTTGTTAAGTTTAAACATACAGACAGATTTAACACTTAGAAATCCCTGCTATCTCCAGTGAGTAAAACCATGATGTAAATTCAGTGTTAATTAGTTCTCACTCGTAGCTCATTAAAACAATCTGTTGACAGTGTGGATACTAGACTTTTGATCAACACCCTGTGTTTGTAAGTGGTAAAGAGGATATGTTATTATCATAATTTGAATTTGAAGGAATTAAAGTCTTGCACCTACTGCATTTACCGTCTTTTGCATTTATGCCACATTTGTTTCATTTCTTGACAAATCAAAACAAGTAGTCCAGTGTAAATATAGTTTGCACTCACTAAGTACATACATATAATAGAAAAAAAATGTTTTCAACACTACTTGAACACCATTGTGCTTAACGTTGTATAAAACATTAAAAATGGGCCAAAATCAAACGGAATAAAACTTTCTTAAAAAAACTGTCTTACATTAAAATTTAGGACCAGTTTTGCCTTCTCCTCCTTGTCCTCTAAAGTTTGAATTTTATAGATGCTATTATTTAAGCATGGAACAGGAAGCAGGCCTAACAAACAGCCCCAAAGCACATTATATTTCTTACACTGTACTTCTGTATTCACCCTCTGTCTTAAACATTCTGTTAGAGCTTCTGTGTCTTTAAGCCCTGCCATCTAATCAGTCCAGTGTGCTCTGATTGGTCAGTTCATCGACCAGAGTGGTGATCTGCTACAAGCCCCCTATACCGTTGTAGTTATTCTTACATGGTCATCAGTTCTGCCATATCAGTTTGAGCCAGAGTCCGATTCTGAAAGTCAGGTAGAAGAGGTTGGTAGACCTGATCCACTTTCACAAGCTGTTTCAGAGTGGTAGGTTTTAACACTTTGAGCTCTCTATATGTTGTGTAATTGTGTGCCAAGCTTGCTGGTAGGCAGGGAATAAGGATTGTGTTGCGAATGTCAACTTGTAATGTCAACTTGTAACAGAGGAAAGGGCTAGAATTCCATTGAGGTTTCAGGCAGCTAAGAAAAATGTTTTCACTGGGGTTTCTCTTGCTGGCCACTCTACAGACCATTCACATGAACAAAAAGCTACATAACACACTAAAAGGAAGAGAAAATTCACATTTCTACTTTAAATTCTCATTCCACTGCTAGCTATTTCTGTTTGTACCGGGACAGATGCTCTGAAAAAGCATTTGTTGACTGTGTGGAAACAAATCTGTCATTTTAACATGCTCTAGTTTAAAACATGGCAATAATTTACGTTTATATCTCCCTGGATGTGAATCACTGCAAAGCTGTGGATGTGTTGGGATAAGACAGCGCTGGGGCGCAGGCCTGCACTCTAGGTCGAGCTATTTGTATTGTTAGCACCGCTGAATGGGGCCATCTGCCCGCTGCCTGCTGATGGCTGTCTTGGCTGGTTGTTCTTGAACAATAAGGACATGGGGCCTGGCTTTTGTGGGCAGGCGTCAGGCCGGACAATAGGGCGAGAGATGGGATGGCTAGCAGCGGGCTAGCGGAGCGCTACTTTAACGAGCACCCTCGGTAAACACCAGTGCTGATAAAGCCCCTCATAGACAGATTAGCCTGGCAGGCGAGAACAATGTCAACGATGCTAATTACCCTACGCTGCATGCACAACACATACACAGGCTTTCTCCGAGACACAGACACACACATACACCCACACATATACCAACTCAAACCACAGCCTCTCAGTGTGACATGTGCAACATTCACATAGCTTCTTTGCAAGACTCACGCACAATGGAGACGCAAACACAGCATGCATGCTCAACTTTTATTTTGTCACATACGTGCAGTATTTATCACAGTACGTCTTCTACTCTGCACAACAGCGGCAATCTACTATGTTACTTTTCAAGAGTTTGGCATCGCTAAATGGTTCAGAGGTAATCAAAGTAAGAGGTTTAATGCAAAATTCTTCATTCTGATTTAGCTTACTGCATCTGAACTGTTCTCAGTGACAGTGATGGGAACCAGATAGCTAAACTACTGATGCATCAAAACCTCTTTTTTTTAGATCGAGTATGTTTTAGCTTTGCTGGCCTACACGATTTACCTTGAATTAAGTAACACTGCATTGGGCTTTTCTCCACATCAGAAAAGCGCTTCTGTACATCTGTAAGTACAGTACATTTTCATACACTGGTCTCTTTCAACAACAGTCTCTGTAGCACAGCAACAGCAGAAATCACATCAATTTTTTTCAGTTTGACTCTTGGAGCTGTAGCTGTAGAGCTGTAGCATATCCTCTAAAGCAGTGGTGCCTAATCCTGGTCCTGGAACGAACCTAAAGAGATCAGATCCAACACCTGGCTCTATTATTCAAATAGCAAGGGAAGTCTTCATTGGTTGGTTCAAGACAATGGTTGGTGCTAAACTCTCCAGGGTGGTAGATCTCTGTGACCTGGATTGGGCACCCCTGCTCTAAAGTCAGGAATACATTGTGCAATTTTTGTGACTGTACTGTACTCACACTGTACTCACACTGTGTGAAAATACTGTCTATGCTATGTGAAATGCAGTCGCTCCAGACAGCTCTGACCATGAACAATTTCAAGTAAACCTGTTTCATTCAAACTGAGCTACAGCAGTGCTGCTAACACCGTACAGCGAAGCTAAAACCAGGTGGTGATGTACACTGTTAAATAGTGTAATCCCTAGTATAAATCTGTTCAGTCTGTGTATTTACATTATTATTTCAAAATATATGTTTTTTGGCTAAACTGGTTGTGATTGAGTGTTTAATACGTAACTGTAACATCTCACATTGTATTCCACCAAGGTGTAATGTTTAAAGTGACCGGTGACTTTGTGTCTGATGTCAAAGATTCCAGGATTCAGTAACACTTCTCTATGCTAGTTGGCACTTATTCCCAGCTAGCTTCAGCTATTTGTTTGTTAGCGCAACAGCATGCACTTAGCCTAGGTCACATGGTATCAGGTGACTGGTATCATCTTATTTTGGTATCAGCGAATTTTGTTTGACTTAATGAGGCATCGATGGTGGTATCGACTAAATGCTACCTCACAGAAAATGATTTCATGATATTATTACACTGTCTGATGTCTAAACTATTGTTTTTACCTTACGATTGGGGCATGAAATTAATATTTTAAAGTCAATTCATGTTAGAAGGAGATGCTGCCGAGAACAATAAAATGCAAGAAATCTTTTTCTTTCCACATTTCTGAGTATTGTGCCATCATCAACATTACAATAGTAAATAAAATGACTATGTTTCTGTTGTATATCACAACCCTGGTTCCTACCTCCACCATTGTAGAGCTGGTAGGTTTATCTATAATGCATCATTTCACGTCTCATTCTCATTCATCTCATTTCAGTTGTTGACTTATGCAGAAATTTTGAAATATTGAAGGAATTCTCCTCTATTTGTACTACTATTTAACTGAATTAGCTTGGATCGAACGTACTTTGTTG
Organism: Megaleporinus macrocephalus; assembly: GCA_021613375.1. NCBI lineage: Eukaryota > Metazoa > Chordata > Actinopteri > Characiformes > Anostomidae > Megaleporinus > Megaleporinus macrocephalus. The sequence goes on from CM038707.1 coordinate 31,003,472, forward strand.
CTGTACCAGTTAAACAACATTACGTGTTTACATTTCAAGTGGACATGCACTGAAATAAGAAAAGTGTCTGAACGCCTGTTTTCCTCACTGTATTTCATGCACCATGTAAAACAAGTAGATTAACACATGGTGTAAAACATGTTTTTCTTCAGATGGCTTTGAGAAGTTATTCTCGTTTCTGTGTTCACGCTTTCCTGCTGAACGTTTTTCAGAGCTCCACTCGGCACCAGCATTATTCCTCTCCAGATTGCTCCTTCATGGAAATTCATTTCGTGCTGTACCTGTCTTCCTCTGGATGACTCATCCATTTTCTGACTTTTCTGTTCTGGATGAAACATCCCTTCTGTTTAATCTTCCAGCTTTCAGCCCCAAAGCAAAGCTCTACTGTACCGCTAACCCTCACCCCTCAATCTCCCCATCCCCCCATCCTAGCAGAGCACAGAGACCGTCAGAGAGCACAACTGTCACTCTGGGGCCTTTGAAACCAGCCAAAACATGTCTTCTTTCTCTCTATCTGTTTTTCTCCCTTTCTATTCACTCTCTTATTCTTGTTCTCCCTCTCTCCTGTCCTCTAATGTTCTCTTTTTTCTTTATCTGCCTCTCTCACACACGTTTTCCCTCTCTGTTTGTCTATCTCTCTCTCTCTCTCACTCACTCTTCTCCCGCTTCCTGTCTTTGTCACGTTCTCTTTCTTTCTTCTTCTTTCTCTCTCTCTCTCTCTCTCTCTCTCTCTCTATCTCTTTCGTTCCTTCTCTGTCTCTTTTTTTCTCCGTCTTTCTTGTTCCATAATTTTTTCTTTAAACTTTTACTGCCTCTCTCACATATTTTCCCACTCTCTCCTTTTTCACTCCCTCCCTCTTTCTCTCCTCATACCCTCTTTCATATCCATACCCTCATTCCAACTCTCTCTCCCTCTCTCTCTCTCCTCATACACCTTCGCCCCTTCATACCATCATATTCTGTCTCTCCCTCTCTATTTCTCTCTCTCTCTCCTCTCTCTCTCAATTTATCTATCTATCTCTTTATTGGTATGAATGCTTTGTGAAAGTGTATAAACGTCAGACCTTGTTAGAGTTAGTAGCAGTTATAGGATTATGAGTAATATGGGAAATAATTCTAATCATATGAAATAATATTAGTAATAAAAAAACATATATATAAAGGGAGATGGTTGAAGGACAGTAGAAGGACAGTAGGGTCAGGATGTAGAGCGTGTTACTGACTGTTCCTCAGGCAGAGACATGATGCAACACATATTGTGGCAAGAGATGCTCTCTTTCTCATTTTCTTTCTCTCTCTCTCAAATACTATAATTCACCCTCATTCCTCATATGCCCTCTCTCATTCTTCTCCTCATATTGTCTCTCTCCTCATACTCTCTTTATTACTCTTAACTCTCTCTATCTCTCTGTGTCTTTCTCTCTCTCTCTCTCTCTCTCTCTCTCTCTCTCTGTCTCTAACATTTGCTAATTTTCTTTCTCTTTCTCTGTAGGATGTGAAGGCGATGGTTGTATTCTAACTTGAGGGTCAACTGCCTGTGCTGCTGTAGAGGAGGTGGCTGCCTGCCTCTGCTGCTGAATTATGGATGTGAGGAAGATGAATTTTTCATTCTCCTCTTAGCAGGGGCCTTTGGCGGCAGGGGGGAGGAGCTGAGTCATGTGACCTCCGCCACTCATCTCTTATTGATGCACTCGTTTAGCCAGAGTGAGCTAATATTGAGGCCGGCCCACATTAGCTGAAGAGGTGGAGCTTTATTTGACACCAGTCAGAAGTATGGCATGTACAGTTAAGCCGCTCTTGTACACAGGCAGTGGACGCCTTTATGGCAGTAATTTGCCCATTATATAGCCAAAACTACGTAGACACCCCTCCTCATTCAGGTGTCAGCCACCCTATTGCTAGCAGGTCTACAAAACCTTGCACATAGCCATGTAATCTCATGAGACCAACTGGCAGTACAATGGGTCTTATTGAAGAGCTCAGTCATATGTCACTGTCATAGGATTACAACAATTTCAGTTTGTGAAATTTTTAGATCCACAAGTGCTGCGAAATGAAGTATCTAGGAAACAACAGTCTGGCCAGTTAGCCATCGGCCATGCGAAAAAGTAAGGACACTGAGTGCTAAAGCATGTAGTGCGTTGAAATTGCCTCTCCTATGTGGCATCCCTTACATCTCTCACTACATCAGTGCTTCCAGAACTGTGCATCCACAGCTTCATTAAATGGGTTTCCATGGCCGAGCAGCCACACACAAGCCTAAGATCACTAAAATCAATGCCAAGCATTGGGAGTGGCGAAAAGCATGAGAAGTGTTCTTTGGAGTGAGGAATCACACTTCACTGTCTGGCAGCCTGATGGACAAATCTGGATCTGGCAGATACCTATTGGAATGCATAGTGCCAACAGTAACGTTTGATTGTGGCAGTTTTGCAGGGGATTAGACTCGACCCTCTAGTTCTATGGTTGATAATATTAATGCGACAGCATACAAATTTTAGACAATTCAGTGAGGCGACGAGCTACTTTCACATCCTATCCTAATAGCTGCATGTGATGAACAAATCATATATTATATCTCAAATCATATTTCAGGATTGTGGTTGGCCTGGTATGGATTAGGGGTTGCATGAGATTTTGCTTGACTTTTTTTGTTTTTTTAATGTTGAAAGTTATGTGGAAGTTGAATCAGTGATGACTAATCGTTGATGACGTCATGATATAACCACAAGAGAAGGAATGCTTTACAGCAAGCGACTGTAAAAATTTTTATTTGAAAATCTATGGCGAAACCAAACACCACAGATCAGTGGAGCATGACATATCCCTTACAACAAGCTACCCTTCAGGTAACTGAAGGGATATTTACACATGCAAATTTTTAAAACTTGCAAGCTTATTTTTTGGCATCTTGAGTTTTTGAGTCCCTTAATTTTCCCCTAAATAATTCCCAGACGCTGCCAGTTACCTTTGAAACTGAGTTTAGCATCGTCCTCCCTTTAAAACCAGTTTCAGTATGAAGATTGACCGAGAGGCATGGAAATCAATTTTTTTACTGTTGTTCTGATGGCTCTCCGGCTCTCCGCCTGTAGCCTGTTTGAAGAGTTTTGAACTAGCGCTATGATTGGTCGTCTTCTTTTCCCAACAGGTTGCTGCCCAATGCGGTTACACTTATAGACGAGTTGCCTAGCGCACAAATTCATAGACAGTTGATCTCAAAGCCATCTATGACTTGAAATGACAAATCGTAGCAGCGTAATTTGATGTCTGAATGTGTATCTGCTACGCAAAATGCGGAAAGGTTGGCAGCTCTGAATCTTGCACATTTGTATCCCACTTAAGCGTGTTCTAGGTGGTCTTGCCAAGATGCTTGCCCATGCTGGAGGTCTAAAGAGCCAGAACAAATTAAAGTGCTATAACTTTATAGAATTATAGGATTGTCATTCCTGCTCCCCAATGACACATGATGGTTTATTGTAGTATTTAGGAAACTGGAGATAACCCTGTTCAATATTAGATCTTTAAAGCACTGTAGATCAGCGGAGAAATGTTAAAACAAAGCCAAACTGCACAGGTCACTGGACTAATCGCTGATGATGACATGGATATAATCACAGGAGAAGGGAATGCTTTATAGTAAGTGACTTTTAAAAAACTGACTTTGAAAATCCCTGACAAAGCCAACCTCCACAGCTCAGTAGAGCATGACATGCCCTTTCCAACGAACCATGGATCATATTGCTAGCCCTCCAGAAACCAGAGATACATACAGAGATCTCTGAGAGCCATGTTATCAGTGTGAATCACATGATCACGAAAACACCACCACAGAGCAGCAACATCAACTAGTCTGTGCAATTCATAGTAAGCATTAATAGAAACACTTGATGGTTGTAAGTCATTAACTCCGGATGGAAACTTCTGCCTCTGTGATGTAAGGGATGAGGGCTAGTGGTCGTGGGTTTGGTTCATATTTCAGCAGTATCATCATCCCACTCCAGGTGCAGAAGTCACCTGGCTGCTGCAGCACTACATGGGCCTATTCATTGCGAATGGAATGAAACCACTTTTAGCAGCACTCCTAGTGCAATGACAGACCAACCGCACATTCACCCACCATATACGCCCACTCATACACCCACTAATACACAGACACCCTCCCCAAGCCTCACCTTCAAGTGGCTAATAACCAAACCTGTGCCGAGTGCAATTAGTATGACTGACAGGCGCCGAAAAGCCTCTTTGCTGGTGTTCGGATTTAATTAATTCCATTGTTTAATCAAGCACACCATTTAATCATCAAACTTGAATGGGGCTTTTAGCAATGGGCGGCGGGGCAGGATGACCATGCACTTCAGAAGCAGCCAGGCACTGCCTCTGCTCTCCTTAGATCATGATCACAGTCCATCAAAACAATTTCACACATGGAGAGCAAACTTTAATGGCCGTTCGTAAACAGCGTTCGAGCTCTGGCTCTCTCCAGGGAGGTAGTGAAGGAGAGTGTGTGTGTGTGTGTGTGTGTGTGTATGTCTGGAAAGGTCTTTTCCTACCTGCTGTAAAACAGCGCCTGGCTCCCATTACCGTGACCATGAAAGATGGGTCCCCACATGGTGCCAAAAACAGACACTAAACATCTAGATGCATTTGTACTCAATGAGGCGCTGAGCGCTAGCATTTGCTTCAATTATCAGACTCTAGTTGATGGCTCCCAGTGCTACACCAATAGTACTTGGTGACTGTGTGTCCAAAAGTTTGTAGACATTGCCCATCCAGCGTTTCTTCTGAAATCAGGAGTATTAAAAAAGTTATTGCATCAGCAGCAGCAGTCTTCAAAGCAGTAACAATGTTTACTCTTCTGGAGAGCATATACAGTAGATGCTGGAACATCGCTGTGCGGATTTGATTGTATTCAGCTATAAAATCATTAGTGAGGTCAGGTAGTGATGTTCAGTGTTCAGGATCACAAACTCCCAAAGGGTATGTGTCATACAGTGATTCATTTTTAATTATAATGGTTTGGATTAGAGATGGACCGATCAGCATTTTTGAGGCAGATTCCGATCACCGATCACCTTTCAATGCGATTGGCCGATAGCCAGTACTGATCGAGGGTGGGGCTATATGCCACGGCAGGGCTACAAGTAGTTATTAGCGCAAGCAAGTCATGAAACACGGTCAAAACTGGTTTATTACCATTTTTAACAAGCTCATGTGAAACAGCATAATATTTTTAACTAAATTAGAAGTTGGTCTATGTGGGCGTAAACCACTTGATACAGCTCCGGAAGAGCCACATCTGAAAAGTATTTCTACTAGGAACCAGGTGGAATATCTCTGGCTGTGGTTCCTTTAGCTCTCTGGCTGTTGCTGCTGCTGTACTGTTCGTACCGGTCAGGTCTGGTCTTCACGATGTTCTGGGTTGTTTGTTTTGTGCTAGCTGCTTGTGCTAGCTCTGCTGTTTGATGATACTCACTGTATTTAACCGTGTGGTGTATGCGCCGTGATACATTAGTAGTGTTAAATGTCTTTGTCTTGGTTCCCAAACGAGACAAGTTGATTTCACTAATTTTACAGATGTTACAAACTGACAAACATCATCAATCAATCCTTCCATCTCTAGTTTGGATACATAACAAAAGCATTATTAAATAAATCATAAAGTGCATTTTTTCATTTTTTAAAATTGTTCTCTGATAGAGGGTTTGTGAATTTGGTCAGAGTAAAAAAATGTCCAGATGAGGTTTTATAACACCCTTTAGTTTGGCCTGAGAATGAAACTAGCTGCTTTTCCTTTTTTGGTGAGCTCATGAAGAATTTGCTGATTGGCTGGTTTACAGTGAGATACCATGATGATCCACAGAAGCAAAATAGACACAGCTGAAAAGTAAAATGAACCACTGTGTAAATAAGGTAGGTTGTGACCTTCTTAGGTAGCTATGCCCTGCAGTTACTTAAAGCTTGCTAATAGCTAACCTTAGCCCTGCTAGCTACTTGTTTTTGATCTCCAGTTCAACACAAAGTAATTGAAGTTGTAACTTGCTATGAAACTTTCAAGTTGGTTCACACAGCATGGCTGCAACTTACAGATGCTGTAATGCAAATCAAGGTGGAACTGCCTCTTTCTTTAGGCAAATGCTGCGTGAAGCCTCAATATTGTCCAACAAATCCTGTTAGATATGTGGGCGCTGAGGTTGGCTTCCTATTCGCCAGCTTGTTTCACAAGTTTTTTAAAATGATGCTGAGTTTCTTTGTAACACCTGTACAAGATGTAGCATTTAAGGTGGAATGAATCGTTTGCTTAAGAAGCTGGCAAATATGAAGCCCCACTTAAAGATGAATATCAACATGCCCACTGACAGATCTCTAAACAGGGTATGAGAAGTGCGTGCAGTCCCCCCTTTGGTGTTAGTCCGTTGTTGTGAGCTGGTATGTAAATTTTGGGGCTGTTATTTTAGGTCAGCACTTTTAGATAACAGTCTAGGATTTTTAAATCTGCTCATTTTACTGCCCTCTTTTACAGACACAGGATTTACATTTACAGAAGGAGGTAACAGTGTTGGAGGTTCATGGTATGTTGGTTCTATGTACTGAACTCTTGTTATTTAACTATGACAATGTGAATACAGCATTCAATTCTATAGCCCCTTTAAATGCGAACATATATCCAACTGCTATATCCACAGTACAGAAGAGCCAATCAAATCTGAGCTCATTTACATTTTAGTCTTAGCATGCTAAAAACAAAACCCAATAGGAATGAGGTTAGAAAATGAACACAGAAAAAAAAGGAAATATCATCTGACATTGCCCAGAATCACACACTGTGATATCATACACTTTTGACAGATTTCAGAGCAGTTGTTGGAACAAATTGGAGCAAATGTACTGCTTTTTCTTTAGAGCACTGAAAATGTCAGGTGTGGGTGCTCGCTCGTGAGTGTATGATCAGAGCGGTGGGAGATATATGGAAATGTGTCGATGGAAAAGAGGTAGATTTGCGGCTGGCTCGCAGTGGGAGTCCTCCACCATCCCTGGCTAAGCTGAACTCCAGAGGAAGGCTGCGGTGAAAGAGGGGAAGACAGCAGTAGTCCAATATGGAAGTGTCCCACTGGGAGACACACAGCCAGAGACACGCAGCTAAAGAGGCCGTCAGGATCCACTAACACAGCCTTTTTACTGCACACCCTGCCGCGTTCAAATCGGCCTGTAGGTTTTGCTCATAGTTTAGTCCTAATTTGTATTCTGTGGACTCTTGTCTCTTCCTGCCGCACTCTACTTTGCTAGCACGGAACCCGGGCACATATTTGTTGTTATAGCTTGTCAGGACAAGGGGTCGTATTCAGTCGCTGAACACTTTATTGGTACTCCAATCTTGCACCTAAATTTATTGTCCATGTTATCATGTTATCAGCTCCACTTACCACAAAGACACTTTGTGGTTCTACAGTTAGAGCTAGACTGTAGCACATACGTTTCTTTGGGTACTTCGTTTGCCCCCTTTCAGTCTGTTCTTTAATGATAGGGCCCCCCGCACAAAGGTGTCAGAAGTATTCACATTCATTACTCAGGTAGAAGTATAGATACTATATTACTACTTATTATTACTTATTATTTATTGTAAAAGTACTGCTTTTAAAACTACTTAAAGTATAAAAGTTAAAGTAATGTAATTGCCATTTGGGGCAAAAGCTTAGGCCGCACCACAGGGGTTTGTAGTGCACTAGCCCACCTCTCCAAAACCATTCTTCTAAAATTCATAATGATTATAATGTTATATTAAATTGTTAATGTTGATAAATTTGGGATGCGCTAGGCTTCCTGTTTCAGCCGCGTATACGCCCATTTAACATGAACGTATTTTAGTACAATGTAAATATATTAAAGAAGCATATCTGTGTACTACTGAGCATTAACATGTGTTTCATGGAGCAGAAGATATGATGACTAAGTGCCTATAAGTATTGTAATGGTGCAAACATCAAAGGCATGTTATCAAAAACCTTTTTTGGAACGTAAATGTACATGAATGAAAACAAGCTGAAATGAAATAGGAGTAACGAGGCTAGTTTTAAAATGTAAGGAGTAGAAAGTACAGATAATCTTGTTTAAATGTAAGGAGTAGAAGTAAAAAGCCATCTGAAAAATAATTACTCCAGTAAATTATAAATAAGCATATTTTCTACTAAAGTAGAGTAACAAAGTATTTGTACTTCATTACGTGACACCTACTTGACCACCACAGAGCTGGTATATAATGCAGTGACACTGACAATGTGGTAGTGGTGTGTTAGTGTGTGTTGCACTGGTGTGAGTGGATAAGACACATCAGTGCTGCTTTAGTGTACACTGTGTCCACTTGCTGTCTACTCTATTACACACTCCTACCTTGTGGGTCCACCGTGTAGATGTAATGTCAGAGACAATCTGTTGCTGCACAGTTTTTGTTGGTCATCCTCTAGTCCTTCATCAGTGGTCACAGGACACTGCTGACTGGATTTGATTAGTTGGTGGACTAGCAGTGACACTGAGATGTTTAAAACCTTCAGCAGCACTGCTGTTTCTGATCCACCCATACCAGCGCTACACACACTAACACACTGCCGCCACGTCAGTGTCCCTTCAGTGCTAAGAATGACCCACCGCTTCTCATCAGGCCTGCTCTATGGTGGCCCTGATTATTAAAAAGCCCACAGTCCATGTCTTTGACACCCAGTTCTTTCTTTAGTGGATATAGAGCTTTACATTATATGGAGTTTCCTTCAAATTTTCAAGTGTCCTTCCCAAAAATGTTTTATGACATCACTTCAAAGACCCCTTTGTTGGTCTTGGAGGTTAGCATTGTTTTTCTCTGGCTCTCTTCCCTTTTTGTGCTGCAAATGTATTAAAACAAACATAGCACACACACACACACACACACACACACACACACACACACACACACACAGCATAACATAATGTGATGCGCAGCTTTGTTAACCTTCATGTTTTCATCATCCGCTCTGGCATTGTGAGGGGGTGAAGATTGTTCTTCTCTTCATTATGAACATGCTTAACAAGTACCAGCAAGTGAGTCACTCTGGCTTTCATCCTCTGACCCACAGGCCACATAAAAAGTCACTCCAGCCTTTCATTCGCATGTGACAAAGACAGCCTCTCGCTTCACCAGTGCAGGACATTTCAAGGACGTTGTGTACTTCTAGCCCTTCCTAGTCTTTGTTTCCGGTTACTTTGAGTAGCGAAGCTGTGAACTGAAGATGGAATACATTCTAAACATTTTACAATCGACAGTTTGACAAACCAGTCAGCCATAACATTAAAACCATCTCCTTGCATATGCACACACTATCCATTTTACCAGCTCCATTCACAATACAGGTCCACTTTACACTTCTACAATTACAGAGTCTAGTTTTTCTGTATACTTTGTTTTTAGGCCCATTTTTCTTTAATGATCAGGACCCCCAAAAGACCACCACATAGCTGTTTTTTTTGTGTTGGGTCATTCTCAGCACTGCAAGGACGCTGGCGGTGTTGGTGGTGTGTTAGTGTGCTCTTATATGATAAGTAGAGCTGATAAAATGGAGATGTGTGTATATATAAGAGGGTAATTTTAATGTTATGGCTGATCGAAGTGAGTGAGTTGAGAACTGTTGCCCTCTTTAGTCTGGGCTCAGGATGGTTTTCTTCTCATTAGCAGAGGGAATGATGTTAGCAGAGCTGGGGATTTCCTACCCATCCTCTCCTTAATCATTCACTGTTTGACATCTGAGAGTGTTTTCTCCGTGGACAATTCTCCTCACTAAGTTAGTCCGCAGCACCTCTTTAAGGAAACAGTGCCACCCTGTGGATGGGCTGCATTTGCCTCATTGCTTAATTCAATCGAATTCAACTGTGGAAATAATAATAATAATAATAATAACAATGATTATGGTTCATTAGGGTCTGTGTCCAAGCTTTTGATCCACTCATTAAGACAGTTTCAATTCATTCAAATTGATTCCAGTGATTTAATTAATTAGTTTAGCTGCTGACAATTAGAGGCTGATCAGTGTATATGTTGTGTGGTAGGAATAAAGGCTGTAACATTATAGAGTGTGAATGAATCAATGCAGAATACACATAATTATACACTATTTCTGTTTATTAATTACACTGAGACATAAAAACATACATGTTCAATGCTATGTTACATTCAGCAAATAAAGAGCAATCTGCATTCTCTGTGGATATTGAGCCAACTTATTATCACGTAGTATATAAACAAAATAGGTCATTTGACCTGAAGAGCTCAATCTTTTGCATTACAACTATAGTTTTACCTTCTTTTAGTTTTCTATATAATTTGAGCTCCACAGTTATCATTTACATTGTGTCAAAATCTGATTGGATGAAAGAAAGGCTCCAAAACTGCTGTAAACTAAATACCCTTTCAATAACTTGCATTAAAGGTAAAGAGTGTTTTTGTCCTGTAATCCTTGTTTTTCTTTGGACAGAGACAATATCAATAGGACATATGCTGCTATTTATGAGTATAAAACCTGGGGTAAATACAAATTTTTAATTCCAGCACTACTTTAATGTGCAGAAAAGCAGAGCTCTTACCAATAAATCCCTCTACGCTTTAGCATTTCATTCTGTTTGGGGCATTTTAAAAGAAATGACAGAGCTTTTTATTGAGTTGCTAAACTCATTTATAAGGTTATATGAGCAGCTCTTATAATTAGTTTTTGTAACTGTGCTCAGAACAGAAGTTTAGCTCCCATTAGTTTTACTGGTGCCAGTTTATCACTGTTTTGCAATTACTCTTTTTATAGTATTGGCTATTGTATCAGTATGCGAATGATATAAAAGTCTGTGAACTTCAGCTTTTAAGGTAAGCAATATAATAAAATGAAACAAGAACATGATTTATTTTTATAGATGTCTACAGAATTGTTTTGAGAACATCATTAAACATTCACAGCAGTTCCAGTTTTATGTTTCAAGAGAGCACAAGTACTCTGTAAACGTCAAAGACCACCCCCCCCACACACACACATACACACACACTTCACCCTTGTTGAGAATTTGATAAGCAAATTTGTCTTGAAATATAATTATGGAAGACTTACCTGAGGAAAACTGACAACTAGTAACAATGCAGAAGAGTGTAAAACATACCCATGGGCCTTATCAATGTGTATTTTTAATGTCTATATTATAAATATTTTAGGTTACTTTTTAATGTCCTAAAACAGAATACCTCACTTACAGGGGTTGGACAATGAAACTGAAACACCTGTCATTTTAGTTTGGGAGATTTCATGGCTAAATTGGATCAGTCTGGTGGCCAATCTTCATTAATTGCCATTGCACCAGTAAGAGCAGAGTGTGAAGTTCAAGAGCACAGTTTTGCTCAAAATATTGCAATAACACAACATTATGAGTGACATACCAGAGTTCCAATACCAAATGTTGGTTTCAATGGTGCAAGGAGCGCAAATCTTGGGCTGTGGACAATGTGAAACATGTATTGTTCTCTGATGAGTCCACCTTTACTGTTTTCCCCACATCTGGGAGAGTTATGGTGTGGAGAAGCCCCAAAGAAGTGTACCACCCAGACTGTTGCATGCCCATAGTGAAGCATGGTGATGGCTCAATGATGGTTTGGGCTGCCATATCATGGCATTCCCTTGGCCCAATACTTGTGCTAGATGGGCGCGTCACTGCCAAGGACTACCAAACCATTCTGGAGGACTATGTGCATCCAATGGTTCAAACATTGTATTCTGAAGGCAGTGCCATGTATCAGGATGACAATGCACCAATACATACAGCAAGACTGGTGAAAGATTGGTTTGATGAACATGAAAGTGAAGTTGAACATCTCCCATGGCCTGCACAGTCACCAAATCTAAATATTGTTGAGCCACTTTGGGGTGTTTTGGAGGAGCGAGTCAGGAAATGTTTTCCTCCACCAGCATCACGTAGTGACCTGACCACTATCCTGCAAGAAGAATGGCCGCAAAAAGTGGCCCTACACCATACTAATCAATTATTGTGGTCTAAAACCGGGTGTTTCAGTTTCATTGTCCAACCCCTGTATATATGTGAGTATCTGAGCTAGGCCATCCGACTGGTGTCAGAAGTGTCAAAGCTTACTGAAAAATATCTCCAATAATGCTAACTCTTATGAGGATTTTAATATTATGTTTACTAGCATGGACCATGCTGATGAGCCAAGAGGGGTGTTTTTGGGCTGGAGTTCTGAGTGGCTTTGGTGCTTGTGCATAAAACGGTTTAGCCCCCTGGTTGGAGTGTAGGATGATGAGAAATCTAGGAGATGGGGAGGTGGTGGTTGCGCAGTTTGTTCGACACGGTGGTAGTGTGAGAGCGGGTGGTATTTATATGGTAGGTTAATCTGGACATTATCCAGCTCCCAAAACTAAGTTACGTGGTAACTTCACTTAGTGCCAAGGTAATGCAAGTGCACATAAAAACTTTTTTAGATTATTATTAATTGTATACATTTTCATACATTCAAAGCTTGCAAATTACATTAATGTGTACATTTAATTCTTTGAAGCATGTAACAGATGTTGACTTACATTTGACCTTGTATCTGGTAGTTTTACAGGGACTTCTTCAGTAAACAGCTCTGGAATTCAATTTCCAACAACTATGACCATTATATCCACAATCAGTGGCAAATCTGTGAACCCGGTTATGTTGGTACTTAAGTCTTCAGTCTGGCTCTTGGAAGTTGTAACCGATGGGATAACTTGTTTGACTGTACTAACGTATATACTACAAAGAGAAAAAAATTCTGATTGGACAAATTCCCGTAGACCATTTTAAGGTTTTAACTTGCTTCCTTCTTATACAAATGTACCAGTAAGAGGTAGGAATGTTTAAATATAACATGCTTAATGATCCTATTCAGTGAAGATAAACCTAAAATGACAGATATGATTTTGTTTGCAGAACTTATTAGGCCTACAAGGCTTAGTACAGAGTATTAGATATTCTGCCGCTACTAGCTTTAAAGTATTATCTTGCACTCTGTATGTGTGTGGATGGATGGATTAATTGATTTTCCAGCCAAAATTAGGTACAAATTATATATTTGAAGTGTCAAGCAAAAAAAGCAAAAGTTGTGTATTTAACTGGAAATTACACTGAGGCCTCAACAATGAAATCTATTATTTCTTTCAGTATGCGGTCTTTCCATCTTTTCCCTTTATTTGAGAAATCTGCTTTAACCCTTTGATGCTCAACCTGGGTCAAAAGTGACCCGACTGAGATTTTATTTTCTATATCTTTGAAATAAATTAATATCAACATTCATGCTCCCTTTAGTCCTCAATTTATGTGTTCTTGATCATCACAAATCTTTAATGAACACTTATGTATTCACTGTGGAATTTGATGGGAATTATTGACATTTGTGAACATTTGCAGTCAAGAATATATTTACAAAAATTATTTGAAATGAATACATAAGAATTAAAAGTAATTATTGAAGAGAACCAAAAACAAGATTTTTAATGAACTATTGGAACATTAAATAATAAAATAGTACATAATACATAAAATAACATAGGACATGAACAAGGATTGAGTTTGACCCATATTGTGCATTACAGGGGGTTTGCTTAGCTTGTGCATCAAAGGGTTAAGATTCCAAAGGTCAGTTTTAGAGGTTGTTTTCATACCAAACAAAATCAATGATGTTAAAGAATGACTATTTGATTATCTTATGTACATACATTATGTACTATCTGCTCAGAATTGGCTCTTGAAAATGAATAAATTGTACTTAATAGCTGTTTTGCCTGGAAATGAAATAATTGAAGAGTGGTCTTTGGACAGTACTGCACATCACATAATAAAATACTTTACTATTAATAGTTCCTGTAACATATAAAGAGATTTTATAGTGTTTGTCTGTATTTGTTTGTGTCTCTGTTGTCCTGTTCTCCACAGCTTGCGCGATAATTAAACTCTAAGGACTCGGAGAGCTAAATGGGGATATTTCTGCACACTCACACGTCCCTGAGGAGGCCCTGCCACAGTCTACCTGACATAAAAAGAAACCCTGCACACACAGCTTTAACCCAACATGTACGTCTGTCAACACAGATTCACTCTTCTGACAACACTTGTCTGGAAATGCGAGAGTATTTTTGAAACACGCTGTCTGTCATGGCTTTGTGCTGATTATCTTTAATTGACACTAATGCTGCCGTGTGCCCAGGAGCTATTACTTTGGATTCGAGTGGGGGGAAAAAAAATGTATACTGATGCTGCCGAAGCCCGTGTTGTAAACAGCAATTTGCACCATGTAGAGACAACCCAGAGAGCAGTGCATTAGGCCTAATGCACTGAGTGCACTATCACACCCATATGATGCATTTATCCTGATAGAGAAGATACAGTTGAAAAATAAAGATAAAAACACTTACCCTAGCCATTTTAAAAAGAACAGCCAATTGCAGGGCACCCTATAAGTGCAGATCCCCCTCCTGGCCCTTTACTAGCCTACTTTTCTCAGACGGCATCAGAATAAAGAGCTGCCAACAATCAAACAAACGTGCAAGCACCCCCAGGTGGAGCGAATTGTGCCAGACAAGCACCAATTAAGCAAAAAATAGGAAATTAAAGCAAAATCTCCCGATGAGGAGGTATTCAAGGTTGCTTACTCCATGCATAATTAACTCAGGCCTGGAGATCGTTATCACATTGACTTAAAAGGAGCAGCTCGTTAAGGAATAGTCAATTACACCCCTGGGAGGGCGAGAAAGGCACAAACCAGACAGGGTTAATGCATTCAGATTCAACGCATACCATTAGGTACCCACCTAGGGATGAAGAGGGGTTTATGTTTTGAAGGACGAGACAGATTTCTTCCATTGGACTGAATGGTTAAAACAAACGTTTCGAGAAAAGTCGACAGTTGACCCTTACACTGTACCTTACTTCAATAGCCAGTTCTTATAGTTTGCACTGGAACTGTGATGGTCTACTAAGGAATGAAAGCTTATATCCCACCAATTAGCTTCATGCAAACTGTTTGACTAAATCTTGCTTCAAAATCTTAGTTGCTGACAGTATGTGACGTACTGCTATCATGGAATCGTATTTGGAGGAATAATTGTATATGATAATTACTTGTAAAAGATTTATAGTTCAGTAGTAGATGAATGCACTGTGGCTCAAATATATTTCCAAGATTGAAACATTCTTTAGCCTCGGCACAGTAGAAGAACGAGAGAATGCCATTTTACTGTTAAAGGATAATGCCTTTTTAGTAAACATAGCAGAAAAGGCCACTGAATCATAACAAATAGCAGGGAAGGTCACCTCCAGCCTTGCAACATCCACTGACACTAAAACTGCCCCAATTAACCCACAGCAGCACACAATAACACGGCCAACACAAACACATTTAAACTAACAAACAACATTAACAACTACAAATGTCCTTTTTAATGGAGGGATGCAGCTTTGCATTCCACGCCACAGCAAGCTTTACTCACAGAGGCAGGTAGAGTAGTCCTAATCTATACTCATGTAAAAGTATCAATATTTTGCTTAAATAAAAATATCTTCCCAAAAAACAATTACCAGAACAATAATTTACTTAATTATAGAGTTATTCCAGTGGAAATCCTAGCATCTATAAACATAAGAACTGAACTTTGTTGGGGTCTATTCTTCTATTTTTGGATTTCTTTTGGTCTTGAGCTATACATTATTTATCACTAACAAAACATACAGAAATTAAACCTATAAAAATCACCAACTAAATATTAATGGGGAAAATATGACTGAGTAAACATTACATTCCTTTACTTACTAGTATGTTGGAGAAGAAGTATTATGGTTTAAAAGTACTGAGGAAAGTTTAAATCAATTATTGTTTTTTTGAAGTACATGTTCTACAGGTTTTCTTCTCTTTTAATTGCAATACATCCAGTTCCAGCACATTTAAATGTACTGTAGAGTCTTGCTACTGGCTCGTTTACCCATGAAGCCATAGCCACATAAAAAGCTTGAACAAAGTGCTGGACTCATCATAAGAGAGGCTTTAGGTCATGTCAGTAAGATCTTGTTAGTGTAAAGATTTGCACATGTTGTGTATGCTAATCATTGCTGGGCTGTGAATTAGTGCATTGTTGGTGCTTAACGTTTAGTTTTGTGATTAGAGGAGACCTGGCTACTATCATAGTGGCTCAGCTAGCACTGACGGTGGTTCTCTCGTGCTGCTGTGTCGCTTAAAGCTCTGTTTCCCACATCATCTTCTATGCCGGTGATGCAGTGTTGTTTTTCTTAAAACATTCAGGCACATTCATATAAAAAACAAACAAAGCAAATATGAGTTTTCTTAAGACATATACTGATTACTCTGTTAACCTCAGTATGTTTTAATGTGAATACTTCTTTACTTTCACTCAATTATATTTTTTATAGAGTTTTGCTTGTACAATAGCGGGATAAAGTATCCATACTTTCACTTAAACATATTTTTCAGCTTCAGTATGCAGCTTCATACAGCTTCAGTATGCAGTACTGGGTTCAGCCGCTGCTAGCTATGCAGTGTGCTGTTGTCCATTTTCATTGGTATCAGGATTGTTAAAGCCATTTATGTTTTTTTATTTAAACCTCTATTAACTTACCACTTTGGGCACTGTGAGGTTTAATGCTGGCTCTAAGGTTCTAGCAAGGAAAGGGTGGTTAACAAGAAAGTCAACAGTAATTGATTGTATTCTAGTTGCTGAACAAGTGGTATATACATGTACAGGCGGGAAACTGGATTTTGTTTGTTGGTCGCATGGACTATCTGCTCTTAGAAAATAAAATAAATGGATTTGTATATTCAAAGTTTCAAAGTTATGAAGATATTTATGATTTTGAATTTCCCCCAATGGAACAAGTCTAAATGCAGCTACCGCCAACTCGCCACCTTTGTTTTGCTAGAAAGTCAATACAAGTATGTTAACAGCAAACAGCAAGGCTGTTTGAGATTATGGGATATAAGGAATAAGGAATTGAGCATGCAATGGTTTAGGTATGAAGATGTACAATTGTGTATAGATGTGCCTGTGTATAAGCTTCTATTACTTGTCAGCTATATTAGTCTTGTAAATCCACTGCTAAACAAAAGAACCAACATTAAGGCACCAAACATTGTTCTGCTGATCAACTACATTTACAGTATTTTTTTCACAATCGCTATGAAGCCTATTTCAGTTCACTCCTGTGGACAGAAACCTGCATCTCAGCACAGCCATTCATGGAATGTATTTTATATTAAATCAAAGAAAACACTGTTCATGGTTTGGTCTAAATGGAGTGTTGTTCTAAATGTGTAAAGAGTTTTGGAAAAATATATATTGCTTTTTAGCAATTGTAAAATCTTGCAAGATGGGGAAAACTGTGTAAAATCTGTTAGTTGCTATTTATACACATAACAAACACACAAAACAAAAACATTGTTCATGTATTTGTTTCATGCAAACCATGTGACTGAATAATGTGATGTCCTACATTAATACATGAATGTACTGTACCTGACATTAATAAGGTTGTACTAAAAACATGCCTGTTGAGCCACACTAGTTGAACATGCTCAGGGTAGGCACTGTGTAAGGTTGTGGCAGGTGGCTATCATGCTGGTGCAGAAAGCTTCCAATGCCATGGGGTACATATTCTGACCGCCTCAGATCACAGTAAAAACT